>CM063591.1:6830739-7555406 GCA_032356905.1 Salix exigua | reverse complement strand
CGATTACTATCACAATAATAATGAGTTCTATTTGGTAATGGTAGTTTCACTTATATGTTCTTACACCTTGAGATTTCCTAGAAAACGAAATCTAGTCCAAGGAAGATTTTTATTTTGTAAGATCATTTACGAGTTTAGCAAGGTGCTTAGGCTTTTTTTCCAAGTGTTTTTGGACAAATTAGGTTGGAAATGGATTTGTTTTGGTAAAAACAATATTGATCCTGTTTTTCCAACCATTTTTTGGCTGAAAAATGAGGGAAATCATGTTTCTAAAAATAAATTTAAATTGATAAATGGTCCACGAAGAAGAACAAGTTAAATAACTAGTATTATTATATTCTATATTCGAAGGACCTTCTGTTATTTATTTAATTATTTATAAATGTGGTGCCAGAACAAAAGCATCTTATCTTATTCTTATAACTTGAAAGATAGAATCGGAATTCAACACAACAATCTTGACAATTCATCCCGTGCGGGTTGAACTTGATGCTCGTCACGATTTTGATACCATGGATCGAAGAATCCACGGATAAGAAGAAGTCAAGTTGCGCAAATTGGAATCAGTGCACAGGAAATAGTCCTCAACTGAGAAACTGTAGAATACAGGGACCTTTTTGCCCAGGGATAAGTAGTAGTCAAGTTGAGCAAATTGGAATCAGTGCACAAGAAAAAAGTACTCAACTGAGAAACTGTAGAATACAGGGACCTTTTGCCATTAAACAAAACTAAAAACTTTTCTCACCTAAAGAAAATGTTAAATACTATTGAAGTCAAACATGATTGATATATCAATTCATTAATGTGAAAGCATCATAAGAAATTGAAATGATAACTACAGAAATTCTTGAATTTTAATAAATCTTAGAGATTCTCGTCAAGGGATGGTGACGCCGCGTCCAATTCACATGGATTTGTGTTCATATATCTTATTAGACTTAGATTTTTTGAAAATAAATGATTTTTTATTATTTATTTTAATATATAAAAACTTATTTTAATATATTTTTAAACAAATAATATTTCTAAAATGTTCAATCCAAACAATTTATTTGGAACAAATGACTCGAGATTTAAAGTCATCAACTGAGTTAAAATCTTGGGATCAACTCTTACTTAACAATGAAAAAGTAAATTCTTTAACCGTCAAACCATCTCCTTTAAGGCTTTAACTCAACAAAATCATCTCCACCAGATAAAATTTTGGATATTTTTTTTAAATGCTCGTCAACGATAAGAAATATTATAGAATTAATTTCTACTTCAACGAATATTAATATCAAGTGGGAGGTTCGAAGAACACTCTCTCATTAATTATTATGCTGACAAAACAGAAAGTACCGAAGAAGAAAGAAAATCTTGGGAGTTAAGAACGAAACAGGAAGAGAAGAGAATGAAAACTGATAGTCAGATCAGACCCCACTATGTAATACGGTTCCTCTATCTTTTCTCTCAAGTCTCCTCCTTCTCAACTTGTTTCCCTCTCTCTTTTTACCCTCTCAAACACTTCAAAAAACCAGCAATATCTATTATATATTCACACACCCTTTTCTTCATGGCATTTCTTATATTCACATCTTTCAAGTTTTCTTCTTTTTGTTTCATATAATATAGTAAAGCTCTTGTGCTTGTGTCAATGGAGACTGAATTGGAGAAGAACCATCAAGGAGGAGGACTGAAGAGACTGAGATGTTCAGTTCAAAACTATGACTGGGGCAAAAAAGGGTCAGAGGGGTCTGAGGTTGCAAGGCTGTATGAATTGAATTCTGGGCCTGATATGGAATTGGAAAAGAAGCCTTTTGCTGAGTTCTGGATGGGTACACATGGTTCTGGGCCTTCTTTTGTAGTGGAAAGTGGTGTGGAGAATGCCGACTCCTTTGGGTCTGGGACTATGAGCTTGAAAGAATGGATTATTAAGAATCCTGATGTGCTTGGTCATAAGGTTTTGGATAAGTGGGGATGTGATCTCCCTTTCTTGTTCAAGGTACATCTTTTTTTTTTTTCTTGTATGATTTTGTTTGTGATGCATTTGAATGATGTTTTTGTTGAGTCACGAGTGTGATTTTTTGTAGTTGGTTCATTTATGACGAGGATGATTATGGTTTTTGTGTCTGTATATTTGATCAACTTCTTTCTTTGTGTTTGATTTTATTTTAAAAAAAAAACCACTGTGTTTTGATTGAATGTTCTCATCCTTATTCAGGAATTGTGCAATTTATGTTTCTGCAATAGAACTGGTTGCTCTAAGATCCAGTCTAAAGCTGTTGACAGTTGGAGGTTCCAATTTATTTGAAAGTTGTGATTTGTTATGTAAATTTCTTTTCTACCCAGAAAATTGTCATTATTTAGTGTCAGTTAAAGCCAATTTCCCTTATTTTTCTGGCCTTCATTTTATGAAAAAACAAGAGGGCATTCCCTTTACCGCTTGTCATAAGCGTGTAACATTTTTCTTTCAAGCTTTATTGATATCACCCTTTCAAAATCTGAATTAGAATTCATGGTTACCTGTGAATGGGTAGTGAGTCAAATAAGGCTTAAAAGGCAATGATGTTATGTTCAAAACTACAATTGGGAGAACTGTTTAGAATTTCTGGTTGTTATGTTGGATGCATTGAATTTTGTGGCTGCAGTTGAAGTGGAAGGGTTTTCTGCAGAAATCTGGATCAGCAAGATGAGTTTAAATTTTTATGCACTGGATTTTGAATAGCCTCTCCGGTTCTTGGAGATCAGATCTTAGGCAAGTGGAGGTCCTTTCCCTTTTTTTGTATGAGGTTGTTTTGATTGCACCGACTAGAAACGAGTGGTTTTCCCATTCAGATTCCTTGTTTTTTTTCCTACTTTTAGTTTTTACTGTTTAAGATAAAGATTTGGACTTTTACTTGTGGTTGATTTTTCTCTAATTCTTTTCTTAATTCAAATGGACTGTTTTTGTTTGATCATATCTTCAAGGACCTTTTTGTGATAGGTGTGTTAGAATTTCATGAATTGCATAAGCTTATTTGGTTTTGGAAGTTTTGTTTGATTTCAAAGTTTGGAGTCGGATAGGTACTTTCTGTGGCAAAAGCATTGTCGATTCAGGCTCACCCAGACAAGAAATTGGCAGAAGTTCTACACAAGTTGCAGCCAAATCTTTATAAGGATGACAACCATAAGCCCGAGATGGCTCTAGCCATAACAGAGTTTGAGGCCCTCTGTGGTTTTATCAGTATCGAGGTGGTCAATTGATCTCTATCTTTCTTGCATTTATCTAATTCGCAAATTCTCTGAGTTGATTTTTGTTCATTGGTGTCGTGAATCTTGGTTAGAATTGACGGGGTTTTAGAGGTCATACTGATGCATGTGTAGCACATAGGTCTCCTTAAATTGTTTATTTTTCATTTTATGAGAAATTTAAAGATTCAATCAAATGGGTGCGATTCTGCCATAACTTAACCTTTATCTCCTGGTAATTCTGTTATTAGTTTTTCTAATGGCCTAGAACTATGTGGTTCTCGATTGTAATAATTATCAGTCTGGCGAATCTTAATACCTTGTGACCACTATTTTTTTTTTTTTGATTGCATCGCTAAGATGATGGGATACTTTTGAGTTCCTTATCCTTTATTGCTGCCCTTTTTGGTTGCTTAAAGTTGCCAGAGAATTACCAAATCATCAACAAACTTCTCCTTTGATAAAGCATGCATTTTTAAAAGAAGCCTTGAACAGGAAATTGTTGTTGCAGACTGCAGGCATATTTAAAATGTTAATTGGGTACTTATTAATCCAAAGAAAATGAGGGTGAAATCTATCTATCTTGTATCTATTAGGTATGAATAGGCATATCCGTGTTTCTCTCAGTCAATCAAGGTCATCATAACTTTCTTCTAACAACCTTGACTTTGTTTATAGCATCTCCACATGCCTATTTTAAATGTTTTTTTAATGTATCTGCTGAAGCCATATCCATTTTCTCATTTACTTGAAGCGAATTGATAAATTTCTCAGGAGCTTAAAGGCGTGCTTCGAGATGTTCCTGAGATAGTAGAACTGGTTGGCAGTGCAGAAGCAAACCAAGTCATGCAAATCCATGACCAAGATCACGAGGAAAAAGTAAAATCTGTTCTGAGATCAGCTTTCACTCAACTCATGTCTGCAAGCCAAGAGATCACGGCTGAAGCAATATCAAAATTAAAAAGTAGATTGTATATGGAAAGCAAGGTTAGTTGAGATTTTCTTGATTAAAGATGCCTGCCTTGTAAAGTGATCTGAATGCTGTGACTAGAATGTGTAATAGATTTGCAATTAGGGTTAAAAGCATTCACGATGAGCGTTTCTTTCATGTATAAAAAATGATAGGTAAGACATCCAACAAAAGAATTGAAGTACAGTATTTTACTAAAAACCTGTTAAGCTATATCATTCTTGATTTTCTGCCATGTTTTTATTTGTCAGATAAGGCAGTTGACAGGAAAGGAACAGTTGGTATTGCAGTTAGAAAGGCAATATCCAGCTGATATTGGTGTCATATCAGCCTTCTTTCTTAATTACGTGAAGCTCAATTCTGGTGAAGCTTTGTATCTCGGGGCAAATGAACCCCATGCATATCTATATGGTGACTGTATAGAATGCATGGCAACCTCAGACAATGTTGTCCGGGCTGGTCTTACACCCAAGCTCCGGGATATTCCAACTCTTTGTTCCATGCTCACATACAAACAGGTAATATATTCATACATGTATGTTTTTGATTATTTTTTTAAGTGTGAATTTGCATTTTTTTTGTTTAAATTTGATAAATCAAATCCCTTGCAGTCACCTGTAGCATGTAATACTTCAGAAACAATATGCCTGGCATTTTTATTTTTTATTCTTAAAAATGTCATTTATTAGAAAGGGCCAAAAGAACAGGATGGGAATTTTTTTCCCGGCATAACAGTTTTAAGACATTAATACATCTTAGGAACGACTTTCTATGATTAGTCTGCAGAAATATACTTTTTAGTATCAAAAACAGGAAAATTTTACAGAGAAAAAAATACTGTCTTATGACACCTTTGTGTTAGAACTTGGAACTTCTTTTTCAACTGAGCACTCGTTTTTTATCAGCCAATGGAAAGGAGATCAATGGCCATGAGTCATAAATCTCCACCAAATTGTGATGGGTTGCACAAATTAACATCTGAAGTTTGATTGATCTGTTGTAGTTATTTGCTTTATATTCACGTATTGCTCTTCATTGACCTAGGTTTAAGAATCAATAAAATTTTGCTGTGGATAGCGTGGCATCAGCATGCATCTAACACACATCTAAGAAAAGACAAAACTGCTGTCATTTTTCATAAAGATTAGAAAGGAACTTGAAGCTTTAAGAATGCAGGGGAGATTTTTGTTTTCCTAAATTTGCTTTCAGTGACTCTGTCTTGGCAACTTTTTGTTGCAAAATCGTTAATGCTGCTGCTGGTTCTGATACAGGGCTTCCCTGAAATCTTAAAAGGATTTCCTTTGAGTCCATATATAACAAGATACCTTCCACCTTTTGATGAATTTGAGGTTGATCGCTGCATTCTTCCGAGAGGGGCGTCAACAGTATTTCCCGCGATTCCAGGTCCATCCATTTTTCTTATCATGGTTGGCGAGGGAGCAATGTGCGCAGGATCATCCACAGACGTAGTTATGGAAGGAGATGTCCTATTTGCACCTGCCAACTCTGAAATCAGCGTATCAACTCAATCTGAGTTGCATCTGTATAGGGCAGGAGTGAATAGCAGATTATTTCAAACCTTGAGGTGGTAGACACTGCAGCTTTCAGTTTTAGGATTGATTCAGTTTTCACGCTGTTTATTTTCAAGATTATATTTATATGTATTAATTATATTATATGTAATATGATATTCAATAAAGGTATAGTAAAAGTTATAGTATCATAATTGTGGCGACGGCGTTGCCGGGCTCCTTTGGATGGGATGCATGCTTGGAAAAAGTGTATCGTGAATAATTATAAAATTATTATTATAATTTTTCAGGAGTTGTAATGTAAGTATTAAAGTGATTAGAAAATTTAATGATCTACATGGAGAGAGTCTGATTAAGGGGAAAATGAATTATCTCTACTCTAATTTATTTAAAGTAAGTTGTACTGTTGATTATTTAAGGCAAGTTATATTGTTGTTTATTTCAGGTAAGTTATGTTGTTGTTTGATTATTTTTGCAGGTCAAATTTTTATTTGTTGTTCTTTTATAAGGTTCAAGATAAATCTTTTTTCATGAGAAAATCTATCTTATTAGGTTAAAAACTCAATTGTTCTAAAGTTTGAAGTTTAGAGTTACGTTTTACCTTTTATTTTCTATTTTTAATATTTGAGGGTATATTTTATTGTTTAGTTTTACACCTTAAAATATCAGAATCTACGACTAAATTCTAAGAAAAATGAACAAGATGATCCTGAATGATTTTTGATATTTTAGCTGAATTTTAATGGATAATCATAAAGTGATTACAATATTCTTTTTGCATTTTAAAATATTAGAAAAAAAATGTAATTATTGTTTTGTTAAAATATGTTCAATGTTTTTTTAAAGATTCAGCTGCATGCAAGAAAAAATATTTTTTTATATATTTTTTTGAAATAAGGATTTTTTAAAAAAATTTAGAAAAAATCAAATATTTTTTACATAGTCCATATATTACAATGTAAGTCTACAAGTTGAGTATTGAACAAAATTGGTTGAAAAGCATGGAATAAAATCTCAATTTTTGAAATGGCTGTTAAAAGTTTTTTGATTTTGGAAGAAAATTGGTATTTTAATATTGGATTTGTAACTTATAGTGTAAGTATATAACATAAACCTTTTGGGAAAACATGTGAAAAAATCATAAATATTTTGAAATGCTCTTTTTTGCAAGTCAAATTTTTGCATGGAATAAAATCTCAATTTTTTTCTTTATTTATCATATAGTTAAATAAAAATAATTTTGAATTTTTTCTTACAAATCCAATGGAACCCACAACTTGGTTCACAGTTTTGACATGTTAGCCTGTGTTATCTAATTCATAAGTTTGACTAGTCCATGCACGGGCTAAATATGTTTATTTTGTAATTTTTTTTAAATTTCTTTCCCTCAATGATATTAGATTAGTTGGAAAATAAACTGCAGATTTATCTTTATTTTCTTTTATAATGTTTATTTTTAGGTTGGCGCTTAATTTTGCAACCATTTATTTTCATCATATAAAACTCAATGAAGTTCATAACACGTGTCACTGAGGAGCTGAGGTCGATCCAATTTGTCATTGTCATAACAATGTTTTTTTAAGAAAAATATTATATTGAATTTTAATTAAACATTAAATCACTTTTTATCAACATCAAAATCATATTGGACCGATGAAATCTATCTATCTAATTCAAGCTAGCTATTGCTTGATTTATTTGAAAATTAGAGTTAAGCAAATAAATTGTGAGGTTTAATAACATACTTGAACAATTACTAATGCTTTTTAACAATTTTTTTACAATTTAAAAAATTAGTCTTGACAAATTGCGGAACACTATAGTATATACTATTATTGGTTATTTACCGATGCTTCGCTACGGTTGAAATTATATTTTTTATTATACTATAAATTTGTACAAGATATTCAATTTGTACAGAAATCCTAAGGAGCACAAGTTTCCAATAAAATATATGAATTTTAAATCGTTATAAATTTATTTGTTTAACAGGTTTCGATGAAATCACCAGGATAAAAATATCATTGTCATTAAAAAAAGATTTAGATACCTGAATCATCGAATTCACTGTATTATGATTAGTTAATTTCATAATCTAATCCAATTTAATTTAAATTAAATACTATAATAAAATATAAAATTGTGGAAAAACCTTCTATAACTAAACAACAAAATAAATCGTTGATTTTCTACCTATAAAAAGAAGTAAATATAATTGAAAATCTATTGCTAAGATACCATCATTATCATGACTATACTAGTTTAAAATTATTATCACCATTAATGCCAAAACAATTGGAATCATTTAATTGTCTCGAAGAATAAAAAAAAGCAAAATATTTTTACAGAAAATCAAGCAAGAAAACAATAAAAAAACATATTCACTAAAATTATCATTTTTATTGCGCAAATAATGAAACCATATAATTATCTGGAAAATAAAAAAAAAAACTTTAACAAAAGAGCAAACAAAATAATAGCAAAAAAAAAAAGAAAAAAAAACTAAAGTAAATATCATGAACATAAAAAAATCTTATGATCCGAAGAATAAATAAAAATAACTGGAAAACACTAAAAAAACAAAGGGGGAAAAAAGAAAGAACTATTACTGTAAACTGAAAAAAAGGGACTAAAATAAAAAAAAAAGTATTATATATGACCAATTTCAATTGGAGGGCAAAGTTACAACAAATTAAAACCTGTAAACTGAAAAATTAAAGGAACAAAAAACAAACCAAAATCAAAAGATTAAGTATTGAAATGAAATGTACCATATGTGATCAATTTTAATTGAACGACAATTGAAAACAATCAAAATTCTCATTGAAGAAATCAGTAAAAAAACAAAATTAAAAGAACATGGACCAAAATAAAACAACAAAAAACATAAAGGATTGTCATGCAATTTTCGGTTACAGGAGGGAGAAAACGGTGGGAAAGAAAAATTGTCCACCAACGATTGCACGACTATCTTCACATGACACACACTGCTCTTGTAGTAAGAGGATATTGGTAGTGCACTAGATAACATGACGATCAAACATTTACACCACCCACCAACATGGCACGCATCGCTTGAGAGGCACATGCTCGTAAAAAACTGATGGGTATCCGTACAATGTGTTTGCAATAAATTAAAAACAAATAATAAAAAATTACAAAATAACCACGAAAAAAATTGGTTGTGAAAGTATCACCATGCCCCCTAAACACAGACCTTCGTTTTTGTCTTTTTCTGAGAGTAAGGAAGTAATTGTATTGTGCATAAATATGTGAAAAATAAAAATACTCTCTGCTAGCCTTTGTCTTTTTGTCAGCTCCCATGAGTAAATAAATACCTTCATCGTGCAATAAATATTGAAAAAACTAGAACACCCCCGGTGTCAAAGGTTAGCTTTTGGTGATTCTAGAGGTAAAATAGTAATTTCATTGTTGAAATCCACAACAAACATATACCATGAAACCTTAAAGTGCTTATATATATATATATAAAATTTGAGCAACTGTTCTAAGATGGATTTTTTATCTTTTCAATATGGTTCGTCATGTTTATTCCAAAAAGCAAACAGTTTTCAACTTTTCTCCGAGGACCTTGTGGTGGTTCATATCATAAGGGCAAATCCAACGCTGGAGCTAAATGAATAACCAAAGTTAAAAATTTATCATTTTTGGCTTTTTGAGTCAAAATTTTCATCTCCAATGCAAGAGGCAACTGAAAAGCCAAAATGGCTATTGTCATGTCCGGAAGCTATTTCTACATGTTTCAACCAAAGAGCCTAAAATAAAATAATATTTAATAATTGAAAAAGCTTATTAGTTTATTTAACCACACATATTAGAGACCCTTACTTTCTCTCTTTTATCTCTTGATCGACACTAAAGTGTAAGTCTTTTTTACTCATATTCAGTATTTCTTTCAAATTTGTAATAGGTTTTTGCTAATAATTCTTTCTCGTTGTTTTTGTGGTTGATTTTTTTCAATTACAATTTCAACAATGGGGTTTTTAAAAAGCAATTATTCAATTATATAATTTAATCATATTAATTATATAATTAATTACATAATTAAACTATATAAAAAATAATTGCACTATATTTAAATAATATAAAAAATAGCTCTCCAAAATGACTTTTATTATTGGAGCACACATTAGTAATAAAACCATATACATACTATTCAAAGAGCTATTTTAAAAATTTAACTCTACAAAATGACACTTGCCATTGGACTTGTCAAAGAATGGTATTTTTAAGTATAGCATAGAAGATTTGCTCTTATAGGCTTGGCTGGGTGGCAAGGAGTTTGTACTCTGCATCATCTTGATTTGTATAGCATTTTTTTTTGTAGTAGTATAATAAAGATTGTTTTTTTAATTTTTTTTTATTAAAAATACATCAAAATAATAAATATTTTTCAAAATTAAATTTTAAAACCAATATATCAAAACTATCTAAAAATACAAAAAAACAAATTTAAAGAAAATAATATTTTTTTTTTAAAATATCAAACAAAAACAAATGAGCTTAAATTCAAAAACAAATGAACTTAAAAATATTTTTTTTTCTCTTATTTATAATTTTTATAAAATGATTGTGGATGTACCATTATTCTATCTTTTGTATCTTAGTTTTCAGTAAGTCCAAGTGTCTTACATGACAAGAAACATAAAGCAATCATTAATTTATTAATATACCTTATACCAGTTTTGTACTTTCTCTATTTCGAATTAATTCTCAACATAAAAATAGAAAAAAAAAAACTAGATAGAAGTGTTTAGTGTTACTTTTTTTTTCTTCATAAAAGTCTAATAATTCGGTGGTGTTTGAGAATGGTTAGTATTTTTTATTTAAATTCCGCAATACTACACAGCAGTTCAGTTCAACCGAACTGCTAAGGATAAGCAATAAACATAAAATCCAACGCACCATTTCAACAGAACCAATCATCCAAGACAACACCGAATGCGGAAGAAACTTTTCATAAGAATCCATATTAAACTTATCTCAGAAGTGCATGGTGAAGGAAACCTTGTCCTATTCAAATGACATTCAATCAAATTCAAGACAAAATTTCAAACAGTATCCTATCTGCTTCCAGTTATAGAACTCTAGAATAAAATAACATTACAAAAACTCATCAACAGTTTTTCAGGCCTCTGTTACCGGGAAATCAAAAACCACATCTTTTCCTGTAAGCTTCCGGTAAACTCCAGCATATGATTCTAGCTTGTACTCAGTATTGTTGCGCTCCTTGGGATCCAAGAAAATCTAAAACAAAATTAAAACGAAATGAAATTTCATGAGAAGCAGAGATTATGGAGATAAGGAATACAATTCCATCTATAATTTTTTTTGTTCCCTTTGACTTGAAAGATTCAAAGTTACCTTGCTAATTTTGGATCCATCAATCCTGTATCTGGTGCGTTTTCCAACAATCTCAGCAGGATAAACTAAATCTTCAAGCATGGCTTCATGCACAGCAGTAAGGGTGCGGGAGCGGGGGCGCTGAGCAGCAGAGCCTTTCTTGGGCGGACGCACAATCCTTCGGGTAGCAAGCAGAACAACATCCTGTACAGTAAAGAGAAGTATACGAGACATAGTTCAGAGTTCAGATTCAAATATATATTCAACTGAAACTGGGATTGACTTGTATATTACCCAAGATTAAGAACTACAAATCTAGGGAATGAAACCAGCAGCCTTGTAGTTACCAATACAAGACTTCACCCACAGCCCCTCTCAATTACATGTAAAAAACTAAGATCTGAGAAGATGTTACCTTCCCACTGAACTTTTTCTCCAGCTCTCTAACAAGGCGAAGATGAACCTTGCGATAAGCTTTCCTCAATCTATAGGGCACATAAATGACAATAGCTTTGCGGTTTCCTGCAACATCTATTTGACTGCAAATTTACAAAATTAAAATTTAGCAAAGAAAATTGAAAGAACAGTTTCACATATAACAAGCATAGAATCATGTACTCACACTGCAGAGTTTATAAAGAGATCTTTTAGATCACTTTTCAGGTCTGAGCTGGTATTTTCCAAGTCAAATAATGCCTACCAAAGAAATGCAATTTAGATTTCATCATATTTGACTCATTTAAGATAGGAATACAAAGTAATAGGACAGAAACCAAATGAGCTAACCTGGGCAACTGTCTCTTCAAACTCAGTTGGTTCAGCATCCTTGTCCTTTTGGATCTTCTTCTTTGTGGTGAACATCTTCACAGATCTACTTAGAAACAGCGAGAGATTACATTCAATAACTGAGCTAGAATTGTCAATCCAAATTCACCATAATAGGTATCACAACATTCTTTCAAATGTTGTCAACCTAATGGCACCTAATTTCCTGTCATGCATCAACAAATAAGATCCCTTGACATATATTTTACAGAAATTAAAAGGGAGTTGGAGAACGAAACATCAATGATTGATGAGCCCCCACAATGATGTATAGATATCCCACCATAAGGTAGACCTAACTCCAAACTTTTTTGATGCTTCATCGCAAACAGATGCTAAGCCACCAAGGGTTTTCTAGAGATTTTTTTTCATAGAAATTAATAAATAAATAAACACAGCATACCAACACATGATACAGCATTAAAACATTCATGAACATTCATTAATGATGAGCCCCCACAACGTTGTATAGATATCCCACCATAAGGTAGACCTAACTCCACACTTTTTTGATTCTTCATCGCAAACAGATGCTAAGCCACCAAGGGTTTTCAAGAGATTTTTTTTTCGTTCATGAACATTCATATCACAACCTTGAGAAAACTATTAGTAGCCTAGCAAACAATTCAAAGCCTAAAACACAACAATTCAAAACCAAGAACCAATTCAGACAGCTCATGAATTACAAAAAAGACAAACTGCCATTTTTCATCATCTTAACAACCCATTATCACTTCTTCTCTATACCGTCCTTCGTCGATTTACTAACAAACCAATTACATTGCATAATACAAACCCATCAAATCTAAGCACCCAAATGCAAAAGACAAGGGTAATGCATCGGCCTAATCTAGTGTTGATCTACTGTACATAAAGCACACAATAGACATCAGCTTGAATCTCTCAAATACGTGCAACGTGAGAGAAAATAAAAGCTACCCATTTGCTTCGGAGACAAAACCCACCCATATAAGAAAACAGTTGATGAACAAGAAAAGAAACAGCGAAGCTAAAAAAAATCACCTCAAGCAAATACATATCACAGAAAGAATCTCAGACTAAGAGTCTGGTAAGAAGAGAAATTAAAGAGAACCGATTTGATTCTTCGAAGCTTACCAAAGCCGCAACGAGAAGAAGAAGTCGTTCTGGCTGGTGTTGATACTGCTGCTTGAGAGAAGGGACGGTTTGAGATGAAGTGTGGGTTTAATAAGAAAGATTTAGGGTTACCTTTTTTTTTGGACGGTCAGGATTGGCTTAGACATATGGGCTGATTTCTAATTCGGGCCGGTAAAATAGATCTGGGTATAAGGCCTAATTGCTTCTATTTTTTTCTTTTCTTTTTCTGACGGGATAGATATATTTCTTGCTTCTATCATAGCTTATGCTGTAAAATAATAAAAATAAAGAAATCTACCTTTTATTTCTTTATCCTATTTTTAATTTATTTTCGGAGATCCAATTTTATTCATTATACTGTGCTTTTTTTATTGTAATGTTTTATAGAGCAATGAATTGTTTTTTGATAATATATTATTGGCTAGTGCTATAATAATTTTTTTTCTTATTTTATTTGAATTAAATAATTCTAATAACTCTATAATCTAAAAATTGACACTATCATATTAAATTCAAATTAACATAGTAGCTGAAATGAATAAAGATATATTCATATTTACAGTAAGAAAAAGCATATGCGAGTTTTTTTTATATAAATAAAACTCATATTACTTATATTTATGAATTTAAGAAAAAAAATGTTTTTGAGGATACTGTAATATATATATATTGAGATAAATATGTTCTAATTGTAATTATATTTTTGTAAGGTATATTTTCCACTTACAAAAACAAAAAACAGTTTCATTTTGTAATTATTATGTTGTGACAAATACAGGATTTGTTGATATAAACAAATTAAATAGTTTGGTGACAAACTGTTGTGCTGTAATGGAATAATGTTTTTTTTTAAAATAAACTATTTGTATTTTATTGATATGTTTTTTCAATTAAAATTACAACTAAAGATGTGACTTAAATTTAATATTTATTTTCATAAAATTAAAATAAATTTCTCGCAACATGAATTTGTTTAAAACCACTTGCCAATTCCTATGGTCTTTGCCCTTGATTTCTCTCCTTTTTTTTCTTTTTTTATTTTCTAATCAAATATATAAAATTGTTTAAAACCACGAAAAAATCACAAAAAGGCCATTGTTTTTTTAAAGGAGAGATATTTTAAAATGCCGTATTTATATATTGCGAAGCGAAACAAAAAGGGTTACTTATGATAAGAATGTTGGAAAGAAATTTACAATTTTTATTTGCTCATTTTTTAATGTATTTCTTTCTCCTTCTTCGAGCTCATCGTGGCATCGAAGCCCTATAATTCTCTTAATAAAGAGATTTGTACACAATAATAATGAGAGCAAAGATAACATGCTTTCCGAGCGAAGTTCCACCCAGAATCTCATCCCCACCATTCTCGCCTGCTACATTCGCGCAATGTACTCCATGTCGGTAAATCCCTGCTGCTGGCTACGATGGAAAGGGTTCAGGTGAAGGACTTGCGACCTCGTCTTCTTCAGCTAGCACCATGGGCGAGGCAATTAGGAACAATGGCACAACCACATAGAGGATGGTATTAACAAATACCTAAAACAAAACGGGAAAGACTGTTTGACCACTGTGCACACACTCACATATTCACTGTGGACGTGATGTTTATCGCCCGTGCGTCGCAGCTGTATCGTCCACCGGTTTTTTTTTTCCTTTCTTTTTTTAAAGCCATGCACTCCCTTTAAAAAAAATACATCGATTTTTGACAACTTCAACAGAGGGTCTTCAGTACATTGGCTCTTAAAATCAAGTGCAGCGTCTTCTTTTTGACAACTTTAACAGAGTGTCTTCCAATAAACGCTGCTTTTAAGGCTGAGTAATGCATGAATTAAACCTCGCGTGGACATTCAGGCAAAAACAAATGTTGAAGCTGCGTGGGTTGCAATTTAAAGCCATGCACTGCCTTATTAAAATTTAAAATCAAGTGCAGCGTCTTCTTTTTGACAACTTCAATAGAGGGTCTTCAGTACATTGGCTTTTAAAATAAAGTGCAGCGTTTTCTTTTTGACAACTTTAACAGAGGGTCTTCAGTACATAAAAAACCCTCCTCCAACCCGACCAATCCATCGGGTTTTGAATAATTGAGCCATACTTTAAGTTTATGATTTATTTAACAAAGTATATTAACAATCAGGGCTCTACTTTAAGTATCACTCAAAAAAAAGTAGAGCCCGTGTACCTTATAGTAGTCCCTCCCCCATCTGATCTGCAAAAGTAGAAGACTTATTATTATTATTATTTCCCAAGCACCGACTTTAAAACTAATCACAACAGTGTGCATTTTACCACTTGCAAGATTTTAAATATTAGAGATCGATCCATTGATTTAAGAAAAAATGGTAATATTTTAATATTTTTTATATATCTAAAAAAAAGTGGAGCTTTCTGATTTATTTATCCGTCCCTGATATGATCTTAACTCATGTGGACCGTAAATCAAGTTTTGAGACTTAACAGTTCGGCGGAGAGTTAGAGATCGATCCATTGATTTAAGAAAAAATGGTAATATTTTAATATTTTTTTATATATAAAAAGAAGTGGAGCTTTCTGATTTATTTATCAGTCCCTGATATGATCTTAACTCATGTGGACCGTAAATCAAGTTTTGAGACTTAACAGTTCGGTGGAGAGCTTTTATTTGTTTTAAAATGGAATAAATCAGAGATTTGTTTTAAACTGGAATAAATCGGAGATTTGAGTACATGAAAAACCCTCCTCCAACCCGACCAATCCATCGGATTTTGAACTAGCCAGTTTTTTAACGCTATCAATAGTCTGAAGAGCTTGGTTGGCGAAAAAACAGACATCAACATCTGGGTCCTCGCTTAACTCAACCAAACAGGGACGGATAGTCCTCTCTGCAACAGACTGGTCAACTATGGGAACGAGTGATTGCAACACCTGTCTCTCTTTTTAAAGACAGACTCCCTTTTAATATTATTGAACTTGATGTTGGGTACCCTGTCTTTTGATGCATTGACGATGAGTAATGCATGAATTAAACCTCGCGTGGATTACACATTCAGGCAAAAACAAATGTTGAAGCTGCGTGGGTTGCAATTTGAGGTCATGCGCTGCCTTTAAAATCATGCGCAGCGTCTCTCTTTTTAATTTGATTTCTCTAATAAATGCTTCTTTTGAGGCTCAGTGATGCATGTATTAAACTTCGCATGGATTACAATTCCAAGCAAAAACACACGTGAGTTCCAATTTACAACCATGCGCTGCCTTTTGTAGATTTAAAATTAGGTGCAGCGTGTCCTACTTCTGTCTTCAATCTCGCCACCTCATAAACATAGCTCGCTCTCCGTTGATTGAAGATTTGCTGTGTTTTCCAAACAATCCCCGCGCCAATCCCCGTTTCCTATTTTGATTTCATTTTAATCGTCTTTTCAATTGCATCCCTGTTAATTTTGATCGACTTTCAGTGAGTGCTATATGAAAGATGGCAGGACCACTTGAAAATACTTCATACACACATGTTCGCTGCCTCTCATAGCTCGGTCAGAACAGAGTGTGCCGCTGGTTGTGGGGTTGAAGAGCTGTCCATTTTTGATTTGAATGGGGTGCACATCTTCTTCTCATTTTTCACACAAGCATAACAGAGGAGCATTTAAAAATTTGAAATTATGATATTTTCACTAGGTTCGGTGGATGATGAAGACAAAAGTCAAGATTCAGGACAAATAAAATCATTTGTTTTCCAATTCACTATGTATATCTTTACTTTTTTCTCATTTTCTTTTCACGTCTGGAGATGAATGAAGATTGTTCTTTCCAATTCTTGATTTTTTTTATTAAAGAAATTACATTTAACATCATATAATTTAGTTTTTATTTTTAATTTACCTCTATCTTTTCAAAAAAATACCGTTTATATATCAATAAAAGTTTTAAATTTATAAGAAACCTACATTTATATTTAATATAATTATACAAATTAATTTTATTAACATTATTATTATTAATTAAAATTATTATTAAAATTATTATTATTATTAACAAATACCTAAAACAAAACGGGAAAGACTGTTCGGCCACTGTGCACACACTCACATATTCACTGTGGACGCGATGTTTATGTCTATTTATTCATTGTGGACGCGATTTATCTCTGTCTCTGTTTTTTCTTCAACTTACATGGCTTGCTTGAATTTTATCGGTCAATTTCATGGCTTATTGATTGTTGAAAAACTGTTAATTAACAACTAATTTTTCATTCTGCAGTTTTGATCTGCTCTGTTTTGGTTTCCGGTGCCTTTATTCGTTGGTTGATTATCAGTTCTGCTGTGATTGGTAAGGTTTTTTTTAATTGCAATTTTTTAATTGTTTCTGCATGCATTTCTTAGCTGTACATTTACTGTCAGCATTGACATGTTTCGGCGGTTAGCTCTTCGTTTTTTTTGGGCCATGAAACATTATAATTTGTGGAGGTTGGCCATATAGAGTGTTCCTACGAAAAAAAACAAGGTCAGTTGAAATAAAACAATAGCTTAGGAGAACGAAAAGAAGAAGTTTATCGCTGCCATCGTGTGCGAATTCTGTCTCTTGCTATTACATTTACAGATCATTGCTCACATATTCTCTTGCTATTACGTGTAGGTTGACAGCTGCAAAAACATGGTTTCCAATTCACCTTCATTTCATTGAAAGTGAGATGATTTATTGAATCTGTGTTATAGTTCTTTGAGCAGATTAAACTATTCCCAACTAAAATTTAAAACGCTTGCAGTATTTTATTATTGAGTTGTTGTTCTTATATATATACAAAACATTGTAGATGACAATATATTATTTTTTGTATTTTAATTCAAAGGCAATTATGTTTGAATTCTTAGTCAAATATGAGATTAAAACAAAAAATGCAAACCAAGCAAAAAAATTTTTTTTAAAACAATTTATGTTGATATGGGATAGTTCTACTTTTTAACAAGAGCTTTTTAACTTTGAAAGTTAAATTTAGGTTCGTGTAACTGCCTTTACAAATTATTATATGTGTTTCTTTCTTCTTGCCTATTTGATTACTCATTCGTTCAATTACTGTATCATTTTAGTTTGTTGTTGTTGCTTTAATTGTGATTAATTTTCTGCTTTCAATCACCATTTATGTTGCTTTTTTTTAGATGACAATATATTATTTTTTGCATTTTAATTCAAAGGCAATTATGTTTGAATTCTTAGTCAAATATGAGATCTCGCCACCTTATCGTGCTAAAAAACATTCTATAAAACAACAAAAGTTGCAGCAAAAGTTTTTTCCTTATCATGTTTTGTTAAACTTTGTTATTCGGCATTGCACATTTTCAATTGTATTTTTTTTCATACTATCAAAAATTGCTTTTTCACATATTAATACAGTCTTCTTCTTCTGTCATTACTACTTTGTCAGATACTCTAGCTTCTTTTCTTATTGGTTACTACTCCAGTTTAAAACTTCCTCAAATTCCTACACTGGTATGTACAAAATTTAATAACATTAATATTTTTTTACGCTTTATTACCCATGCTTTGTTATAAATTCAAACTCTTTCAATTATATTTTATGTTGCCAACAAGAATGTTGTTTGTATAGACTACATTCACCGAACTGCTGTAGCTATATTTTATTTGCTTTTGCTTACAAATATACTTCTACCTGTCATTGTCTTTTATATTTTTCCGTTAGCCTAATATTCTGCAATTGTTGTTTTTTTTATCAGTGTTATCCATGGTATTACCTGATGTTGCGCTACAATTAAACAATTCTTTAGATATCATTACACTCGCTCTTTAAATAGTTTTCTATTTTACGTTCAACATACAAAAAAAATTTGCTTCAAACATTGTTTCAATAGTATAAACTAACATCTATGAAACCAATTTCAATGATCAATTGAAGATAGTGCAAACTATACATTCACTAAATTCTAAAAGCATTCCTTATGGTGTTATAACCACCCATTACCAAATACATTATTAGAAGAAACAAAATTCAATGTGTTATAATATTACAACTTTTATAAATTTCCCTTCACTTTAAAAAGCCACAATTTTTTTTGCAACCCAATAACTCTTTGAAAGGTGTTACGCCATCATGTGCTTATAAAAAAAAATTGTTTGCAGTTTTGCTATTTCCTACTTAACTTATTAACCCAACATCTAAAAAATTACATAACAATAAACCATTTTCATGCACCAAAAAAATATTACCTTTGATTACTTCTATTAGTTTAAGTCCCATGATTTGTGAATGAAATCATGTTAAAAATCTCTTATCAACTAAAGTTTTAGAGCTTGCCAACACAAACAATTTTATAACAGCTCAAACATACCCCCCAAATTTACCGACTCTGTCCCAATGTTATTAATGAACGAATACCTATACAAAATACAGCCATTCATCAATTAGCAATAAAACATTAACTCATCTCCAATGAAATTTTCCAAACATTAGTTTAAAATACATCGATTAAATAATTACGCTTAAACTGACTATAAGACATTCACTCATTCTTTATGCAATTTCCTAAACAATCGATTACCAATAAAACATTAACTCATCTCCAATGAAATTTAGTTTAAAATACAGAGATTAAGTAATTGCAGTTCAACTAGCTATAAGACATTAGCTCATTCTTCATACAATTTCCTAAACAATCGATTACCAATAAAACATTAACTCATCTCCAATGAAATTTAGTTTAAAATACAGAGATTAAGTAATTGCAGTTCAACTGACTATAAGACATCAACTCATTCTTCATACAATTTCCCAAACAATATGTTTTGTTGCTTAAGATTTATATCACCGCCGCTTAACACGTTAAATATTTTGCTACACTTGCACATTATGTGATTTACTACTTCGTTCGAAAATGAACAAATAGCTTCAGTTGTTGTTGCACCGTTCTCATTGCCCTCATGTTTATGCATCTTTAAAATAAATTGTATTTTGTTCTTTATTTCATATTAATTATTCTTCCAATATTTCATCCCTCCAGTTTCAATACATGCACTTATGACTAGCCGATTGAAACGCTTGCAAGGGTCACATTTTTTCACTCATGAAGAAGATTGTTCGTTTAACACACCTAATGTAGAAAATGATGTTCCTTCTTGTTCATCTGGCGTGTTAACGCAATCTTCAAGGAATCACACGCATGATGATCCTTCCCTCACCCATAGTCAACGTTTTCCATTATATCGTGGCGAGGCTTCTTCGTCTCAAACATCGATATCCCCCAATAACCAACATGATCATTCCGTGGTTTTTATAACAAGGAATCAATCTTCTGCATCAAATTCAACATCTTTGTTGTTTGCTCAAGACCTTGTTCCATCGGAGTCAATCTCTATCAATGATGATATAAGGTCGTTTCTCAATGACCAACAATCCACTGGGTAAGCTTCATATCAAAGAAAAAGAAAAAGTTCGTCAAATGTTTATTTTACTTTTCTGCAAGTTTTATTCCAATGTAATTGTCGCCAAAATTCACAATAAATTTTCATGCTCAGGAATTTCATATGTGTACATTGACTTTGGAGACAAAACATTTAGTTGTTGTCATTGCAACACACTTTTTTGGCTAAATGAGTGTCTCACAAATTCAAGTCAGGCCAGCCCAAGATTCTCTCTTTGTTGTCTTAGTGGAAAAGTTAAACTTCCACGACCACCGCCAACACCTCATCCTCTTGATGACTTGCTAAACAGTGTATTTGGACAGAAATCTAGCAAGTTCCGCAAAAGTATTCGTGCCTACAACTCAATGTTTGCTTTTACATCCATGGGAGCAAATATTGATCAATCAGTCAACCGTCAATCTGGCCCATATGTTTTTAAGATAAATGGTCATTGCCATCATCTTATGGGATCTTTGTTACCATCTGATGACAATGCTCCAAAATTTGCACAACTTTATATTTATGATCTTCCAAATGAGGTTTCAAATCGAATGTCACAATTTCCGCATTCAACCTCTGATTCATCGTTGGATGAAACTATTGTTGCTGATCTTATTAAAATGCTTGCTTCAACTAATTTTCTGGTTAGCTTATTTCATCATGCGGCCCAAAAACTCTCCGAACCTGGCAATCCTGGATATAAATTGCAATTGTTGGGTCAAAGAACAACTGACACCAGACAATATACTAATCCAACTTCAGATGATATTGGTGGTTTAATTGTTGGAGATATTGGTGATTGTCGCTCTGAACGAGATATCATTATCGAAAGTGCCTCATGTGGTTTGCAAAGAATCTCTAAGCTGCATCCAAAATTTATGGCCTTGCAATATCCTCTTCTATTTCCATATGGTGAAAACGGTTATCGAACAAACATCAGTTTTGCAAATCATGACAACCACATCTCTGGAAAACGTCAAAGAGTCCCCATGAGAGCTTTTTATGCCTATGTCATTCAAGAGAGAGAATATGGTGAAGACACTCTTATTAAAGGTGGTCAACTTTACCAACAATTTTTAGTTGATGCTTTTGCCAACATTGAGGAAGATAGACTTGACTATATCAGAATGAACCAAAATAATCTCTGATCTGATCTATATCACAATATTACTGAAGCAGTCCTTAAAGGAGATGTTCAGGGATCATCAGCTGGAAAAATTATCCTTCCATCTTCTATCACTGGTAGCCCGCGGTACATGATTAATAACTATCAAGATGCTATAGCAATTTGTAGAGCTTATGGGAATCCAAATCTTTTTATTACATTCACATGTAACACAAATTGGCTAGAAATCCAAAGGGAGCTCAATAAGAGCAGGGCTTACAGACTTGAAGACAAGCCTGATATTACTGCACGAGTTTTTAGAGCAAAACTTCTTGATATGTTGAAATTCATCAAATCTAGTGCCCCTTTTGGCAACACAATTGCTGGTAATGCAATCATTACAATTTATTTCTTTCCTGCTATCATTTATAAAGAAAATACTAATTTTCTTTAAAAAATTTATAGATGTTCATGCAATTGAGTTCCAAAAAAGAGGTCTTCTGCATACACATATCTTAGTTTGGCTTGGCTTAGAGTGCAAATTCAGAACATCAGTTGATATTGACTCGATTGTTTCAGATGAGATTCCAGATAGAAACATTGATCCTTTATGTCATGAAATTGTCTCCAAGTTCATGATACATGGTCCATGCGGTGTTGGAAGACTAAGTGCGCAATGCATGTCAGAAAATGTTTATTTAAAGTCATTTCCAAAAAAAAAATCAGAAGCTCCACTATTTTGGGCGAGAATGGATTTGTATATTATAAAAGGCGTGAATTTCATGATAATTTTGTTTTAAAGAATGTCATTATGTTGTTTAATAACTATGTTGTTCCATACAACAAATAACTTTTGATGCGTTATAATGCCCATATAAATGTTGAGATATGTTGTCAATCAATGTTCATCAAGTATTTATTCAAATATGTCAGCAAAGGCCCTGATAGGTGTCGTGCCGTAATACAACATGACACCAATGATGAAATACAAGTATATCTTAATTGTTGTTTCATCTGTCCTTATGAAGTTGTTTGGCGTATTTTTCAGTTTCCAATTCATTCAAGAAATCCTCCAGTTGAAAGACTTCAAATTCATTTGCCTTCAAAGCAAAACATTGTTTTCTCAGGTAGTGAATGTCTTCAATTTGTTCTTCGAAGGCTAGGAATTAGGAAAACAATGCTTACAGAATGGTTTGAATGCAACAAACGATATCCTGAAGCACAGGAGCTATATTATTCAGAATTTCCGAGAAAATTTGTTTGGGATCCTAGAGAAAAGGAATGGATTATGAGATCTAAAGGGTTAAGCCTTGGGCGTATAAGATATATGCACCCTGCTGTCGGAGAACTTTATTTCTTAAGACTGCTTTTAAACCATGTTAAAGGTTCGACTGGGTTTGCAAATTTAAGAAAAGTTCACGGAATTATATACCCAACATTTCAGCTAGCTTGCAAAGCACATAGACTTTTAGGGGATGATAAAAAATGGTCTGAAGCTTTTTGTGAGGCAAGTGCAACTGCATCATCACCGCAACTTAGACAACTTTTTGTTGCAATTATATTATTTTGTCAAGTTGCTGACCCTTTGGATTTATTCAACCAGTTTTGGCACTCTATGCATGATGACATCCTTTATAAATTAAGAGCATCTTTTAGGATGCCAAACCTTATTCTGGCTAATGATCAACTCAAAAATTATGTATTATATGAGCTTGAGCAACTTTTTAATGCTTCCACAACAACACTTCAAGATCATAGCTTGTCGATGCCTGATGGACAACTCCTTACAGAAATTGCCAACAAGCTTCTAAGAGAAAAGCTTAATTATGATTTGGCTGAACTTAGAGCTCAACATTCGTTGAATTTTGCTTCTCTCAACTATGGACAGAAGGTTATATATGATTTAATTATTGCAGCCATCTTTGCTAAAAAACAAGCTTTGGTATTTGTGCATGGTCATAGGGGAACCGGTAAAACGTTTTTGTGGTACACAATCATAAATCGTGTCAGATCTGAGTCGTTAATTGTTCTTGCAGTGGCATCATCTGGTATTGCATCTCTTCTTCTTCCAAATGGTCGCATAGCTCATTCGAGATTCAAAATTCCACTTTCTATTGATGAATCATCAACATGTGTCATTAAGAAAAAATCACATCTTTCCAACCTTCTTCAAAAAACCTCTCTCATAGTTTGGGATGAGGCACCAATGATTAACAGATGTTGTTTCGAAGCTCTTGACCGTTCAATGCATGATGTTCTTTCAGAGTGTGAAAACTACAACAAAGATCTCCTATTTGGTGGAAAAATTGTTTTACTTGGTGGTGATTTTCGTCAAATATTGCCAGTTATACCGAATGGAACAAAAGAGCAAATTAGTAATGCTTCTTTAACCAGCTCAACAGAAAATATGCGCCTCTCTACACATGGATTAACTTCTGAAGAAAAGACTAAAATCATTGAGTTTTCCGAATGGATTCTAAATGTTAGCAATGGTCAGATATCTACTCTTGGTTCGCTCAATGAATCCGATGATTCTTTTGTCAGTATTCCCTCTGATCTTCTCCTTGAAAACTCCTGTGAACCAATATCAACAATTGTGTCAACAATATATCCTCATCAATGTTTTGCAGATCATCAGCGTTAATGTTTGGTTTCAACACTGTTTCTTTTGTTAACTTTTTATATCGCACTATTCATCCACCTTATTAATTATTTAGTCAGGTTCTCATCAATCTTATATGTACTTCTAACATGTTATGTTTGTTTGTCCATTTTGTGTTAAATTTTTATGTCATTTATAGTTGTTAATTCTTATATTCTATTGTTTGTTTCTTTGCTCTCAGTGTCATGGCGCTACCAATCAAAAGCATCAAAAAGTACAACTTCTACAAATCCTTACATGGAAGAGTTTGTCGTGTTTGGATTCCAAGGCTCAATGGTCAAAATAGCAGTTTCAATTGCCTCTTCGTTGATGCCACAGTAAGCTTATATATGACATCACTTCTTTATCATTTATCTTTCTTTGTATTTTGCATTTTGTTATACCATATCATAGCCTATTCAAAAATATCCATAATAATTTGAATTGCAAAGACAAAATTTAACTTCTAATCATAAATTATTTAGCTTTCCATTTTTAGTCTTCAAAACATTTTATTAACAACCATCAAGAGTTTTTTACATTATGTCAATCCATTTACTATAATTGCAACTTCCATTTCATTTGGATTGATCCTACGAAACCCCAAATACGACATCATTACTTCACCTTCATCGACTTTGCACATCTATTAACTACAAGAAGACGATCAGACGTGCTCACAGGTTTTATCGCAAGCTAGCAATTGTCATGTGTTTTTATTATTCCATTACATTTCTTTTCACCACCGGCCTTTTTTCTTTACATTAGATGTGCTTAGCCGATTAAAAGGCGTTCAACCGCTTGAACAAATTATGGTTCGAGGTCAAGATCTGACAGACAAAAGTGAATTTATCATTGAAAATATAAGGTTTATTATCTTCATCTCATAGATTTATCAGCTTTATAACTTCTTTTTAAATATTCAAAATTTTATGCAGAGGTGAAGAGCTAAGGATTACTCTTTGAGGTGATGTTGCAAAAAACTTTGATGATTCTGATCTAAGCAATCAACCAAGCCCAGTTATAATTGTCTTTGTTGGCTTTCGAATTACTGAGTTCAAAGGTTTTTTCCTATCAACCATCTCTCTTTATTATTTTTTTATTATTCAATCATTCATTGATCTTGAAAACCTTATGTATATACACTCTTCTTTCAACGCGCAGGGAAACCAAATCTCGCTAGCACTATTGCTTCCTTATGGTATTTTAACCCAGAAATCCAAGAAATTCTTCTCTATAAACATTAGTAAGTTTTCTATTTCTTTGTTTATCTTCATAAAAGAATATTTTTTAAACCTAATTATAACAAACATCTTCAATGATAAGCTTCAATGATAAGCTATAAGGATATTTCCGTTGAGGTGCATCAACTCCCTTCTATAACGAGCATTCAAACCATTGATGAACAACTCAAAGAAAATAGAAAGACAATCAAAGAAATCCTTTGTATGGATCCATACCAATACCAACTTCCTTATTGGTATGGATCCATACAAAGTATGACAATAATGATTAACACTTTTTTTTTCACACATTAGCCTCAATTTCTTTTCCTGTCAACTATTCAATAACATATGTTTGTTTGTTTATTATTCAAAAAAATGCAGAGCCAAAGATTTACGTGTAAGGCCTTAATAGCTGACTATGATCTTCATCGAGACTGGTGGTATCATAGCTGCCCAATATGCACAAAATCAATATCTGACAAAGGCACAGGTTTTAAATGCATTGAACACAATGAGGTCACACTGATTCCATGGTTAGCAAAAAATCAACATTACTTTCCATGTCCATGCCTACATTGTACATGTTTTTTGCATCATTTACATTGCTTATCATATTTGATTGTCTCATTTTTGACATTTTCATAGGTTTAGAGTTTATTGTATTGTAACTGACGGCACTGATGTGACAACGTTTTTAATGGTCGGGAAAACTGCTGAAAACTTCTTTGGCTCCTCTGCCCATAGTTATGTCTATGATAAAGGGTTCATTGATTCCATTCCAACTCCTATGATAGACAAATTACAAAAACCCAAAAATTTTCAGCTATGATTCGGAACTTTTCGCTCAGTTATGAATCGTTGTGATATCATTGTTTCCAATGTTTTCGATGACATTATAGATGTTGACTCACCACAACATGTTGAACCAGATCTTCATGATATAAATGTTCCTTTCATGGAACAAGCTTCTGTGTCTTCCTCTACAAAACCATTTTTGTTAGACCCAATAACCCCAACACCTATTCCACCACCTAGAGTTGACGTCACTACTCCTTCACAATCACAAGCTAAGAAACATCTGCTATTTGACGATGACACACCTCTCCAAAGGTCACATGTTTCTTTCTCTCTTCATACCTTAGGCCTTTAAATAACAGTCATATCATTTATATATATTTGTTTTCTCTCAATACTAAATGCACAATGTGTTGGGTTTTTTTTTTAATTCACAGCTTGACAACAAATACTACAACTGAACCTCTAGATGTTACACCATCGCTCGATCCCAATGCATCAAAAATGCTTAAAGAAGATGACCAACCAAGCAAGCATCATTGCCCGTCACAATCACTTGATCATCAGGTTAGTTTTAACTTGCTCTTCACTTATGCCATTTCAAAAACTATATCTTTCTCTTCATTTTCTTTTCATCTCAAACACAAAAATATTATGCTATATACTATTTCATACAATATCACTTACAGCTTTTCTACCAGGCACTTCAAATACACAAAACTAGCACTCTTGATTCTTGCATCTATTCAATTTTTATACCTGCAAATTCACTTTCAATCATCAATGTTGTCATTTTAATGATAAACATCACAATCAATGTCTATAGCTTTTTCATTCGCAAGATCTCCTTAACAACATCGTTGCAACTACTTTTGCATACCTCCTTGCACTATTTCCAGGTCTCTATCCTCTCTTGAAAAACAATAGTGCTTTTTGGCATTGTAATTGCATGCTTTTGTTATGGTGACATAATATGTTCACATTATTATGCTTTCAGCTTCTAAACTAATAGGCTTATCTATTAGCTATTTTGGATGTCAAATATGGACAATGTAATGGATTGGCCTATTTAATCATATAACAGTTTTATCGCATACCATCTATACACTTTAGAAAAAATTGTTGTCATCTGTGTTGCTGAGATACAAAGACTCTTTCTTCCAGTTACTATGATTCATGAGCTTGCCCTTACTGTCGTCTTTTCTAATACATACATGTCACTAAACAAGCATGTAGCTTTATCATCAATGAGTTTTATGCTCTGTTTTGCAATCAAACAAATACGCAGCCAAAACAACTAGCCAAATTTTTTATAAATAATACAGCTTCGCTTCAACAATCAGCACAAACAACTAAACTCATTATCTAATAAACTCAAATAAAATATATATCAGATGCACGACATAACAGATGTGAGGGAAAATTTAAAAATTTTCACACACAAAATTTGGTTATCTTTAAATAATTGAAGACAAATTAAAAAACACTCCACAGTCAATCCATTTCCAAAGAAAGATAATCAATAACAATTAACCGATTAAACACATTCACAAATTGATCAATCAACTAAAAAAAAATTACACACCAAACAATCAATTAATTCACCATACAAATGGAAACAAAAAATATTTCCATAACCAGTAAACACAACTTAATAAAGAAAAATTAGATAATCGGCCACACAATTACAACACAATCAACCACCAACAAATTCCCAATTAACTACAGCACATAAAAATCTCTGATTAATATAATCTATTACATTTTTTCGACCAACTGATTATATACTTATAGTCCAATTAAAACACACCAAATTATCAAAACATTGCACTTTTGCAATCTATAAGTTAATTAAATCAACACACAATTCAAATCCAAACTGTAACTAAATTATTCTTCAAGTCAGTAAAATAATGTTAAGAAACCAACCAAATCAATACAAACAAAAAATAATCTATCTTTAATAGATTTTAGTGATTTCAATATTGCTATCAACCAGTTAAAAAAAATTAACCATCAACATCAACGCATTCAATTCAAGACAACAAAAAATCATCCTTCATTTATTTTATTGATCATAGCTTTACATCAACCAATTAAATAACCATCAAAACAATTAGTACACATTAAACAATTAATCAATTATGGTCTTGCAATACTCAAATTACAATTCACTAATCTTTCATAAATTTTATCAATTATAATTTTGAAATTTCGCAATTGAATTATTATCTGAGTATTTAAGCTTATAACAATAAAAAATAATTCAATACATGAAAAAAAATTATAACATGATTTAAGATTTACAATTCTGTATCTATCAACTAAAAAATTCTTTGCTTACCACATAAATAATCAGCTTGCTACATATAAAAAGCCTAGCGCAACGTGCGGGCTACCCAGCTCGTACTTTGCTAAAGCTAGAAGCCTGAGAGTTAGATATCGTATAATGGAATTTGCAATGGCTAATGGTCACAAGGTTTTCGCCAGTTTAATGATAGCTGTAACCACAATGGAGTATGATATAAGACCCACAATTGAATTTTTTCTTTGTTATTTGAAATTCATAACGATCCAAGAACCACAAAATTTTCTCTTGCCAGATGAGCAAATTTCGAGCAAAATCAAACAATGGTGTCCTAACTCCTATCTGCTTAAACAATTTAACCATGATAGAATAGCTCTAGCACCTTTCTCCCATGAACAATCTAGCATCATGTCATGGGCAACCCCTTCGACACAGATTGGCGATACGCCATAGAACCTGCCTGTTTCGTTGAGTCCTTCGGTGTCCTGAAAATTTTATCAAGCAATAAACAATAAACTTACTTAGACGTCACGCAAGTAATAAAATAGGTCCAGACTACAAACAAATGAAAATTGCAGTGATCCAGCCAAACTGGGACAATGGCAATTCAAATGTTCTCCTGGGATGAAGCCGCAAGATTTTTGATAAGAAATCCTCAGGCAAATTGTCTAGAATGGCCAGGATATATATCCCTAAAAAACTGATAAAATAATACCATCTGGAAAAACTCTTTAACATTCAGATTGATGCAGAGATCATTCTGCCAAAAAGGACAATCTACTGCTCAAAAACTTCAATATAATAATAAAGGTAATTAGATTCATGCATGAATTGCCTAGGCCACAAAGATGGTGACTGCATGCTTTGCCAAAGATACAGAAAATTTGGGAGCTAAATCATGAGATGCTCGTTTCAAGGAGTAGGATGCCATTGAGCATAGTGACGGGGATTTTGGTCTTGACTTCAGACCCACCAAAGGAGGATTTTTTTTCCCAGTATAATAAGGATGGCCCTTATCAAGAAAGGGCACTGCTGGTGCCTTGCCATTTAAGAGTGAAATCCACCCCTGACATGTCTTTAAGAAAACATCAGAAGGAAAGGTCCCACTCAGAAATTCAAACACAAACATGACAACTGACATTGCCAAGGATGGGATCCGACTTTGAATATAGAATAGATGAGAGTGACACATGCCAAGATCAGATACGAAAGAGAATGAATTAAGACAAACAGCAACAACAGAAATTCACTTTATTTTATTTTACTTTTTCCTTTTTTGAATCCTTGGAGGCCTGAAGGAGTCAGCAACACCGAAATGGTTGAACCATAATTCCTGAGGTTGGATTCATGCCATGCATGACATTTTACTATGTAGACAGCATACCCTGCCCTATCACATGCAGAGGAAAAGGGCTCTAAACCAAGGTGCTTTCTCAGGCTAACCTTTTGTTGGGATAGAGGAAAACCACAAAATCTCCGTAATCATAAGAAACTATGACTGTCTGTTGATAAGGAGCATATTGAGAAACACGGTACCTTTTCAGAGAAATAGATCTGATGAATACTTTGTATGAGAGAGGAATACCAAGGTACTTCAACTATTTCAATATGTTAGATGTGAATACTTATAGGAAGATATGAGCTGCTTGAGTTATACATGAAGTTACCACTATGAAATCATCATTTGCTCCCAGGACAAGCACTTCAATAGATGATTTTGGCACTGAAGGAACTGGAAGCGATGAATTAAGCTTCCTTAGATCAAACAGTGGCATTCTTGAGCTTTCTTTCATTAGTGCTTGGTAACTGAAAGAAACAAAAAATGACTCAAACTTTGATTGTCAACTAAATAAACCTAGAAATGAATGCACATTTAAGGATGTAGCTGCCTATATGAGAGGGCAAATTCTTTTAGTTTGGCATGATTAAGGTAACCCCCCCGGAAAATGGCTAGATTTCTAGGGGTTGGGAACTTAGCTTGAATTTTGGGTGGTGTTATTCTCATTTCAGAACTTGTAACTTCTATGGCATTATTTTTTATAAATACTAAAATAGCCTCATTTAATGCAATTCTAAGATTTTATTTTTAAATAAATTACAAGAAAAAGAGTAATGCGTATTATATGACTTTATTTTCCAAAAATACAAGTCATGTAAAATAGTTTTTTCCCCCTTAAAATTGAGCTAGTAGATATTGCAATCTTTATGAATAAGGTAGTCAGTGAATGATGACCCTAATATTTCTGAGTATCAAGGTACATATACTACAAATTCTAAATTAGTACTAATATTATAGTATTATTTTCAAAAGTATTGATTTCAACATTAAAGTTAAACTTATAGTAATTATAAATACCAATCACTGTTGACAGATATATGCTTCAAAATATATTATTTAAGAAAATATATATTGTAAAGTATAAAATTTGAATCAATTGAAGATATAAACAAATTCTTGAGATACATATTTAAATTTTTTTGGGGTCTTTTTTCTTGTTATTTTCAACGAAACACAAACATGAATTTATTATAGAATCTAAAATTATAAGGTGATTAAGATATGCATTCAATACAGGTTATATTACTCACTAATAAAATGGTGGAGTAGGAGTAACAAGTGGTGAAGTGAAAATAACACATCCTTCTATTTTTACAAATATGAGTTTCATCGCTCCCTGCTGATTGGAGATATTTAGTATTTATATAATAGATTAATAAAACACATATTATGGCATCAAAAACCATAAAAATCAATAACTAAAGCAAGGCCTTTGATAGGCAGGTTTCAAAATTGAACATAAATTTTCATTATAAACTTCCCTAAAAAATGCATAAATGTTAAATATAGTCATGACTTGGCACATTTTCAATGGCAATTCAGTGTTCACAACTAGGAATTTCATAGATGAGTTTTGAGTTTGCTCAGCTGGCCAATCCCTGAGGTATAAGATACTGATCGACAGTCTTGAGCATCTTGAAAGGACTTATGAGCGGAAGTCACACCTATCAAATGCTTCCCTAAGGACTATTGGTGACACTAACAAAAATTTGATTGATATAAGCACGTTTCTACTAGCAATATCAATAAGCTGTGCAAATGTGATTCATTCCCTTTAAGATGAACACCTTTTTGGAAATGTGAGTTTGAAGTGTTTTAGAAATTCCTGACATAAAGTAAGCTTCCAGCTCTAGTTAGGTTGTGCAAAAAGTATTTTGAACCCAAAGTAAATTTCAGGTCTGATACCATATGCTTAAATCAACAAAACCATAGACACATGAAACCAAAAAAATATGTTGTGTTTTTGTCCATTTGTCATATAGAACAACATGAAGAGTAAACCGGGTTATAAGAATATGGAGAAGAGTTGTATAAACCAACCGTTTCACTAGATGATCCTCCATAGTTGATGTGAAAAATGTTTCCTTGCAGAGTGAAAGATTGGTTTGAAAAGCCTTAGCTGCTAAGCTGCGTGTCACCTGCTTGTGGGTTCATATAAATATATCTATTATTTGAAGAGACGTATTTGATCAGCCAATCTTACTCTTTGGGTTAAGAAAATAAATAACAGAAATTCTGATGTCATGTTTTTGATTAAGTGTAAATTGAAGTAATGAGTCCAGTTTTTCAACATCTAGGTTCCAAGAATATTGATGAGGATAGAAGAATATTAAAGGGGCATACTAATCTTCAATTTCAAATTCCCAAAGCAAATACCTTAAAAGCAGCAACAGGTTTGGAAAACAGATACCGCCACACTAATCCGCTGGAAAGTATCAATCAAAATTTCAGTTTGGCTGGTTATGTTCAAGTAAGCGAAAAGAAAACCCATCATAAAATGTGAACATACCTATTACCTGAAGGCGGTACAGAGCAGACAAGCACAGCACCAGCAAGATCAGGGTACAGCATTTTCTTTTCTAGAATGAAGCCCAAAGAGCATTGCAGTTAAAGTACAAGTGAAGGGGGGCTTTCTCAAACCACCAAAGCAGGGAAGGTTACTCTTATGAAAAATATTTGTTCTTGATCACAATGAAACAACTGTTGTTTTTAAGTGTAATTAATTTCATCAAGTATATGTTAGGTTTTGATCCACATTCACATCACAGTGTTGTCATGAAGGGTATGAGTATCTTATTGATCCTGTCTCATGCTAAACATACCTCAAACATCTTGAATATAAGAATCAATCAACTAGAAGATGGAAATTACCTAAAGTTTGTTTATTCCTTATATTTGCAATGTAGCACTGAATGATCAACCCTCCAAATGAATGCCCAAGCAAGACTGGTGGAAACGTTAGTTTTTTCTCAATGAAATCAGCGACATCACCTGCATGCGTCTACTGCAGATTTGAAAATGAGTATGAAATAAGAAATGCATTTTGATAGTGAGATATCTTAGACCATTATATAGAGGGAAAGCATTCAAGTCTGTGAAGGACTTCATCAACTCTGATGAAGAGATAAATTACCTGAAGAGAACCAGCAACAGGACTAGCTGGTGCATCACTTTCACCCTGCATAAACATAGGCAACATATGCCTAATCAGTGTTATAATGACAATTGAAATAATTCCAGGCATTTTTTCCATTGCACTCAATGCCCTCATAGTATTAACACCCTTGAATGCATATGATAGGAAAATGATTCTTCTAGCTCACACAGCGGGGCTGTCATTAAGCAATAAATGACTAAGTTTCTATATCTCAAAATAAGAAGAATGCAACAATAAAAAGATTACAAGCCAGACATAAGAGTATGCGACAATGAAATTTGGTGATGTTTGAATGTAAGATCACTGCTTGATTATTTGCAAGTCATAGGAAGAAATGCCTTCCCTTCCAAACTCCATTTGAAACCCACTTAAACCAGACAGGAACTGTCAAAAACGCGTGATTTTATATAATCAATCATGTACATTTTATACTAATTGATCCAAGTAATGAAAAAAGGATTTACATATCTATATATTTTTTTGCCCATTTCTCAACAGTCAACCAAAGCAAATAAAATAAAATAAAATGAGATAAAGAGAAACAGCAACAGCAACAAGAATAAAGCTCCGCAAATATCCAGCCTTGCTTCCATGTATTATTAACATTTGTAAATTACCATACACTAACTTATGGTATCAAATTTTGAAGAAAATGGCAGATTCAATACAGAAATTATAACAATAATTGAAAAACCAAGAATTCAACAAAAAAATATTTGTGGGAGAGAAAAAGGAATGACACAGACCTGACCCAACAAGCTAACAGCATAGCTATCAAAGCCAAACCCTGAAAAGAAAGGCAACCAGTGCTCTGCCCAGCACCAAGCGGCATGGTAACTTCCATGAACAAAAACCAAAGGTGGGTTCCTTTCACTGTTTCTTGGGCCTGTAACAAGACCCTTTTGCTCAATCACTTCCATGTTCAGACCAGACGGAAGTTGGTGAAAAAGGCGTGTCTGCCCCTGCTTCAACTCATAAGGGACCTGCATTTTGTAGGCTTTGTTGAGGACAGCAAGGGGTTTTGTGGTCAATTTGGGGATGGAGGGGTCTGGATGGAATAGGGAGAGGAGAGAGAAGGCAGCCATTGCTATCCAGCTTGGGTAACTAACAAAAGTTTCAGTTCTTATCTTTATCTTTATTACCAGTGTTTTTTTCCCCTTTACAGCTTCTATTAATTTTATTTGGTTCTTTTGTCATTTCCATCGTACTCGCCCCTGAATAGAACAGATTAATTAAATTAAAAAATATATTGTTCACCAATAATAACAATTCTAGTGTAATTATAAAATTGTTTCTTAGCGGTAATACTTTTTAATAAGATAATTTTTTATATCTTGACATAATCTTTTAATAAATTGTATAAAGTTAGATTAACCATTTCTTATTATACACTAAAATTATTAATTTAATATTAAAATAAAAATATAATGTATATTACTCAAACATTTTAGTCCTTCTATTTTTATCAAAATAATATAATTATTTTAAAGTCTTTAAAAGTAAAATCAATATAATTATCTTGTAAAACCTTTTTTGTCGCTTTATATTGATTCTAAAGTTAATTTAAAGATTATTAGGAGTATTAATATAATTAATTATATATTAAATATATCTAAAAAAATATAATAGATGAATACATTGAGTGATGTATGTAGGTTCGTATAATCATCAAATACTATTTTTTAGGATGATATTTGAAAGATCCTGATATTTTTTACACGATCGAGAGGCGTGAGTGCCAAATTTATTATTGATATGCCATTAACACCAATTTTTCTCTCTCATCCTAGAATCTTATCCCTTCCCTTTAAATTTTATTTTCATTCATATTTGGGCCATGTCCTTTGGGTTTCACCTTTTCTATTTTTTTCAAGTTTGGTCTCTATTTTTTTTATTGTTATTTGTTTTGTTTGGGATCATTTATTAGATTGTTTTCTTTTTATAATTTTATCATTCATGTTTTTTTATTATCTAATTTGATCCCTAATCTTTTTATTGTTATTTTTAGAAAGTTTTGTAAATTGATATATTTTTTCTCATGATGTTATCCTTCGAAATTAAAGTGATTGGGAATCAAGCTTTTTGATTGAATCCAAATATAAGATTTCATAGGTTATGAGTCTTAGATACTAGACAAGATGTAGAAGGTTCTCCACCAATATGATAATCATAAAAAATGAAAATACCAACATGCAGCAAAGCCTAAGACTTTTTAATTCCAAGGGCAATATAATAATTACATTGTGCATTTTCCGAAGGAAATTAAAAAGAAGCCTTAAAATGTATTTTTTTTTGTTTAAAAGGTAATTAAATAATTTAACTGTGCAAAAATACATGACAAATGAATCTAGCAGAAATATTGTTTGACCCCTATAAGACAACCTTCAATGATTGTTTTATAAGATTTTTTTTTTAATTCCACCATTATAATCCATAGCGAGTCATGACTATTGTACAATACTTTTCCCAAGCAAATTAGGTTCTGTAAATAAATCTCAAGTGATAGTTAAATTATTATTTTTAATTTTTATCAAGTTTTTAGCTTCGTACAATAAGACTAAGAGTTAAATCATGTTTTCTGCAGATATTTACCCACAAGGCTGGAAATGCTTGCCCAATATTAATTAAATCTTTTTTAAATTAACAAGTTTTTTCTCTTAAATATTGGCAATATAACATAGTTTAAAAAAATAATTGGTAAAATAATACAATTTGTATATGTAGAGATTTGTAAACACGACATTCAAGGCTTCTCACTATTTAGAATAATAATAATATATAGATTTTTAAAATGTCACACATTAGGAGGGAGAATAGAAAGAAAATAGATCTTAGAGGTACATGTACCAAAACTTCGATTATGACACTATACAAACTACTTAATGACAATAATTTTTTTACTAATGGTGATCCTTTTGCGTCACAATTGTTACCCGAAATGATGGGTGACTCACTTGACCTTGACAGCAAGTGTGACCCGCATGGATCATTGTTGATGACTTTTCATGATGTTGTTGAATTCATCATGATCTTTTTAAAAATATCAATGATGTTATAATTAGAGCTTCAATGTATCCTTGATATTTTTTTGTCTATCCTCTCTTCTTTCTCCTAATGTGTAGTCATTCCATGTTTTTTTTATAAAAAAAAAATGTTGCTATTTCAAATAGAGACAAGCTATGATTGTCAAGTTTTCCAATTAAGATATACAAGTTGTTCTATTTTAGTAAAAAAAAATATTCAAAGCGTACTGTTTCACCTATACTTGAGAAAAAAAGACATGCTAATAAGCAAAAATTAACTAAAAGGTTGTAGTAAAGGACCCAATGAAACAAATTTTGGCAAAGATTCTTCAAAACAATGAGTTGTTGATCTTATGTACAGATCATAGAGTAATTCTATTGCAGGCAGAAGTATTGCTGGATAGTTTTATTATTGCTTATGTGTGATATCTGGAAGGCAGTTGTGTTGTGGTGGCTCACTGTGTTCTCACCAGGTTGTCTGGTTTTTCAAAAACTTTTAACTCTATCAGCATATATATATCTTTGCCTTTTCCAGCACATGTCAAATAGTTATCCAAAGTTGACCGCAAGCCAAGCTAGAAACGAAGTTTACCTTCGACTTTCACCTTTTCCTTTTCTTTTGGCAAAGGAAAAACGATTGTACTTTTATCATATTTCTTCCCATATTTTAACCCCACTCTAAAAACATATATGACCTACACTACTTGATATGTATATCCTTTGCATGGACCTACCAGTTAAATTTAGATTCAGAAAATGAAATCCCCACTTATCTGTAAAGCAAAACAAATTTACATTCATACCCATGTTTTGATGGCCCAAGATCCAAGTTACTTGTAATACAAACTGTTAAGTTAATAATGCACCCTGTTGGTATCTTATAAATTGTATTTCAAAAACCACTTGTGTGTAAGCAAAATTAGGCCCTTCAAGAAGCTTTGGTACTTGAAAGTTTGATGGATGAGTTTGCAAAATATCTGCAGAGGCTTAGGGCTTCTCAACCTTTGACAGATCAGATGATGGACATGAACATGGAAATGCTCAAGCACCTTCCAGAGCTGCATCCAAGCATCTTTGAGAATTTCGGCATCACTCATGACCTCTCAGCGGGATCTTTCTTGGCCTACCAACAACCTGAATTTCCCGCAACATATAATCATAACAACCTTTCAAGTACTTCCTATATCTTGAGTACAACACCGCCTGTTCATACTGTCACCTTGAATCAAAATATTTTCCATGAAAGCAAGAAGCGAAAAGCAGTGGAACAATCAACCAGAAGCTCCAAGAACGTTTCTCCAACAGCCTCTATAAACATTACAGAGAAAAAGAATGTGCGTATCTGTCTGTCTCTCGAAGTTATTATACTGGTTGTTTTATAATTTTAGTTTTTAACTTCTGGTTTTTATGATAAGAGTAAGTTGAGCACTACTTCTTTCTTGATTTGTTCAGAACTCAGGAAGATGTAAGAAAGGCAAAAATAAGGAGAAAAAAGGGGACAAAGCAGAGGAAGTTATTCATGTTAGAGATAAAAGAGGCCAAGCAACAGACAGTCACAGTATAGCAGAACAGGTAAGTTTGAACTGTTTTGATTGAATAGAGTTTACTCATTCAATAAGGCTTGATTATTAACCACTGGTTAGGCTAATTATATCTTCCAACATGTAAGAAAATGAATGTAATGAAAGTCATGAGGTGAAGAATTTGACTGTGAATTTACTATTTGTCATGTCAGATAAAAAGAGAGAAAATCAATACCAAGTTAAGATGCTTGTAGGACATTGTTCCTGGAAGCCACAAGGTAAGAATCCTTTACACAAGTTTAATTTTGAGTATAATTCATGTATTTATAATTCTTTTATAATCATAAAAACATGTACTTTCACTTATTCGGAGTTGAAGTTTATTCAAGTTTTAAATCAATTGATCTAAAAGATGTAGCTGACATGAGTGCATGAACATTCAGTCAATGGGGATGGCATTTATGCTAGAGGAGATAATCAATTATGTACACTCATTGCAGAATCAAGTTGAGGTAACCCTACTATGAGAAAATCAGGTACATTCATTTTTACTGTTTCATCCTATATTTCCATGCACAACATGTTTGGATTAACCTTGTTTTGTCAAAATCCAGTTTCTCTCCATGGAGCTTGCCGCTGCCAGTTGTTCTAATGACCTGAAGAATATCACGGAATCTTCCAAGAAGGCTTAGGTGATCTTACATTAGCTTCCTTAAATAATTTTTTTATTATTAACATGGGTGTCAAGGTCAGCCTGCACGCACCTCGACTAATTCCACTGGTCCTAAAATTAACGACCATGTAAGCTTCTAGTGAACATCATATTAGCAACTGCAAGGCTCAAACCTGAGACCACAGGGGAGCAAACATTTTAGTCCCAAGCTCTTACCGATGGGCCACTGCCTTAATGTTTCCCCAATAATTAATATGTTGAAATGCAGTAGATTAGATAATTTGGTCAGTATGTGCTGGAAGTTCCTTTCCGTATGTTCATACACTGTATCTCTACATGTGCTGGCATGAAATTAAATACAGTTGTAAGAAATATCTATATGGATCCATGTCAAAAGTGACCGATGGTGAACTATCAATTCTGCAGGGAACAAATTCAACTGAAGATGCACAGGAGACATAAAAATGGTTGAGAGAAAGATATGGAGAAATCACTTGCTTCCACTCTGCATGGTCCATTTGACTGTATTTTTGGCAATTACTCTTTTGTTGTTACAAGGCACACGAATATGCTGCCTGGCTATCACCCTTTGCCACAAATCAAATATGTCTATTTATTTATGTGGCAGAAATGCTAATGAGATTCGCATTACTTCACAAAAAGGTCCAGAAATAAATACATGAAAAAAATATTATATTGTTATTTACTTGTCCAATTTGAGGGCTAATTTCTTTTTCTCTTTTTCAAATTTGACCGACCTTGTCGGCATAAGCAGTTACTCATCCACCCATTTGATTCAATAGTTCTCTTGGCTTTATGTATTTCTTGTATATTCATTATCCATTTTATGACAAAATTATTCATGCACCCACTTAATGATTTGGATTTGGATTTTAGGCCACTTATGAATTTGTTACACCTTTTTAATCATACACTTCAATATGGTTCATGGGTTTTTATTTTTTATTTTTTTTGGAAGAGAAGATAGTTTTCTGCACCAGTCAATGGAATCTAATTAATGATCTTATATGAACATGAATACTAGAAATTTACTGTTATAGTCCTTGCATATTCCATAAATATGTAGACAAATTTGATGTTTATCCAATCTCAATCAGTCATATATGTTGAGTAACATGATCTGGTGTTTGTTTCCCTATGAATCAAATCAAGGAGACTTCCCCTTGACCATCACCTGCATAAATCAATATTCTTGTCCATGAACTAGTTACTAGCAGCTAAATAAAACTATAATGGCCAAAATCCTTGAGAAAAAAACAATTCCCAGTAAGTAGTTGTAGGGATGATACAAAGATAAAGTCCAATTGAATAGACCTACAAGAAACAGCTCATTCTCTTATCAGCTCTCTGGTGTTTGTTCTCGTAGGTGGTAGGTTTCTATCATGCCTTCCATAATACTGATTGACCAAGCAACAATCACGGCTCCATTATGTAAACAGCAATAGTTCAAAGTTAAGCAAAACTTTTTTTTAGAGGCGAGAAAACCCCATACCCCGTAAAACGCATTTTATGGGCCTAGATGAACGAGAAAACCCTCGGTTATCCCAGACTCTTACAAGAGATGCACGCCTTGACTCGAACTCGGGACCTGTTGTTTAGATTACAAGCCTTTTATCATCACGCTACGTTCTTGGGGACTTAATCACTTCTTTCCTGCATCACGATGAGTTTCTATCTGGTGAAAAGCACGGGTTACATTGAAGGGACAAATAGAATCATACAATAGACTTTGTGACATACAACAATAACGATAACAAGACACAAACAATCTTCAGGATTATCAGAAATATAGGTCCTACAAACATATGGATGAATAGAATCTCATAAATGTTGCCAATCCATAGACTTGAATGATTGTAATGAGTAAATTGTAAAATAATTCATGGCACTAAAGAAAGAAGAAACATTTACAAATGCATTGAATCCAAAGATACATAATACAGAAGACAACTTACGTGGGCCATATCATGCTCGCAAGAAGATAGAGCAATATGGGCTCTTAGATTTTTTTAAATGAAAAGGACCTCAAGAATCTTAAAATCTTCTACTATCTGCAATTTTTGACTCCTTTCTGGAGAAAATCATTGGTCTTTTGTTGGTGCATGCACATGAAACTCGCAATTGTTTGCGTGACATGTCCATTGAGCCTTATGGATTAAAATAAAAAAATAAAAAAAGGGGAAAACCCTTTTTTGCTACTCTTAATTTGATCTATCAATCTGTTGGTACTGTGTGCAAAATCACGAGAAGTTGTCGGTGAAGAAGGCTTGTGATGAATGAAATAGCACCCATACGGCTCCTGTGAACAAGCTTAACAATACTAATAATGGGAGTGCTTCAATTTTTCCTTTTTTTTCTTTATCTGCAAATACAACGTGCTATTAAAATAATATATTTATTTTTTTCATAATTCAACCTCGCACCATGTTATTTCCTAGCAGAAACCGACCGAGACATTGTCAGTCAACCTCAATTTCTAGGTAGGGATACATATGAATGTGGTCTAACAATAAGGAGTCAGAGTGAGATTGAAGTGACTCCTAAGAGATGTTTGTGCTTGATAGTGTGTTCGGATCTATTATACATGAATCCATTCTCAATGTCCATATTTGTTATTGTGTCTGACTGTCTCATCTTAGTGTTCCTACATTGAGGAAATACATCACGTAGTTATGTGTCCTAAGATTTAAGGATATTTGTCCCCTTGCAAGATATTTACAGGATGTTTCAAATTTGTTCATAACTTAATGGTTAATTGCTGGAATGATTAGTACCATTAATCCATGTCTTAGCTCATGCAGATTTTGCAACTAGAAAATTGATATCACTGATAAAACATTTTTTCGTGTTTAAATTGTGTTTCTATCAGAAGATAAATTGATTCAATGAGAACTTGTTGTCGAAGAAGTTACCATCATGAATTTCATATCCATTGGTAAAGTAACTTGCTGATAAAAACACAGACAAAATATTCACGCCAGATTTTTTTTCCAACCACTTTTCTATCCGCCAACCTATTAGTAAGTATTACTAGCGGATCACCGGCGGACTAACCATTGGTAATTGATTGTGCATTGCTCGTGGATTCACTAATAATATAATCAATGACACACAAATTATTTCGGTGAATCCATTGATGGTATCAAAACAATTCACACCTCTGTGTGATTCTCCGAGGAAAATTGGACTATATTACCAATAAAATCAACAATAGAGTTTTCAGCCGACAGGGTCTTGGTCGGTGTCAAGAAGAGTTTCTCTCTTCCTCTCACCCCAGGTTTAAGTCTTGTCAGGCACGCCTGTCACCCCCGAGGTGTCTTACATGCTCATTAGACTTGCATGATGTTCAGTGGATCCAGGGATTAGTTATGGTACGCAAGCTAACCGGACATCCCGGTTAAAAAAAAAAGAGTTTTCTTGTTGGTGGTGGTTCTATTGGTATTTTTAAAATACATGCTTATTTGGATCTAACAACTTGGCATTAAACAACAAATTAAATTCAAAAAAGAGACTTACAATCAATATTAATGTTGATTGTACGGGCCTTTATCTCACTTGGATATATGGAGGAGGAAAACACCTCGAACCTCTGGATTAAAAATAATCAAGGCTATAAAGAAAAAAATTCACCATCTTAACTTTCTTATAGCTTATTCTCACCATTTATCATATATAAACTAAGAATAAAGTTTTTTATTCTTAGAATTTAATGTTCATTTACTGCAACTCTTTATATAAAAAAACTCACTTGATCAATAAAAAAGAAAATGTTTTGCAAGATAGTTTCTTTTTTAGGACTCCAAGAATACTTGGAGAGGATTTCTCCCACTTGGATATGAAAAGGAAACTGTAAGCTAATGGATGAAGGCTGAATTTCTTGCAAAACGGTTTCTTTTTTAGGATTTCTCCAAGAATACTTGGAGAGGTATCCAAGAAAATAAACTTGCCATGCTTTCTTTTTGCTTAATAGATCATGCTTATGAAGTATGGTTCCATTTCCAGCAATGCTGGCTCCGTGTTTAGAAATCCGTATGAATTGGGAGTCGCAGCAGCTGAGTTGACTGAGCAAGCTGGATTGAAAGGTTTCAGAGGTGGAGCTGTGATTTCTAACATCCACGCCAACTTCTTCATTAAAATGCTGGTGGAGAAGGTAGATCAAATTTGGAGTTCAACTTACTGATGAAATAATACCATGTTCAACCATATTCTGATGACTTGATTCCCAACAGAAACAAATACCATGTAATCTTTTATGATAAAAAGACAGCAAAGTTTGGCAAAAAGGGAGTTCACAAATGGCTGATATGTTAGTATTTTTTCAAAGTGGAAAATCCAATTTTTGTCAACCTCTTAAAAACTGATTCGATTGTTTCAGCACAAGTCAATAATAAATTACATGTCATGCCTAGTAGTTCCGGCACCTTTGGTTAGTGCTTTAGTGATGAAATGAGTAGCGATTCCAATCGGACAAAAGAGCAAGCAAAGAGAAACCGAATGTCGAGTCTCAACTTCATTTTCTAATCCATCATTAAATACCTGCCTGGATAATCGGCAGAAGTGTTAGATCTGCAAGAGATAAAAAGCGGGATAGAGAGGGGAAATGGGCAGACCTGGCAGCAAAGAGGTCTACAGCTAACAAATGAATCCATGCTGAAGCTAATGTCATCTCATTGGAGAACATCTTTGCTATACCAGGCAGCTGTATACGGAGACCAGATAGAAGATTTTGTTAACTTTTCCCATTGAACAGACATCCGTTTCAAAAATTTAAGCGAAAAAAGAAAAGGGATATTGCATTCTTACCTCTGGTAACCAGTATTGACTCGCAAACATCAGCCTCATTGTGTCAGGTGTCCAGGAAAGATATAATAGAGATGCATACAGAAGTCCCAGCACAATATATGGAATGCTACTTTCCATAGACTTTCTAGTCTGCATTTTGCTCAAATTTAAGCAGTTATGTTGATTGTTAGAAAATAAGGCGTGATCAATGAGCTTCCAAGGAAAATCACATGCAAACAGAACTACAGAAGTTAAGGACCAACATGGGATTCTGTAACACTGGAGGAAGAAATAAAAATCTAGACTGGATTACTATCTTGAAGTGCTAGCTGTGAAGACACACAGACACGGAGAGAGAGATTCTAACCAAGACCAATCGTGACTGATAGTAGACAATATTCATAAGTGTACATATCAAAAAATGAAGACACCTAACAGCTTAAAACCAAGGTTCAAGGGAGTATAAAATGCAGCTACAAGCCTACAACTAAGTACACCATATGATTTCTGTTCAAAATCAGCAAAATTCAGGAAATTGAGTATTCATACAGGAACAGACACTGTTACTTGAAAGATGAAAAAAAGAGATAATATGATAATACATATGAAGTCCCTAAAAGGTACAGAAAGTATACCACTTCAGCTTTAGGAGCTACAACCATGAGCGTGTAAAATGGGAGAACAGCTGCTGTTCCCAAAGTAAAAACACTGCTTGCAATCTGAGAACTTGTCAACCCTGTAATATAAAGCTATAAAACAATAAGGAATAATATCCACAAGATACAGACTTAAAGTTAGTAGATGTTGCTAGCAGCACTGAATTTGAAAGAAGTCCTGGACTCCTGACAGTAACAAATAATAGCATAGAACGAACCAGCTTGTTTCATACTAATATTTGCTTGTTTATAATATAGAAAGCCTGTTTTGTCCAGTGTCATGCAGAAAAGACAAAAGAGGGGACAAGGGAACTGTTCCTGCCCGACCATAAGTCCCTGTTGGTATCTGTGAAAGAGCATGAACCAATAAAGTCCCTGGTTTATGAGGCTCTGAAAGCAAGTAATTCTAAAGTACAGGCATAATTAGTCAGTCATCCAGAATTGGGATGCTCTATAAATTGACTCTGATAAGCCAGATCACCCATCAACAGAAGCTTATTGATGGGTACTAAGTAATTCAAACCAAGTAATCGACCTCAAGCATCTGACCCCCATAGCCAGATTATAATTTTCATTGAAAACAGCAGGGAGTCTAGCTAAAATTGGGTTACATTCTAGAAATGAGCAGGACCTGCTTGGGGGTGGGGGGATGTATTTCAATAAGATAATGTCCTAAGAAATAGAAATTGTTTCTACCAAATTCATCATGAAGAAGAAAAGAAAACCAGAAACTTTGCATAGTTCAAATGTACATACACTAGACAAGATTTTCAAACATTTAAACATCGGAGACCTTCTGCAATGTATCAAGCAGAATCCAAATACAAATAAAAAAAAAATGGAAGAAAAGAAATGCTTGAAACTTCTCATGAAATATAAACATCATAAGTGATAAATAAAGTGGACAACTAGCAAAAAGAAGAATTACATGATGCTTTTACTCCCGAGCTTTTTTGATAGACAAGGAAATTTGTTAGTTTTGAATGAATGATAATTCTTGAACCTCCAAGAAAACTCCAGTCTCTGTGTAAGTCAACACCCACTCTTGCAACCCGTTGGCCAAAAAGTTTGATGTTATTACTTCTAAGTGAAGAAAACAACTTTTGATCTTTCCCAACAATGTGATGAGATCTTATAGTCATCCCCGTGTAATCATTCTGATAAGAAATCAAAATAAACCTTGAGAAAAGCCCTCAAGCTCATGAATATAAACTGAGAAATTCACTTCTGTGGTGCACTCTAGAGACAATTCAAACTCAAATTCAATGCATAAAACACTTCAACTGGAAAGACAACAATTTCATAGAACTGGAACCCATTTGATCTAGTCAAGACATAGAGAATACACAATAGATCATACCGTGATATAACAAACATTGTAAGAGAACAATAAGCTCAGTGCATTTGAACCATAGAGAGACGTAACATGATGCATTGCTGTGAACTTAGCAACAACAATTCAAGTGTAAGAAATGCCAAGAAAATCAACTTTGTAACAAGGGGGGAAATTAAAAAAGAAAAGAACCACATCTAGGTGAGGCGTGATCATAGAAACTGCAGCAATGCAACAGCTTATCTCTGAGACAAATCCTCGCTATACTACTGAATCATCACAAGCCTCAACAAGTGGAATGACCTCAATTGCCCAAACATAACTCATTTTTTGTCGATGCATATTTCGAGTAGACAATAGCAGTTAGACAAATATAGGGTGTCACTGATTTACTTCATGTACTTACAACACAAAGGTAGGCTCGCATAAAGGCAACCCCAAAATATAACCCTTCTAATATCAAAAGGGTGGGAAAGGCACATTGGATTTGCAGAAATTCCCAGTTATATAAAAAGGTTTATATTAACTTAATTGAAGGTAAGCCAACTTCCGATTTCCAATCAAAGAAATTTATCCAAAACCACTTAAATTGGCCAGTTTTTTTCTTGAAAAACAGTAACATCAAGATTTCCCAGATCAAGAAACTGCAGCTAAAAGATCTCCAAGCAAGCACTTGCAATTCAATTCAATTTTCGTTATACTACGCAACACACCAAACTCATCCTTTCATTTATTCAAAATATAACAAGGACACCCAGAAGAGAAAAACAAATAGTCCATAACATTGAAAAAAGCAAAAAGATCATACCTTGAGTGAGAATTGAGGATGGCAAAAGCGGGAAGAGAAGGCCATGACAGAAGCAAAACAAAAACACCCACCAACAATAATGGTCTCTTCATCCGGTTATCACTATCTACTATAATAATGCAAGTGACCGAAAAAAAAGAGTTCGGTGAATTCCCACTAGAGAGAAAATGGGTAACAGACAAGCGGGCATCTCAAGAAGGGAAAGAGAGTTAAAGGTGTCGTGTGTGCGCACTCAAAGAGTAACACTCAGTACACTTAAAGCCAAGTCTTTAGGAGGACTAATAGTAGTTAAAGACGTTGAAGCAAAGCGCTAGTAAATGGACAGGAATTTATCTTCGGACAAGGTTGAGACGGTCCACTTTGAGTTACATTGTTTGTTGCTTTGTGGGCTGTTTCTCAACTGGATGGATAGAGTTTTGTTTTGGGTTCTTTTCTCTCTGTTATTGGGTTGGATAGATGTATTTGATCGCGGATGGATGTTGAGAGGGGAGGATGGTTGGCATTATTTTTGTTTTTATTTTAGAAAATACGAGTGAATTTTATCGCAATGCGCTGGGTTTTTTATCTATATTAAAAATTTATTAATTTTATATGTATTGTATTTTGTTATTTTAATATTAAATTAATAAAATTATAATTGATAAAATCTGCTAAAAATGGTTTTTTTTCCAATAAAAAGTGATAATATATATTAAAGCTCTAATATTAAATAAATATCAAAATATATAATTATTCTGATATTTTTAAAAGAAAATAAAACTTAAAAATAATAATTATTATTATTTTGAATGTTTTATCTATAATAATTAGAAAATTCAATACCTAACAATATTGACTAAAATTAAATATTATTATATTTAAAGAAATTATTTAACTTGAAAAATACAAAAAGAAAAATAATAACAAATATTATTTTTAAAATGATGACCAACACAAATTAAAATTTAAATATTAAAACAAATCTTAATAATAGTGGAAAAAGAAAAAAAATTCAAAGAGTAATGAAAAGTGAAAACCACAGTTGAAATAATTATTCATTATTGTTTGAAATTGTGATCCCCTCTAGCCATTCTATAAATAATAGTCGTGGTACCCGTAAGCTGACCCTTACATCCCAGTTATAGAAGAAGAAATTATAAGTGAGAAAAAAACAGAAAACAAATGTTAAAAAAAAGTGGGCCCGGGGATTATTCATGGTGTGCGTAAGCTGTCCTGGACACCCCAGTTATAAGAAAAACGTATACGTGGAAAAAAATTGTGGTGCACGTAAGCTGGCTCGAACACCACATCTATAAAAAAAAATGTATAAATGATAGAAAAAAAAGGAAAAAATGTAAAAAAAGTGGATCCAGAGATATATATATATATATGTGTGTGTGTGTGTGTGTGTGTGTGTGTGTGGAAAAAAATTGTGGTGTTGTAAGTTGGTCTGGACACTCCAATTATTAAAAAGACCAAAAAAATATATAAGTGAAAAAAAAACAGGAAAAAAATGTATGAAAAAAGTGGGTCCAGAAATTAATTATGGCATATTTAAGCTAGCCCGGATACCCCATTACAAAACAAACAGAAGGCCGGTTTAAAAAACAATCACTTTTTCAAATAGTAATGAGAAAAAATTTCTCACGTGCAGATGAGGGCGATAAATGTTTTTTCACTATGCCCAAATAGAAAAGCCGAGCAATTCGAGGTGTTTTGTTCGGTATTTGACCGGTATTTTTCGGTACGGGTTGGTATTTAAAACGAGAAAAAAACGACATCGTTTTGTGTCTTTTTTTGTATGATACGAAATGTTTCGGCTGTTTCTGCCAAAATGAGGGAGTATCAATAACCCTGATTCGAACTCACGACCTTTCTAATATTCTCGCGCGCCTTTGCCAACTCGGCTACCTGAACTTGTTCATTTTGTTTTTAACGACAATATATATTAAATGTATTTACATTTTGTGGATGCAAAATCAGAAACAATCTGTAGTGGGATTTGAACCCACTCTCTTTTATTAATCTCACATGCCTTAGCCAATTCGGCTACTTGAACATCTCGTTTATTGTTAACGACTATATATAATAATATTATATATTATCGTGGATTAGCATAGTAAAACCAGGACTCGTTTTATACTTTAGTTAATAGAGAGAGAGAGAGAAATGAATTTTGATCTTATAACGAATTGACATATCATGTCGACTAAGCCTGACATGATATTTAGTTTTGTAAATCAATTATTTAAAATATTTACAAATTATTTGGGAAGATTTTTATCAAAATTATTGAATTTAGCCCTAGTTTAAAATTGGATCACAAGTTGAATAGATTAACTATTATCAAATTTAAAAGAATATCATTTCAATATTAAAGTAAAAATCATTCTAGAAAAATATAAATATTTAAATTAAATCATAATCCGGCAGCGAATTATATTGTCATGTCAATCTGACGAGTATTATAAGATCAATTTGTATTTTATTTATTTTAAAGTCTTCACCAAGTTAAATCTCAAATTAATGGATTACATTATTGCGCTTAGGGTTTAATAATCTATATGCGTGTGATTTTCATAAAATAATAATAATAAGTTTTTTTAAAAAAAGAAGAAGAATAATAGTCGATGGGCCGACGGGTAATTTATAGCAACGAGGCAAGGGCACAAGAGCACATTTGTGCGATGCATGGTAATTTTATAGGGCCAGGAAGAGATGGCAGAGCACGAGTACGTTCACTACCGTTGAATTACTTGATAACAGACTTTAATCCTTTAATTTCGTTGTTTGATTTCCGAATTGCACACCGACTGATTTCCGCATTCCGAACCCCATACCGATTAACTTCAGCCCCTCTCTATATATATAGAACAATTGAGAAGAAAATATGAGTTAAAACAATTGAGAAAAAATATTAGATCTGCCACTGCATGCAAGAATGGAGAAACATGGTCGCAATCAGTCAAGAAACAAAGAATCTGCGGAGGAGATGGAGAGATCAAGGGTGGCTTTCAATCTAAGGAGGATGAGAGCGTCTTATACCATGGAGGATTTGCTAGAGGAGAGGTCTCGTGGGGTTTCGACTGAACTCAGTTTATCTCATTACGATCCATTCACGATCAAGAAGAAGATGAAACCAAGTGATCTGGGCAATTTATGCAGGCTACTTGTGCCTTCAGATTTAGCGGAGAAACACATCTTGCCATTCTTGAATACGGCTCAGGCTAACCAGGTGGCCGGAGTGGCGAGTCAAGAAACCAATCGGGGCTTGAAGGTTAGGGTTTGGGATATGAATACTGGGAGCATGCACCATCTGGTCTTCAAAAGATGGAGCACTTCTCGAAGCTATATTTTCAACGATGGCTGGACAAAAGACTTCGTCAAAAGGAGGAACCTGGCTGAAGGTGATGAAATTGGAATCTACTGGGACAAAGATCAGTCTAGATTTACTTTCAGTGTTCTAAGTAGGGCTTGTTTGGTTAGATAAGACTGCAGGTTTGTGATGGTTTTAGTTCGTGCTAGATTAATGTTTAGGCTGCCAGTGCCATGTTGCTTGTTTTATTGATCAGACTATCTTATAATTCTGCCTGTCCTTTTTTGTTCTTTTTCATGCATGCTTGGTTAGATATCATAATTAATCAATAATCTTTGAGGATGATATAAATCAAACACTTCTCAATTATGTAATCATGAATTTAAATCATACCCATTTTGTCGTAACCCAATTTTTGGGTTACTCTCAGAAATAAAATAAAATAAAAATAACAAAAATAAAAAGGTTGGCATCGGTAAAAATCACAGTGGAAATTTTGAATATTTTCGGAGCCTAATCATATCTCTTTTGTGCCCAAAAATGAGAGAAAATACAAGTTCAAGGTAAAAAATTAAGTCAAAAATCATAATTACATTTTAAATAAGCCAATTTGATATAATCATGGGCTATTTTAAAATATTATTATGTTTGAGAATTAATTTAAGATCCAATTGAAGAATTTAATTAAGTGCAGGGACTTGATTATACTTTAAATTGGACAAATTAATTTTATTAAGGGTTTAATTGATGAAAATCAAATTCTTGAGCTTAATTCTGGCTCAATTGAGAAAATCAGAATTTTTGGGGACCCAATTGAATTTTTCCAAGCTAATTATGCGAAATTATGGGTCAAATTGAAGTTTAATGATCAATTAAGGGTCAAATTGCACAAATCAAAAGACATGGACCAATATAAAAAGAAATTAATGATTTCATGTTCATAATAATTATGACCAGTGCTCTGAAGATAAAATTAATGAAACAAAATACTGCATCGCATGTGTTACCCTATTAGCATCTCAAGTAGTAAATGAGGAGAGGATAAAACATAATTGACAAAGTTAATAAACCTCTTCTATCTTTATAAGCCCTTCATCGGGTACCTGCAACAAAAAAACATAATCAGAGCAACATTTTTTAAAACTCAATAACAACCTTAAATCAAATTTGTGGTGATAATGAAATTAATGTTTATAATATCTCCGTTACGAGTTCTGTTTGCTTCAGTATCTTGATGAACAACATGAAGCCTAGACATTAACTTCATTGTCGTCTTCATGTTTTACTTTGGGCCAAGTGGAATACTTAATAGAGCCCACCATAATTGCTACATTGGGCCCCTTCTAAACAGTATCAGGCAAAGTGCGGTAATAAAAGAATACCTGGATAAAATTGTATTTGATAATAATAGATAAAATAAAATATATATTAATTATTATTTTTATTAATCATCTTCACCAATAACCTGAACTTTTCCTCGGGTCAATTTTTAAGTTTATTTTTAAAACTATAATAATTATTATTTTTATTTATATGTTGAATTGGATCAACATGTGCTGACTCTCTCGACCCGTGATCTAGATTCTATCCCGGTCGATCCTCGAGTTGGGTCTTAAAACTAAAATAATAACAATTTTAATCCCTATAAGTCAACTCAATTTGACCCTTTTTATACATGACCCGAGTCTTGCTCCAGGTTGACAGTAAAAAATATTTTTGTTGATCTTCAAATATATGACTTCGGTCTTACCCTAAATTGATCCTTGAGTTGAGTTTTAAAATTATAATTATTGGTTTTCTGTTATATTGATATAGGTCGATGATCAACTTCACTTATGACTCGGGTTTTGTCCCAGATCAACTTCCGATTCAGTTTTAAAACTATGATAAAAATAATAATCAGTTTTCATTTTTATTATTAAGCTAACTCAAGTCAACTCAACTCATAACTCGATCCTTGACTAGTAACCCGAGTTTTGCTATGAGTTAATCTTCAAGTTAGGTTTTAAAACTATAATAATAGTTACTTTTATCATTACATGTTTTAGTTATAATTTTAAAATTGAGAGTTTTTTATTTAAATATTTTATAAATAAAAATATTATCTTCGAAGACAAGGCACATCTATACCTTATGTTTTTCAAATATAAAAATGTAGTTTGAAATTATCTCATAAACAGAATTATTTTTATATCTTTATGTAGATTTGTTTAACCAAACATTAAAAGTGTTTGCTACCAATTAAAAGTGTTTTTTTTTTTATTTGGGGTTTTATGGATACAGTGAAGCAAGAGAACATTTCTCTGTTATTAATGTGTAAATGAAGCATAGACACTGTTTTTCCCCTCCTATTTCGTTGGTTTTGAAAGTTGAAAATGATTCATATTAGATATTCATTGTATTTATATCTGATTTGAAAGGGAAAAAAACTCAAGAATTTGTTTTTCAATGTTTTAATGAAAAAATATTTAAATTTTTTTGTGATAATAATAATTTCTGAATATCAATTCAATTTATTTCTATAAATATTACAAAAAATATATAATTAAAATTAATTATATGGTTTAATAATTTATTTCAAATATAATAATTAAAATAAATTATCAAATTTATTTATGAATTTTGGTTCCACAAAGACAAGCTATGATTAAAAATAATGAATTGTTCCTGTGATGGCAAAATATTTGTGATATATATAGAAATTTTGAGTTCAAGTTAGAGCGTGTATTTATTTTAAAAATTTGAGATAATCAAAATTTTATTTTTTCATATAGACTCAGAAAATATATTTTTCATTGTTTATTATATCTAGAAAAAAGAAAAAGAAAATAATGAATCAATACAATGTTTACTGTACAACGCCGCACACAGTTTTGCACGTGTAATGTCAGCCCTTTCTTATTTTATTTTTAATTTTCCAGGGGTAATACAAGTCAGAGTCATCATTCATGTTTTCAAAGGGATATACAAGGGACAAGGTTTTTATATTTTACCGGTTCAACTTTTTAACCAATTCAAAAATAAACTATAGCTGGATTAAAATTCGGATAAGCAAGATTGCTGTTAAATTTATTTTTACAAAATAAAAATTGATTATTATATATATACATACATATATATAAAATAAAAATTTATTATTATTATTATTATTATTATTATATATTCGGATTATTTTGATATATTTAATCACTTGTCACAAACAAAAAACTATTATTTTATTATTTTATTCCAGTTTTATTTGTCTATATGATATTGACTGTATAGCTGTATATTGTATAGTTGTATATGTCACATGTGCTGACATGTGCTAATGTTCACTCATTCCTCATATATTAATATACTAGTCAATCCATGCACCTCGTCGCGAGCGGCATCATTTTTTTTTCTATTCAAAAAAATTAATTATGTAAGTTTTTTTATTATAATATAAATTTAGGTAAAATAATAAATCTGTGCAGAATTCTTGTTAAGTACAAGTTTTCTATATAATATAAGAATTTTAAATCGATATAAATTTATTCATTTACTAGGTTTCAATGAAATAACAGTAAAAAATTATTAGCAACATTATTGCCCAAAAAATCAAAATATTAAATTGCCCTTACAAATAAAATAAAAAAAGCAAAATATTTTTACCAAAAAAAATAATCACTAAAATTATCACTATTATGGCACAAACAATAAAATCATAAAATTATCTTATCCGAAGAAGAAATAAAAATAACACAAAACACAAAAAAGAACAAAGGGGAAAATGGAGCAATATTAATTTTAAAATGATCACCAACATAGATTAAAACTTCAAGACTAAACCAAATAAATATAAAACCCTAATAAAAAATAAAATGACAAAAAATAAAATCAAAAACTAAAAGCATAGATGTATAAATATAGATAAAAAAAATAAATATTTTCCAAGAATGATAGAAAAAACCAAAGAAATTAATAGCAAATAAAAAATTCAAAGAATAAGGACCGAAATAAAAAAATAAAATATATAATTAATTCCAATCAAATGAAAAAATTTGAAACAAATAAAAACATTGGGACCGAAACAAATAAATATATTTTTTAAGAAAATGTAGTGTAATTTTGTTAAAAAAAAATAAAAGAATAAGGATTGAAATGAAAAGTAGCATACATGACTAATTTCAATTGGAGTACACAATCAAAATAAATTATAACAAAATATATAAAATTGAAATAAATAAAACTTTGGGACAGAAATAAATAAAGCATTTTAAAAAATATTGTGTAGTGTTTTATAAAATTAAAAAAACAAGGACCGAAATAAAAGATAGAACATTGACAAATTTCAATTGAAGGACCCAATTAGAAGCAATTAAAACCTGCATATCAAAATAATTAAAATAACCAAAAGCAAACCAAAAATCAAAAGAACAAGAACTAAATTGAAACTCAACATATATAGTTTCAATTGAAGGGTACAATTGCAACAAATCAAAAACTATGTTGAAAACAATAGTAATAGAAGCGAAATTTGAAGCACGTGGACCAGAATAAAACTTTCGCAAACCCTAAGGACCGAAGCGTATTTCCGCGTGGTAGGAGAGAGAAAAGGGAGAAAAAATTTAAACTTGTCCACCAGAGTTTCACGGGCCACCATAATTAGCCACACCAAGAGGAAAATGATCTGTCAACGCACCATGTGACACGAAGGAAGATTGTTTTTCACCACCGGAATGATGCGCACATGTCGCCTGAATGACGTGTGCACGTGAAACATTGCAAACGCCTCCGTACAACGTGTCTACAATATCTCCGAATAATAATAATAAAATAATGCACAAACCTATACACCCCTGGACCCATCGATAACTACAATAAAACAACATGAAAAATACAAAAATACCTCTAAATCCATGGCCTATGTTTGTCATTTTTAGGGGCTAATTTAGTAATTTAACTGTGCAAAATCCCTTGAAAAAGTCTTAAATTACCCTGGTCGAGTTTGCCTTCTTTTGTCGTTTTCAAGGGCTAATTGCATGGTTTTAGTGTGCAATAAATCTAGAAATATCATCCATGTTCCTTGAAAAATTCAAAAATACTCCCGGTTACGGGGGTTAAAAAATTTCGATTATAGGGGCAAAAAGGTCATTTCATTGTAACAATCCACAGTGAACTGTGTCTAAGTGAACAGTAGAAAAATGCACAGTAAACACAAACATGACTTTTATATTTTAGTTAATATTATTCGAATATGTTATAAATTAAATGGAAAATCAAGAAAGTGAGAGAGAGATTATGGATTTACTTGGCAGCTGTTTGGAAAATCAAGAAATTTATATTTGATATCAGCAGCATATAAAATAATCTAAAAAAAATGCTTTTGAATTCCATAATAGAAAGTTGAAAGAGTCATCCTAAGTTGCCATGTGAAGGCGGTAAAGGTAGTTGAAGAAAGTCACGGGCTTGAGGGACGATGCGGCGAAGGATGTCCCGTTACAAGTTTTTTTAACTTTTAGCTAACCTTCACGAGAAAATGACATTTGTCTAAAGGGACCATACGTTTTAGCTTCTCCTTTTTTTTTAAAAAAAAAATTCTATCTAATAATCTTATCTTTATTTAATCAATATGCAAAATAATTCAAAATAAAACTCCATCCTAATTATACTATTAAAAAATCGACAAATTCATGCCGGAATATCAATGAAGTTTTTATATTAATATTTGATTGATAATATTCCTTTTATAACGTTATTACATTGCAATATTGAGAAAAATAAATATAAATAAAACAGTTAATCCAGGTAGTTTCGATAAATTGAATTATAAGTTCTATGTAGGTTTAAAAAGTATGAAACTTGAATCACGAGGTATCGAAAGAGTGGTCGGTCTCCACCAATCGCGTGAGGAACAAATATATTCAATAAAATACAGCCACCCACCTTGGCAAATTATTAAATTAGCAGATCCCGCTTGACCAGACATGGACTTAGGAAAGCGAAAGAGTGTAAGAATTTAGGCCGTTTGTTTCTTTGGAAAGTGGTTTCTTTTGGAAAATGAATTCAGTGAAAGTGAATTCTGGAAAGTAAATTCTGGAAAGTGAATTTCGATATTTGGCGATGTTATGGAAAATGAACTGAAAACACTTTTCAGATGTTTGTTTGTGTTATGAAAAATGAATCGAAAAATAATTTATTAATAAATTAATTTTTTTCAAGTTTATTAAAATAATGAGGAACAAATCTTACAAATTAAAAAGTTGAATGAGAATGAAATTGAAAAAATATAATTTCATAAATTATCTCAAATAAAATAAATAAAGATCAAATCTAAAAATTAAAAAAATGAAAGGTGAATAAATTAAAATAATAATAATTAACATTTCATAAATTATTTCAAATAAAATAAGTAACAATAAAAAATGAGGACCAAATTTGATAGATAAAAATTTCAATAAAAATGATAAGAAAAAGCAAATAGCAATTATAAAAATAAGGACCAAAATTAATATAAAAATTAAATTTTATGAGATGGAATTGAAAAATAAATATTCAAAACAAATTATATATAGCAATCAAAAGTTTGAGAATCAAATTTGATATAATCAACAAATAATGATATTTCTAAATTTTTACATCTTCCGGAAAGTGTTTTCGCCTAAATTTTCCGGAAAACACTTTCTTGAAAACCAAGCCAAATTCTTCTTTGATTGGAAAGTGTTTTCATTGACCGGAAAGTGTTTTCCGTTGACCAACTTTCCGGAAAGCAAACAAACACAGGAAAGTTTGGAAAGTGGTTTCAGAATTCATTTTCAGGAAACAAACACAGCCTAAAGAGATCAAAGAATCTTTTTTCTGAGCTATTCAAGCTGGGAGCGAATATAATATTTATTAAAGTGGCTATAACTTGCACGTGTGCTGCATGTGCCATATACCACTCTTTGTTTACTATCGTAGTAGTTTTTTATGTGATTTTTTAAATTTAAATTAAACCAGTGGAAAACATGAAAAGGTAATTTATATTTTATATTTTAATTAATGAGGCCTTTTTAAATTTAAAATTGATATATAAAAAAACAAACAGAATTTCATTGAATTAATCATTTTTACGAAAATGCTTTTCAATTTTTCGTACAGTAATTTCTGGACAAAAGAAAGGCCCAGAATAGAACGAGAAGCAAGGCTGTTGAAGTTAAGAAATTACACAGTTCACATAATGGGCTTGAGCCCAATATGTTTTGGAAGTTTAGTAAGTATTTATTTTTAGATCAAAAACAGTAATAAAAAATTTGCTTGACTTTGAATTTATTTTTATAAATAATTTTGTTTGTTTTTTTTTATTATTTCAGTCTCAAATAAATATCCAGTGTTCAATTTTATAATTAATTTATATTTATTTTTGTGAGCGTCTATTTGATTTGTAGAAGTATTAAATAAGATGAACTTCTTTTTTGAATGTTTTTAAATAGTTTTTTTATATCGATTTATCGCATTTACGAGAGTTTAACAATTCTTGGGCTTTTTTCATTGAAATCTAATGAAAAATCAATCTTTTTTTAATTATAGTTCTCACCATGAAGACATAATCAATTCCGAAACGAATCGACGAAGATATTTCTCTTAATGAAAAAATATCCAGGTGCCTAATATTAGATCTGAGCCAAATAAAAAATAGAGGCTCCGAAACCTGGATATTCCGGTCATTTCCTTCAAGTTTGCATAGAGATTCACCAAACACGCTCCAAAAGCTGTTCACACGATGATAAAATAAAAAAAAAATCAACAACCAAACAGACCCACGAACGTGGTGCACGTGCTTCCTTTAATACCCTCGAAACAGAATCTTTAATCACGAGCAATACACGTGTCTCAATCAGAGCAGGGAAGTCAAAGTAATAGGCGTTCCTATGATGCGCGCACGACTGCAAATGGGACCCGTCCAGTGAGCTGGCATTTTTACACGGTTCCTCATTTTCCGGTGCATAAATGACGCCCGCGCAAATAAGCACACGACACGCCGTGTCTCTACTCTCTGCCCTCTCCCTGGTCTTTTGTCTGCCTGCCTGTCGGTCTATCCATCCCATCTTTTCCCGGGAATATAATAATTTTTGTGGACCTAACCTTCGGTTCCTTGAAAAGTCAAAGTGAGAGAACGAGTCTTTTGATTGAGTTTATGGGCGCCAGCTTGACTACGGCTCAGATCCAGTTGGGCTACTCATTCCATCATGTGATTTTGTCCCAACTCAAATCATAAATCGCTCTCCCTTTTCTTTTTCAAGCCTGCATGCCTCGGCTGTACAAGGAAATTATTTTATTGACCCTTCTCAATTCCATTCATAATATAGGTCAGTAAAATAGCCGGTCGATCAATTAAACCGAACCGGATTTATATCACCCAAGTAATGGTTATACTTATAAAGACATTTATTGAAGTTACATTTATATATATATATATATATATAATAAAAATGCCAAAAAGATTTGGCAAACCAGTTTTTACCTTAAAAAGGAAGGGTGAATTAAAGTTCATTTTTCCTTAGTTTGTCAAGGGAGATACCGCTGGTGAGAAGTTAGGAATCTTTCAAATTTATTTTCCCTTCTAGATGTTGTAGTGAAAGTAGATATGGGAATATGGCCGTATTCTATTGGAAAGAAGCATTGAATTAGCTTCTTCCACAGTTCCACTATTTTCTACCTTTTATTTCCGGATCAAATGAAAGGGTGGCCTTCATGGGATGGTGTAGATTAATTGAACACCTGCATAGTTAATGTTATTTTTAAAATTAATTTTTATTTAAAAATATATATCAAAATAATTTTATTTTAAAAAAAAATATTTTTGACATCAGCACATGAAAATAATCTAAAAACACCAGTTTTTTTTTTTAATTTAAGGTAGAAATAAATATAAAAAATTATTTTTTTTCAAAAATATTTTTAAAACGTAATGTCAAACAAAACCAAATATTTATTTGACACTGTATTTAAAAAAAATAGTTTTGTTTTTTGTTTTAAATTAATGTTAAAAATAATTTAGAAAGCAATTTCGACCACATTTTCAATCAAACCCTTGATTTTTTTTTAATTCAAAGTTAATATTTTTCATAAATATCTTTTTTTATTCAAATATTTTTTTATTTAAATTTATTTTAAGTATTTAAGAATATTATCATGTAAATAATATTTTTTTAACATCTCTCTCTCTATATATATATATCATTGATTTTATTTGAATATTTATGTTTTCGTAACATAAATTAACACTAAATACGTTCTTAATTATAATACTTATGTTATCTTAAAAGGCACGCTTTAGCTTTTTTCTCTCTAAAATAAATTGTCTGTGTTGTGTGGGCGTGTGATTGAAATATTTATTGAAAATATTTTTTATTAAAAATATATTAAATTAATATTTTTTGTTTTTTTTGGAAATGATTTTTGATATTATCACATATAAATGATTTATTGTCTTTGACTAAGTGATTGAACAGTCGTTTGACCAAATTTTGAAGAAAAAAATTCATTATAAACGAAATTTTCCTGGTGTTTTTATATTATTTTGATGTGTTGATATTAAAAATAATTTTTAAAAATAAAATATAATTTTGATGTATTTCTAATTGAAAAGCACTTTCTAAAACAATTAGAACTACACTTCCAAATAATTTTTTAAGACTACTAAAAAAATTATTGAAAACTATCTTCTTCTTCTTTTTCTTTCTTATCCTCTCTTTTCTTCCTTTATTTTTGAATTCTGGTTGGAATGATGGGAAAAGGGAGATTTGATTGCCGAAGGTAGACACTGCCATATTTCAAGAAAAAAACATTAGGCGAGTCACGGTTCTAGGAAAACCTCACCCAACCGGTTGCAAGCATTCACCTTTTTTTAGTATGATTTCGCCAATTAGTGGCATTAACGAAATCTATTAATAACAATAAAGATTTGAAGTTAGGAAAAACTACAGTAAGTTTGAATCTTTTCTTGGCTGGTGTGGTAGGGCTCCCAGAGTTGTTTTTTTTTTTTTTCCAATTCTTATTAGGGTGTGTTTGACATAAATTTAGAAACTTAATCAATCAAGTCCTTCCTTGACTTTTTAGGTCTAAAATTTTAATCCTGGTATTAATTATATTACAATCCTCGACTTTATAATTTATCCACAATTAAATCATACTTGATAAATCATTTCATTTTTTTGTAAGATAATAGCGCAACGACTTGTCAACCGTCTTAATTCCACTTGAAAAGAAGAAAGACCACGTGTCATTTAGCAAAGACCACGTGTCATTTAGCATATTCAATTTGTATACACTATGATGGCTAAAAAATCAAGATGTGTAGTTTTTGTGTTATAAAAACCAATTTTTAACCCATTGTCAGCCTTAAACACCTAGAAAACACCCTTATAACCTTGTCCAAACCATTCATAACCTTCAAAAATACAACAAATCGATCCAAAACCAAGATTTCACCTGAACCCCGCCCCGTATCTTAAATATGTTTTTTTAAGGTAAAAAAAAAACAATAATTAAAACCCCTTTCATCATATAGAACTATTTGAAACTAGATTTTAATGTTGTAGTGAGCAAAATTGTTGAAATAACTCTTTTTTTTTAGGTTAGATTCCGATGATCGTCTTTTATATCTCACTCAATAAGAATTGAAAATGATGACATTCAAGTTTCATATTGAAATGATTTTTTAAAAAAAATACAAAGAACTGACCAACTTATAACAAGAAAAACATGGGGGTGGGGTGGGGTGGGGAGGGCAAAAATATACTTCACCACCAAATTTAAATGTGCCACCTATGACATCCATGTATTACATTTTAGTCACTTGTCTTGCAACTCAACCCTTGTCCTAAAAAACATGAAATTAGACTTTAATTTGAGCTCAATTATGCAAAAAACCAAAACAAAAAAAGAAGATTTCAATGATCAAATTCAAAATCTTCGAAAACTATACTATTTTAATCTACCATAAAATCTGAGACAGTGGACAATGTTTGGTTGTAGTTAAAAAAACAAACCATTTATCTTTTTTAATAATTTGATTTTAAAAATTAAATAATAATTTAATTTTAAATTAAAATCCACAAAATATTTGTTTTGAATCTCGTCCATGTCCGCTCCACATGGAAACTAACATGAAAATATAATTCTTCTACTAATTATCGTTTTTTATTATTATTATTTTCATGAATGAGATATGATTCCAAAACCCTATCCTATATCATTCAAGAGAGCATAATTGTGTTAAACATTTTTTTGCACAATTCTTCAAAATATTTACCTATAGATTATTTCTTATCTAAAACATTCTGTCATATGGGGTTGTTTATATCTAGATTTATTCCAAGGAAACTTGTTAGAGTGTATGTGTGTATTATTGTTAATATCACTCTCATATTTAAATTTGCAAATGATTCACATGTCACAAGATATAGTTATAAAAAGTAGTAAAAATAACAGTTTGTAACGATAATCTTCATAAATAAACTTATTATTTAAGATCTTAATATTATATTTAAATCTAATAAATATTTAAAATTATATTTCCTTAGATAGTTTTATATCCTTTAAAAATATTTTAAGATTACATAAAATAAAAATCAAGACAACCTAATATATTATTGTATATTTCTTTTAAGAGTTCTATGTCCCTTAAAAATATTTTTAAAAAAATCAAAATATTTTTTAAAAATCAAAATATTTTTAAAAATCAATATATTTCATTTTAGTCCCTTATATATTATTGTTAGGTCCTCTTTATACTTGTAAGTCTTATAATAACCTAATCCCCAAACAATTTACTTCACCCTCCACCATTATTGATAATTTACTAAATTAAATGTCAACAATCTCATCACAATATTTAATATATTTTCAAATAAAAACACTTTAAAAAATAATTGTTATTATAATACCAAATAAATTTCAATACAATATGCTTTTCATAAAACCCTTTCCAGACCATGAAATCATCCAAAGAATAGAGAGAAATAGTCAAAAATATCAATTCATACAAAATGTTTTTCATTCAATAGATAAAATATCTATCTATTTTTATAGCTTAGTTATACTTATAACAAAATTTGATATTTTATAATATTTTTTATATTTTTAAAATGCTAATATCTAAAATAAATTTTTAAAATATTTTTTTATTTAATATAAAAAAATATTTTAAAAACAATCCATTAACGTTTTTTAACACCACTAAACATTAATCCATCAATTTAAGTATTTCTCTTTTTGAACCTTCTAATAACGCAAATTTACATTTTTATAATAATTTCTTACCAAGCCAGTCAGTCGGTAGACAGCTACCCTTTTTCCATTCCTCTATAAATATGCCATCCCCGCTCCCCATCCCTCTCCTCCTCTCCTTCGTGGCAGGCACCTTCTCTCTCCTTTTCTAATCATCCTTCCACAGGTATCTCTCTTTCTCTCTACGTATTTTCATACGTATGTATATACTTGCCTTCATACTATTACCAATTAAGCAGATCTAGCCTTGGTTGCTAATTGAAGTGTAGATCAGATCTTGTTTCTGTAGCTTCCTTCGCTTTTTTTATTTTTGAGCTGTTACTGATTTTATTTTATATTTTAAAAGAATTCAGGTGCTCACTGTTTTTAGTTTTTCAGTGTTTTTATGGGAGATAAGATGTTTTTGTTTTGTTTCTGAAGACTTGATTCTGATGGAATTTGTTTTAAAAAGGTTTACGTCTAGATCGGTGACTCCTTCTGTTTGGTTGCTGGGAAAGTTGAGGAAAATTAAAGAATTCGAAACATATTTGAAGATTTCCACGTCCTCCCCCTTTTTTGTGCAGTCAAAATTTGATTTCATATATTTTTTTTCGTGATTGCATGGGTTATTTCTTGTTTTTTTTATAGTAGATCAGAGTGATTTATTTTTAGTAAATACTTATATTCGATTTGTTTTTGAAAATGGACAGGCGTTCTACTGCTGTTGATATACTGTACAAATTTAAAGATGATGAATCAAGTCAGTCTTCAGCAGAACGCCATTACTTTTTGTGATGAGAGAAAGGGTTTGGTTTCGATTCCTGACTCCATGGGTCCTGTTGTCTGTCCTAAGCCTCGGCGAGTAGGAATTCTGGCCAATAATCCCATTAGGCCTTTGAGATGGCCTGTGAGGTATATAGTGTTTGATTTATGCTTTGTTTTATTAGGTTATTCAGTTGTTTTGTGACTCTGGATGATTTTAATGTGTGGGGGTTGTTTTTAATGACAGTCATCAAGCCGAAGTGGGTGATTTAAAAGCTGGGGCGGAGCTTCTGGACTTCATTCTCATGAAGGTATACTGGTGATGTCCTTTTTGTGTGGAAGTTAGGAAGACATTTGTGTAGTAGAAGTTGATAATTATGATGTGTGCTTGTGATGTTGTTGATTCATAATCCTTTTTTCGGGAGGCATCTGAACTCAATCTCTTTTCCTTTTGGTGATGTAGCGTTTATGTTGTGGTTATTCAATTTTGATTTGCTGGTCATTCAGAATTTTTATATATGGAGAGGAATCTGCAGGTTGTATTTCATGTTTCTGGTTTTTTTGCTTGACTATGACCTTGGTGTTGACAGGGGGGTCTTGAGCCAGATCATTCTGCAACCCAGGTGGCCTCATCGCCACCTCCATTTTTTAGCGGGTCACCTCCGTCAAGAGTAGGCAACCCATTAATTCAAGATGCCAGATTTGGGGATGAAAAACTCACCCCAATGTCACCATTGTCCATTCCATCTCCCGCAGGTTTATCTTCTCCATCATCATCTGCACGCAAAGGAGGGTGTGCAAGAATGAAGTTTGGGCTTAAGCCAGCCACGGTTAGAGTAGAAGGATTTGATTGTCTCAACAGGGATCGCCAAAATTCCAGCATCCCTGCTGTGGCTTAGATCTCACAAAATTAAGTGTATATAGAAGGGAGCTAAATCGCCACCAGTCACAAACACAGCAGCAGATTTAACAAAGGAGTTTTGAATCTTTTTGCCGAGAGTCTTCAGAAATGCCCTTATTAGTGTATATATGATAAATGTTTTTGTCGGTGATCATTGCTAATATCCTGTAAGTAGTTTGATTGAACAAGGAAGAGAGGCCTAGCCTAAACCTTGTGTTCTTAACCAGGGATTTGTGGGCGTAGGTCATTGTAATATAAGGTTTAGGTGGGGCTGGGGCTAGTATTGGGAAGATCGTTTGATTTCTTTTGATGATCACCTCTAAGAAAATCCTGTATAGAGCCAATTGGTGAGTGAATTTTGATCATTCGCCCTGTGATTTGTAAATTGGTAATTGTCAATGAATTGGTCTGTTCCTGTATCTTAATCTTTTTCCTCTTAATTATTCGGAAGCTTCTTCAACTTATCTTTGCGTCTCAAGTATAATCCGGTGGGCTAAAACCGAAGCTGGATGTGTTGCTTCCTTCTTTGTAAACCCTATCTTATTCTATTTTATAGCCATTGTCGCTCTCTTGAGTTGTTAATATACAGAACGTTTCAACGTTTTATTTAGAGAGTTTACTATTTATATATAATTAATATTTTTTATATAAAAAATTAAAATATTAATTTAATAAATATAATTAATTCAAGATAAATTAATTTTAAATTATATAATATAAACATAAAATTAAACAAATACAATTTTAAAATTAGAAAAAATTACAAGTTAATCAAAATAAAAAGATTTTAAGAGCGAAAAAATAACAAGTTAATCAAAATAAAGAGGATTTTAAGAGGAAACTATACTTCGGTTAGAATTTGACTGAAATTATTAGAAAAAAATGAGGATTTTAAGAGTGAAACTATACAAGATGTTCCGGTTAGAATTTGACTGAAATTATTAGAAAAAAGTCAAAATTAAAACAAAAAAAAACTAACAAAATTTTTTCTCAATTTTTTTTAACAGCACGGAATTTACAAGCTATTAACCAAAACTCGTTATGAAGTTGAGGTTTTGCAAGGCTTGAATTCTTGGGGAGCCACGTAGCCAAAACTCCTTTCTAATGCAAGTAAATGGTAGGTTTGGTATTTGCTGTGGATTGATTGCGGTTGCTTTGGGGCAAGATATTTAACTTTCATCTCAACCACCACCATAATAGCCCACAAATTTGGGTTGGCCAGTCGCTGATTATTACCCCAACAAAGTATGGACTCATTAAACCACCGAATCCACCATCTTTAACTCCATCAAATTAACTATGAACTTCGTGTTCACTTGTTATATAATAATAGATTATAAATACCCGAAAACCAATAAACAATTTATGAATATTTAAATCTCTTACCCGACATCTAATGAGTAAAATATAAAAATCAAGAAATCTGACCACTAATTACTTGTCAACATCCCTACTTACTACGTGGATCTCATTAGATTAATCCATGTGTCGCCGAGCCAATCTGAACAACAATTTCCTTATGTTAACCCAACCACGTTTGGATCAAATATGTCCAGGTAAATAAAAAGCAAACCTTTTCATAAAAATAAATAAATAAAAAGCAAACCTAACCTGGTAATTATGCTAGTAGGTAATGGATTTCTTAAGTAAACTACAGCTATGCTTGGAAAAGAAAACATGAAAGTTGGATTGAAGAAAAGATTGTGAATATTTTATTTTTATTGACAGATGAATAATCCGGAACGATTTTTAAATAAAACATTATTTTTAGATATAAATTATTCTTTTGAGGCTCTTCTCTGGGCTGATATGAAGCCCATATCCAGCTTCTTTTAGTCCCTCTATGACCGACCGACCGACCGACCATCTGCCTTCAAAGCTGATCAAAATCATTTTGCAGGGTCCTTCTTTCCTCGGTTTACAGGAGCAGTAGAGTCTGCCTTCAAAGCTCAAATCACTCAATTTGGTTGTAAGTCAACACTATTTTTTTCTTGATAGCTTCAATTCACTCTAATCTCATTTTGTTTGTGCTTTATTTAATAGCCGTTCTTTTCCGTAATTACTGTTCATGCATGATACGTTGGAAATTAAGTTTTTGCAATGCCCTAATTTTTACCTTTCCCAATCCCACCCTTTTCACTGCTCTTTGCTGTGTTTATCTTATGATTTTTTATTTTCAAACACTAAAAATGAAAATCGTATTATTGGAGTGGATTCACAAGGTAAATAATCACTTGTTGTGGTCTTGATTATGTATCTTGAATCAATTTTGGATTCGTGAGCTTTATGACGTGATATTAGTTGTTGATGCTTATGCATTTGGCAACTGATTTGTGAAGAAGCTCACGATGATTTGTGAGCTTCTTTGTTCTGCGATATGATATGGAACATTACTGACTTCTAGTGCTAAATTTTGGTAATATACATCCATTGTAGTGAGAGTAGTTGATATCTCCTTCTCATCAAAGTGTTTATATCGTATCGTTCATCGAGGCGGGTTCTATTAAAGTAATGAGAAGCATAATTGGAAAGTGGTAGTTTGTATCGGATTGGTGATGCCCTGACATTTCAGTTTAACTGTCACTTCTGATCCGATCTCTTGTCGTATATAAATTAAGCGGTGGCTAGATTTAGTAATTGAGTTATTGAAGATTGTTAAAGGTGTAATAATGTCAGGGCCTGATTTTATTGTATCAATACCTTTTTCCTTCTCTACGCCATTTTTATGTCATGTTTTGTTAGTGTTAGGCACTCGAAAAAAATCATATTGTTGTAATCTATCGGGGTGGTCTTGATTATGTATCTTGAATTAATTTGGCTTTTGGGAGTGTTATAGCATGCCATTAATTGTTTACTTGTGCATTTGGCAACTTATTTGTTAAAAGGGAATTGTGTCTGTAGCTTAACGTTTAAGGAATTCCAAAAAAGAATGAGTAGGTAAAGTATTGCTTTTTTCTGCGATGTGATATGAAATGTTTCTGACTTCTAATGCAAGTATCAGAAATATAAATATTTTCAGCCATTGTAGCGAGAATGTCTCATATCTCCTTGTGATCAAAATATCGATATTGTATCATTGATGGAAGTGTGTTCCATTGAGTACGGAGAAGCATAAATGGAAATTGCTAGTTTGTACTGGATTGGTTTTATGTCCTTACATTTTTGTTTAACTGATTCTTCTAATCCTATTTCTTGTCCTATATGAATCAAACTACGACTTGATTAGTGATGAAGTTATCAACGATTGTTAAAGATGTAATATTGGAGGATCAAAAATACCATTTACAGATTAAATTTTACTTACTAATCAGCTTTTGCAACGGAAATTTGTTTCAAGTACCAATGATTCCTGCTTAATGTGATGTTTATGTTTTAATCTATTAGTGAAGGAAAAACAGCTTTATTGTTCTGGATCCATTCATTTACACTCTCATTTTGGTGACTTTTTGAAGTTAATTGGTTTGGTTTGAGTGTTGAGCTCCACTATCAATATTTCTGGATCTGTTAAGCTTTACGGAGAAAGAAATGGGACTCTGGTATTGTAATTCATATTTTGGGAAATGTTAGTTACTTAATTTGCACCTCTTCTAAATTCAATATACAATTGCATGCATGATGCATGTGGCGTGTAATGTGCTAGTTGTGCACGGCACTATGCTGAGTATAGAAGAAGCACTGATGAATTCCATATCGTAACGTGTAATTAATTATTTATGGCATTTGGTGACTGATCTAAGCGAAATTGTCGATTAGCATATGCCTTAGAAAATTCCAAATCAGAATGAGTAGACAGATTTACTTCTATCCATTATATGATACGAAATATTGCCGAATTCTCGTGCAATTTATCAGAAATTTACAGCCATCATAGTGAGAATAGTTGATATCTCCTTGTCTTTAAGTGGTTGTTGTATTGTTAATAGAGGAACTGTCTACTTCCATTTACAACTCACCAGGGAGTTACTTGAAAGTTGGTTGCCATATCGTTGGTTTTGCATTCTATGAATATTTTAAATCATGGTTAGCTCAGCATTTTATGTGATAATATATTTTCCAAAACTAAATGTACTTGTACCATGTTTTCATTGTCAGGTTGTTTTTCTGCATGCTCAATGTCTTGATCATAGATATTAGGCTAGTATAAAAACCTTCTTGTAGGCTGAAAGTCTTTATTTCTTACGAGTTCATTGTCACAGGGTGTGCAGAAAATAGAGTTTGTGTGAGGTGGGAGAGGGTTTTTTCAAGTCTGGAAGGCTTGTCTTGCTGCCAATGAGCATGGAGTTATTTTTATCTAAACTTAAAAGATTAGTATTTTGATTTTATGTCATGCTTTGTTCTCTTTAGAGTGGGCATAGTTGTCTTACCGGTATGCTTGTAAAGATTATAATAGTTGAGCAATCTGAAATGATTTTGTCAAGCTTGTTATCCTTAAATCTCAAGGTAACATCTGAAAATATACATGCATTGCATTATCTTTTTTGGCTGACTGCCCTTTCATGTTGACTTGTCATACTGGGATTTTTTACCTGGCTAAAAAATCATGATGCACATTCACAATCATGTATGAGGTCATTATTGATGAAGATTTCTATAGTTTCTAGGTTTTAGGTATTGTATTAGATTTTGAGGAGTTGCATAAGTCCATACATTGTTTAATTATGAAAACAATCAAAAGACCATGCTCTGATACCAAAACATATGCGGGGCAAAAGAGATTTGCAACCAAAAGAGAGAGAATTATCAAAGAAAGAGAAGACAAGGTCGAAGAAAAGGAGAATAAGGGCCAGAAAGGTTTGCAAATCTGTGTTTTTTACTCAATTCATCAAAAACTATCAAACATTTAGAAAAATAACACATAAATACTAAAACCTAACTAGAGCAAACAATTAGGCATATAGTCTATTAAATAAAAATATTTACCAATAGCTAAATGAAGCTCAACAAATAAACTTAAATAAAATCTAGTAACACAAAGGATGGGCTATCTGTCAGCATAAATCACACGGGCTTGTGAACGATGTCAGGTCTGATGTCCCCATCACAATTCCTAGAGCTCGAGGAAGGTCCGATATTATTCCAGTGTTTTACCAGTGGGTGTTTTGCACGGTTAACTGTGTTATATGTTTTTAGGCTGATATGTTTTCTTAACATGAAATTAAAGTCTTGATGACCGAGTGGTGAATAGTTTGAATCTTATTATCTTTCTATGTATGCGCAAGATAATAATGAATCTAGAGAAAAGTAATATAAAACTGTTTTTAAAACATCACCCACCAACATCAACAATATCATGCAAAATGGCCAAAAAATAAAAAAAAAACCATGTAATAATTTGGGACTGGGTGCATGGTTGTATTAGCGGTCATCAGCTTGTTGCTGTGGCATAACATGGGGAGTTTGCTTGGTAAGTTTGACAAGTAACCGAGTGAAAAATTGTTGGATATGGCTTCTTATAGCACCGATTTTAGTTAACTTGTTTTCTTGTGATACAGAAAATGTTTCTTGCACGTTGTTTTCCATGTGAAGAAAAGGATCGAGATTCCTGGTGATTGATTACGTAGGAGTCGTTCAAAATCCGAAGTCGGTGTTTGGCTATTTTTTATTATCAAAAGCAAAATGTCTTTGAAAAAACTGTTCTTACAATGCCTTCTCCAGACAGTTTCTCTTAAGAAATGGTTTTTATTTTTGTCAAACAAATATGATATTTCCAAAATATATCGGTTAATGATTGCAATTGTCTTACAATGAGATGGGGTGTAAGGAATCAAAGGAAAGGAGAGCTACCTGGGCGAAAATGTAATGGATTTTTGCAAGGAAAACTCTTAAAATGGCTTAAATTGGTATGGGAATCAGCTAATTGATCTTAAATTGGTTACATATATACCGATGGCCATAATTGATTAAAGACAGAGAATCTCACTAGGGTGGGTTACTTTTTTCAGCTTACCATTCTCATTGCAATATGAACTAGTGACAAAATCTGTTAATTGCTGCCTTTGCTGTCTTCTATGCCTTGACATAGAGCTAGCTAAGGTTTTTGCATGTTTATAGGCATTATTTTATAAATCACACAACTTGGTACAAGAATATTTGTTAAATATACATGATTAATTTTCTTACCAAGTTGTGTGATTTGTATTATAATGCTTATAAAAATACATAATATTTAACTCGGTCGAATGACGTCGAGGTATGGAAGAGGTCACTTCATAGAGGATAATTAAGAGTCATTTCGAGAGTTTGTGCCATCGCAATTCGGCCGGTGAATCACTTTCATTTTTCAACCAGGCAAAGTTTTTGGGAATAAAAATTAGAATAATTTTTATTCTTTTATTTCTCGATATGATGTTTATTTGTTATACTTTTTACAATTTATTTATTTCACAGTAATGACAGTTTAGGCGAGTCCACTCCAACCAAGTTATGCGAGGAAACTCATATAAGGAAGATGAATATAGGGAAAAGGTTGAAAAAATATATAGATAATTGAGTGAGGTATTTATTGCAAGTTTTATTATTTAAGAAAAAAGTTCATCTAATTCTCATAATTACAATTGACTTTTTTTTTCTTTGTTTCCTTGTAAAAATATACCAGTACAATGTTTCAAAAACATGCAGGAGATGCCTCCACTCATCCTCCTCGGCCAGAGCAATTAATGGACCAAATATGAATTAGGTTTAGTGGATGCCTATGGCATTGGCCAAATAAATGAGGTAAGGTCATACCACTTTAACTCTACGCATGCATATAATAATTTAGCCCAAGTCAGTTGATCATGCTGGAATTTAAATTGAAGGTCTAGGAGGTTGAGAGGCAATTAGCCAAATTAAAAGAAGAAATAAAAGCCATATTAGAAAAAGAAAATAGGCAGAACTTGGAGAAAATGATGGAATGAATATATGGCTTTTAGCTCAAGATGCCCCCCAACCTCCACTTTCGATGTATTTATTGTTGTTATAATGAACATTAAATGACAAATCCCCGATAAAACATTTTCTCCATTGACAATATAAATCATGGGTGACAAAATAGTGTTTATTCTTATAAATATTTTTCAATTTTTTTATGGTGACAGAAGGTTTGAAGAGAGAGAGAGAGCAAATGGAGTCAGCAATGATCAAACCAGCTTAATTATATCTCCAAGCCTTTTCTCCCTGAAACCTTCATTATAAAGAAGATCATACATTGAAATCAAACCAAACCGAACATGCCATAAAGAGATTGAGTTGTAACAACCTTAAGCATCAGTATCAACGTGGTCATCACATGAAAAACCATGTTTGATAACAACAAACAAGAATCATCGAACTTTTCCATTTTCCCTTTCTACTCGCGGCAGAAAAAAGAGAGAAGACAAAACCATTCACTAAACCAAGGAAAACACCCAAAAAGGAGTGGAAATTTCACAGCCAACCTCCTTGTCGGCCTGTGGTGAGTCCCTCACTTTGCATGGCAGATCTCCACGTGCCCTATGTGCATGGCCACGTATAGATGAACCAAATGAAACGCTCGTAGTCCCTTTCATTTCTTCTCCCGATTCTTTTCTATTTTTTTCTGCAAGGTCATTAATTTCTCTCTTGATTCCTTTGCTATTTTGAAACCTGATATCTCGTAGCTTAAATAGACTATGGAAGAATTACGTAAAATATATAGATATCTTCTCGAGAAAAAAATGAAGCCCTTGAAAATGAAACGGAAAATTTCCACTTGTGTGGACACCTGCATGTGAGTCCAAACGCTAATGGCCTATTTATACTCGCACTCTCTTCACTAGCTAGTCACCATCAAAAGATCTTGCTCTCTCCTTTTGTTTCTAACCCTATCAAGCTCACAAACCCCCCTCTACCTCTCTCAAAATGAAGAAAGCCAGAGTGAGCGCAGTTTACGAAGGAAAGATTGGAAAGAAGAGCAAGGAAGAGAGTAAGAACGACTCAAGGATCGCAAGAATGAATGCAAGAGCCAGAAAGAACGGGCCGAGAGCCAAGAAAACTCATCGCTTTGTGGTCACTAGAAGGCGAAGAAAGGCCAGATCCAACACCAAGAGAAAGGTGGAGACACCACCAAACAAAGAAGCGTGCATGGTGAAAGAACAGGGCAAGAAAGTTGACAATAATGCTGAAGTCAATGAAATCATTGATGATGAACCCGTTCCTGACGTTGCAGTCATCCTTGATCCTGAAGCTGTTGACCATGCGGTGGCTGAAAATACGATCGGTGAGGTGATCGTGGAGGAAAAAGAAGAAGGGCCGGCATGGTGGGAGGAGTTCTGGCCAGTGAGGGCAAGAACCAACGAAGAGCAAGCGATGGAGGTGCTGGTGAATGGTTTTGTTGTTGGAATGACTGAAGAGGAACTCTGGTGGGATGACATATGGAACTTTAGAGACATGGATGATAATTTCCCAAAGGCTCAGAAAGCATTGGAACGGATATAGAAAGGGAAGGAGCTCTATAGGGTGAGGTTATGCCTCAGTACTTGGTAAGAAAGAAAAATGCTGTATGCATTAAATAAATAAAACTACGCAGCTGCATGTATTGCTGTGTATAATATCCTATGTATTTTCTGTTTATGTGCTCATTTTCATGTTTTTCCTAGTCAGTTGGTGTCTTTTATTTGTAATTTCTGCAGTATAACAACGTAGAATATATATATAACTAATGTCGTTGTCTTTCACCAATCCCTCCTTAATTATGCTTGATGAGATAATTAAGGTTTTTATATATATATATATATAAAACTAGAATCCTTCAATGTTTTTCCTTTGTAACATGAAATATATCATGTTTTGATCTCAAATCTTGATCTTTGATTCAAATGAATTATGGTTATCAAAAATTAATAATATTGAATCCATTAATTATCCAGGAATATTCAGAGAAATTTATTATTTTTTTAATGCACCAAACTAATTAATATGGTAGGCGTTGCTTTTTTTTATTAGATCACACGAGGAAATGAGTCTCGATCGGTTTACACATAAACTCACTTGAGAATATTCCTTAATGTTGAATAAAAATAAAAATAATAATATTAGACATACCTAAATGATATCAACAAATATAACCCAGCTGCATGCATATATTTCCCAATTCATCGAAATTCTCATGTAAGACAAGTTCATCATTGTTAACCTAGAAGCAGTTAGATTGTTTTCTTTCTTTCTTCTCCGGAGCCAAAAGATGAGAACCGTAATGCATTTTGGGCTATATAATACTTTAGATTTATGAAACATAATCAATTGCTGAAAATATGAGTAATACTTATTAAAAAATATTATAAAATCATATCAAATTAAAATTTGTATTTAACATAATATTGGTTTTTTAATAATTAAATAATTAAGAGTTTAATTAATTCTTATCACCTTTTTGCGTGAATCTGTGAGTTTTAATTTTCTTTAAAAAAAATCTCATTTTGACCATAATTCACACCAATGGAAAAAAAACTGTTTGAAAGAGGTAATTAAGAAATCATTAGATGTTCATAGTTCATGTGAATCAATTCAAATATATTACATGGTGCTTGTGTACCAAATCGATCACATTATCATGACGTTTTTCCTTTTCCGAAAAACAATTTAAAAGAGTTCAAAGTTGAGAAATTATTAAATTGAAGAACTACTTAATCTTTAATTAGACATAAATAAATAAATAAATAAAAACTATTATCGTTTGGATTATTAGCCATGGATGGGATCGAGTGACTAGACTTGTTATTTGATAACAAAACGTTACTCCGCAGATATAATGATTTAACAATTTCCCAATGCATCTTATTTTCTCTAGGACTTGGAGATCACAATTCCAAAGAGAAATTGTAAATAACACCATTGTATTAATCTATGAACGTGTAGATGAAAAGAATTCGGCAATAGTTATTGTATGTTCTCCATTGTTTAGATATCACAAACACTATCGGAAAATTAACGAATACATATGCAAATACTGAAAATATTTTCGTGTTGATATATTCCGGTGACATTTATCGACTGAGTTTTTCTGTTGTGCAATCTGTCCATCGTCGGTATATACCAAGTGAGTCGCAGTTGGAATAGAAGGAATAAATAAATTCAAGCAATATGATGATGCATAAGCTCTATAGACGAAGATACTAACGGTAAAATTCATTCATGAATACACGACGGAAGTTGTGTGTCGGTATTTACCAATGACATTATGGACGGTACTATAGGGGGAATCAAAGAGACAAATGTTATGGTGATGTGGCAATTTTAATGAAATAATGGCTGACAAAGCTGCAATTGAAATAATATCATTGATATCATTATTGGTAATATTTAATATATGACCTAGTGCTTGACCCTCCTCTCTACCTTCCCCATTTCTAGTTTTTCCTTATCCTATTTTTATTGAGGATTGTCCAACTTAAGTAAACAAATCTATCATTTTTTTTAACTTGAAAACAATTTTAAAATGTTATTATTTTATGTATTTTTGTAGTATATGTATTTTGTTTGGTTGTTTAATTGGTTTCATAGATTGTTTCCCAATCAAACTTGTTGTATAATTTTATGATTTGTACATGTAAGAGTTTGTTTAGATTTTATAAAATTGTATTTGTTTGTAAATTGTTAAAAAAAATATGTTGATATCTCGACTTTAGTATTATATTATGAAATAAACAATAACTTATTTAACAAGTTCGTTTTATATTTTTTCAATTTTATTGTTGAGTTATAATTTCCGGTAAAAATATGCATTTATGTAGATAATTGATAATGAATTAAGAGACATAGTAAAATAGATTGAATAAGATTAATTTAAACTGGTATCTATGCAAATTTATATAGTTAATGTCATTAATTAATACATGTTGTCATCATTATTTTATATAAATTTGATGAAAATGATGGATGATCCTTTATGAATGTATCGAGATTCAATCCAAGGATTGCAAAGGATGAATTATTGTAATGGAGTTCAAGATTTTATTAATTACATAATATCTAATTCGAGAAATACTAGTGAAGATGGTATTATATGTTCATGCAAGACGTGTAAAAATAAAAGTTTCTTGATCTAGATGTTGTAATGATGCATCTTCTATAAAAAGGGTTCATGGAGGAATACTTGTACTGGTATGCATATAAAGAACCATATGTTCCTTACGAGACCACGATAGAAACGATGGTTGGGTCAACGTCTAGTTCTAGCAACATACATGGAGTTATAAATGAAAATAGTAATTCTTATAAGAATATGATTATGTAAGCAATGAAAATGAATTGGGATCATGTTGGTCAATATTTAATCATAGATATGTTGTTACTCATTTTGGACTTCACATTCTGGAAATGGCGTACACCCTTTTGGAATCAAATGTAAGAGTTAGCTCATGTTTATTAGATGATGGACAGAGGTAGAGTATAAAAATGTTTTTTCAAATCTTGTCATTGTTTCTTTCTCCTTTTCTTATCCTCCTCCTTTGATGTTGAAATTGTTAGGATTTTTAGATCAATTAGGAATATTTATAATGCTAAAGTCATTTTTTCTTTATCTAGTCTTTAAGGTTTGGATGAATCCCTTAGAATTTGCACTGATTTTGTTGTTGTTACAATTATGTTCTAATACCAAAATTGTTCTTTCAACCTAAATTTTGAATCTGTTTTGTTTTTTTGCAATATCTGACCATCCCAACTATATTTTGTCATCTGTGACATATTCAAGAATTGGTCTGAACTTTTATTGGATCCTAGAGCCCACTTTCTTATCTCATATTTTCAATCAGATGGGGTAGATTGACATTGTCAGTTTTTGAATCAAATCAGGAGATCTTTTTGACCAAGAAAATTGTGGGCATGTTCTGTTTTTTAAAACTATTTCTTATCGCTTTGGATCCTTCATGAAATTGTAGTCCTGTATTTATAGATGATTTTGTATTTTTGAATCACTTGATTTTGATATTATAAACTCGAGATATTCCCATTTGAATGTCTAATCCTAGTTTTTTTACTAAGGAAATTGCAGGCAAATTTTGTTCTTCAAAAACATTTCACACGTTGAATCCTTCACAAATATTGTAGTCCTATACATATAGATGACTTTGGATTTTTGAATCACTTGATTTTGATATTAGAAGCTCAAGATATTCTTATTTTAATGTCTAGCATAAAAAAAGAAAATCATGTCGCGAGATGATTTTGACCCGAGATTTGCAGGTCTTATTCAAGAGACCTAATTTAATGTATCAAGGATTTATCGGGATAATCAAATACAAATTTTAAATTCAGGAAAATTAATTAGTCTCGTTGAAAAAAATAAAGGGGGGTCGGTTTAGAAAACGTCACAATAATTTATGTTGCTTGATTGCTGTGTGGGATTATATTTTGTTTTTTTTTCAAAAAAACAAGTGGCACCATGTTTTTTTTTTACCATAGGTTTAGGATTGAATAAATCCCTCAGAATTTGCACTAAAAATTGATTTTGTCATTGCCGCGAATTTGGTTCTTCAAAATATTTTTTCACTAAGCAGATTGCAGGTAGATTGTGTTCATCAAAATGATTTTTTTCACTATGAGTCCTTCATGAAAGTTGTATTCCTGCATGTATATATAAATTTGGGTTTTTGAATCACCTGATATATCTTTTCGCAATATAATTGACATGATAATGTTCAATATACTTAAATGAGTTAGCAAAACTAATTTCTTACGAGACAAAGAGTTATTTTATAATAAACTCAAATTTAAGTTCAAAATAAACTACAATACAATCTAGATTTTTTTTTTATGTGAGACTTTGAGTTTCACTAAGATCAATTATATATATATATATATATATATATATATATATATATATATATATCATGTTAAAAAAATTATATAAAAAATATTTTTCAATAAAATATTAACCCTATAAATAAATAAAAATTCCTTTTAAATTTCACATATTAACCTCGATTGAAACCCCCCCTTTTTTCTGGTCTCTTCTCAGGCAAACCCAAATTAAGAAAGAACCCGATTGGCAGCCATAACATATGGGTCTAACCCATGACAGAAGTAAGATAGAGCCCAAGTGGCAGCCATTATTCCATAAAAATAAAAGCTTTATTCTTATTGTTATGATGATGTTGGAGCCTCGTGAGGAACATCTTGTGGTAGTGGTTTAGATTATTCTATAAAAATTGTAAGAGACAAACATCAAAATTGGAAGTTATTGTAACATTCATCCGTTGGAATGACAGTGACCTGCTTTAGCACTGCAATCACAAGCATAAATTGAAATCTCTTCAAGTTTTATGCGAAAGAGATTCTCGACAATTGACATATATTGGTTATTGAGTACTCGGATTAATGATTTAGAAAAAAAACATACAATGATAGTAATTTCGATAATTTATATTATTTTTAATAAAAAAATATATCTATAATGAACTTATTGAAAGAAAAATAGAGGAATGAAGTGACCGATACAAAGTATAAGAAAAAAAAAATTATTTATTATTACACTACCTATTTATTTCCTTGATAATACACAAGACATAATTACGATTGTTGTTCTCGTAGATAGCTTTTAGTTACTACCTAAGTTATGATAAATTATAAAGTTATTTCGAAATTATTAAAGATATAAATTTATTTATCACCTTAAATTCTTTGTGGTGAAAAACAACTTGACATTGAGATTTTAAACACAAAATGGAAACAACAAAAATAAAAGAAAGGACTCTTCTTATCTATACCTTCATCTTATCTTATCTTATTTATAGCATGTCCACAAGTGTAGCTATCAATGTCTGAAACAATGCAAGTTAAAAAACAAAAATGACTGGACCATAGAATTCTCTATTGAAAGATTTCGGAAGAACACTGTCCGCTCAACACAGGGCTGAGAAAATGGGAATCCACCCCCCCCTTTTATATTTATCATGGACATTGTCTCTAGCTTACTTGGCTGATTGAATATCCCATCCATTTCGAATCAAGAAAGTTATTTTCTGAATTTCGAGATCCAGAAAACAAAAACAAAAGGGAGTGTACTAGTCCATAGACTTTGTGATTTGAGGCTGTTATTTTCCCCAGGGTCAGTGTTGCACAGGATATACAGTACACAGGATGCTTAAATTCCATGATGGATACGACTTTTTCATGTAAAATTAGCTAATCTAGTCAATCAAATTACCAGATGGAGCCGAGTTTGAATATTTCTCCATTTGCTGCTATGGTTTTATATTTAAGAGAGTTGGAAGTTCTGTGCTCTTTCAATTTCTTTGATCTTCTGGGTTTAGAATAGAAAGTTAATTGCAGGCTGATGACGAAGATTGAGGAGCTAAAAATGAGAGTCGTTCTTCTGCTTCAACGTGATTGTAAGCTAAAAATGGTTTTGTCTTCGACAAGTTGTCTCTCAGGCACAGGGGAAGGGATAAAAACCTTCGATCGATACTGCTGAAAAGCCCTTAGGGTGCGCATAAATCATGTACGTTGGAGTTCTTCATCAAGAACATTAATTAATCTTTTGTCCAAATCCTAATGACATTATTGCTCATGTGTCTTGGAGGATTAAGGGACAACCCCTCGAAAATCCCCAAGAAAATGAGCTTCTCTAAGGTTAAAAACCAAGATAATTATAGGAAGCAGTTTCATTCAATACCCTTTTGAAGACTAAGGGTACTCGAAATCAAATTAACACTAAATGCATAAACATCAAAGCATAACAAATGATTAATATAAAAATAAACTACTTTTTATTCAACAATTCTCGTCCGGTTCAGCATCCGAAATATCCAGAAGCTAAAAGCAAAAACAAAGTAGAATATTCATCTCCAAAAACCCAATAAAAAAAGAACAGGTAAAGTTTGCCAAGGTCTAAGTACAATTTAAACAAACCAAGCCTAGCAGATTGCTAGGGACACATCAATAAGTTCTGGGACTTAGACACCTTTTGGCTTAGCAGCAATGAAACTGATGCACTGCACTTGACGAACGTTGTCGAATCCGATGATACGGATGAAGGAGTTAGGGTAAGTTTTCTTTGCCTCCTCGAGCTCCATCAACACCTGAGATGCCTCAGTGCATCCAAACATGGGTAGCTTCCACATGGTCCAGTAGCGTCCATCATAGTACCCTGGTGACCTAGCGTGCTCACGGTAGACCCAACCTTTCTGCATAATCAAACGTAATTAATTCATTAATTTCACAAAAGAAAATGAAATGAGCCTGTTCTTACAAGGTACAACTAAAAATTTCTGTTTGGTTATTACTGAATCGACCATAGACTAGCTGGTTCCTTTTTATGTACATTCATAATTAATTTTGAGCTTCATGTTAATTGCTTCTTTCAGTAACCATTTCAGATTCAGGTATCTCAATTCTATTAGATTAGATGAGATGAAAATTAATTAGTTTTCATAATTAATCAATCACAAACCTTATATATATTGAGGAATAACTAAGAATCTGCTTAATTAAGTAGTTACATTATAAGTATTCTTGTAATCCGACAAATTTAAAGTTCTATTATGTATATCGAGAAAAATTGATTAGTTCATGCAAGCACGTATCGCTGTGTTTGAGTAAAAAGCACAGAGCAGGGCTCCAGTTCTACTCCTTGTCCTTAATTATACCTTAATGATAACAATAATTAGTGAAAATTGTGTGATTATGAGAATGGATTTAGGATCACCTCCAACTCGAATTCCAAGCAAGGAACCCACTTCGAGCGAAGAAGGTACTCAATTTCCTTGGCCAATTGCTCAGTGGTGAGATCTGGAAGGTAAGAAAGAGTCTCGAACTTCTTCAATCCAGTTGGTGGCCACACCTATATATATATTTATGTACGAACATTTTGTTTTGGTTAAAACAACAACAAAAACAAACAGGGAGCACAGAAAACTAGTTATTGCCAAGTTGGTAAGATAAAATTAAGCGTGATAATTGTACTGAATCTACACTGATATTGAAGCATGAAGACGTTAATGTGTTTCTTAGGTTACCTGCATGCATTGAACTCTTCCACCATTGCTTGCAATGGAAGTAATGTCATTGGCCTTTCTGGAACTGACTGGGAAAGCTGCGGTAGACTTGAGACCATTGAATGGGGCAACCATGCTGGCTTGTGCCGGGGTGCGGTTCACGGTGGCAACGGCTGCCGATGAGATCATTGAGGAGGAAGCCATCTCTTACAAGCTTTACTGTGTAGTGCTCCCTATGGATGTGATATTCTGCTAGAATCTCAATACTGAACTAGCTTCACTGCCACTCCCTATATATAGTGCTTCAGCCTGTCTTCCTCATATCCTACGGTCACAAATCATTGGAGTTGATATTGAGCAGAATTTGACCGTTGGATATGATAAGTGATAACATGACACTATTCTGTCCACATGAAGGTGGAATTTTTTTGAACGTTAGCCTCATCGTTACCACCACAATGAGTTTGCCACGTGGAGGAAGTTCCATAACCTTATCTCATCCTATGGAGGACACGGATGTGTGATGCTAGTTAATTTATGGCTTTATGGTCCTTGCTGAGGGAGCCTTTGGCTTCCACTCACTCTTCCAAGTCCCTTTAAGATATTTACGAATTTCTGTGGTTCTTGGCTAGCTATTGACAAAGGGATTTTAGGGTTGGTTAAGTTTACACACACACACACACACATATATATATATATATATATATGGTCTCAGTCATTTAAGTTCACATCATTTTTTGGGTAATAAGAAATGGAGGGCACAAAAGTGAACCTCTTGCTACTAATAAACTGTGCATCATTTAAAATGCACAGGTTTATTTGCTTAGAAGAAGAAAACTTTTATTTGGAAAAACAATATTGTAACATTATCCTAAGACTTGCTTTTACATATAAAGCCATAGTAATTGTTGTTACACATTTTTAGGCCCCACATCTTGGGATGGTGTATATCCCTTTTGAATTATATGCAAGAGTTTATCTCATAGTTACTAGACTATTGATAAAAATAGAAATTAAAAAATATATTTTTCCCTTGTCTTTGATGTCTTCTGCTTTTTCTTATTCTCCTCCTTTGCTATCGACATCATCAAGTTTATTAGATTAATTAGGAGTTTTCATAATGCTAAATTCTTTCTTTCTTTAATCTAGTCCTAAGGTCGGATAAATCCCTTACAATTTGCATTAATTTTGTTATTGTTGCAATCATGTTCTAATACAAAAATTTTCTTCCAACTTAGACTTTGAATCCGACTTGGCTTCGTGCAATATCTGACAAACCCAACTATATTTTATCATCCATGACATGTTAAGGAATTGATTTAAACCTTTATTGAGTCATATAACTCACTTTTCTTATGTCGGATAGGGTTCTTATCATTGTTAGTTTTAGAATCGAATTAGGAGATTTTTTTGACCAAGCAGATTGCAGGCATATATAGTTCTTCAAAAAGATTTTTTTTCTCATGGTTGGGTCCTTCATGAATGTTGTAGTCTTATATATATATATATGTGGATTTTTGAATCGCCTAATTTCAATATCAATAATTTATGTTACTTGACTGCCACACAAGATTATATTTTTTCTTTTCACAAAACCAGTGATGCCCTTTTTTATACCATAGGTTTAAGGTTGGATAAATCCCTTGGAATTTGCAATAAAAAAATGATTTTGGCACTATCACGATTTCATTTTTCAAAATGTTTTTGGCCAAGCAGATTACGGGCAAATGTTACTCTTTAAAATGATTTTTTCTCCCTTTGGACCCTTCATGAAAATTGTATTCATATATGTATAGATGAATATGAGTTTCTTTTTCTTCTAAAAAATAAAAAATGAAGAGATTTGTGATCTTATGACATATTTAGTTCAAGGTCTGTATTTTTTTATTGAAGAAAACAATACATGTCCAAATATTGAAGAATAGTTTGAAAGACTAAGGAAAAATTATTTGAGGCTTAATCTCGCAATGTGTTCATTCAAGATGAAATCTAGGAAGTTGTTAGGATTTACGGTGAGTGATGAAAGGATAAAAGTAGATCTTGACAAAGTAAATATTATTCAAGCTATGCCAACACTCATGATTGAGAAAGAAGAGGTTTCTTAGGAAGATTAAATTACATTACCCGATTTATATCCCAATTAACCATGACTTGTGACCTAATTTTTTGTTTGTTAAGGAAAAAGAATCCCGAGAATTGGAACGAAGAGCGCAAAGAGGTTTTTGAGAAAATCAAGTGGTACTTGCTAAATCCACCCATGCTTATTCCTTTTGTATCAAAAAGGTTATTGATATTGTACTTAACAATAATTGAACAACAATGGGTTGTGTGCTTATACAACAGGATGAAACTAGAAGGAAGGAAAGGCTCATTTATTACTTAAGTAGGAAGTTCATGAAATGGGAGTCTAGGTATATTGTGATTGAGAAGTTGTATTGTGCACTAACATGGGTTGTAGGGTACATCAATATATATTATGTCATACTACTTGGTTAATTTTTAAATTAGACCCGTTAAGGTATATCTGTAAAAGCCCTATCTATTGAGCCGAATTGTAAGAGGATAGTTCTACTAGTTGAGTATGACATGGTCTACATGACAAGGAAAATTGTGAAAGGGAGTGTTATTGTCGATCACCTAGCTGACCATGCTATGGAAAATTTTGAGCCATTAAACTTTGACTTTCATTTTCATGACCCAAAAATAGGTTATTCCTCAATTCTATCCAAAATAAAAGAAAAATAACAAAAATAAATGGCGAGGGGCTGATGTCAGTAGAAAAATCAAGGTGGGAAATCTAGATAGTTTCAAGAGCCTGATCATATCTCTTTTGCGCACCTAGAAATGAAGGAAAATACAAATTTAAGGCAAAATAATTTATTATTGGATAAATCTGCATAAAAATGAAGTCGAAAGGCATAATTATATATTTATGGGTTGATTTGATTTAATCATTGACCAATTTCAAGTGTACTTATGGTTGAGAATTAATTTAGGGTCCAATTGAAGGATTTAATTAAGTGCAAGGACTTAATTATACATTAAGCTGGTCAAATTAATTTTATTAAGGGCTTAATTGATGAAAAATCAAGTTTTTGAGCTTAATTTGGGTTCAATTGAGAAGATTAAAATTTCTAGAGACCGATTTGAATTTTTTCAAGCCAATTATGCGAATTCAGGGGCCAAATTGAATAAATTGAGAGTCCAATCACGCAAATCAGAAAACAAGGTCCAAAATAAAAAAGGTGTCAAAGCCAAGGTCCTTGTTGAAATTTTGACGGGGATACAATTGCATAAAATTAAAAAGTTTAAAATCAATTGCGGATGCGATTGAACCGATTACAAATTGAAGGGCCAAATTGTATTTGCACCCTCTCCCAAAAATCATCATTGCAGGTATGCTTTCACTTTTCAGTCACCTAAACAGTCCAGACGCGCCACTACAGGTTCAAGTGAAGAGGCAGCCCATCGCTACACGTAATGGATAGGCGAAGGGTTGCCTCCTACCTATAACTACTTGCATGCAAAGTACATGCAAGGGGGACCAAAGGGAGGGCAGATCAACAGAGAAAACTGGGAAGAATACTGGGGAAACAAGAGTAGAAAATTACAGAGGGGACGACGAGGGAGAGGAGGGAAAAATCATAACAGATGGGAGAAAAGTTTGCAAATCCAGGAGACCGACGAGGCTTACAGAATAGAGGAAAAACATAAAAAAAGGGAGAAAAAAGGAAAAAAATACATATAAGGGGACAGAATATCTCTGCAACTCTAGCAGCATCTCCCTCGACTCATCTTCCTCGTCTCCGTCAGAGTCAGCATTAACAACTCTCTCTCCTTTCGCAGTGTTCCCTCTCTCTCCCCTCAACAGTGGTTCTCTCTCTAAAAAACAATTGCAGTTCCAGCTCTCTCCTCCACCAGCAGCTGAAGGCCACCACCTGGTCTCCCATCATCACCGGTAAAGCTCTCCGTGAACCCCACACCATTAGCTCCCCAACAGCCCAACTCTTCTTCTCCATCGTCGGCGACACAAGAGCAAAGGCAATAGCAAACACAACACAGGTCAGCCGTTTCCGACGCCACCAAGGGCGACCATTTTTGACCCCACCACCACAAGAACAACCACCTCGACCTCCTCTACCCGACGGTAATAATAGGTGACCCTCTCATCGTGGTCGGCTTACCACCTATTACTGTTTACGTGAAGTGAACTAAGTAAATCAATTCACTTCATGTGAATTGGCTATGTAGGTTGGGTTGGGCTTAGCCCAGCCCATTAAAGTTGGGCATTTGGCCCATCTTGGCCAAGGCAGCCTATTTAGTTGTGTCAGGCCTGCCCTAAATTTTTTTAATTTATTTTTAATTTTTATTTAAAAAATATTGCATAAAAAAATTATGTTGTTTTCATCATATGGCTGGATTCTAAGCTTTTTGCCATCATATTTTTTGTAAAAAGAATATATTGCATATTTCTTATATTTTAAAACAAAAATTGGATATCGTAATCAATTTATGATTACCCATTAGAATTTGGCCAAAATACAAAAAAAATATAATTATTTTTTTATCTATTAGGGTGTAAAATTACATTGTAAAGTACATCTATATATAAAAAAATGTTTGTAGCTATGGTGTAAAATTACATTTTAAAGTACATCCGTGGATAAGAAAAAAGGTTTTTAACTATGGTGTAAAATTATAGTGTAAAGTACACCCGCAAACAAAAAAATAGTATTTAAAAATGTAGTGTAAAAAAATTCAAATTTAGAAAAACAATCAAACAACAATGCAACTTACCTTAAGTAGGGTGCATTAGAGGTGGTGTGTCTTCCCCTCACACAACAAGTCTCCTTATCTAGACTCTCATAGACCAATAGGTTCCTAGTGACCTTAATAATAGGTGACGACTCATGATAATTATAGTCGTAATTTTTATGGCTATAAAACACACACATTTTCATTGCATGGCGTTGTCTCTCCAATCACAGGGATGGCAGGGTGCGAAATATGAAAAAAAAATCTTTACAACATTCATGATGAAGATGACCTCTCTTAGTCGGATGGGGTGCTCAACATTGTCAATTTCCAAGTCAAATCAGGAGATCCTTTTGACCAAGTAGATTGCGGGTAGATTCAATTCTTCACAAAGACTTTTTGTCACTTTGGGTCCTTCATGAAAGTTGTAGTCCTGTATGTATAAATGAATTTGGATTTTTGAATCACTTTATTTCGATACCAGAAGCTTAGGATATTTATATTTTTATGTATAAATGAATTTGGATTTTTGAATCACTTGATTTCGACTAATGTAAAAGTTGAGAACCTTATCGTGACAATGATTCTGACTCGAGTTTATAGATCTCATTTGAGATACCAGATTTAAGGATTTGTTGGGATAAACAAAAACCAATTTTAAATTTGGGTAAGTTAATTAGTCTTATTGGAAAAAACACAAACCTTCACAATAATTTATGTTACGTGATTGTCGCACAAGATTATATTTTGTTTCTTTTCACAAAACTAGCAACATTGTTTTTCTTATCATAGGTTTAAGGTTGGATAAATCCCTCAAAATTTCCACTAAATATGATTTTGTTGTTGTCACGATTCTGTTCTTCAAAATTGTTTTTGACCAAGCAGCTTACAAAATGATTATGTTCTTCAAAAAACAATTCTCACTTTGGATCCCTCGTAAAGTTGTATTCTTGTATGAATAAATGAATTTGGGTTTTTGAATCATTTGATTTTGATATCAGAAGGTCAATATATTCTTGTTTGAATGTCTAGTGTAAAAACAAAAAAATCTACTGTGATTTCATAAGCATGGTATTGTTCATCATCATTTTTATAACAATCCCCCACTTGCAAAATTCTTTCCTTTTCTCTACAATTTCCTATTTGGTTTCCATAATTCTCTCACTTGATTTTTGAGCTACAAATCATGTTGTTTCTATCTCAGAATTATTACAATGTCAATAAGAATATTTCTTTTTGTATTTTGTTTTATCTAATTTTAGAAAAAAAAACATGATTTGCATCCTAGATTAGTGCACTAATTCTTCCCTAAATAGAGTTATATATAGGATTTATTGGAATAAAAATGTGATTTGCATCCTAGGTTAGTTCACTAATTCTTCTCTAAATAGAGTTATGTATAGGTTATATATATACCTCCCGTACTGACGTGAAAAAGAGAAAAAAGAAAGAAAGAAAAGAAGGCAACCAATAGAAAAACAGAGAAAGAAAAAACAAAAAAGATGAACCTCCTTTTGACTAGCTCTTCCCCTTTCACTGCAGCCTCTCCTAACTAGACTTTCTCCCGTAGGCCACCACCAGCTTTGTCAGTGTTTGTCATAGTCCCTAGAAGCAGTGATCACCAATCATGCAGGAGCTTCAGCATCATCGTCTTCGTCTCATCAGTTGCCAGGTAAATGCTCATGCATACCTCTTCACTTTGCATTTTAATTACATAGTCATTGTGCATGTTTTTGTTTTATTATTAAAGTGAATTATAATTTACTTGAATAGTAACTAAGGAGGCATGTGTGAGGAAGCTCACGCATGCCTCTTGTTTGCTTAATTAGGTCACTGGTTTGGGCAAGTGACCTAGCTCTCTCTGTTTTCTTGTACTTTTTTCTTTTTCTTCTAAAAATATATAAAAAATAAGAGATTTATGATTTTTTGAAATATTTATTTTAAGGTCTGTATTTTTTTATATTGAACAAAAATACCAACTCATATTTAGAATACCGATTTCCAACCCAATGCAGCAAATATACATATAAATAAAAAACTATTTTCATGCATATGGCCTATATCCTAACATGTCTTTCGCATTCTCTTTTTCTTTTTATAAAAAAATATATATTCTAAAGTTTAAAAGAAAAAAATTGTTTTGGCATGGATTTCATAAATATAAATTATTTTCTTGCATTTTTGGATTTTACAACATATTTGTAAATTTCAAAGGGTTTTGGCCAATATTCCAAAATTACAAAAATATTATCTTTGTAGGATTTTCATATTATTCATTGCTATTATTTGTGTAAAACTATCTAAAAGGGATAATATCTAAATTATTATTAGGTATAATTTGTTATTATTCACTGTTAATATTTGGGTAAAAAAATCGAAGAAGTAAATATCCAAAATACTTTTGTAGAAATAAAAAGTCATTATATTTATCTAATCAACACATCTTTGAAACAAGACTTGATTATAATAACAAGGGACATTTTAATTTTTGACTCCACAATTTACAAGCCATGAAAGTATGAGCATTAAGGTAAATATAGGTTGTTAAAGCGCTCTGAATTTTCTTAGATTTCTAAATTTTTATTTATTTTTCTTACGATTTATGAGTCACGAACACTTAAAATACTAAAGGAAAAAATGAACTTTTAAGAAAATTATATCTCCTTATATTTCTATCATAATCGTCTTTTAATTCATAGGTTGTAAATTTATTTTAAATCGAACATGAATTTCAAGAGATCTGCATCGATTCTCCTTGGCACTATATAGACATATCTAAAGATATGGTCCATTTAGTCAAGGGTACTTTCTGTTAGACTTTGAATCCAAATCTGTTCCTCGTATCAAACCTATCCTAGGAAAATTGATTAGATAACACCAACACCATAGCAATCATAAGGCAAATCAAAACATCAAGCAACTTACGTTATGTAGAGCGTACCATGAGTGTTAAAACTTTCTCTTTACACAATCAGTCTCTAACCTTAGAATTTCTAAAAAACCAGTTTGGTTTTTTATTGATCATAATACTAGGTGGGGATTCCCTTCTTCATAAAATTAAAATAAAAAACATGAATCTCACTCATAGAGAGAGTCGTTGCGTTACTGCGCTCTCGCGTGGGAGCGACAATAATCATACCTAGTTGATAAAATACTAAAAATAGTATGGGGCACTAGGTTAATTATACAATAAACTAAAAGAGGTCAGTAAAACAGTGTGGACTGTGAGTCAAAACACTGTGGATTTCAATAGTATTTTTTTCGTTTGTGAACAGTGAAAACACTGTGGATTGTCGGTTTGATTTGCTATTTTTATGATATTTATAAATCGTTTCATAGGGAGTAACAAAAAAAGGCCAGTGGCTTACTGGAAAACAGGTGCGCCTGTTTAAGGAGGGCAGGGTTCGATCCCTGCCTAGCGCGAGTTATAATTTATTTTTTGCTTTTAATTTTCTTTTCATTTTTTGTTTTCTTTTTTTAATTTTTAATTTTATTTATGATTTTTTTCATATTTTTAATTATTTTTATTTATTTCTTTATTTTGACGTCAAATTATTTTTTTCTTATATTTGATATTCATTTTTTTGGTTGGTTTTTTTTGTTAAAGATATTGATTTTTTTTTCTTTGATTGGATTTCCCCCCATTATTAACACAATAAGAATAATAATTGTAGTTTTTTTTTGCTTCCTCTTTTTTTAATGTTTTTGATTTTTTTTCGTCGGGGTAATTTAATAATTTTTAATGTTTTAGCAGTAATAGTAATGATATTTTTAGATGTTAAGGCTTCGATGTTCATTTTTTATAATAGGGGGTGTTGATATGTTTCATTATATCAAACTTTGCATGTATAGATGTTATACTTTATTTGATTTTTTTCATTTGATTAAAATTGATAATATATTTGGTTTTATTTTTTACCCTTATACTTTTGATTTTAATTCTTTTGGTTTTTTATAGTTCTTAAATAGTTCCTATTTTTATCTATGTTTATATATATGTGCCTTAAGTTTTGATTTTTAATTTTTATTATTTGCTCTTTTGTTGAGCTAACATTTTTTTTACAAAAATTTATTGTTAAATTTTAGTTTATGTTTATAATCATTTGAAAATTCATATTTCTTATTTGTTTTCCTTTTTTTTCTTTTAGTTTTTTCATTAGTTTTTTTTTACATCAAATGATTTTTTTAGCTAATAATTTTTATTTTTATTCATTTTTATTTTTATTTTGTTTGCTCTTTTGTTAAAGTTTTTGGGCTTTTTTATTGTTTTATTGAATTTATTTTCCATTTATTCATGCAATATTATTATTATTATTAATAATAATTTTATTTTTTTTGCTTCCTCTTTTATTAATATTTTTGAGTTTTTTCTCCTTGGAATAATATAATAATTTTTATTGTTTTAGTAATAATAGTAATGATATTCTTAGATGTTAAGGCTTCGATGTTTCTGTTGTTATAATAGGGTGTGTTGATGTGTTTCATTATATCAAACAGTGCATGTATAGATGTTATACTCTATTTGATATTTTTCAATTTTTTTATTGATTGCAATTGATAATATATCTGGTTTTATTTTTGGCCTTTATCTTTTGATTTTTTATTTTAATTCTCTTAAATTTTTATAGTTCTTAAATAGTTCCTATTTTTATGTATGTTTATATATATATATATATATATATATATATATATATATATGTTCCTTTAGTTTTGGTTTTTTAATTTCTATTATTTTCTCTTTTGTTGTGGTAATAGTTTTTCCACTGATGGAATGCGAAGGTCTCAGATATAATGGAGGGTGGAAGATGGAATAATACCACTGACGGAAGAGCTTCTATGCAAGAAATATGGGACAACATCCCATGTTATCCCCCTAATACTGCAATGGAGGACCAGATGATTTGGAGCCCTAACCCTTGAGGGATTTTCTCGATTGCTTCAGCTTGGGAAGCCACGAGAAATCACCATCCCCCAAGAGACACTCATCTTATCATTTGGCAGAAGGGACACATCCCTCGTCATGCCTTTATGCTCTGGTTGGCAACTCAGCAAAGGCTGAGCACTATGGACAGGCTCCCAGCGTCAATAGGTCTGACTAACAAAACTTGTGTTCTTTGCCGTGAAGATGATGAAGATCACAACCATCTCTTTTTTCGGTGCAACTACTCTAAGAGGGTTTGGGATAACATTAATGAGAAAGATGATCTGCATTGGCCCTTGCTGCCGTGGAATCATCTAGTCCAGTGGGCAGTTTCCAACATCCACCACAAGAATACGATGAGCATGATAACAAGGCTTATCATGGCAGCTTCAGTTTACTATATTTGGCAGGAGAGGAATCGAAGGGTCTTCAGAATGCAGACACAAAATAGCCACTACATTGTCAACAAAATTTATCAACTCATCAGAGCCCATTTATCTTGCATGGCAACCATCCCGGACTCAATTAAAATGAAATGGGATATTTGATTTGGTGGGTTAGGGGCCAGGGGCTTCTCTTCTTTGAGGTCCCTTTGGGGGCTTTTTCTCTGCCTCAAGCTTGGGGCTTTTCTCTGTTTTTGGGACCAGGCCTAGAGCCTTCTTGTAAGCCTGTTGGCCTTTTTCGGTTTTTAGCCTTTAGCCCTTTGGCCTTTGTTTTTGTCCTAGTTCTAAGCCCTGAGCCTGGATAGTAGCCCTGCGAGAGTGAGGCCCGGTAGTGGAAGCCTGTTTTCCTCATCTAGGCAGGCAGCCAAACTGTTGTCTTGTGTTTTTTCTCTTTTCTAATATACATTTGGAATGTTCCAAAAAGAATAGTTTCTCTAAAAATTGTGTTCTTAAATTTTAGTTTGTGTTTATAATCATTTGAAAATTAATATTTCTTATTTGTTATCCTTTGTTTTTTCCTTTTCTTTTTTTATTAGTTTTTATTTTAATTTAACGTCAAAGGATTTTCTTAGCTAATAATTTTTATTTTTATTCACATTTATTTTGTTTTCTCTTTTGTTAAAGTTTTTGGGCTTTTTTATTCTTTTATTTTCCCATTATTCATGCAATAATAATAATAATTATTATTATTATTATTATTTTAGCTTTTTTCTTACTTCTTCTTTTATTAATGTTTTTGAGTTTTTTTTTCTTTTAGGAATAATTTAGTATTTTATTATTATTTTAGCAATAATAACAATGATATTTTTAGATGTTCAACCTTCGATGCTGCTATTGTTATAATAAGTTGTGTTGATGTGTTTTATTATATCAAACATTGTATGTATTGATGTTATATTTTTGTTCTTAATTAGAAAAATTTATTAATTGTTTCAATTACAATAATTATAAAAATTATTTGCTCTGCTCGCCACAAAGTGCGAGCAATTAACTAGTATATCAGTAATTAAGCTAATTTGTTTCATAATTTTTATAAGTAAATTTGTTTTATATTTTAAAAATTAATTGGAATTAACCGGATAAGTTTAGCTAGTTAGCTTGATTTTTTTAAGTTAATATTTTTTTATATTCTATTTAAAATAAATTTTGAATAAGTTGTATATAGTGACTTTCTCATATTAACTCACCAAGTAAAATTATATTTGATAACTATATTTAAGTCGAAAAGGAGGCATAACAACTCAAGAACCTTTGGAATAGCACTTTATATATATATATATATATATATATATATATATGGGAGGGTGGTTGTACCGTCGTTTTCTCAAAATTTGTTTTTTTTTTCTTATTTTAAATGATTTTTCTGTATTTTTAAATTATTTTGATACGTTGATTTTAAAAAATAATTTTTTAAAAATAAAAAAATATTATTTTAATATATTTTTAAAAACGAATAAAGAAACACCCGTGAATTGCGAAAGACATCATGTTAATCATACTAGACAATGCCCCCGCGCTTCAATGTAAAAAATATTAATTGTGTGTATTTTTTTATTATAATATCAATTTATCTAAAATAATAAATCCGTGCAAAATTCATGTCAAGTGCAAATTTTCTGTAAAATATATGAATTTAAAATCGATATAAATTTGTCTATTTAGTACTTTCAAACGAAATAACCAGCATAAATTTATCATCATCATTAAAAAAGCAAGAAAACTAAAATATCTGAATTATTAAGTTCATTGTATTAAGATTAGTTCATTTTATAATTCAATTTAAATCAAACAAAAAAAATATATAAATTGTGAAAATACCTACAATATTCAAATAAAAAAATAAATTGTTAATTTTCTATCAACAAAAAGACGAAAATATAGATTGAAAATCCATCCTAACGTTATTGCCATTATCATTGTTATTAAAGCTAAAATTATTACTAACATTACTACCAAAACAATTAAAAATAATTAAATTGCCATGAAAAAAAATCAAAAGATTTTTTTTATAAAAAAACAATAACTAAAATTATCATTATTATTGCATAAATAATAAAATCATAAAAATCATATAATCGAAAGAACAAATAAAGAAATAGAAAACAAAAAAAATGAATAAAGAGAAAAATAGAGTAATATTACTTTTAAAATGATCACGGATATAAATTAAAATTTCAGGAAAATATTTAAAATAAATCAAAAGATTTTTATAAAAAAATAATCACTAAAATTATCATTATTATTGCACAAATAATAAAATTATAAAAATCATTTAAATTCAAAGAACAAATAAAAATAAAAGTGAACAAAAAAACGTATATGGAAAAAAACAAAAAATAATAATAAATTAGTTCGGAGATTAGTCATGGTGTGTCCACACTGGCCTGGACACCCCAATTATCAAAAAACAGATTTGGCCGAGGAGTGGTGGTGGTGCACTTGAGCTGGCCTGGAGATCGTGATTATATAAAAAAAAATATAAGTGAAAAAAGTGTATAAGTAAAAAAAAGAGGTTAAGCTGACTGAGAGACCATGGGTACCAAAAAATGTATAAGCGAAAGAAAAAAATATATAAACGTGAAAGCACTGTTGCAATCCATATTGTTTTTAAAAATTTTGGCCCAAAAATTAGTCGTGGTGTGCTTAAGCTGGTTAGAGATCCCGGTTATAAAAATATATATAAGTGAATAAAAAATTATAAAAAAATAAAAAAATGTACAAACAGGAAAACATTTTAGAAAAAAAATTGGGTCTGGGGATTTTCGTGGTATGCATAAGTTGGCCTGAACACCCTGGTTATCAAAAAAATTTGGATATGGAGATTAATCGTGATGCATTTAAGCGAGCTCGAACACCCCCATTATTAAAAAACAAAAAAAAAACAAAAAAAATATATAAGTAGAAAAAGAAAAATATATATATAATAAGAAAAAATATAAAAAAATATAATAAGGAAAAAATACAAAAAAAGAAGGCAAAAAAAGAAGAAGGAAAAAAAAGAAAAAAAATAGAAAAAAAACAAAAAAAAAGAACAAACGAAAAAAAAGGAGCTAATCATAAAATAAAAACAAAAAAAAAGCAGAAAAAATAAGAAGAAGAAAAAAGTAATCATAAAAAAAGAATTACTGTTGCAATCCACAGTGTACTGTGTCTGTGTGCATAGTACGTGGATGCATAGTAAAAACTCCAAGACTTTTATATATATATATATATATATATATATATATATATATATAATTGTAAAGCTGTGCCAGAAAGTCTTTTGTTTTTTTTTTTTACAGTCGGTCTTGAAATGAATAGTGGACCAGCTTTTAGGTGAAAAACTTGAGATCTAAAATATGAAAAAGGAGAGGAGCAGTTCCATTATGGGAAGGAAAACCAAAACTTGCTGAAAGCTCGACATGCATGAACCAATCAGCCCGTAAAGCTGGGTTTTGACGGTCCAGCCCAGCTCTTTAATGAAACCCAATACCACCTGTTTCAGAGAAAACAAGTTCAGATTAGCCCAAAGAAGAATGCCATGGCTATTTCTGCAGAGAAGTTGGGCTACAGCCATTACACGTTACTCAGCCCAGCAACGCCCTTTCTTTCTTTTCTTTTCTTTTCTATAGCTCTTATCAAATATGTAATTTGTTCAATGTATCTGTATTTATTTAAGTTGTTTACTAAATACATAATATATGAGTTAATATCCTCTTCTTTTTTAATCTCTTCTCCATTTTAAGGTCGCACAAAGTATATAAACCTGCATTTTTAGCTTAAAAGGAGCACATAATTGGAGAAATAAACTACGAAACTAGAAGAGAGAAAGAGTTAGGTAGCTGCATCTCTCTCTCTCTCTCTCTCTCTGGGATTTCTTTGTGTGGAAGAAACACCTTCCTTGCTCTAACAAGAACATTTGCAAGTGGGTCAAAAAGAAAGAAGATTTCAAAAGTTTTCGTGGACCAAAACAAAATATGGGTATACAATAAAGATTTTGACTTAAAAAATAAAATTAGTTGTAGTGTTTGAATTTCATTGACTATATTTTTGGGGATTATATCTTCTAGTAAAAAAAATAATGATTTAAATTTAATTTTGTATGAAAAATATCCTATAAACATGAGATATAAAAAAACCCTGAAAATTTAACTAAAGGTGCACAAAACTAACCCGATAACCAGAAAATATCAATAAATATAGTTGGAAAATACAAAAAAAAAATAGATTTTTTTTTTATTTTTAATATCAACATATCAAAATTATAAAAAAAATATAAGTTTAATATTGTCTCACGATAGATATATTTCTAAAAATCATAAATAATCCCTCTAGCTGTAATATATATATATATATACACACCGACCATGGAGGTTCGACTATAAAGTCCCATGCTACATGCATAATTTAATCCATGTTGGGTGTCCTTAGATTACGTGATGAAATTGAGATACAGCTTAAGAGCAACTAAATCAATGAACGGTGTCCTCCCCTTAATTAATTATATTCACAAGTGTTGATTACAATATTAACCGTCAATGTCCCTCCACAAAAAACCAGAAACCAGTCACCTGTTTCTAGCTCAATAAACGGGATGGGACCATCGAAAAAGACTTCCTGAAAACCGGGAGCGAGCGAGCGAGCTATGAGATGGCGTTTTCGAAGGGGTGTATGTGGCGATTGCTCTCCAATTCTCTCCTCTCCGGTTTGCATGTCTGAACGCACTGCCACCCCTTCATGTTTTCTTGGACCTTCTAATTTCACCTTTTATTCAATTAAATCATGCTGCTAATACTTAGCATGAATTCAATCCATGGTTGGTTCTTGTAATTTATTTGAAACCCACCCCCACAAATTGAATATACATATATATATATATATATATGGAAATTGGAGTTTTTATTTTATTATTATTATATGTGGAGGGGGGGCTGAAAAGTTCCATGGTTGAAAATCTTATTGTTTGTGGTGGGGTTGTCGAAAAGTTGCATGGAATAATTGGTTGAAAATCTTAATCTTTAGCGTGGCATAAATGGGATCGATGCTGGATTGTTTCAGGCATTACAAGTCACAATGAGCCCCGTTGCTATTAAGTAGGAGAATAATCTGTGGGCCTCTTGGTTGGGTCTAATGAACACCTTTACTGGCTCAGCAATTTTCAGGGGGGATGAACCTAACAAAAAGAAACCATTAAGAAAATAACAAGAGGGAAAGAAAGATTGCTGTGTTGTTTGAGCTTCTAGAAGTTCGTTTTTTTTAAGTGTTTTTAATTTTAAAATAATATATTCTTTGTACTAGCATATTAAACCGAAAGGAACCATCAAAAGAATTAATTAAGAGCTGTAATTTTTTTAAAATTTGTAAAAATAAACAAATGATTAAATGTGAAATCAAAACGAACAATCGTTCATTAACAAGATGTTGATATCATTGAAAAGCAATTAAAAATTACCGCTGTGGATTGCTCTGGGAATATAGCTGTTATTGTTTCCAAGAGTTTTTTAAATTTAATATTTAATATTTTAACTATATTTAAAATTAACTTAAAAATATATATATATATATATATATATTAATAATGAAAAGATGGGGGGTGATCTTCCAATTATCCAGCTAGTAGCCGTCCATGTGCTAAATCACGACAAGTATAGCTGCGTAGGCGGCAGCTATATTTGTGTGTGCAAAATATTTTCATTTAAATGATTCCTCTATTCCATATCTAGTGAAATCATCTGGCAGCTGAAAGGTCTAAAATCAATGGAGTAATGATGGTTATTCACATTAAAAATAAAACAGTAACTTGCTTTCCGAAGGATAAATAAGAGGCAGTAAGGATCGAATTGCTTATAAAATTACAAGTTTTATTTTATTGTTTATTTGAATTAAAATTTAGTGTTTTAGATCATTTCGATGTCCGATATCAAAATAATTTAAGAATATCATTTAATACATTTTAAGCAATAAATACTTTCAAAATTACAGAATCACATTTTCAAACATTGACTAAATATCATCCCATCATTTTCAAAAGGTTTAAATTTAAAATGCCTAAATAAAAACCCTAAATTAGAAGCAAATAGTGAGAAGACGTCCCGTCCCATGTGCTACCTTCACATTTTGCACGAATTCCATCACCTTAATTGCTGTTTAAACGTGCAATTATTCCTTTGGGTTATGACATCAGGTCCTCCTTTCTCTCGCATCTCAATATTTGTTAAGATATGCTTCAATAAGCTACGTGATTACAGTAAGCAAAATCATTTTCTTGATAGACGAATCGAGGCACGGGCCGTAGCTAAGCCTAGTAGAGGAAATGCTCTTTTTGGAAGGCCAGGGACTAATTAGTGAAGCTGTATAATTCTTTCGAACAATCTCTCCTTTTATTTCTGATAATTTAAACGTTCTTGAGATCTTGATTAGGAAAAGGGCATGAAATCGGAGCGAAGAGCTGAGTGGGGTGGGAGAAAGTGATGCAACTAGCTAGTAGGTCAAAAAGGCTCCAAACAATGGAGTGCTTGTCAAGTTTCTGCGTCAGCCATAAGACCTTGACGTAGAACTTTGCGAGTGCATTTGGCACGTACGTTGCTTATCTTCTACATGATGAATCATTTATCTACCCAAAACATTACAAAATTTGGCACATTTTGGGTCATCAAAGATCGATTTGATGGTGATTAATTATTAGTTTGTGGCGGCAGAGTACCCTCGGTCCCATAACACATGCCCTGTATTCTAAAGCCAATGGTTTTCAGAAAGATGGTTTTTGCTTTCCTTGAAACCTGGAGCTGATGGCTGGCTAGACATACCATCGTGGTGGTTTCCAAATAATTTCGCACTTGCAAAACGACATGATCTTGCTCAAAAAACGGAATTGTCATGCTTGATCTTCACATTTTGCATGCATGTTTTGGACAGTCTTGCATGCAATTCTCACTCCAACTCGTCCTCTGAGAGAACATTCAGAGCTTCACCACTTTCCTGCTTATCTCTGTCCTCGTATAAAAATGAATGACGGAAAAAAGAAAATATTTATTCATTTTCTAAGAAGAAAAGAAACCTTGTGTGTTTTTGTTTTCTAGCAGCTATCAGATATTCAGACTTCGACAGAATTTAAACGGGATTTTTTGTTTTCAATAACTGAGGATTACATAATTGATGAGAACTTTTGTCTGTACACAATTTTCACTGTTGCGTCTTTGATTGATGGAATGACCAGGCTTGATGGGTGGTTTGTGAGGAGGACATATCTCAGAGAGGAGAGAACATAAAGAAAGTTAAATCTTAATTTATAAATTTTTATAATGGTAATTAAAAATAAATTGTTTAATTATTAAGACTTTTTTCTCCTCTCATGTTTGTTTCTCTCCATTCCTTTTCTTATTTTTCTTATTGATAACAATGTTACCCCTGTCAAATCACTATCAAATCTGTAAATTCAGTGATTAAGGACTTTATTTTTGTTCACTGCAACAATAATGGTAATAAAAAATTCAATATATATTTATAGTTTAATAAAACCAAAACCTGCATCCGCAACATCATGGTTCCCCACGTTACAAGAATTTTTCTTTTTAAATTATTTAAACCCGTTGTCAAGAACCTTTATTTCACCCTAGACTTAGAGTCTCAACTTTAAAACCTACATCCTTGAAATCATCACCGTCTTCCGTAGAATCACTAAAATCAACCTCTGCATGTTTTTTAGCTCTGTTGTCTTGGTTCTTGTTTCTTTCAGACCCTAATTCATACACATCATGATTATTAGAGTTAGCGTTGTCCCCAAGTTTTTCAACCTCCATTTATATATCTTCCAGCATGTGGATTATGCTTTTAATCTAATGTTTTAAGGGGTTTGTGTTGATTTGATTTGAAATGCTTGTACCTATAAGATTGGTTAGTGGTGGTAAAATATCCTCATGTTTTCATATTTTCACTATAATATATTCGTGGTGACTAGCAGAATCAATTATGACTTGAAAGTCTCTGTTGTCACCTCTAGCTTTCCCTTGCGAAGCTTGGTTTCCTTGTTTTATTATGACAAAAATAATGATTTTTTCCTAAAAAAAACTTCTTTCTAAATACTAATAGGATCTAATGTGGAAAAGAAAAATAATTATTGATTTTTAGTCCTTTTAAAATTAGGAAATCTTGCCTAAACAAAGCTATCATAGGGCTAACACATCATGCTCATGTTACATATAGATTGAGACCTTTTTATACTTGAATTAGATGAATCATCATAGTGTCTTCAAACGGCACATGGTGATCCTAATCAGACGGGAGAAAATATAGGTGAAGAGGGGAGCCGAGCAATGAAATTTTATGGATTTGTGTGATTTGATTAACCAATCCAGAATTGACTGATGCTCTTTATTTCAGCCCTGATCCTGATGTAACATAACTTTTGTTATTTTGTTTTTAATTAGTCCAACAGCATCTATAATGATTTTTTAAATATTTTAATACGATGCAAAATATGGGCCGTCCGTTCACATTACCTATAACATAAACCCTGTGGCAATTCACTGTACTGCATCATGTGATTATATTTGTGAATTGTAATAGTCTATTTTTGGGTGGGTTTGATTAGTTCCCTATTTTTCAATTTTTTATTATTATTTGTACAATTAAATAAAGTTTTTAACCCTTGAAAAAGACAAAAAATAGATTATGGGTGGAGAGGCTCCGCGATAATTGTACACTTTCCACCGAACCGGTCCGCTACCTTTTCATAATTTAATATTTTCCCAGAAATGGCTTATTACTGGTATAGCCCCGTATAAGACAAAATAACTAAATTACTCACAGGACTACACCGGTAATTGACCATGGTTTTTTTATTTTTTACTAGTCGGCACGTGTGTCACACGCGGCTGACAGTATTCTGTCTCACGCCCTCTTTGAATGGCGCGTGTGTGGTGATGGAGTCGCCAAAGATGAGTTATCGGTGTCTCGGTCGATGCGCCTCCGCCTGGTCTTCCTCCCGGTGCGGCGCGTTCTGTCCTCCTACGAGCGTGGACGCGACGATGGGCGGTCAAAGTTGCTGCAGCCGTTTCTCTCTCTCCTGCAGGTCAAAGTGCAGGAGAGTCCCCCGGTTTTGTTGCTTTTGTACTTCGGTCCCTGTACTTTAAATTTTGTTTATGGTCCTTATTTTTTCTATATAAGTTTTGATTTAGTTCGATTGGGTCTTTCAATTGAAATTAATTGAATGTGCAATTTTCACTTCGATCCTCCGTCTTTTAATTTCTGAATTGGGTTTAAATAGTTCAATAAATTCGGTACAACAGTTTCATTTTTTTCAATTTTGTCCTTTAATTGAAATTGATAATAAACTTGATTTTCATTTCGGTCCTTATTCTTTTAATTTTGGATTTTAATCCGTTTATATTTGATTTTACTTTCGGACCTTATACTTTTCATGTGTTTTATTTAATCCCTTGATTTTTTTATGATTTAAATTTTCTTACATTTTTTTATTTTTTTTGTCTTTCATTTTTTTCATTATTAACACAACAACAACAATAATTTAAGTGTTTTTCTTGCTTACTCTTTTGTTAATTTTTTTAGGGTTTTTTCTCTCATTACAATTTGATAGTTTTTATTGTGTTGACAGTGATGACAATGATAATTTTTAGTTTTTATTGTATTTTTTTGTTTGATCTTTTTTTTTTACAATTTTTTTAATCTTTTCATGATAATAATGATAACAATATCAATAATAATAATAATAATAATAATAATTTAATTGTTTTTCTTACTTGTTATTTTGTTCATGCTTTTTATTTTTTTCCCTCGGTATAATTTGATAATTTTTATTGTTTTGATAGTAACAACAACAATAATTTTAGATGTTAGGACTCCAATGTTGCTATTGTTATAATATTTTAAATTAATATTGCTTCCTTTTTTGCTTTTTTTTTAATTTTATTTGCTCTTTCTATTAAATGGTTTTTTATAATTTTACTATCTGCACAATAATGATTTTAGTGATTGATTTTTTTCTCATAAAAATATTTTGCTCTTTTTTTTAATGTTAGTTTACGCTATTTTGTGATCTTTTATGACGAAATACCTACATTCTAAAAGATATAATTTATTCTTGTGTAACAAATTTTACTTAAAATTTTATACATTTTATCTCCTAATTTATAACTTTTATTTAGTTATATCATATAAGTATATCGCTGTCAATTTAATTATGTTAAATTATATACACAAGAAAACCCACGGCGATGCGCGGAGACACTTGACTAGTTTGTTTTTAATCATTGTGGGTATTTTTCATCGTTTTCATTTTCATGTATCTCGGTTAATTTTATTATTTTTAAAATTAATAATTATATACTTGAACATGTGTGGTCAATGCAATATAAAGCTTAAAATAATTCAATTTTATGCATCTAGCAATTTTATAAATTAGTATATGATCAAATTCTCATGGTCAAAATAAACTACCTCCACCTACTATAGAAAAATTAGCTCAAGATCAATGATCTAGCTGATGAATAAATACTTATCTTTATATATATATATATATATATATATATATATATATATATATATATATATATATATATATTAGAAAGAAGGGATAGTGACTCGTCGGCTACCAATCCTGATTGTTAATGTATATATATATATATATATATATATATATATATATATATATATATATATATATATATATATTTTAGAAAGAAGGGATAGTGACTCGTCCGCTACCAATCCTTGATTTTTAATGGACTCGACTACTTACGGTCTGATTGTAATATGTTGAGCTATATTTGAAATTATGTTTTTTTTTTATATTTATGTTTTTTAAAGTGTTTGATTAATTAACATATATCATAGTTTTGTACCATAATTATTGAAAATTATAATTTATAGTTTTTTTTTCAACTTATTTTTTCGAATCACAACTGTAAAAACTATGAATTAATGTTCCAGTTTCTAATTTCTAAGAATAATGACTTGAAATCCCGAATTTCGTTTCTTCATCTTTATAACAGTCCGAAAAAGTAATTTTGTAAAAAATTATATATAATATTAATAATTATATTATTGAAGGGTTTTTTTTTAAAAAAAATATTTAATTATATAACTTACTCTTATTAATTGTATAATTAAACTACATACAAAATAATTATACTATATTTAAAATAATATAAAAATAAATGGCTCTTCAAAATGGTTTTTACCACTGGAACACACATCAACAAAAATATTATTTTTACACTATTTAAATTATCATTTTAAAGATTTATCTCTTCAAAATGGTATTCCCGCTGGGGATGGTATAAAACACAATTTCAATACTTAAAAAAAAAAAGTTGACTTTTATAATAGCAACTAATTCAGGTTTTTGTTGACATTCCTGTTAATGAAGAGATCATGCATCACGGCACTAATAAATAATCGTTCTGCTCTAGCTCCTGGAACGAAAAGAACCAATTATTCATTTTATTATTACCATATATAAATAAAAAAGCGCGATTCTTCACTATGTTTTATGTTAATTTATTCTTGCAAGTTATGTAAATGTATGCTTTGGGGAGAAATTTGTCAAAAGGAAAACACGTAAGGGCTGACTTGGCAAAAATCCATGACAATACAATGAGAACCACAAACAAAACTAGGAAACCCAAACTTTTGCTATTTTATGTTAAAATATTTGTATTTGAAAATATATTAAATAATATTATTTTTTATTTTTAAAATGTATTTTTGATAAAAGCATATTAAAACAATCTAGAAATACCAAAAAATATAAATTTGAAGCTACACAAAAATATTATTGGAACGCAGCAATGTCAAACAGACCATAAACCATATAAATGACCCTCCTTTGCTACAATTATAGCTGGAACAACCATCATTAAACATCTACAAAGTGTTTTAAAATAAATGATCATACGCACAAGTAATGGTTAAATGTTGGCCACCAAATTCTATTTTCTTAGAATTACGAGGAGAGCATTAATATACACAAGAGATTAGTCTTCTATAAACATTTATGAAAACTTTGATTATTTATTTATTTATTTATAAATTTAAAGAGTAATTAGACAATGTCATTTTCCTTTAAATGTTGAAAGCCCTTTCACTTAATATGTAACGAAGTTGTCTTTGCTCCTTGATTGGATTTAGGTTGTCTAATTGAATTGGCCTATATTTAAAAACAATCCGTTTATTTCAATTACTTTTCTGTTTTAATCCTTGGTTTTTTAGATTTTTTTTAAAATTTTGACCAATTTCATATTTCTTTTCCTTGGTTCTTTTAATTTCATCTTAGGCTGAAGGAAGACAACCCCTTAACTTTTCTATTACTTTCATTTTGTTCATCAATCTCTTAGAATTTATTTTATTTTTAAGTTGACTTGGTGCCCAATTTCATTTTTTTAATTAAGTTCTTAGTTGATTTTTTTACTTGGTTATTTGTTTCAAACTCATCGATCCTTGAATTTCAAAAAACTTTCAATCTTAATCAAATTAAGATATCTATTCAATTCAACCATTTACTATGACCTAAGGCTTCTCAAAATCATTTTTCTTCCTATGATACTCAATTACCAGTTCAATCTCAATCTTGGCTATGTAATTCTTTTTTTATTTTTGTCTTATTTTTTGTACCTTTTCAATTTATATCTTTTATTGTTATTTATAACCATAAAAACTAAATAAAAATAACCCAAAAAATAAAATTGACTGAATTTTGGGATTTCTTATTTGAAATATGCATAAAAAATAGATTTAACAACTCTAATTCAATATTTTATTGCTAGATATTTTTTAAAGGGTTGTCTCCTGAAATAGAAGCGAAACAACCCTATTTATACCAAAGAAATCATAAAACACATTAGTAAATAAAAAAAATATCTAAACCAAATGGGAAAGAAATAATTCATCAACTATGAAAGTATTACAAATCCTAGATAATAGCTTTTGATTCTTATACGAAGCTCGTTCCTGTACTCGGATGGATATAGAATTTTACAATTTCAAGAAATAAGGTCTTTAGACTATTCTTCTAGCTCGATTCAACAATTAGATTGAAAATTATGCTTTTTCAACATGAACCTTCATTTTCTTAGAGAAAAAAAGAAAATAATTGATAAAACAACACAATATTAGAATAATGACATGTAATAAAAAATGTTAAATTGACTAAAATGAGGAGAGAGAGAGAGAAAGCTATTTCTTCTCTCTGTTTATTTAATATTCTTTATTATATATTGTTATTTTAAATACGGACAAGCTATAAGATTTGAGTTCACACTCATGATATATTTATAATATACTATTCTGCTAAAAACAAATTATGTTATTCTACCAATATATTAAAAACAGAAACAAAAATAAAATGTCATGATATAAATTTTGGAAGGTTGCATTCAATTAATTACAGAGTATGTGGCAAGTGGATTCGCTGACAATCTGAAAAGTAATTGCCACGCGCTGGCTTCAAAATTTGCATGGCATTCTTGGACACTATTGCATGAGAATTGAAGCACTTTAGCCATCTGGACTTGTACACGTGTCATGTCCATGGCTTCCAAATGTAACGGAAACCACCTCTTTGGTGTCGTTTTATGGCATCGTTCTGGGAATCACAAAAGCCACGGTTGTGGTTGCATCAGTTTCCAAGAAAAGGTATGGGACTCGCATGATTGATTGATTGATGTCAAGCTGAGTTGGAGCTTGCTCATTGCCAGCAGCTACAAATAAATCCATCACGGAAATAAATATCAACCACAGCTAAGATATCTTGGACAAATTGGTAATTGCAAACATTGTAACAATGATTTTATAACTCATTGCTAAAAATCTTAAAGTTAGCTTAGAAGTTCGCATTGGGTTTCAAAAAATATTCTTGCTAAGAATTAAGAAGGAAAAATTATTTTAAAATATTTTTTAGTGTTTTTATAGATTAATGTTAAAAAAAATAAAAAAATATTGCTTTAATATATTTTAAAATAAAAAACATTTTAAAAATTACAATTTAAAAACACAAGGAAATGATTAAAGTATCCTTAATAAAATATACAGCGATGGAGAATTTGATATTTTTATATTTTCCTGTTATTATCAAGCTAGATGAGTGACAATATGTTATTTGCACAAATATATCCTTATTAAAAAATTTAAGATGTTGCTCGTTTCAGGTATTGTGAGTGGTGCTTTTTGGTAGTTAAAAATTATTATATTTTTGTATTTTTGGATGGAGAAATTTATTTATTTATTAAAAAAATATAGTTTATAGGATCAAATAAATAAATAAAAACCTAACTATTTTAGATTTTTATTAAAATTATTATTTTTTATTTAAACTCGAATTTTACTGTTTAAATGATAAATTCTAACATCATATGATGTCCCTTGAAACCATATCTTATTATTAAAAGTGTCGCCATATTTTTTTTTTATTGGAGCAACATTTATCAATATTGTTTCGGTTGTCATTTTATTTTTTCTATTGATACGAAATGTTTTGTTTTCGGAGCATTTCAGTGTGTCGTTTCGGGGTTGTACTATTCATATATAATTAATTAATTATATGTATGAAAAAATTTAAAAAGAAAGAAAATATAATTTTTTTTATAAAATCAAAATTGATAACAATTTTTTTATAATATATATATTTTTTAATTTTTATTATTTTAATTTTTGTATTTTCAATACATCTTAAACAATACACACGCATATACACACACACATATTATAATAAATATTATATATATATAGATAGAAAAAAATATAATTTTATTTTTTATAAAATCAAAATTGATAACATTTTTTTTATAATATATATATATATATATATAATCTTTATTATTTTAATTTTGTATTTTCAATACATCTTAAACAATACACACACATATTATAATAAATATTATATATATACAAATATATATATATATAACAAATTGAAGAAGCGGGAATAGTGATCGAATGTAATACTCGGTGTGACTCTGGGGTATTTTGGCCAGTATTTGATCGATATTTTCTGTACAAATCAATACTTAAAACGAGATAAAAAATATATATTTTTTTTTTGGCATAATACAAAAATTTCGGGCGAAATGAAAACTTATCAATAATCCTGCTTGTCAATGGAAGTGGAATGATTTGTCAGATAAATTTGTTTCCTTGAAAATAGTGTGATGATTAAAATATTTTTGTTCAATAAGTTAAAATCACACGTGTATCACACGTGTATATGCACGGATTATACAGATACACGTGTGAATTTGTATACATATAGGACAATTGATAAAAGTGCTACGCTATAATGTCCCTATATACATAGCAACCTAGAGTTGATGGCGTGTTGTCACTTTCTCATTAGCTTACGTTTGTTTAGCATAAAACGCATTTATTTCTGACATAAATAAATAAATTAGGAGCATATGGTTTGTTCACCTTCTAAATTCTTAATTTCTTCCCATTGAAACAGTAATTGGATTCTATGTAAACAAGCACCCGTAGTTATTTTATAAAACCATACTCAAATAAATTAAAAATAATTAATATTCAAAACTATTCCATTTAAAAAAGTGGATGAAATGTTACACTACATTGTTCTAAATTATTTCAGTATTATTTGATACTGTGTTTTGAATTTTATTTGAAAAAAATAATTATTTTAAAGTAATTTTTTATATATTTTTATATCATTTTTATATGTTGATATCAAAAATAATTTCTTAAGAATAAAAAAATATTATTTTAACATTTTTCTAAACAAAAAAATACTTTAAGAAACAATTTCAACCGTATTCTTAAAAAATACACTTAATCAAGGCCTCATATTTTTTTTTCTTAAAAACAAATTGTGTGACTTGTTAGTTATTAATTAAAGATTCACCACACCAAAAACTATTTTAGAAATCAACATATCAAAGTAATTTTGAAAAATAAATAATAATTTAAAATGAAAAATAAAATTTTATCAAAACCATCTTTTTAAAAAATTCTCAAATGCCCCTAAAATGATGACATGTTATGTTAGAAACTTGGCATGTTGCTGGAAATACCATTTTAGTGTATTAAAACCCATTTTTCTATATTCTTGTATTTTAATAAAAGGTATTATTTTTAAAAAATTGTTTATTTGTATTAATATATTATAGATTTTGTTTATTTTCTTATATTTGTTTACTTTATCATTGAGGATTAGACGAAGACATAGTTTTTACATTTTCTTCATAGGCATGGTTTTTCAATTTATTTTTTCATGATGGTTTTTAAAGATTTTATAATATGTAGGCAAAATTTATTTCCTCCCACTGTTTATTCATCTTTTGAAATAAAATAAATTATAAGCTTGAAATAAAAAATAAATACTAAAGAAATCCAACATAACTTAATAAAAACTAACAAAAAATAATCTTTTTTACTTTTTATAAATATGCAAAAAGAAAACACAACGTAAATAAGAAAATAATTTACAGCAATAAATAAATAAGAACCTGGGAAAACATTTATTTCTAATATTTTTAATTAATTAATTAAGCAGGAGGACGCGTGAGATGATTAACATGTGAAACTCTGATTCAAATTTGGAAGCGTAGATCACACGATTCTATGAGCGGAGATCCCATCTATTAGTAAAAAAAAACGTGAAATGGGGCAGGGCAGGGGACAGGTAGAGGAAACTATAAGGAGAAACATGTAAGCATATATAATTGCTAGCTAGAAGTTAGCTGTTTCACGTTAGATTGATTCTCTGCAACTGGAAATAAATTAAGATCGTCATTTCACGCCAAGGAGGCGGGCCCAAACTCCTTCGCAGAGCTCGTTTGTAACACTAATGCATGTAAAATAATAATAAACATTTTAATTTTTTGAAATATTTTTAAAATATACAATTGTAATACAATTGTAAAATAAAAGGGAGAGCTAATGGTCAAGTTCAATGATTTAATGCCTCTTTGTCATTTCGATCGGAAAATGTGATTATGAAAATATTTGAATTTTTTATTTTAAATTAAAAAAGTAATATTTTTAGATGATTTTGATGTTCTGCTGATGTTAAAATTGATTTTTAAAAAATAAAAAAAATTATTTTGATGTATTTCTAAACGAAAAGCATTTTCAAAAACAACCGCAATCGCAGTCCCAAACAATCACTTATTAGTATTTTGTGACCGATTAAAGTATTTTTTATTTAGAAATATATTAAAATGTTTTTTTTAATATTTTTGGTAAAAATAATTTTAAAATATAGAAAAAAATAATTTAAAATGAAAAATATTTTTAAAATTTAATAACAAACATGTCTTAATCTAAAAATAAAAAAAAATCACATGCGGTGTTTGATGAAGGTGGGAGTCTTTGTCTTCCAAATTCTTAGCAGCCACCCGTTCATTTAATATTTAATAATTACAGTATAATCTTAATATTTTATAAAGTATTCATTTTAATTAAATAATATCTCAATTGATTGATAAAGAACAAGTTTTTATAAACAAAAAAATATTTATTTTATTTTTTACAGAGCCAAAATCTAAACTAGAATAATATATGAGTTTATCTGGTGTAAAAATTATAAGTTGTCCAATTAATAAAATATTTTTTCTTGAGAATTAGATAAAAATAGATACCTGAGGATTGATTGAAAAAATAAATCACGAACCAAACTGATTTAAAACCATTATTGAAATATATTTCTTATCACATGTATATATTTATTAATGTGATACATGATTTGTTTTTTTTTAAATGCTTTTAAATTAAAAATATATTTATAATCATGCTATTTTATTTTTATATTAAAAGTATTTTAAAAAACAACACTAATCACAAAAATAAAATAAAAAACACCTTAAATCATATAAGCTGGTTCGGTTTCAAATACCTAAAAGGTTTAGGGTAGTGTGATTGAGGTTATTTGTAAAAGTATTTTTATTTAAAAATATATTAAAATGATATTTTTTATTTTTAAAAAATTATTTTTAAAATCAGTATATGAAAATAATAATCAAAAATAATTATTTAAACAAAAAATAAAAATAATTTATTTGATTTATTTGAAAAACACCTTAGAAACACAATGACAATACACACAGGTTTAACTTTGCAAGATTGGGTTCGATCAATCGACCCAGACCCACAAATTAATAAATAAAAAAAATAAGAAGAAGAGAAAGTTAAGTTTGAGTTTTAACTAATGTATAGTCTAATCAGATAATCTAATTCAATCCAAGTTGTTAGAGGATAAGCACAAGGAAACAACGCAAAACCCCCCCTCCCAAAAACCGTTGGCTAAAGTGGTCATGTAGTGCGCCCATAGTCCCATGACAAAACAAAACCAGAAACCGGTTACTTGTTTTCCACACAAGCGGTTTTAGCACACGACCTCCCGAAAACCGGGAGCTTTTTTTCATTTTGTTTTTAAATACCGGGAGCTTCCTGTGGTCCCAGTCGTTTTTTTCCGATTATGTGGCGATTCGACCGCACTCCGACACTTATACGTGAAAGACACGCGCTTCATCTTTTGTTCTCGAAACTTGGACCCTCTCGCAATCCTGCTCTCACATTTTCCTTTCCTCTCTGGGGATACTTTTCCTATGTTTTCAAGGGACGCTTTTGCCCTCAATTTGTTCTTAAATAAAATTATATAGTATTGTATGATAGTTTATACTTATAGTTGTTTCTAAAATAATTTTATTATTTCTACAGTTATAGGACCGGTTTGGGAGTTCGATTGAGATAGTTTTTTAAAGTAATTTTGATACTGAAATATATTAAAATGATATATATTTTATTTTTTAAAAATGATTTTTGATATTGGTATATCAAAATAATCTAAAAATAGCAAAATATATTCATTAAAAATGAAAAATAAAAATAAAAAATTTCCAATTATTTTCAAAAGTGCTTTTGAAAAGCACTCCCAAACACCCTTAAAACTGTTTTTATTAAAAAAAAATTTGTTTTAAAATATATGTTTGGTCAAAATAGTTGCAAGATAACTTTTTACATGCAAGAAAAATAAGAAAACATATTATTTTAGCTTATATAAAACTAATGTTTGATAGATGACATATTGAAAACATGATGATGATACGAGGAGAATAAATAAAAGATTAACAAATAAATCTATTGAATGAATGCTCAACAAATTTTATAAATAAGTTTCCACAACAAAACGATTCAGCATTTTAGCACACTTGATCTTATTTACAACGATATTTTGTTGTATATTTATTTATTTTAATTAGTATAAAATATGAAAACATCTCACACGTCCAAATCAAGATGATGTGAGATTGTTTTTAAAAATATTTTTTATTTTAAAAAATATTAATAACACATTTTAGCACTCTGGAGCTCATTTACAATGATATTTTTTATTTTTTAAAACAATAACACATAAATTATCTAAAAATATATGAAAAAACAATTTTTTTTTAAAATATTTTTGTAACTTAACGTTATAACGGAAAAACATTGATAACTGTAACGTGTTTTAGAAGAAAAGAGTGTAATTTTCGTTCAGTTCAACTGGAGGGCAGATTAGTAATCAGAAAGTCCAAATAAGAAAAATTCTAGCCCATGTTGTCACGCAAGGCAACAGCACCCGCCTATGGCCAAGCTATCCACCATTGGGAGTCTTCTTCACGCTCTGTAAATGAAAGTAGCCATGAGATTTTAACATTTTAAAACCAATATTAAGAGATGGAGTGGTCATGGTAGTACGAAGTACAAGCTCCAACCTCCTTGAATGTGGAAACCAGTGTCTCGGATGATAAAACAAACTAGTCCCGTCCCTTGTATCTCTAATAAACCCACCGGCTCTTCCTCTTCTCGCTCCACACATTCACATGCACGATACTTCCTCTTAAATTCTCCCCTCCCTCCCTCCCTCTCACCCCCTTCCTTCCTTCCTTCGAAAACTAAGATCAAAAGCTCCTCTCCTTTCGTTTCAGCAGTTTTGTAGTCTTTTGTTGCCAAATCGGAAGCCGAAATGCGGATGAGTTGTAATGGATGTAGAGTTTTGCGCAAAGGTTGTAGTGAAAATTGCAGTATCAGACCTTGCTTGCAGTGGATCAAGAGTGCGGAGTCTCAAGCCAACGCTACTGTTTTTCTTGCCAAGTTTTATGGCCGTGCTGGCCTAATGAACCTGATCAACGCTGGCCCTGAACATCTCCGCCCTGGTTAGTTTGCATATTAAGAATATCCGGGCTCTCAAAAATCTACACAACAGAAATTTTTTCTTAAAATTTATTTCTTCTTTTGTAACCCTTTTAATTGTTTAGGCAAAAAAACTCAAGTTTAGGTCTTTTGGTGTGTGAAACGACCTAAAGTTCTTGGTTTTTATTTTTTTATCCCAGCAATTCGATTTTTTTTGAATGCTTGTGAAAATTCAGAGTTCTTGATGACCCTTTTAAGGTTTTGATGTATAAAAACTGCCTCAAAGGCTAAGATAAATTTATGATGCCTCTAAATTGATGGTTTTCTTTTCTTTCTTTTTTTGTGAGCAGCAATTTTTAGGTCTTTGCTTTACGAGGCATGTGGGAGGATAGTGAACCCGATTTATGGATCAGTTGGGTTGATGTGGTCGGGAAGCTGGCCGCTTTGCCAGGCAGCTGTTGAAGCCGTGCTTAAAGGCGTGCCGATAACTCCAATTAACTCTGAAATCGCAGCTAATGCTCAGGGACCTCCGCTGAAAGCTTATGATATACGGCACGTTTCGAAAGATGAGAACTCGGCTGCCTCTAATGATGCAAACCGAGTCAGGTCCCGCTGTCGAGTCGCGCGAGTTGTGAAGCCCAAAGCTAGCAAACCGTCTTGTGGCGATAATGGTTTGGGGTCGATTGTTGTCGACATGTCGGCGACACGGGATGGCTTGACTCGGTCCACGAGTCACGACTCCTCGGTGAGTCACCAGTCCGGGTTGGCAATGGTGGACGGTGAAAGCAAAGAGACAGATGAGAGCGTGGTGTCTGTGGAAACAGCCGAGGAGTCATTGCTGTTCCGAGCTGAGCCGGAGTCCAAGAGCGATTCGGCGACCCACGATGCTCCTAGCAGCGAGATTGCCGGGCTTGGGCTCAACTTGACTCTGGGCCTTGAGCCCGTGTCACGTGCGCATCACGTTGTTCCGGTGAAGAAGAGAAGAATCGAAGCTTGCGGGTCTAGTGATATTGACACGTGTAAGATGGAGCTGGGACTTGACTATTCAGCTCGAATCGATGAAAGCCCACAGGATATGTGAAAAGGAGAGCGGTCCCATTTTTAATTTTATTTAATTTTTGAGGGGTGGTTCCTTGGTGTAATTTATTTGGTTTATTTTTGCGGTCCTTTATGGTGAAAATAGAGCTGTACAAATCTGGTGTTTACATGAACGAAAGGTAAATGATCAAAAGAGGGATCTTTCTAACTGTGCTTAGCTTTTGAGCCATTAGATTTGAGCCGGAGATGGGATTTGACGATGGATGCCGATTGCTCCCTACGGTCACCTCCGACGACATCTGTGGAGGCATTGGATTCCCGAGCAATCCAAAATAAATAGTCTCAACTAACTACACTGTCCAATCTTGCTCTGAGGTTTAGGTTTCCAAAAGTCATGGAATATCATATTAAAACTGATTTTTTTTTTTAAATAATTCGTTTTGAATAACAATGAAAAGCTTGGAATCCATGAGTTTTGTTGGTATTAGTTGCGTTAGGGTTATTTTTGGTTTGAGCACATTTTTTTTTTTTACAAAAAAACAATCGTGAACTTGTATAGATAAATAATTTTTTGGTGAGTTGTAGTTAAAAGAAAAACATTGTATTTGTATCTTGCTCTAATAATGACAACAACAAAAAAAATTAAATGATAAAAATGGAGAACTATTGAGAAACTTGTATTATAACATCTCATATGCCATGAGTGGTCACACTTACTACAAAAAAACAATTATATCACCAATCAAATATTAAATAATTAAACTTGTTAAAATGTTTTTGATAATTTGTGACCAGTGATGTAAAAAACAAAAAAACAAAGGAATCACCCGTCATCATTGATAATTTTTCTCAGTATTATCAAATTGATAATTTTTCTCAGTATTATCAAATTTGTTATTTTTTTTGTTGATAATACTGTAAGTCACTTGCTATAAAAAAGAACAATCAAAACCATCATCATTGATAACTTTTATTAATACATCATAAGTGTTCTCAAATTGCATGTTGTGATGACATTTATGATTTGCAAAACAAATTTTGAGGGTGAATCAGTGTGTGTACTATTTGTACGAGCTCAACAAATTTTGAGGGTGAATCAGTGTATTATTTGTACGAGCTCAGGATAATTGAGTTTTACTCTATCACTTGATCATAGAAAATGCATTTCCTAGGAGATAGAGTTTTGAGTTCGAGTCGGTGCACTCACTTCTTATAAGAATATAAAAAAATTGAGATTTTATTCCATCACTCAATCACATAAAAATGTGAGATTTCATTCAATCACCCAATCACATAAAAATGCGTTTCCCAAAAAATAGATTTTTCTTGCATCCAAAAACAAAATCATCACACTTGCTATAAAAAAAAACAATTGAATCACCAATTATCATTGATTTTTTTTGATATAATTAAATTCATTAAAATAGTTTTGGAAACATCCATTATTAATACAACACTTACTTTTTTAAAATAGTTTTTAAAATGTTTTTAACTCGAAAATATATTATAATAATATTTTTGATATCAACATATTATTTTAATAGTGTAAAGCAATTTAATTTTGTAACAAAAAAATAACTTCAAATAAAAATATTTTTCTTAAACATAAAACAATTAGCATCCTGCTTTGCACTACGTATAGTCACTTTTCAAAATACTTTTTTAAATTACTTCTTATCTAAAAATATCATCTTCTAAATAATTTTAATATGTTAATATAAATTTTTTTAAAAAACAGAAAAATATTATTTTAATTAAAAAATATTTTTACAAAAATACTGCATTATTAAACACACATAATTGATAAAGCTACATAATGATAAAACTCAATCCCACGTATGCAGATGTGTGGGATTTTTTTATTAGGTTTTAGTTTTTCTTTCCTGGATAATTGATGTCTAGATAACAAAATTTTGCCTTGTCGAGTTAAACTCCACCCCACTTGATATGTGGTTAAATGTGTTTTTTATTTAAATTATTATTTTTAAGTTTTTTTAAAAATTATTTTAATTTACTAATATTAAAATTATTTTTAAATAAAAATTATTTTTTTTTAAAAATAATTACAGCCACAATACCACACTACCTAAATTCACCATCTAAATAAGAATGAAAAGGAAACAAAACATTCCATTAACAATATTGTTGTTGGGTTGACCATAATGTTATTTTAAGTTTTTAACAACAATTTGAGTGCTGATTAACTTTGAAAAGTTGACCAATTAGTGGACGTTTTGTAAAGAGATTGTGTGCGAAGTTGGGGGTAATACACATAAAAAAAACTAGTGTTTGGTTACACATGATCCATAATTTTTATTGTTATGGGTTCATAAAAAAAATTGAGATTGGATCACAAGTTGTAAAACTTTTAATCCTTCTTCTCGTCACTTCTCCACCAATAGAAAAATAATTAATTATCATTGATTTTTTTTGCCTAAAGAACCCTCAACGAATGACAATTGTAGAAAACAAACAATGGACCTTTAATAGCATAAATTATACTTGTTATCTTTGCTTCTCCCTTTACATTTTCTTTATTGTGTTTTTTTTTTATTCTTCACATGAATAAACAACATATCTGTGATGGAAAAAGTTAAGGAATCAAGATCTTGTAAGATTTTGAGAGTGACTTATCCTTATCTCCATTTTAGAAATTGTCTTAATTATACTTATTCTTTTTGCTATTGAAAGCTCATTCATGTCATGATTTTTCCTTTTGTAATAACAATTTCTTGACAATTGTTTATTGTGTTTTGTTTTTTCAATAAATAAACACCAGATCTGATGAGGAAAGTTAAGGAATCAAGATCTTGTAACAACATTTCAACCATGAGTTTCATACTTATCTCCATTCTAGAAATTATCTTTATTATACTTGTTCCTTTTGTTTTTGGAAGCTCATTCATGTAGTGATTTTTCATTTTGTTATTTAAATTTTATGACAATTTTTAATTGTGTTTTGTTTCTTCATATGAATAAGTAGCAAATATGTGTTGGGAAAAATTAAGGAACCAAGATCTTGTAATAACATTTTGTTTGTGAGTTTCATCCTTATTTTAATTCTAGAAATTTCCTTAACTAACTTCAATTTTTACTTTATATACTACCTCATTAATTTACTTTGGTTGTGATTAATTTCCAGTGCTGTTAATTACCTAAAAACTACTGCACTTGCGTACAACTTAAATATATAATTTACCACCTTGTTTAACAATTCACATTGAAACTTGTTCTCAAAGGTTCTTGATTTCTAATTGTGTTAATTTCTTGCTTTTTTGCAAATTCATGTGTGATGGAGAGCTTTGCAAGTTTCATTAGTTTATTTACATGAGTTATGTATTATGAAAATACTCATTTTCAAGTTTATTGATTGGATTAAGTGTTGCTTTCTAATTTAGTTTTCATATATATATATATATATATATATATATATATATATTTGGAAAGTAGTGTAATATGTTGTTGTGTAATGATTTAATTAGATCATTGTATAATTGATGAACTTTTGGTTGGTTTTAAATACAGAGCAGTCATTAATCATGTGACTTGCCTAAAATTTATTGTAACCTACTCCAAACATTTTGTATGAATTGTTGGGATCTTGTTATATATGGTATTAATTCTTTGATATTTTTAACAACTTATGCTTAATAATAATCTTGAAACTTATTTGTATGAATGTCATTGAAATTGATGTTGTTTTTAGTTTGCTACATATTGCAAGTGCTTCATCCATTTTCTATAAAAATACTAGCAACAATAAATTATAATATCAAAGGTTATGTATTGATATTGTTGTCAATAATTGATTTATATGTTTCTTTAGTTGGTTGTTGAAGACATTTGAATAGGTTTTGATGGTCGCGTGTTATATGTAATGAAAGAGGTTGCTTTTGTGTAACATGTTATCGGTGTTGAATTGAAATTCATATTGTTTAGTGATATTTTATTAAGACATTGCATAACAAAGTTAGTTCCTTTATAGTATTTGATGTTTGGTTTAATATTGATTTGTTCTTGTTTTAAAAGTTTTAAAATATATAATGAAAGGTTTTAAGTCTATGGATAAAGCTATTTGGACAAAAGAAATGTTGCATTTAAGGTCATTGACATGAGAGTGAGACCTAATACTCATTTTGATAAAACAAGCTGGAAGTTCCTTACAACATCTAATAATGAATAAATTTGCCATGTTTTCACCAAAACTCATTTGAAAAACAAATGGGATTGTCATAACCCAATTTTGGATCATTCCCCAAAACTACCCGAAAACAAAAAAATAAAAAATAAAAAGGCCTGGTGTTGATAGGAAAATCAAGATGAAATTTTGGATGTTTTCGAGAGCTCGATCGTACCTCTTTTGTACCCAAAAATGAGGGAAATAGCAGATTCAAGGTTAAAATAATTTATTATCAGATAAATCTACGTAATAAGTAAGTCGAAAGATACAATTATATATTTTATGAGCCAATTTGATCTAATCGTTGGCCAATTTAAAATTGTAATTATGTTTGAGAGTCAATTTAAGGTACAGTTGAAGGATTTAATTAAGCGTGATGACTTAATTGTACTCTAAATTGATCAAATTAATTTTATTAAGGGCTTAAACAATGAGAAATCGAGTCCTTGAATTTAATTCAAGTTCAATTGATGAGATTGAAATTTTCAGAGACTGATTTGAATTTTTCCAAGCCAATTGTGCGAAATCGGAGACCCAATTGAATAAATTGAGAGTTTAATGGACGATTGAGGATTAAACCGTGTAAATTAGAAATCGAGGACCAAAGTAAAAAGACGCGTAAGGTCAATGTTAATATTTGAAATTCTGACGGGGGTATAATTGCACAAAATCATAATTTCAAATCCGATTGGGGGTGTAATTAAGACAATTATAAATTGAAGGACCAAATTGCAATTCTTCCAAAAGCATGCAGCCGCCGACCAGCCCCCTGCAAGCCACCGTCAAGCCTGTCACCACAGAAAAAAGAAAAAAAAGAGAAAAAGGGAGTTCATACCGTTGCTTGCAATGGTAACTTCTACAATGCCTATAAAATGGGGATCTCAAAGGAGAAAAGGGGAAGACGGTGGAGAGAAGAAGAAAAGAGAGGAAACAGAGGAGAAGATTTCTCTTGTAGAAAGAACAAAAAAAGAGAGAAGTTGCAGTGATCGAAAACAGAGAAAAGAGAAGGAGAAGGAGGCGGGGAAGAGTTCTGAAAGTTTTTGATATTCTTAGCAAATCAAAAACAAGAGAGAAACAAGAGAAAAGACACAAAAATAATACGATTATCCCTATCTCTCTCTCTCTATACCTCTCGGTCTGTTAACAAACAAACGACTTTCTCTCTCCCTCTTCCTCTCGTCAACAACTTTGGCATCCACTCCGACCACCAAGCACTACCCGGCCATCACCAGAAACTTCCACTCTAACAACACAACCCCTTTCCCCAGCGAGAAGGTAGCCCAACAGCCATCCACAACCGAATGACCCGACAACTTCCAGTTTCCTTTCCGACCACCACGGACCTCCATTTTCGACGCCACCACGACCAGAAGAACCACTCGATCTCATCTACCCAACGGTATTAATATTTTTGACTTTTGTTGCACTAGAAAATCCTCTCATTTGCCATTTTTTTCATGAACAGGGAGTGAATATGCACTCCCCGTGCCACATACCACTGTTCTGGGTTATGCATAACAGTGGGCTGGTTGGGCCAGGAACGAGGCCCAGTCAGGCCAAATGGGTCGGCCGTTAGGCCCACCAAGGGTTGGCAGTCCAGCCCCAAATGATGGGCCTCTCAGCCCATCAGGGATGGGCAGCCAACCCAAATATATATATATATATATATACATATATAATAAAAATACAAAATTTGCAAAAAAAAAACATTTTTATAAAAATAAAATGTGTTATTTTCGTGCATACGACCAATACACTAGCATATTTTAAAAGTTCCTTTTGTTTTCAAAAAATATATATCATCTTGGAGTTTGAGGAGAAAATATTTTTTAGCATGGGTTTCGCAAAGAAAAATCATTTCTTGCATTTTTTGATTTTACAACATGTTTGTAAAATCCAAAGGGTATTGGCCAATATTTCAAAAATATAAAAATCTCATTTTTGGGAATTTATTATTCACTATTAGGGTTTGAATAAATAAATCTCAAAAGGGTTAATATCCAAAATATTCGGCGGGGATAATATGCTATTATTCACTGTCGGCGTTTGGATACATAAAGTCTAAGGGGTTAATATCCAAAATATTTGGCGGGGATGATATGCTATTATGCACTATCGGTGTTTGGATAAATAAATCCTAAGGGGTTAATATCCAAAATATTTGGTGTTGTAACCCAATTTTGGGTCATGCCCCAAAACTATCAGAAAATAACAAAAAAAAATAAAATGGGGCATGGTGTCGGTAAAAAATCAAGTTAAAATTTGGAACATTTTTGAAAAATCGATTGTACCCTTTTTGTGCCGAGAAATGAAAAACGCGGATCCAAAGCTAAAGTAATTTATTATGAGATAAATCCACGTATAAATTAAGTCATAAAATATAATTATATTTTTTATGGACCGATTTGATACAGTCGTTGGTTAATATAATTATATTCAGGAATTAATTTAGGCGCAGTTGAAGGTTTTAATTAAGCTTGACGACTTAATTATACTTTAAATGGATCAAATTAATCTTATTAAAGGTTTAGTCAATAAGAAATCAAGTGCTTAAATTTAATTCGGGCTCAATTGTTGATACTTGAATTTTCGTTGGTCAATTTGAATTTTTCAAGCCAATTAAGCGAAATCAGGGACCTAATTGAACAAAATAAGAGTTTTACGGTCGAGTGGGGAACCATATTGCACAGATAAAAATCAAGGACCAAAGGTGCGTAAAAATAAAATTAACTTTGAATTTTTCACAAGGATATAATTGCACAAGATCATAAATTAAAGTTGAATTATGGGTGCAATTAGAGGAGTAACAAATGGAGGGACCCAAACTGTATTTTATACCCAATATATATATATATATATATATATATATATAAAGAATAATAACCTTGAGCCACCCGAAACCCCCACTTTTTCAGACATACCGTGCACATGCACATTGAGTCACCCGAAATCCCATTTATCAAAAATCCCTTGAGCCATGCCCCGGTGGTAAACTGTCGCTATATAATGAAAAGAGGACTCAGGAGAGAAAAAGGAGATTGGACGTAAAAATTTGAAAGTTTGTTTTCTGTTTTTCCCCGTTCTGTGTAGCACTGGGATTTTCTTTGTTTTCCTGGACGTCATCTCCCTTGCTCTCTGGGCCTCTATCTCTCCGTTTGAGAACACAGGAGCTGTGTTCTCCTTCTCTCCCGTGCCCGGCTTCCCCTGTCTCGGTCTCGACCACAAAACCAGAGAGCAGCTGATTCGTCTCTCTCTCCCTCTCGGTGCAAAAAAATGTCACCATCGATCACCCTTTCAGTTTGCCTTTGACACCGCCTCAGCACCACCATCGTCTCGCCCTCTCAGCCTCTGCTCTTCTCTCGCAAGGAAAAGCCCCCGACGTCTCTCTCTCCTCTTCGTCTTGGTGAATTCCCTCTCTTCGGCTCAACCCCAATCTCCACCTTAGACCATCGAGAACCAGCCCTTGCGTCGCCAGAAACATCCACTTCACGCCAGGCATCTCACCATAATCTCAGGCGAGGCAAGGGCAGAGTAGCACCGATGTTTTGCAGGTGCAGCGCCACCTTCCAGCTCCATTTCCGGCGACCTCAGGCCACCATTCCCAATTCCACCACGACAGGAAGAACCACATCAACGTCCTCTACAATAAGGTATCAACAGAATTTCCATTCGTTGTACTTGAAAATCCTGGTTTTTTTTCCACTGTTTATCTTCTTCTGCGAAAAATCCCGGTTACTGTAGTAACCGGGTCGGGTCGGGTAGGGCACAATGCCCGACCCAGACCCGTAGGATCGTTTGGGCCATGGCCCAGACCCGCGAGATCGTCTAGGCCGAGGGCCCAGACCCGTAGGATCGTCTGGGCCACGGCCCAGACCCCGTGAATGGTCTGGGCCATGGCCCAGACTCACTCATAAAAAGTTGAGTTGGCGACCCGACTAGAGAGCTAGGCTGAGATTGGCGGACTGAGATCAATAAAGGAGTGAAGTGGCAGCTAACCCACCCCGGAAATAATATATATAATAATTATATAATAATATAATAAAATAATAATAAAAAATAATAAAATATAAAAAATATAATAAAAAATATATTTTTTTTTCATATACAAAAAAAAATCTAAAAAAAATGTGTTATTTTTCTTGCATAAGGCCAATATACTAGCATATTTTAAAATTGTTTTCTTAAAAAAAATATATATTATCTTGGGTTTTGAAGAAAAAATGAGTTTTAACATGGATTTTGCTAAGGAAAAAATCATTTCTTGCATTTTGAGATTTTACAACATGTTTGTAAAATCCAAAGGGTATTGGCCAATATTCAAAAAAATATAAAAAAACTTTTTGGTGATTCATATTATTTTTTCGGAGTTTGGATAAATTCTATCCAAAATATTCGGCGTAAATGATAAGACAAACAAAAACACCAAGCAACTTACCTTAGGTAGGGCCTACTAGGGGTGCTAAAACCTTCCCTTTACGCAACCAGTCCCTTACCCTAGAATCTCTGAAAGACCAGTACTTGGTTTCCTAGTAACCGTAATACTAGGTGACGACTCCCTTTGTTACAAAAAAATAAATAATCCCCCGACATTTAATAATTTCCCCCCCACATTGGGGACCAGTTGCCACGATGCCGCTCTCCAGCCATTTTTTGGGGTGCGACAGAATGACGACTCCACTGGGGACTTTGGACTTGGCTTGATAAGTTTATGATATGTTAATTATTTATGTGTTTATTCATTCATTTATTCTCATGTTGCTATGAATTATTTATATATTTGTTTAAAAGCTTTAGCATGCATCTTTTCATCCTGTCATCATAATATGCCTCGTCATGCATCACTTTTTATTTATTTTGAGAGCACACACTAAACTTTAAGTTACGTGGGGGACTAGCAGCTTACCTATGACTTGAGTCAAGGTTGAAGTTTGTGTAAACCCCAACTCTTTGCTGAGAGCTTAGATGATAGTGATTGGTATACGTACCATCCCATTATCTGCTAAGACCCCATATTGCCTTTACGAAGGTGATCACTGGGACAACGAGAGACCCTCTTTAGAGCCCAAATAGTAAGCCTACCCTATGTCTCACATAAAAGAACTAGAACCTATCGTTAGGGTGTATGCTCCGTAATATATTTCACATGACATAAACCTAAAAAACATTTTCGCTTTACAGGTCTTGTGAACAAAATGGCCAGCACCACTAGACTTTCTATCATGGAATATGGGAAAATTTCTGAGTCCTCACAATTGACCGAAGGAGACTGTATTAAGAGTAGTGCTGAGGTTCTACCACCAATCAAGAACCTGAATTGCACCCTGAATGAGGTGAGCAAGCTAATGACTCATTTTCAGAACGTGGACAAAGAGGCGGTCTTTGGAAAGTACGGACGTTTAATGGAGATTGCAAAGGTAGAGGTTTTAAGCCCAGCAAAACGAGCTTTAGTCTATTTTTGGGATCCAGATTATCGCCAATTTTCTTTTGGGAATATGGATCTATGTCCTACAATGGAGGAGTATGGGTTGTTGACTGAATTTAAAAATAACTTGTATAGAGTTTATTTTCCTTTGAGATGTGACAATATTGTAAATGAATTGTCGAAACTCCTCAGAATCTCTGGTTTGGAAAGGTTTTTTGAGAAAAATGCTGCGGGTTTGAAATGGAAGTTGCTAGAGTGTGAACTAGAAGGGAAGTCTGGTCTAGCAAGAGAGAGACTGATTGCCTTGGGCATATTTGGCCTTGTACTATTTCCAAGCCAAATAGGCATAATAAGTTTGGAAGCCGTTGCTGCTTATGTGGAATACGAGAATACTCGGATCAATCCGGTAACCGCTATTCTAGCCGCGACTATCATCACACTTAATCATTGCCGAAAAGCCGGAAAAGGGGCAATGAGGTGTTGCACACAGCTGTTGTATATCTGGATGGTCAGCCATATTGAGACAAAAAGACCAATTTTCAATAATTTTTGGTGGTTTAGCCAAAAACCTTTGGAAATAGTGGTAAAAGACGAATGGGGAAATCTAGATAACCAAGGTTGGTTAGAAAAACTAGAAATCTTACCAAGGGGTGGTTTCAAATGGAAGGCTCCATGGATCAAGGCAATGGATGTTCTAATGAGCTGTGGGCAGCAATGTTGGGTTCCATTGGTAGGGATCACCGGTTATGTAAGTTATGCTCCAGCTCTCGTGGTAAGGCAACATGGGGGCAAGCAGTTCGTTCCAAGGACAAAAGGGGTTGCTCAGTTTTTTGGTTTGTTTAAAGATTCTGTTGCGCAAGAAGTCATGAGAGCTATCAAGCAAGACTGGAAGCATCTGGTTTTGGTAGAAATAAAAGGTTTGGAGAATCCTAGTACAAGCGAAGGGTATACAAAATGGAGAGATTCAGTTGCCTCAGCCCCGACCAATGGAGAAGTGAAGTCGCCACAAACTGAAGAGTCTGTTAAAAGGAAAAGGGTTGACAATGAAGAAGAATTGAGGAGACAAATTGATGATGGAAGAAATGGTGTGGGAAGGTGACAGAAGGAGAGCATTTCTAGATGAACAACTACAATCTAGGGATACGAGATTAGCCAAGCTCGAGTTGAAGATAGTCGAGGAAGAAAATGCTAGATTGGGAATTGAAAAAGAATTAGCGGAGATGAATCAGAAATGGGTGCAAAGTTGCTCTGAGCTCAGCACATTGAAGACTGAACATAATGAATGCCAAGACAGTATAGAATATTACCAAGAGAAGTTTGCAGAGGTTCAGTGCGAGTTGATGGACAGAATTGAAAAGTATGAAGAATTGTATAAGAAATATATAATGTCGGAAAGTCGTTCGGCGGAGCTTATGAAGAATGAAGTTGGTGAAGCAGAGTTGGTGATCAAAGAGGACGAGATAAAAACTTTGAAGATAAAGCTCGACAAAGAGAGGGTAAAGATAAAACATCTAGGCGAAAAATTAGCATTGATAGAAAAACACAAGGATCAGATTGATGCTAATAATACTTCCTTGAACACACTCAACTTGTTGCTTATCGAAAACCGTCCAAGATGGACAAACAAATGGATGAAGTCGCCACGCACGCCGGTCATCCGGAACAATGCTAGAAATGTGGGGAGAGACATCATCCGTTATCGGCAAAATCTAGCTGAAACCGATGCTTTCTTGGAGTCGATTGAGAACCGTGGATTCGCTTTCCTACCTTTGGGGGAAGATGCGACGGAAGAAAGATTTTAATGTGCTTGTCCTTTTTGTGTTTTTCAAAAATGTATCAAGCTTATCTATTCAATGAAAAGGGTGTTACTTGCCTCTGATGCAAATTCTATCTTTTGGTGAAAATAACTTAAGTAAATAACTCGCAATGCAGTACTCCTAACGTCAATGTGATGAGAAACCCCTGTTCTATGAAGTGTTTGGCCATTAATTGTTCACAAGAGAAACCCATGGCATTTCATATACATTCATACAAGCATATGCATCGTACTACATACATTTTCCATTCGCTTATGCATTCATGTAAACAGATCAAACACGAAACATAGGTCCCCCTGCGAAGGTCTACAACACCCGGTTACGAACCGGAAGGACCTCGAGGCTGTTCGAAATGATGTGGCGCGTTTAACCAGCATGCTTGAAAGGGTATTAAAAACAAGAGATGGAGAGGGAACGTCAGCTCAGACGGAGGAAGCACCACCAGCAGTTCAATGCCCCGAGGCACCTCATATTCTAGGGTCGAGATCACCGAAGAAACAACCCGAACCCACTCGGCCCATTCCCATCCCTATTACATTGGACTTAACGGATGAGGAACCACAAGATTCCAGATTGTTCAGCCATGCGGGATATGACAAGTGGTCCGCATTAGAGGAAAGATTAAGAGCGATTGAAGGGAATGACCTATCCGACCCAATCAGGGCAACTGAAGCGTGTTTGGTGCCAAACATTGTGATACCACGGAAGTTCAGGGTTCCGGAATTCATCAAGTATAGTGGGATAGAATGCCCGAAAACCCATCTTCGTTCTTACTATAACAAGATGGCGGAGGTAATACATGATGATAAACTATTAATCTACTTTTTCCAGGACAGCCTAACAGGGTCAGCCCTTAGCTGGTACATGAGGTTGGACAACATCAGGATTCGAAAGTGGGCTGACTTGGCATATGCTTTTTTGAAGCAGTATAAGTTTAACCTCGAGATTGCTCCTGATAGGACAAGCTTGATGACAATGGAGAAAGGAGCTCAAGAGTTTGTAAGGACTTATGCTCAAAGATGGAGGGACCAAGCTGTCAATGTGCAACCTCCATTAATAGAGTCTGAAATGGTAACCCTGTTTGCCAACACGTTCAAGGCTCCATACTATGAACACCTGATGGGAAGCTCAGCCCAACATTTTTTTGATGCGGTACGGATTGCTGAAAGGATTGAGCAGGGAATCCGTAGTGGAAGAATTGTGGAACCCATAGAGAAGAGGGGTTTCATCGGGAAGAGAAAAGAAGTTGAGGTGAGTAACGTGGAAGAAAGGTATAAGGAGAAAGAAAATAATTACAAGAGCTACCAAACACCTACCCCCCAAACCACCAACATCAACTTCTCCAAACCCACCACTCCAAACCAACCTTTTTACCCAAGATTCCCTGCAAATAGCCAAAATAACTACCAAAGAAGAGACTATCCACAAACTGAAGAACTACCACCTTTGCCCATGACCCTAAAAGAATTATATGCCCAATTACTAAACATTGGACATATTGCTCCCCTACCACTACCCCCTTTGAAGCCACCTTTCCCTGCCTAGCACAACCCTAATCTGACTTGCGAATACCATGCTGGTAATGCGGGTCATAGTATCGAGACTTGTGCTGGTAATTGATCAAGATCGGATGGATCACCATTGAGGATCCGCCCAATGTGAGTCTGAATCCTTTGCCTAAACATGCTGTGGGAAGTAGTGGGGTGAATGCAATAGAAACTGATAACAAAGTAAGGGCTCTCAAGGTGACCATGGCCAGATTATACGACATGTTGGTGCAATCTGGACATTTGATGGGATCAGCTAATCATGACATGGGAGGAAATGACTTTTGCCCATTCCACGAACAAAGAAGGCATCACATTGACGAATGTATTGGGTTTCGTCAAAAGGTCACCAGGATGTTGACTCTAGGGGAGTTAAGGATTGAGGATGGGGAAAACCTTGAGGAGATAGCAGGGATAGAGAAGTGTAGGGTCCAATCAACACCTAATGGACTCTCGAGATTGGTGCTGTATAAACCATCATGTGCAAAGGAGGTGGACTATAAAGCAATGCCGGGAAATTATGCTGCTACCCCAAACGTCGAATTTCCTTTTGTCCAAACCGAGATAGGTGGTTTGACCCGGAGCGGTCGATGTTTCACGTCTGAGGAGCTGGAAAAACAAAGGAAAATCAAGGGTAAAGAGGTAGTGGGTCTTGAAAACGAGTTAGAGGTAAATAAACCAGTGACGGAGGAAGAGACGAATGAGTTCCTGAAATTGATGAAGCATAGTAAGTACTGTGTGGTGGATCAGTTAAAGAAAACCCCTGCCAAAATCTCCATCATGTCATTAATACTAAGTTCTGAGCCTCATTGAAATGCCTTGCAAAAGGTATTGAACGAGGCCTATGTGCCTCAGAATATTGAGAAAACGACTATGGAGCACCTGGTAGGGAGGATCCACGCATCAAACTATTTGTATTTCACTGAAGATGAACTCAGAATCGAAGGAACTGGCCATAATAAGCCTTTGTATATCACGGTCAGATGCAAGGATTGTCTCATCGGTAAAGTTCTCATCGATAATGGTTCCGCCCTAAATGTGTTGCCAAGACACATGCTGGAAGAGATGCCAGTAGATCCTTCTCACATGCATCCAAGTGGGATTACGGCGAGAGCATATGATGGTGCGCCGAGGCAAGTGTTGGGGGCAATCGAAGTTGAGCTAGCCGTAGGTCCCCAAACTTTCTTGGTAACCCTTCAGGTGATGAACATCCACCCTTCTTATAGCATGTTGTTGGGAAGACCATGGATACATGCTGCCAGAGCTGTTATTTCTTCACTGCATCAACGTTTGAAGTACATTGCCAATGGTGTCCTCGTTACTGTCAAGGCTGAAGAAGCCATATCCGTGATGAAAAATGTGGCAGTCCCATTTATTGAAGCTGAAGATTGTACGGATGGAAACTTGCACGCATTTGAAGTTGTGAATACCGAGTGGGTGCCGGAGAATACCATAATAAGGCAACCGAGGATCTCAGGGGCCACTAAAATGGCCGCTAAAAGCCTCTTAAAGAACAAGGTTCTTGCCCGATTTAGAGCAGCAAAGAAGAAACTCGAATGGGTTGGGGTAACAAAGCTGAAGGCTGCAGAACAAAGATTTGGGCTGGGGTATAAACCTAAAAAAGAGGATTACCAGTGGGCTGCCTTGGCAAGAAGAGAGAAAAGAATGGCGAGGATCGAGGGAAGGAAGCCTGTAGAAGAGAGTTTAGTCATTCCTCCGATCAGAGTCTCATTCCCAAAGGCAGCATATGTCATACAACCTGATCCAGGACACGAGAGCTTTCTTCAGAAGATGGCATCTATGAGCATAAATATTGTGGAAAAGGAGGAAGTTCAGAGCATTGTTAAGAAGACTCGGTCAGGGAAAAGGGATGAAGAGCTACCACAGTTGACCATCTATGCTGTAGAGGAAGTCACTGCCCAGGCATGCATTCGGAAGTTAGCCAAGGGAGAGAAGTTCCAGAATTGGGAAACCCAAGAAGCTCCATTGGTTTTCAGAATGTAATGAACAATGTTTTCTACATTTGTTTTGGTTTGTTTTGTTTTAAGGCCTAACCGGCAAATCGGATTTTACCTTTGTTTGTTGTGAACTGCATTTTTATGAAGATCATGCATTTTTGTTCATCTCTTTTCTTATTTTTTTTATTTGGTGCATTTACACTCATTTTCCGCTTTCAGGAACCCTGAAAGCGGAACTTCCACAACACCACTTGCACTTTGCACTGAGAATGAATGATCGAATTATAAAGAGCACATAATAGCTGTAGAAGAGGAAGACGGTGATGAAAATAGCATTAAAGAATTCACAAAATTATTAGAGCAACACGAACAAGTTTGGAAACCCGCTAAAGAGGAACTTGAAACCATAAATGTGGGTACTGAAGAAAGCCAAAGAGAACTCAAGGTAGGAACTTTGATCACGCAAAAGGAAAGAGAAGACTTGATTGCACTGCTTCGAGATTATACAGATGTTTTTGCTTGGTCTTATGAGGATATGCCCGGTCTAGATACAAATATTGTAGTGCATAGGTTACCATTGGAGGAGGATGCACCGATTGCAAAGCTAAGAAAGCATCAAGTTTTGATCAAAGTAAAGCGAGATTGAAAAGCAATGGAATCGGTTTCTAGAGTGGTCAAATATCCACAATGGGTGTCAACATAGTAGGTACCCAAAGGAGGGCAAGATTCAGTGTGGACTTTGGATTTAAATCAGCTCCTAAATATAATTTTCCATTACCACATATAGACATGTTAGTTGATAATGCAGCTCGTAGCTCCGTGTATTCCTTTATGGATGGTTTCTCTGGTTATAATCAGATAAAAATGGCGCTGGAAGATAAGGAGAAGACGACGTTTGTTACACCATGGGGGACTTTCTGCTATAAAGTCATGCCATTTGGGTTAAAGAATGCTGGTGCCACTTATCAAAGGGCTATGGTGACTTTATTTCACGACATGATGCACAAGGAGATTGAAGTATACGTGGATGACATGATTGCTAAATCGGGAAAAGGAGAGAATCATGTCCAAATATTGAAGAAATTATTTGACAGGTTAAGGAAATATAAATTGAGGCTTAACCCTGCAAAGTGTTCATTTGGGGTGAAGTCTGGGAAGTTGTTAGGATTTGTGGTGAGTGACAAAGGAATAGAAGTAGATCCGGAAAAAGTAAAGGCTATTCAAAATATGCTAGCTCCGAAGATTGAGAAGGAAGTAAGGGGATTTTTGGGAAGGTTAAATTACATTGCTCGATTCATATCCCAATTAACCACGACCTGCGATCCTACTTTCCGTTTGTTAAGAAAGAAAAATCCTGGCATTTGGAACGCAGAATGTGAAGAAGCTTTTGAGAAAATCAAGCAGTACTTGCTTAAACCACCTCTACTGGTTCCCCCTGTACCAAAAAGGCCATTGATTTTATACTTAACAGTGACTGAAACAGCGATGGGATGTGTGCTTGGGCAACAGGATGAATCGGGAAGGAAGGAAAAGGCCATTTACTATTTAAGCAAGAAATTCATGGAGTGTGAGTCTAGGTATACTATGATTGAGAAGTTGTATTGTGTATTAGCATGGGCTGCAAAAAGGTTGCGACAATATATGTTGTATCATACCACATGGCTAATTTCTAAATTAGACCCGTTGAAGTACATTTATGAAAAGCCCTACTTATCCAGCCGAATCGCTAGGTGGCAAGTTCTGCTATCCGAGTATGATATAGTGTATATGACAAGGAAAGTGGTGAAAGGGAGTGTCATCGCTGATCACTTGGCAGACCATGCTATGGAGGATTATGAGCCGTTAGACTTTGATTTTCCTGATGAGGATGTGTTTTCAGTAGAGGAAGGAAAACCCAGATGGTGGACTATGTACTTTGATGGTGCTGTGAACATATGTGGTAACGGAGCTGGGGCAGTGATAATATCGCTTGATAAGAAACAATACTCAGTGTCAACGAAACTACAATTCGGGTGCACTAATAACACAGTCGAGTATGAGGCTTGTATTCTTGGTTTAGAGACTGCATTGGAGTTGAACATAAAGAAGATAGATGTATATGGAGATTCGATGCTAATTATTTGTCAGGTAAAAGGGGAGTGGCAAACCAAAGAAGAAAAGCTAATACCCTACCAAGAGTACCTATCTAAACTGGCTAAGGAGTTTGAGGAAATAGAGTTCACACATCTAGGAAGGGAAGGAAATCAGTTTGCAGATGCCTTGGCTACACTAGCTTCTATGGCTAGAATAGACTTTGGGCAAAGCTTACAGCCGATACACATCGACATTAGAAATAACCCGTCTCATTGCTGCTCAGTTGAAGGAGAAATAGATGGAAACCCTTGGTACAACGATATCAAGAACTTCATCCAAAATCAGACTTATCCCATGGGGGCATCCAACATCGAAAAGAAGACCTTGAGAAGGCTGGCAATGGATTTTTACCTTGATGGAGAAGTTTTATATAAGAGGTCATCTGATGGGACTTTGCTGAGATGCCTAGATGGGGTTGAAGCTAGAAACGCATTGCGAGAAGTGCATGAAGGGATTTGCTCGACCCATGCTAGTGGACATATGATGGCAAGGAAAATACAAAGAGCTGGTTACTTTTGGATGACATTAGAGAAGGATTGCATTGACTATGTCCGCAAATGTCATAAGTGTCAGATCTACGGGGACAAAATGAATGCCCCTCCGATACCTCTATTTAATTTGTTATCTCCATGGCCTTTCGCAATGTGGGGGATCAATGTGATTGGACCTATCAACCCAAAAGCCAGCAATGGTCACAGGTTCATTCTCGTGGCAATTGACTACTTCACAAAATGGGTAGAGGCCGGGTCATTTGCTCATGTAACACAAAAGGTGGTAAAGAAGTTCATTGAGAGGGATCTGGTATGTCGGTACGGGCCACCAGAAAAGATTATAACCGATAATGCCCAAAACTTCAATGGGAAGTTGATAACAGAACTTTGTGCTAAATGGAAGATCAAACATTCAAATTCCTCTCCTTATAGGCCCAAGATGAATGGTGCTGTAGAAGCTGCTAACAAGAACGTCAAGAAGATTGTTCAGAAGATGGTAGTCACGTATAAGGATTGGCATGAAATGTTGCCATTTGCTCTGCATGCATACCGTACCGCAGTTCGGACCTCAACAGGAGCCACTCCATACATGTTAGTATATGGGATGGAGGCGGTAATGCCTTTAGAGGTAGAAATCCCATCACTAAGAGTATTGATGGACTCCGAACTAGATGAAGCAGAATGGGCAAAGGTCAGATATGAGTAATTGAATTTGATCAGTGAAAAAAGGTTAGCCGCAATCTGTCATCATCAATTATACCAAGGAAGGATGGCCAAAGCATATGATAAGAAAGTCCGACCTCGAAAATTCCAAGAAGGCGACTTGGTGTTAAAGAAGATATTGTTTGTACCAGGGCAAGATCAGAGTAAATGGGCCCCAAACTATGAAGGCCCATATGTGGTGAAGAAGTCATTCTCAGGAGGAGCTTTGCTATTATCTAGAATGGATGGAGAAGATTTAGTTAGGCCTGTGAATTCCGACTCTGTAAAGAAATATTATGCCTGATATGTTGTAACCTTCCTCAATAGATAAAATTCGGCCATGAATTCTTGTTGCAAGAAATCTTTTCCAAAGCACATGATTTTATAATATTTATTTGCGTTCTATCATTTATTTTTGATATATTTTGTGCACCACGCTGGGGGCAAAATTATTTAAATAGTGATTTGCTTTAAAAGTGTCCATTTACAAATAAAACCATGTTTTGAAATTCTTTCAATTATATATCGTTTTGAGTTTTTAAACATGAGTAAAAAAAATAATAATGGAGCGAGAAAGGGTCCTGTATGGAACAAAAGAGTCTCGCCGCCAAGCGTAAAGATATGGCATGGGAAACACATCCTATGAAGGAAGACCACCACGAAGAGAGGGGGACCTATGTTTCCAAAAGAGGTAACAAAGCATGCATATTATTGTCATAACACTAACCTGACAGGAAAGGTGTGGTGAAAGCTGATGCAATTTCGAGTCATGAAAGATATGAAGAAACAAAATCTCAGGTCGACAAACCATGGTAGATGAATTGAGAATCGGTGTTGTTTCGTTCCTCGAGCCGGGTCGGTCACCCATAAAAATGAGACCATGATATTTGGGTCGGTCACCCATAAAAATGAGACCATGATATCGAGGTCGGTCACCCATAAAAATGAGACCATGATATCCGGGTCGGTCACCCATAAAAATGAGACCATGATATCCGGGTCGGTCACCCATAAAAATGAGACCATGATGAGCAGGGTCGGTCACCCATAAAAATGAGACCATGATATCCGGGTCGGTCACCCATAAAAATGAGACCATGATATCCGGGTCGGTCACCCATAAAAATGAGACCTTACTAACTAGGGTCGGTCACCCATAAAAATGAGACCTTACTAACTAGGGTCGGTCACCCAGAAAAATGAGACCTTACTAACTCGGGTCGGTCGCCCATAAAAATGAGACCTTATTAACTCGGGTCGGTCACCCAGAAAAATGAGACCTTTCTAATTAGGGTCGGTCCCCCAGAAAAATGAGACCTCTTTCCTTTCTAACTTGGGGCGGTCACCCGTCATAATAAGACCCGGGTAAGTCATGCGTTGCAATGAGACAAACTCCATGTTTTTCTTTACAACACTTACTAAGCTAAAGTCTTTTACAAAGACTTTAGTCGTAAGCATTGTAAAGAAGGGGGAAACTGTTGTAACCCAATTTTGGGTCATGCCCCAAAACTATCAGAAAATAACAAAAAAAATAAAATAAAATGGGGGATGGTGTCGGTAAAAAATCAAGTTAAAATTTGGAACATTTTTGAAAAATCGATTGTACCCTTTTTGTGCCGAGAAATGAAAAACGCGGATCCAAAGCTAAAGTAATTTATTATGAGATAAATCCGCGTATAAATTAAGTCATAAAATATAATTATATTTTTTATGGACCGATTTGATACAATCGTTGGTTAATATAATTATATTCAGGAATTAATTTAGGTTAGTCAAATTAATCTTATTAAAGGTTTTAATTAAGCTTGACGACTTAATTATACTTTAAATGGATCAAATTAATCTTATTAAAGGTTTAGTCAATAAGAAATCAAGTGCTTAAATTTAATTCGGGCTCAATTGTTGATATTTGAATTTTCGTTGGTCAATTTGAATTTTTCAAGCCAATTAAGCGAAATCGGGGACCTAATTGAACAAAATAAGAGTTTTACGGTCGAGTGGGGAACCATATAGCACAAATAAAAATCAAGGACCAAAGGTGCGCAAAAATAAAGTTAACTTTGAATTTTTCACAAGGATATAATTGCACAAGATCATAAATTAAAGTTGAATTATGGGTGCAATTAGAGGAGTAACAAATGGAGGGACCCAAACTGTATTTTATACCCAAAAAATATATATATATATATATATAAATATAATAATAAATAAATAATATATATATATATAAAGAATAATAACCTTGAGCCACCCGAAACCCCCACTTTTTCAGACATACCGTGCACATGCCATTGAGTCACCCGAAATCCTATTTATCAAAAATCCCTTGAGCCATGCCCCGGTGGTAAACTGTCGCTATATAATGAAAAGAGGACTCAGGAGAGAAAAAGGAGATTGGACGTAAAAATTTGAAAGTTTGTTTTCTGTTTTTCCCCGTTCTGTGTAGCACTGGGATTTTCTTTTTTTTCCTGGACGTCATCTCCCTTGCTCTCTAGGCCTCTATCTCTCCGTTTGAGAACACAGGAGCTGTGTTCTCCTTCTCTCCCGTGCCCGGCTTCCCCTGTCTCGGTCTCGACCAAAAAACCAGAGAGCAGCTGATTCGTCTCTCTCTCCCTCTCGGTGCAAAAAAATGTCACCGTCGATCACCCTTTCAGTTTGCCTTTGACACCGCCTCAGCACCAGCATCGTCTCGCCCTCTCAGCCTCTGCTCTTCTCTCGCAAGGAAAAGCCCCCCCCCCCCCCCCGACGTCTCTCTCTCCTCTTCGTCTTGGTGAATTCCCTCTCTTCGGCTCAACCCCAATCTCCACCTCAGACCATCGAGAACCAGCCCTTGCGTCGCCAGAAACATCCACTTCACGCCAGGCATCTCACCATCATCTCAGGCGAGACAAGGGAAGAGTAGCACCGACGTTTTGCAGGTGCAGCGCCACCTTCCAGCTCCATTTCCGGCGACCTCAGGCCACCATTCCCAATTCCACCATGACAGGAAGAACCACATCAACGTCCTCTACAATAAGGTATCAACAGAATCCCCATTCGTTGTACTTCAAAATCCTGGTTTTTTTTCCACTGTTTATCTTCTTTTGCGAAAAATCCCGGTTACTGTAGTAACCGGGTCGGGTCGGGCACAATGCCCAGCCCAGACCCGCGAGATCGTCTGAGCCGAGGGCCCAGACCCGTAGGATCGTCTGGGCCACGGCCCGGACTACGTGAATGAATGCACGGGCCACGACCTGACACCGCCATAAAAGTCTGATTCGCCACCGACCGAGACTGGCTGGGCTGGCAGCCCAGATTAATAAAGGGGTGGGTTGGCAGCCCAGCCCACCGCGGAAATAATAATATAATAAGTATATAATAATATAATAAAATAATAATAAAATTTTTAAAAAAATATAAAAAAAAATATTTTTTTTTATATACAAAAAAATCTAAAAAATGTGTTATTTTTCTTGCATAAGGCCAATACACTAGCATATTTTAAAATTGTTATCTTAAAAAAAAATATATATTCACTTGGGTTTTGAAGAAAAAATGAGTTTTAGCATGGATTTTGCTAAGGGAAAAATCATTTTTTGCATTTTGAGATTTTACAACATGTTTGTAAAATCCAAAGGGTATTGGCCAATATTCAAAAAAATATAAAAAAACTTTTTGGTGATTCATATTATTTTTTCGGAGTTTGGATAAATTCTATCCAAAATATTCGACGTAAATGATATATCGGCAACATGTAAATATTTTTTTAATATTTTAGTAATCATAAGACAAACAAAAACACCAAGCAGCTTACCTTAGGTAGGGCGTACTAGGGGTGCTAAAACCTTCCCTTTACGCAACCAGTCCCTTACCCTAGAATCTCTGAAAGACCAGTACTAGGTTTTCTAGTAACCGTAATACTAGGTGGCGACTCCCTTTGTTACAAAAAAATAAATAATCCCCCGGCATTTAATAATCTACCCCGCACATTGGGGACCAGTTGCCACGCCGCCGCTCTCCAGCCATTTTTTGGGGTGCGACATTCGGCAGGGATAATACATCACCATTTAACCAATGTATTTTTGAAAAAATCATTATCATAGCAATCATAAGACAAACAAAAACACCAAGCAGCTTACCTTAGATAGGGCGTACTAGGGGTGCTAAAACCTTCCATTTACACAACCAGTCCCTTATCCTAGAATCTCTGAAAGACCAGTTTTGGTTTCCAAGTAACCATAATATTAGGTGACGACTCCCTTTCACAAAAATAAAGATAATCCCCCCGACATTGAATTCCCCCGCTCACAGGGAGGGTCGCCGCAACGCCGTGCTCTTGCGATGGGGTTTGACAGGGATGAATGTAAAAAGGATATGGAAAAAAATGATATGGGTTAGAATAATGAATTAAGAACAATATCGGCTAGCGATGAGCGGTGAAAATCAAGAATATAGGTATTCCTTTGTCAAACTAACTATTCCATTATACCCCGGTAGAAATTGTGATGAATCCAAGATATATGTCATATTTCAAGGTATTTTTTTTAAAATAAAATAAGTTGTTTTAACATTTTTATACTTACATTGTATTTTTTCCATGTAAAATTGTGTCAATGCAATTGATGACACACATGTTCATGCCATAATATCATTCGAAATCAAATTCCGTTCATTGGAAGAAATGTGTACCGACACAAAACATTATGATTATATGTAGTTCTTAAATACAATTCAAGTTTGCATGTGCAAGATAGGGAGGTAAAATACAATTCAAGTTTGCATGGGCAAGACAGGGAGATAATACACACGATACACTTGGTGTTATTGATAGTAGGAGTATAAATTTCCAAAACCACATGAAGGTTTGATTTACTATATCTTGAAGATGTGATAATTTAAGTTAATTACTATTATTCTCTTGTTATTGATTTAACGAGAAAGTTTATATATTCTAGAAAATACTATTTGATTGTTGTCAATATCCCAATGAATATGGGTATTTAGGTCCATATAAAGGTGTGAGATATCACTTAGAAGATTTTCAGTGTCGTGGACAACTAAATGGTTGAGAAGAAGTGCTTAATCGTGCATACTCATCATTATATAATATGATAAAATGTTCTTTTAGAGTATGAAAACAAAGGTGAAGAATTTTACAAAACATGTCAGTTTATCCATACAAAACACAAGTTGAAATTGTAGTTGCATCTATGTACAAGTATTCATCAAGCTTGTAATAGTTTTCAAAGGTTGAAACCATACATGCATAAAAAGTAGCAAATCATTATTCTCATCGTACAATTCTTTTATGTGTTCATATCCTAGCAATTTAGCATCTAAAGTGGATAAAATAGCATACCTATGTAAAAGTACATCAACAATAATGTTTCTTTCCCTTGCTTATACTTGATCACATATGAAAATATTTCAATAAATTCAACCAAATTTGGTATGTCTCGAGCTCAACTTACCTTTTCATTTTAAATGGTTCAAGTGTACATGACCTGAATGTATCACAAACTCTTTGAGCCACATGTAATGTTGCTATGTCTTTAAAATTCTTACCAAGGCATAGAACTCCTTGTCAAATGCAGGGTAAGGCTACCCTATTAAGTTTCTCACTAAAATACACAATGAATCTCTTATCCTGTATTGACACAGCTCACATACCTATACTTGAGAGATCATATTGAACTTTAAAAGCTTTTGTAAAGTCTGGCAAAGGTAAAACAAGTGCCGAACAAAGTTGATATTTCAGCAAATTAAAAGTTTTTATCTTATTCACCATCCCATTTAAATCTAATAGATTCTCTCATAATTTCAGTTAAAGGTGCTACAATAGTACTAAAATCCTTCACAAACCTCTTATAAAAGCTATCAAGTTCATGAAAACTCCTTGCCTCGGTTACAAATTTGGGTGTGGGCCAATCCCGGATGAACTTGGCATTTTCCTTTTCTATCTCAATACCTTGTGTAGTTACTACATAATTATATTAGAAGAAGATCACAATATAATGTTGCTTTTGCTAAATATAATCTCAATCCTAATTTCATCATAGATGATTTTTTACAAGATATTGTAGCTCACGAAGATAGCCAAGGATTACAAAGGCCTTAATGTATGGATTTTATATGTGATGAAATTGCAATAAATTTGATCGGACAATAACAAACACATCTTTCATATATAAGGATTATTGATGTTTGTATATAACAACAACAACAACAACTATATATCTACAATATTTTTAATGCTATTCGTAACACATACATACATACATATATATATATATATATGTATATATATGTATGTATATATATGTATGTATATATATATATATGTATTTTGTATTTCTGTCAAATTAAGTAATTTTACAACCATTCCTCAATGTGACAAACATATTAACTTACACACATGATATTTATTTATATTCAATCTCAATTTCAATCATAATTTTAACTAAATACTTAACTTTAATAAACAAAACTTAGTAAAAGTGGTTTTCTAAAACTGTTTTTTTTCAAAACATAAGCATATAAGCAACCACAATACCAAACACACCTTTAGTTTATTTCCAACCTAATTGTGTGGCTCTAAAATCTTTGCAAAGATCGCACCATTTTCTTTAGTGTGAATATACTAAATGTTCAACATCATAATTTGTTTAACTTTTTATTGAGGAATATAAGTATTTTAAGAATAATCATCCCTTCATATTTTCTCTATTTAAATTAACAATTATATATAAATTAATATATTTTATATGATTTATGGAAATATTTTATTTGATAGGATGTAATTATCAACGACTCAATTTAAATAAAATAAATTATGAAGTTGTGAATATCTCTAAAGCGTAGAAGTTTATATTTAGAATGATTGAAACACCAGTATTCCAAAAAATAACATCTTAATTAAAAAAATAGATATATAATAACATAAATTAGAAATGTATATATATATATATATTAATTTTTAATTTATGTATATCAAAATGATAATGATAAAAAGGTTAAAACATAAAAAATAAAACACTTCTTACTAATTATTAGAAACACACTAGAATAAAAAAAAAGAATAAAGGAAATTTGAGGAGCCAAGGACCTCCAGAATACTCTTGGTAATGTTTTGGGTTCAAAAGTGAGTGCTCTATTCATATCTCTGCAACTTAAATATACACCTCTCGTAATTGACAACAATAAATACCCAATAGGAACCTAATATGTGACTTAATGACCTTATGGTGAGTTTTCAAACGATCTAAGTGCAATTACAAAATAATGTAATGTAATAACTTCATTGGAAATAGAATGCAATAACTTCTAACAAAATTAAAATCTAAACACATATGACCCAACAAGCTTCTTCCAACTCATAACACAACCCCTCGTTTTTAGAAAATCTTGTCCTCAAGGTCGGCAAACTTTTTTCTAAGCTCATCAAGGTCTACTCACGTGAAGTTCTTAGCAGTTGTGCCTTTCCATTGAATCAATAACTCAACGATAACACGATTGCCTTTTTTCTTAAGTTGTTTTGCCAGTGCTTGTTCTGGTTCAAGAACGGTAGTACCATCTTCCATGATGGGTGGAAGGCTAGGAATGAGATTAATGTGAGCTCCGAGTTTTTTCTTAAGGCATAAGACATGAAAAACTAAATAAATTTGAGAGTCACTAGGAAGATTAAGCTTGTATGCCACTTGTCGAATACGTTTAACCACTTGGAAAGGATCAAAATATTTGGGGGATAACTTCAAGTTACATCTAATGGCCATTGTCATCTAGCAATATGGTCGCAATCTTAAGTACACCTACTCTCCAAGTTCAAATTCATGCTCCTTTTTTTGTCTGCATAATATTTAATCTTTGCTTGTGCATCACATAGATTTTCTCAAACTAATGTTAATATGTAGTCGTGACTTTTCATTTCTGCTTCTATGACATAGACTGCAATTGATCCTAGCTCATACGGAAGGAGGGGTGGCGGTGGATGATCACAAATCACCTCAAATAGGATCACAATAACTGACAATATTTTTTTTGGCATTCTGTGCAATTTGAAGATTTTATCCACAAATAAACGAGCAATACCATTAGCATTATACATATGTGATAGCGATAAAAAATGAGCATATTTACTAAATCTATCAATAATGACCATGATGAGATTGTGTCTTCTGGAAAAAAGGTAGTTCCTTAATGAAATCCATACTAATGTCTTCCCATGCTTGAATGGAGATGGGTAGTGGTTGAAGAAAGCCTGTAAGTTGTTGATTCTCAGTTTTGTTGATTTGACACAGAGAGCTTTCGTGGATGAATTTTTTGACATCTTGCCGCATTTCATGTCAAAAGAATTTTTGCTTGAGCCTTACTTGAGTTTTGTGTATTCCCATATGACCACCAGGTGGACTTTTGTGAAATTAAAGTGAAACCTGCTGCTGGAATGATACTAGATTGCCTAAATGCATCATACGCTTGTAAAATAACAATCCACCATATAAATGGTTCTTGTTTGGATCAAGGACCCCTTTATGGTAATTGTTGATTAGTTCTTACAAGTGTGGATCTTGGGAGTGCCAACTCTTTGTTTTAGGAGATACTTGAGGGCTTGATGATCTGTCTGAACTTTAAATTTTCACCCGAGCAAATATTGGCTCTATTTCTTTATAGTAGTACCAGAGGTAACAATTCTTTCTCATATGTTGATAAGAATAAATTATGTCCCTTGAGTCTTAACTGCGATAAGCCAATGATCTTCCATACTGCATAAGAACTACCCTTAACCCATCACCTAAAGTATCATATTCAATTACAAATATTTTAGAAAAATTTGGCATTTCCAACACGGGAGGGTTCACCATCACTACCTTGAGGGAACTGAATGCTTTGGTGGCATCCTCTATCTAGTAGAAAGGATTTTTCTTGAGAAGTGATGTTAATTGAGTTGCAATCCCTCCATACCCTCCTATGAACTTCCTATAGTACCCGGTGAGGCTAGAAATCCCCTCAAAGACTTTAGGGTTTTTGGAATTGGCCACTCAAGCATGGCTGAATATGTTTTAGAGGCGACTTGGACCTCTTCTTTTGAGATTATGTAGCCAAGATATTCAACCTCTTGGGTGCCAAAAATATAAAGTTGCTGCTTTTATAAGGCTTCTAAGACCTTTAAATGCTGCAAATGGTCTTCCCTTGTATGGTTGTAAACAAGTGTATCATCAAAGAAAACAAACACAAACTTTTAAAGGTAAGGTCTAAATATTTCATTCATCAACCCTTGAAAGGTCAATGGTGCATTAGTAAGTCTGAAAGGCATTACCGAAAATTCATAACGACCCTTGTGTGTGCGAAAAGAAGTTTTGGGTAATGTTCAGGCTTCATCATGATTTGGTGGTATCCCGATCTTAAGTCTAGCCACAAAAACCATTCAACACCATGTAACTCATCTAAAAGTTCATCAATGTTAGGTATCAAAAACTTATCTTTGATGGTGTCCCTGTTTAATGCCTGCTAATCAACACATTTGCGAATCAGTAGCGCCGATGATAAATATGGACTATAGCTTGGCTGGATGATTCCCGTGTGTAGCATTTCATGAACAATTTTCTCAATTTCATCCTTCTGATTGTAAGGGTACCTGTAGGGCCTCACAGAAGTGGGTTTGGATCCTTTCTAAAGTTGAATCCTGTTATCATGGCTCCTTTGTGGTGGTAAACCAATTGGATCAGTAAACACTCGTTAGAACTCATCAAGGATTGCACACATAGCTAGAGATAATGGAGTTTGTTTCTTAATAGGACTTGCCACTAGCACTTGTAACCACATCCCACTATGTTTAACTTTGGTTAATTTATTGATTAGAGGTTCTTCTTCAAGCATAACGTCTGGTGGTTTCATTCCATATAATGGTCTCGTTGAATGAAAAGTGCATGTTAAGTTCAACAAAATTCCATTGTATGGTCCCCAAACTTCAAAACCAATCAACTCCAAGAATAATATCACCCCTAATGGTAAAATATAAAGACCATCTGTAAACTGAAAATTTTGGAGCTGAAGAACAAATGACTTATAACACCCTTGGCAAGAAAATGTATCTCCATTAGTGATTTAAACTACCAATCGACTCTTCTTCACTATAGTATAGTTTTCTTTGCTATATTTGGATCTAAGAAATTGTGCATAATTCCAGTGTCAATCAAGATAATGATAGTTTGTTGTCCTAGCCCATATCACTCTCATGATTTTCAGAAATGGTGCACCTACAATGGCATGCAATGATTTGCCAGAACTCCATGATCAGCTTTGAGAAGTCCCACATGATTGGTCCCAGCGTTTTAAGCCACTGCACCCCAAGAACAATGTCACACCCTCCTAACGTAAGGATGAAAAAATCAATGTTGTAATTATATCCTTGCGTGTGTAGAGGTACTACCTTAGTCTTTCCCACACAGTCCACAGTTTGTCCATTAGCCACCTTCACCTTCAATGTTTTTTTGACTATCATAGGCTAGATGATTGCCTTTTATGATAGAGGGATCAATAAAATTATGGGTACTACCCGTATCAATTAAAATCACCACTGATCTTCTCCCAATGTATCCTAAAACCCTTATTGTTTTAGGACATGGAGAACCACATAAGACATGAATGGAGATTTCAGGCTCCACTTCCTCTCCCAGCAACTTCTCGCCCAATGGGCCCTTAGCCTCCTTGGCCCATTCTTCTTTGACTGTATCATCAGCATCCAAGTCTTCACCTTCCATAATAAATATTCAGCCTGATTTGCATTTATGGTCCGACCCCCATTTTTCATCACAATTATAACACAACCCTTCTCTCTTCGTTCCCTCATTTGTGCAGGAGAAAACCTTTGAATTGGCAAGATAACCTTTTTCTCAAACTGATGGGCTGGCCCATTAGGCCCTCGGCCTTAGCCATTAGGACCAGATAGCCCACTCATCCCAACAGATAAAGAGCTGGATTTGGTGGTCCTCCTTAGGGCTACCACATTCTCTTCTTGCATCTTAGCTAACCCAAAAGTCATGTGTAAGTTAACAGGATTAAGCATCTTGACCATAAAATGAATGTCTTCTCTTAAACCACTCAGAATACAACTGAGTTTGTAAGACTTAACTAATCCTTTGAGTTGATTAGACAAGGCCTCAAACCGACCCTTGTGACAGAATCGAGGGTTAAGGTTTGGTAGTGGTATTGCTTCCATGGCAGCTGCAGCTGTCTCATCGTCGACACTAGAACCTCCATCGACGATGAGCTCTTCAGCAACTCTCACGCCGGAGATGATGCAACAGATGTAACAGATGATTTTCTCAGCCCTCTCAGCATTTGGGTTCCAAGGAATGCAAACTAAATTCAATAATGTGTTTTTGTAAAATAACAAGAATCACGGGTTGGCAGAGAAGTGTGAAATTAATCACGGGTTGGCTGAGAAATCTGCAATTGATCACGGGTTGGCAGTCGGGTCATATGGGTTGGCAGTCGGGTCACTTGAAAAATCTGAATTTAATTCAGATATAATTCCAGTTAATGATAAATACTGGTTAATGGATTCGGTAGCGTCAAATCATATGACTAGCAGTGAAAATGGGTTGTATAATGTGCAAAAATATACTGGCAATCAGCATATACAGGTGGCAAAAGGTGTATTCCGATTTTATCAATTGGTAATTTGAATTCTCATTTCAAAAATATTTTTATGTCACCAAAATTATCCACAAGTTTAATCTCTGTTGGGCAAATGGTAGAAAATAATTGTAAAATTGAATTTGATCATAATGGTTGTTGTATGCAGGATCAAGTATCGGGGAAAGTGATCGCGAAGGGGCCTAAAGTAGGACGTTTATTTCCAATACAATTTTCTAGTATTAATTCTTATGCTTATTTTATTGTCATTATTAATTCTCATTTTGGCACAAAAGTTGAGGCATCCCAATTCTACTGTATTGACTCATCTTACGAAACATGGATATTTGGGGAAAATGTTTTCAATGGAATTTTTGGATTGTAGTTCTTGCAAGTTGGGCAAAAGCAAAACATTATCCTTTCCTTCACATGGTAGTCGTGCTTCTAAATGTTTTGATATTATACATATTGATGTGTGGGGCGTGAGTCCTGTTCTTTCTCATGCTCAGTATAAATATTTTGTCACATTTATTGATGACTTCAGTCGTTTCACTTGGATATATTTTCTCTGCTCTAAGGCTGATGTGTTCTCATCATTTCAAGTTTTTGTTGCATTTGTTGAAAATCAATTTTCTGCTCATATTAAAATTCTACGATCTGACTATGGGGGAAATATGTGTCCAAAGAATTTCAGGACTATCTCAAAAACAAAGGAATTCTCTCTCAAAAATCTTGTCCTTACACTCCTCAACAAAATGAAGTTGCTGGGCGTAAGAATTGTCATCTTTTAAATGTTGTTCGCGCCTTATTAATTGATTCTTCTGTACCTACTCGATTTTGGGTAGAAGCTTTGTCGACAACCGTTCATCTAATTAATCGCTTGCCTTCCCAGGTTCTTAAATTTGCATCTCCATACTCTATTTTATTTGGTGTCCTTCCTGAGTATGATTCTCTTCATGTTTTTGGATGTGTTTGTTTTGTTCATTTACCCTCTACTGAATGAAATAAACTTTCAGCCCAAGCTGCTCGTTGTGCTTTCCTAGGATACAATAATTCTCATAAAGGGTTTGTGTATTGTGATGCAAATGCTCATAAAATTCGTATCTCTCGAAATGTGATTTTCTTTGAAAATTAGATTTTTTTCCTTCTTGTACTCCTACAAAATCCACTCCTATCCAGCTTCCAACATTTGATGATGGTAGTACATCTTATGTCTTTGAACGTTTTAAGCTAGAAATTGTATATCAAAGACGTCATCCACCATCCACTTTACCCCTTTTGAACACAGAACCGACGCCTGATCATGCTCCTCAACTAAGACGATCAACTCGAGTTTCTCATGTCCCCACCAGGTATGGATATTCAACAACTACTATTGATAATACTCTTGTGCCTAAGACTTATGCTTAGGCTTCTACCCAAGACTGTTGGGCACAAGCAATGCAGGAGGAACTTCAGGCTCTTAAGGATAATCACACATGAGATATTGTCTCTTGTCCATGTGGCACCAAACCTATTGGCTGCAAATGGGTATACACTGTCAAATTAAAACCTGATGGGTCTGTGGATCTGTACAAAGCACGGTTAGTTGCTCTTGGAAAATGCCAAGCATATGGAATTAATTATGAGGAAACATTTGCACCTGTTGCTAAAATGACAACCATACAAACTATTTTGGCAATTGTTGCTTCCAAAAGATGGTCACTTTGGCAAATGGATGTAAAAAATATATTTTTACATGGCGATCTAAAAAAAAGATATATATGACTCCTCCTCCTGGTATGTTTACTCACCCATCTGATAAAGTTTGTTGGTTGAAAAGTTCACTGTATAGCCTAAAACAAGCACCTCGAGCATGGTTTGAAAAGTTCCGTACTACTCTCCTGGATCTGCAATTTATTCAAAGTCAATATGATTCCTCCCTATTTCTTCAGCATACTGCTAATGGTATTGTTGCTCTTCTGGTATATGTGGATGATATTATTATCACAGGATCTGATATTCCATTCATTGAGAATTTGCAGCGTTCTCTTCACACTGCATTCTTTATGAAGGATATGGGAGAACTACATTATTTACTTGGCCTACAGGTGCAGTCTATGACTAACAGAATATTTTTACATCAGCACAAATATACCCAAGAAATACTTATTTTGGTCGGTCTTGAATTAGGAAACAATGTTTTTACACCTCTTGAGATTAATTTAAAACTTTGTCAAAATGAGGGTGATTTATTGTCTGATCCTTCCATATACAGGCAATTGGTGGGCAGTTTGAATTATTTAACCATTACTCGGCCATATATTTTTTTTGCAATACAACAAGTTAGTCAGTTTTTACAGAATCCTCGTTAATCTCATCTAGCTGCTGTTAAAAGAATTATTCATTATCTTAAGGGCACATCTAGAAGAGGGATATTTTTTCCTGCAGACAATTTTTTACAATTAACAGGTTATAGTGACGCAGATTGGACAAGATATATGGACACACGTCGATCTATTACAGGATGGTGTATGTTCCTTGGAAATGCTTTAATTTCATGGAAAAGCAAAAACAGGATCGTACTTCAAAATCTTCCACAGAATCTGAGTATCGAGCTATGTCCGCTGAATGTTCTGAAATTGTGTGGCTCCGGGGTTTGTTACAAGAACTTGGATTTCCTCGACATCATCCTACATCACTTCATGCTGATAACATGATCGCTATTCAGATTGCCACTAATCTCGTGTTTCATGAACGCACCAAACATATTGAGGTTGATTGTCACTATATTCGTGAAGCTCTTGATAATAATATTCTTACACTTCCTCATATTTCCATTTTGCATCAAATGGCTGATGTCTTTACGAAGGCTTTGTCTCGACATTGACATCTACTCATGATTGACAAATTGATGCTTCTCGATCGGCCAACATCAATTTGTGGGGGGATGTCAATATATGGAAAGTACATCAGCAATATATGGGTGGCAAATGTAACAACAAATCTTGTATTTATTACATGCTATAAATCAGGAATCATATACTGTAAATTAGGAAGTATTCCATGTATTTAGAGGACTAAATTCCTCATTGTAAAGGCAATGAAAATACAGAACAAATTTGATATTTGTGACATACATGTGGTACGTTATGCTGACCTTTAAGTTGGCAAGCTATCTAATAGGTTGTTATTACAAGGGTCTTAGAAGTTAACATCTATTCGGAGTTGGATTGGTGTAGCACATACAAAAGTGCCCCAGTACTTCCTGGACCTTCAAACTGCTGCTACGTTGAAAGATTGTTGGTGGTATGACATGTGTCTATTGCATGCAAGAAACTGCCAGAAACAGAAGTCTAGGAGGGTTTGTTCAGCATACACATTACAAGAAGCAAACTTTTTCTACCTGTAAGGTGACTCCGGAACAGAGATCTAGGAGGGTTTGTCCAGCATATACATTGCAAGAAACAAACTTTTAATATCCACAAGGTGACTCTGATCATGCCTCTTGCATGTTGTCAAGTATTTGATGATTATGCGAGCTCACTACTTTTGAGCATTTGGATGCAGAAACTTCATCATTTGCATTGGTGTGCATGGGGACATGAGTACAAATTTGATTGCTGCATATTATGTTCTAATGTTTTATTATGGGATCATAGCAACGTGTGCATGCGACCTTGCATTTTACTTTCTTTTTGTAACATTCTAAGTTCATGCTTTTGAAATGTTGCATGTAAATTTCGCCCTCTTCATTAATCTATGGAAAAGGCGGATTTTTTTTTGCAATTTCCCATGACTTGCAACTTTGAAAGGTAAATTTCAGATCTCTGGAAAACCAGTTGTGGCAAAGAAGGCTTTTTATGAAATATCCACTCTACTGCACCAGAATCTGTGCAAGGAACCTCCAAGTGTTCCTATGTCTTATGGTTGTTGACCTTTTCATTCTCATAGTGATGGCATTGCAAACGTGCTTTCACCAAGAAATCCAAGGTGTCCTAATCATAACTCTACTTTCCACAATATGCCACCCAGAAAATGAACACGTGAAGAACAATAAGAACATAAAAAATCTGATAATAAGGGGCAGAATCAAGGTGAGGTTATTGGCATCCCTCTTCTTTATTGATAAAGAAATTGGGATTACAAGAGTTTTAGTTGAATACAACTTCTTGTACATGATTAAACAAAAAATCAAACTAAACTTAATCCTAATCAGCTAATTAATCTCGATCCTAATCAGCTAATTGATCAACATGATCTTTATTTTAAGATATGATAAAATCAAGTTAATACTAAGTTCAACTAATACTGAAAATTAAAACATAATCTTCAGTCTTCAGTCTTCACAGTCATGGTCTTCACTGTCTGCAGCAGCTTTGAGTCCATGCATTTCAACATGCAGCAGTCTTGAGTCCATGCATTTCAACACTCCTCCTTGGATTCAAGGCTGCACATTTCAATCTTTTTCCTTTAGCTAATGTTTTAGTAAGCAAGTCAGCTAATTAATCATTTGTATTGCAATATTTCATCTCTAATTCACCTTCCAGCTGAAACTGTTTTAGAGCATGAAATTTAATCTTCATGTGTTTCGTTTTGTCATGAAACACTGCATTCTTTGAAATTGCTATAGATGACATATTATCACATAGCAATTCAGTAGGGTTTAATTGATCACAATCAAGATCTTTTAGCATTTTTCTTAGCCATACCAATTGCTTGGCTGCCATATATGCAACTATATACTCTGCCTCTGCTGTGGAATGTGCCATCACTGATTGTGTCTTTGAAATCCAGCTAAAAACATTTATTCCTAATCCAACACAATACCCCGAAGTACTCATCATGCATTCATCATTGCCTCCCCAATCACTGTTAGTGAAACCAACAAGCCTGTTTTGACTGTTTTTGACAAAATGCATACCCAGATTTTTTGTTCCATGCAAGTACCTTAGAACTCTCTTGGCTGCCATGAAAAGTATTTGGCTTGGTTCGTGCATAAACCTAGACAAATTATTAACAACAAATAGTATGTCGGGCCGTGTGATAGTTAAGTATAACAAGCTCCCAATCAAGCTTCTATAAGTCTTCCCATCTGTTTTTAGCGCTCCATCATTTTTAACAATTTCCAGTCCTAAAATCATAGGGGTAGAAACTTGTTGGCAATTTGACATTGCAAAATTGGTCAGTATCTTCTGAAAAAAAGTCTTTTGACATAGAAAAATTCCTTGCTTTGACTGAATTACTTCAATGCCTAGGAAATAAGAGATCAACCCAAGCTCATTCATTTCAAATCCTTCATGTTTGATTTGAACTCTTCTATCAACTACCCTTTATCACCAGTAATTAGAAGATCATCTACATACACAGAGACCATTAGCACATGATCATCAACATGTTTCACACATAAGGTTACCTCATTGTTGCTCCTCTTGAATCCCAAGCTCTGCAAGTGATCATCAAGTCTACTATACCAAGCTCTAGGAGCTTGTTTGAGACCATAAAGTGCCTTTTTTAACAAGTACACTTGGTTTAGATTCTGATTATCAAAACCTGCTGGTTGTTCAATAAAAATTTCTTCATCTAACACACCATTCAAGAAAGTAGATTTCACATCTAATTGGAACACATACCAGCCATTTTGTGCAGCAAGTGCAAGCAAGAGTTTCATTGTATCATGCCTTGAAACTGGAGCAAAGGTATCTGTGTAATCAATTCCAGCCTCTTGAGCATAGTGTTTTACAACCAATCTTACCTTGTGTTTGTTGATACTCCCATCAACATTCATCTTTGTTTTGAATATCCATTTAACTCCAATTGTCTTCTTATTTGCAGGCCAGTCAACAAGCATCCAAGTCTGGTTTTTTTCGATCATGTCAATCTACTCTTTCATTGCTTTCACCCATACTTGTGATTTCAATGCCTCTTCAATCTCCATGGGTTCTGCCTCAGCCAATGAACACCTACTGTAAACATCAGTTAAGGTCCTTGTCTCTCTAACTGGTTGCTCATCAATGTTTTCTTTATTTTCAAGTTCATCATGATAATCAGTTTCATCATGCTGAACTTGATTGCCCCAGTTGACTGCTAGATTTTCCCAATTCCATGAAGCATCTTCCACAAACTTGACATTTCTTGCAATTGTAACCTTGTTAGTCATAACATCAAAAATACTATAAGCCTTAGACTTTGAACTATAGCCTATCATCACCCCTGCATCAGCCTTCTTATCTAGTTTTTTTCGACTAACATCATGCATCAACACATAACATATGCATCCAAAGACTTTTAAATGCTCAACATTAGGTTTAACATCATACCAGATTTCATAAGGAGTTTTATCATTCAAAACTCTTGAAGTCACACAATTTTGTATGTATGATGCTGTGTTTACAGCTTCTGCCCAAAACTTCAATGACATCTTCTTTTTCATACATCAAGCACCTTGCCATTTCCATTAAAGTTCTGTTTTTTCTTTTACTTACCCCATTTTGTTGTGGCGTGTAGGTCACTATCAACTAGTGCTTGATCCCTTCTTTTTCCAAGTAACTCTCCAGCTGTCGAGAGGTAAATTCCCCACCATTATCAGACCTTATCATCTTCACTTTGTTTCCTGTTTCCATTGAACATCATAAATTTGGAAAACACATCAGGTTTGGTGTTGAGAAAATACACCCAACAATACCTGCTATAATCATCCACAAATAGCAAGAAATATTTTGATCTATTCAAGGATTCAACTTGCATTGGCCCATACACGTCTATGTGTATAAGTTGCAGCTTAGAGTTGGTTTTAAAGTCAGATTTTGAGAAAGCAATTTTTGTTTGCTTTCCCAATTGGCAAGCCTCACAGAAGTTACCTTGATCATGGATTTGAGGTAGCCCTCGAGCCATTTGCATTTCAACCATCTTGGTTAATGTAGCATAATTATAGTGTCCCAACCTTTTATGCCAAAGAATTGAATCATCATTCTTGCACATGTTGGCAGTCTAGCATATCTCTCTCAAATCAGCATTGAAACACCTGCTAGCCATTTTTGCACATAACAAAAGTGTTTTTTTTTTATCTTTGATGACACACACACCATCATCAAACAATAGTGAGTAACCTGACTCTTTTAACTGACCCACACTTACCAAATTCTGATTTATTTGAGGCACATATAAGACATTGTTTAGTGTTTTCATACCTACCCTTGTGTCCACAACAATTGCTCCTTTTCCTTCAACTTTTACATAGTCTCCATTACCTATTTTCACCCTTGATTTGTAGCTTTTATCTACAAAAAATATTGAGGTCTGCTATCATGTGGTTTGAACAACCACTGTCAATGAGCTAGATTGAATCTGTCTCCTCTATTTTCCTAAGCATTTTTTGCATTGAAGCTACAAATAAATGCTCATCCTTTACTGTCAAGCTCTCTTCTTCTTGATCTTGTTTTACTTCTTTTTTTCTGTTTTTTCAATACTTTTGGTAGTGTCCAAATTGATTTCAATTTCTACATTGCACCTTCTTGAACCAACACCAATCTTTAAAGTGATTTGTCTTCTTGCAGTGCTTGCACGCAGGGAATTCTTTTTTCTCCTTCACTGTCAAGTTATTGGGTTGCCTACTGCTTGAATTCTTATTGTTTGATCTCCCTTCTTTGCCTTTTTCTCTCCTTCCATTCTACTTGTTTCTCGAAAAATTGTAAGATTGTTGTTTCCCTTTATAAGCAACAAGTGCATCCTCACTTGTTCCCTCATGTCTATAAGATTGCCTTTGTTCTACTGCTTGTAAAGCATTTACAAGATCTTGGAAACTCATTTCAGAAAAATCTTTTGAGTCTTCCAAGGAACATATTTTATGTTCAAATTTCTCGGGTAGACTCACCAACACCTTCTCCACAATTCTGGAATCAGGGAAATTTCCCCCCAACAATCTCACTTGATTCACAAGTTTAGAGATTTGAGAAGAAAAGTCTATGATGGAATCAGATTCTTTCATCTTCAGCCCTTCAAATTGCCTTCTCAAGTTCATAACTTGCATTTTTCTTGATCTTTCATCTCCTTGGAATTCAGCCTTAAGTTTGTCCCAAGCTTCTTTGGCAGTTTTACAAGCCATAATTCTTGACAAAATCTCTTCACTTACTGTATTGTGTATGCATGTAAGTACTTTAAATCCTTTAGCTCTTTCTTCATTAAAGAATTTTATTTGAGCTACTATAGGATTGTTATTGAGAGGAGTAGGCTGCTTGTTGTTTTCAACAAATTCCCACAGGTCAAATGCCTTCAAATAAGTCTCCATTCGCACAGACCAAGTGCCATAATTCACCCCTGCAAATGAGGGTGCTTTTGCTGAAAAATTGGTTGTAGAATCCATTTCCAATTTTTCTATTTTTCTTAAAAACACTAACTTTGATTTCCCCTTTTTTGTAAATCTCACCTTCTAATCGTGTTTCACACAATCCCCCCTAAGACCCTAGTTGCTCTAATACCAACTGAAAAAAATAAAACTCAAAAGTCAACAAAAAAGTCAACTTTCACTGTTTTATTGCACAATGAACAGACACTGTTCAAATTGAAATTTGGAATTCCCAGAAAATGAAGAACACGTGAAGAACAATAAGAACATAAAAAATCTGATAATAAGGGGCAGAATCAAGGTGAGGTTACTGCCATCCCTCTTCTTTATTTATAAAGAAATTGAGATTACAAGAGGTTTAGTTGAATACAACTTCTTCTTGTACATGATTAAACAAAAACAAAAAATCAAACTAAACTTAATCCTAATCATCTAATTAATCTTGATCCTAATCAGCTAATTGATCAACATGATCTTTATTTTAAGATATGATAAAAATCAAGCTAATACAACTAATACTGAAAATTAAAACATAATCTTCAGTCTTTAGTCTTCACAGCCGTGGTCTTCACTGTCTGCAGCAGCTTTGAGTCCATGCATTTCAACATGCAGCAGTCTTGAGTCCATGCATTTCAACAATTACTAGAATTCTGGTTCTTTCAAGTAAGGTTAGCAGGCATTCTTGGACAAGGAGGTCAGAATATCAATGAAATGAGGAGATTGCAGGCAGACATTTGTGTACCCCAAGAATGAAAGCCTAAATGTGCATCTGAAGATGACGAGCTTGTACAAGTAATGTGGTTGAATGCAGCACTTCACAATCAATATCTTCTGCTAATTTTAATGTTTTAACTGATGACATTTGTATACAAGGGGGTCAGGATATCAATGAAATGAGGAGATTGCAGGCAGACATTCGTGTATACCAAGAATGAAAAGCCTAAATGTGCATCTGAAGATGACGAGCTTGTACAAGTAATGTGGTTGAATGCAGCACTTCACAATCAATATATTTTAATGTTTAAACTGATGATGCTCTGAACCCCCCCTCCGCCATCTGTTATGATGGGAGCTAGCAGTTCTGGTGGATATGAACCTCTCAAGGTATTTTTTTTCTTTTTTCATGTTTATGTACTTTATATGTTGTGATAAATTCAGTGACGAGGGTTGTAGATTGTTCTTGTTGGGAATTATTGTAATTTTACCACACTCTGGGCAGTAACTTGTACTTTAAATCTTTTTTCTGTAGTGATTTAATTGAATTGAGACGATATCTTGGTTGAACATAGGCCACAGCTCCATAATGTATTTAGGAATGTCTGAACCGAGACAATAAATTGATTAATATCCCACAGTTTGGAGTGCTTGAACTGTGAAACAACACTCCTTTCTTCTGCTGCAAGTCCAGCATATGCTCTGTGTTTGTGTGTAATATGGACGAAACACAGGTGCAAACACATACTGTTTGTTTCCCAGCAATATATAGATGGTTTACCACTTTCCCTATTCCACTTATAAAGAATTAAAAGAATCATGCCTATTGCTTGTACCCGAGTTTGCTCGTACACATAGCAGAAGATACTAATTGTTAATGGTGTTTTAGATGCTTAATTAGGGGATGTTTGAGCCAGTTGTTTTTAACTTTTTATTTAAGATTATTGTCAGGATGTCTTCAGATCATAATAACTTTTCTTTATGCCTTTTTGAAGAGTGGAAGATGTGATCACGAGCCTCAGAGTTATCCAGTTCCTCCAGCTGCTATGGGGTAGTGATGATGTTTCTATTTTTGCAAGTACGAGTTTGCATTTGAATAATATTTACTCACATAATGGAGGCTGTGATGTTTCAAGTAATGACGAGGTATGTTCTTAACATGGCCTTGTGGTTTAACAGAAGCATACAAAATTTGTGAGGGTTTTGGCTTGTTTCTGATGCAAGTCTTGTTTTTTTTCTTCTTTCCCAATGGGAGTAGTCTACATACTGACATACAAACATGATCGTGTGTTCATATCATGAGACAATGACAAAAATATCTCCCATGATTTCAAATTGTGCCATTTTAGGTTTGGAACTGTCTTTTCCCCAATAAGAGTTTATGAACATTCATGTTTTTTTAAAGTTCATCGATGATCGATAATCGTCTGCTAGATGTTTGATGCTGCTGCTAAGTGGTTCCATTTGCTGGTTTCATGGTATACCAGATCAACATAAATATATATAGTTTGACATACCAACAATTGACATTGGCAAGTAGTCCATGCCTCATGTTTCGAGAATTTAGAAATCAGTTCTCAAATTTGCTGAGTTATAATTCCTGATTAATGAAAAAGTAACACTTATGGTCAGGATGTGGACAAAACCATTCTAAGAGCACCTACAATTTCTCTCAGAATTCTGTCTTTATCGGTTGTTTTCGCTTCTTATAGTGGCGTTTTCTCTCGCCAAACACAGTTCATGGTTACCAAAATCACTGTCTTCTACTCTATGCCCGGCAGAGCCCCAATCAAAATATGAGGGCACAGCAGAGCCCCTACTCCATGACTGCCCAGCAAGGCAAGGTTTCTGAACTACATCGGGCGGTTCAACTTATCCGCAGGGCAGGATGCACAGCGATTGTTTTAGCTGTGACATAATCCTGGGGATATATGTGAGTGGAGGTGCAATTTTGTTAACTTCTGATTAGAGAAGACATGATTTTTATTCCCTTAAACCGACAATCAAATATAATCTAAATCATTAAAATCTTGTCAGGAAGAGAAATCTGTTGGAAATCCATGTAATTGCTGCTTCGGTCCCATCCTTCCATGAATTGTCAAGTTAGGTTCAGATGGTTTGGTGTCCAGGAGTGATTTGATCATCGGCTGTCTCTTCAGTACTTGGAGTTCTGTTGAGGATGTGTACCAAAAAACTAGCTTTCTTCTAAATGATTCAAGCAGATTTGTAATGGATTGATATGATCTCTTCAGAAAACGAGTCAACAAGCTTTACAGCTCAATATTTATCCTCAAATCAATGCAGACGACCTGTGCGTATGCCAACAAGTCTCGTGTACCCTTGCACCTTCTAGGCTCCATTACAGACAACTGGCTGCACATCCATGGTTGACTTGGTACTGAAAAGTACAGTTTCATCATGTATGGGCCTGGGTCAGTACAAAAAAATGGATAAGAGTCTGGTGTCCACTACTCATCGGCAACCAGAAGAAATTCGAAATAGGGGCATTGTGGTGATCCTTCAACTTGGCCACTTAATTAGAGGTATTGTGGTGATCCATGTTGAAGATTTGATCTTGTTTGAATTATAATCGCAATCCTATCTAGTGCCATGAAACTTTTTGATCGCCCACAAAAGGAGTCGTAATATCTTGTCATTCCAGAGCAGAAACACAGAAACTTGCATCACAACAGGAAGCATCACAAGCTTATTTGATGGACTGACATGAATTGAGTGCACCCATAAAATCATGCAATCAGACTTGTCCACATAGAATTGGTCCTAAGCTATCTTAGATCAAATTTCTGTCAGCATTTCACTTTGGATTCACCAAGTAAGACTTTCCAAGTCATCATTGTTTTTGTGTAATTTGATGTGAGAGTCATGTAGATGTCTACAAGTAATCGAATCTTTAATCCTCACCTGAGATTTCAGAAGAGCATTATTGCATCATGCTGAATTACTTCCACATGTAGTTGAATACGAGAGCATGACCATGTTTTAATTGTCAAATGTCACTGTGCAATAAATTCCATGATTCATCCCTTGATAAATAATGTGTGATTCATGTCAAGTTTGCATTAAGGAATTCGCAATGAATACTGTGGTATGAAGGATTGGATAAACATCACATGAATTAAGGTAAACTATTATGAGCATAGTTGTCAATTTCATTTCGTTCCGACCGGAATGGCTAGAACGTTCCATTCTGTTGAAAAAAATGAGATGAAACGGCGTCGTTTTTGTCTCGAATTTAATTCTGGTCCGTTCCAGGAATTCCACCTGGAACATCTCGGTACCGTTCCAGCCTTAAAATCCTCTTTATTTTGATTAACTTGTGATTTGTTTTTCTAATTTTGAGATTATGTTTGACTTTGTGTTTATATTGTATAATTTAAAGTTAATTTATCTTGAATTTTAATTATACTTGTTAAATATATATATATATATATATATATATATATATATATATATATATGAACAGTACAACCTCGAAACAGCATGCGGAACGTTTTGTTCTAATAGAAAAATCGGAACTGTATTGACAACTATGATTATGAGCCCATATTCGGAAGTAGCAAATATAGTCATCATTCTTACATTGTTTTCAAATAAGCTTTTAACATGAGATGTGTTAAGAAATCATTTTATCACTCCTTTATAAATATTGATTGGAAATACTCTTACACAACATGAGTGCTGGTAGACAAACAATATAAATATAGAAGTTTTTTATACTTTAAAATTCATAAACAACATTAATGTTGATAAAAATTGTCGAACGTGTGTGGCATCACGGAGATAGTTCTTTTGGGGTGTGTGGCATCACAGAGATAGTTCTTTTGGGTTAGGATGTTTTCAGATTGTTTATATATGCATTTTTTCAAAATAAAATAAAAAACTTATTATGATATATTTATGAGTAAAAAATACTTTAAAAAACAATAACTACAACTCTCCAAAACACTCCTTTATTGCAATTCCTGTTTTTGTTGGCTAATTTTATTCTGAAATTCCTCTCGCCTTTTATATGGCTTGTACAACCACTTTCCCAAAACAAACTTGTTCTTTCCCTCCCAGTTGCTTGGTCCCTAAACAATTAAAAATACACTTTCGTCTCTCATTTTTTATGCACTTTTGGTTTCATTGTCCAAATGTTTTTTGTTTTCATATTTTTCATATTTCAATATTTTGGATAAAAGGCAATGTCAACATAAACTCGCAAAAATTGATCAATGATTTTGAAATGAGCATATTAAGCACTATGTGAGTTGAAAGTAAATCTCTAAAATTTTAATTCTTTTATAAAAAAAATTAAAAATTCCAAAATTAATGAACATATGTAAAATGTATGTTTCTTAGATTTGTAGTTGTTTTTTTTCTATTTTTTTGGATTTAAAAAAAAAGTAGGAAAAAAGGTGTAAAAATCAGGTTATGACAGGAATGATCTTTTCATAACATTAATATTAATTGAAATATAATTGGGTTATAGAGGAAATTTGTACTTAAAGTGGTGTAGGGAGATGACTTTTCTAAGCTCTTAACATGCCATGTTAAGGCTTATAGGAATAGCCTTGCGACCCAACTTGAGACCAGTAAAGCTGAAATACTATATGTTTGGACATGAATTGATTCTAAACCTAAAAATGATGGGTTCAACATCTTTCTAGGTAAAATGCGTAGCCAAGTCTTAAGGATACTAGATCCACATGTATTTTGGGCTCGTCATGTAGACGACGTAAAGGATTTTGGTCTAACATCTTTCCATGGTTATATACATTTTGGTTTGGCGTGTAACTAAGTCTAATGAAGATGAATCTGACACCTTACCATACCTATAACATTTGGACTTAGCACGTAGCTGAAACTAAGGGAGATGGATTTGACACTTTGGTTGACCCACAAATGCTTGAGCTCATTGTATAATCAAGCCCATGAGAGTTGAATTTGACATCTTGTTAGGTTCATGTGTTTGAGCTCAACATGTAGCTGAATCTGAAAAAAGTTAGGACTAACATCTTGCTAGGCCTATATGAGTTTGAAATTAGCGTGAAGTCGAGCCCTCTTGCTAGACCTACATGTGCTTGGACTCATCATATGGATGAGCCCAACACGTAGTGGAGTTCATGGGTGTTAGCTTTAACATGCAGTTAAACCTAAAGATGTTAAGCCTAAAAATAAAACTAGATCTACATTGCCTCAGTACTATATCAAACTTATACATATTGGTCATCACCTTGCTTTTGGCCATTTTATTTGTCGTAACCCAATTTTTGGGTTACTCTCTGAAATAAAATAAAATAAAAATAACAAAAATAAAATAAAAAGGTTGGCATCGGTAAAAATCACAGTGAAAAATTTGAATATTTTCGGAGTCGAATTGTATCTCTTTTGTTCCTAAAAATGAGAGAAAATACAAATTCAAAGTAAAAAATAAGTCAAAAATCATAATTATATTTTAAATAAGCCAATTTGATATAATCATGGTCTAATTTAAAGTATTGTTATATTTGAGACTTAATTTAGGGTCCAATTGGAGAATTTAATTAAGTGCAAGGACTTAATTATGTTTTAAATTGGTCAAATTAATTTCATTAGGGGCTTAATGGATGAAAAATTGAATTCTCAAGTTTAATTCGGGCCCAATTGAGAAAATCAGAATTTTTGAAGATCAAATTGAATTTTTTACAAGCTAATTACATAAATTAAAGGCCAAATTAAAACAATTGAAGACTTAAATGGTCGATTGAGGGTCAAAATGCACAAATCAAAAGAGAAGGACTAAAATTAAAAAGGCACGCAAAGTCAAGGATAATGTTGAATTTCGGCCAGGGGCACAATTGCACAAAATTGAAAGTTTAAAACCAATTGAGGATGCAATTGAAACAATCATAAATTGAAGGACCAAATTGCACTTTCACCTTACCCAAAAAACTGCACCGGTGACCACCTTTTGCACCTCTCCCTGACAACCGCCTGAGCGCCCACCGACCAGCCACCACGCCGTTGACAGCCAACCACCATTGACAGGCCGAGCACTCCTATAAAAGGCCACCATACAAGACGGTTAGAGGAGAAGAAATTTGAAAAAAAAGGCAGAAACAGAGAGGAATTCTGCAGAAAATGTGACAGAGAAAAAAAAAGAAAAGAGGGAGAGAAGAGGAACAGAGGGAGACGAAAACAGAGAAGGATATTTTACGAGGAAAATGGAATTCACTTAAAAATAGAGAAAAACTGCAGACGTGCTATCTCTCTCTCCAGAAAAACAGCCCCCACTCTCTCTCTCTCTCCACCGTGGAAGACCAACGACCACCTAAGACCACCCTTATCATCACCACAAGCAGTCCCGACAACAGCAGTGTACGCCCTAACGACTTTGGAGGCCTTTTCCGGCCACCACAGGCCACCATTGTCAATATCATCACGACCAAAAGAATCACCTCGACGTACTCTACATAATGGTACAAACAGGTAAGTCATTCTTCAAACTCGAAAAATCATCAATCTACTGTTCATCTTCTTCACGGGAGTGAAATAATTCACTCACGGGTTGGGTCGGGTCGGGTTTGTTGCCCGACCCGAGCATAGAAGGGCGGGCTTCTAGCCCTTCAAGGGGTAAGCCCAGCCCAAGTTGGTGGGCTTCCAACCTGTGAGGACTTGAAGCCCAGCCCAAAGAAAGTGAGACGTCAATCATGTGGATTGACGACCCAACCCAAAATTGGTTGGGCTTCCATCCCATCTGGGCCAGAAGCCTAGTCCCCCTTCAAGATAGGCTGTCAGCCCATCGTGGCTGACAGCCCAACCTATAAATAAAAAACAAAAATAAAAATAAAAAATAAAAAATAAAAAATAAAAAATATTTTTTAAAATATTTTGAAAGATATATATATATATATATATATATATATATATATATATATTACAAAAAAAATAAAAATATAAAATGTGTTTTTATGCATATGGCCAGATTTCAAAGCTTTTCTCATTGTATTTTTTGTAAAAAATATGTTGCATATTTTTCCATGTTTTTAAAACGAAAATTTGGATATCGTAACCAATTTGCGATTATCCATTAGTATTCGGCCAAAATGTCAAAAGTAATTTAATAATTTTTCTGTTTTAGTTTTTGTGGTGTAAAATTACATTGTAAAGTACATCCGTAGATAAAAAAAACTTATAGCTGTGGTATAAAATTACATTGTAAAGTACACCCGCAGACAATTTTTTTTAAATTGCGGTGTAAAAATTTTAACCTAGGAAAAAACAATCAAACAACAATGCAACTTACATTAGGTAGGGTGCACTGAGGGTGATGTGTCTTCTCCTTGCATAACAAGTGCCCTTATCCAAAATCTCGCGGACCAATAGGTTCCTAGTGACCTTAACACTAGGTGGTGACTCCCAATATTTATAGTCGTAATTTTTATGACTATTAAACACCCAATTTTTACCGCGCGCCGTTGTCTCCTTGATCCCGGGGTGATGACGAGGCGCGAAGCGCGTCTAAAATTGTCGTCTTGACACTATTCATGGGCCTCTTTCAACAAATGAGTTATGTATAAAATATATTGATCCATCAAAACCCATTTTCAGCTAATTAACAAAAAACATTAAAAAAGTAGTGCTTTCACCAGGAAATACCTCATAAAACATTATTCGTGTCAATAATACTTTTTTTAATTCATGTTTTTCTCTTTCAATTATAATTGCAATATTTAACATTTAGTTTGTTTGCTTGGGAGTAAATCCTAACTTACTTTAAGTGGTGTTATCTCAACCTCATGATTTGGGTATATTGTTTTGCATATTAACCTATTTTATTTTTATTTCACCATTCAATATTTGATTTGTTAGGGGATTGACCTTCATGATATTTTTTTTTTCAATGGAGTTATTTGTGCCTCGTGATTTGAATCACGAGTTTAAAAATTAACTTGATTGACTTAAGTTTTTTTTCTTGTCTTTTTTAATTGATTTTTTTCAATTTTGTTCTTTAACATTTTTTTATTGAAAATTATTTTTCCCAATTGGTTTTGATTTGTTTTCTATAAGGATATTTCAATATCATGAACTAGGGCGTGAGTCTAACAAGTTAACCTAAGTTGAGGTAGATTGTTTTATATATATTTTTTATTATTATTTAATATTGAATTGATCGAGAATTAAGCTATATAATTTTTTTTAATTTTCTTTTGACGGGGTTATCATGATCTCAATACCAGTATTAAATATTTGACAGGTTAATCCTGAGTTGATCAATATATTATAGTTCAATATTTTTTAAAAAAATATTATCTTTAATTTTTTTCTAATCAAACTATATTCTTACTAGTCGTCTGAGTTTTTTTTTAATCAACCACGTCAACCCCCACATGAATTATTTTGTTTTGGCTAAAAACCACATTAGCAAAGCATAAATATTTATTTATGTTTTTTCTTATCCAGCCTACCTATGGTGTAGTACAAGCCAATAATCTAGTATAAACTAAGTTTTAAGGTTGTATTTGGTCAATATCCTAGGACAACAGGCTCAAATATAAAAGGGGGATATACATATTTGATTGGAAGGACGGTAATGGAGACATAAAAATAGATTTGTCATTAAAATATTTTTAAATGAATTTTTATATGTTTAAAACTAAGATATAAAAACATGTATAGCAAGTTTTTTTTTCTATATTGAAATAATAACTAGACATTACCTTAAAAAATAAAAATAAATGCAACAACAATCATATCAGTAAAGAAGCAAACAAATGACAAAATGCAGTAGTGATCATATCTTCAATGAATTTCGACATCTTCTAATGCAGTGTGGAGATGAATCCCTTTCAGCTGTGGTTTCCAAAGTCTCCTATAATGTAACACTGTTCCTTTGACTTTCTTGGCAAAATAAAGTCAACTGTTTCTTCTCACCCAGCATGGTTCACTGTGCTAATTAGTCAACATATTGTCCACATCAAATATTCGAATTATCAGAAACAAACTCAAAAGGAAGGAAATATTCATTGACCGGATCCCAGTTAGTCCGAACCTCAGTTTTTGGTTTATTGAAAGATTTTATATGGGATTTTTAGGAATAATCTCCTTCCTTTCTCAGTCTATTTATTCCAAATCTACGTGCTGGAATTATTGCTATTATTTTTATTTATTAGATTATATATTGAAATAATAGATAAAAATAACTACAAAATTGGTTATTAATTAAGTATCGGATGAGTACTTATATCTTTATAATACAATATTAGAGAATAATATAAATTATATTCTAGAGTCTTATCTAATAGGTTAAGTTGTTACGTGAGTTTTTAGGTGAAATAATTTATTAACATGATATCAGAACCTTGTTGATCCAGCGGTCACGAGGTTGAAGTTCAATACCCTTATTCTATTTTATAAAAATCAAGCACAAAGTAGAGTGAGTCTGTGTATAAGTTTCAAGCCCAAAATGCTTTTACTTGAGAGGGAGTCCTAGAATCTCACCTAATAACTTAAATATAACTTAAATTTTTAGGTGAGTTGGTTTCTTAACATATAAGAATCAACAACCACTTTTGTTGGCTCTTCCTACTCTTATAATTAAAATTTTGAACAAGAATTAAAAAAAAAACGAATTAAAATCTCATGGTAGAGTGAGGATAGGACAAGTTCAACCGATCTAAAGTTAAATTAATTTTTATTTATCTTAATTTTTGTGACTTCCTCTTAAATTCAAACTTGGGATTATAATGTAGAGAGTACAAGCGGATTAGCCCGCGCGATGCGCTAGGCTTTCTAATTTTTTAAGAAATTTGATTGATTTTATGTATATTGTATTTTTTTAATTTAATATTTAATGAGTAAAAGTATAGTTGATAAAATCTATTAGAAATGTTTTTTTTTTTTTTGACTACAAAGAGATTGACTATTGTTGCTGCTAAAATTCTTTTGATAAAAACTATTAGAATTGATTTTTTTTATATGTCGGAAATAGATTGTAAAATTTATTGATCATATTCTTATATTAAAAATATTTTAGAATAATAAGAAATAGGTTATATATATATATATATATATATATATATATATATATATGTATGTATGAATACATATTATAAATAAAAATTATTGTAATTTTTTGAGGAAATAAACTGAAATTTTTTGCGTGCTATAATTAGTTATTTTAATATTTAATTAGCAAAATTGTATTAGATAAAATATGTTAGAAAATATTTTTTTTCCCTAACAGGAACAGTATTATCGAAACGGGAAGTGATTTGTATAATTTTTTAATTGCAGATAACCTAGGTAAATTAGTCTACCTGTTTATTTTTTAGTTGTTTTTTTTCCAGTAACATTAGATCTAAAATATTATACATAAAACTATTTTTTTTTTATTTTATCAGATTTATTTATCATATTATTATATTAAATGTAATTTAGAATATTGATATGATTATGTTTATCTGAAAAAATCCTAGGCCATTTTGTTTCTTGTTATATATATATTTTAGGCGATAATTTTGAAAAAAATATTAAAATATATAAATCAGTGTCACATATGTATAATAAAAAAATATAAAAATAATTATTATCCTTATTTTGAATACTTTATGTAGGCTTTCCTCTATGTAGGAAATGAAATGATTTTATACGCGTTGTAACTAGTTAATTTACTATTTAAGTAGTAAAATTATAATTTTTGGAATATGTTAGAAAGTTGTTTTTCTACCTAAAAGTGATTGAATGTTGTTGGCGTTAAAACTATTTTGATAATTATTGTATCGGTAGATTATATAGTTGGAATTGAAAAAATTCTTTTCAAATGAGTAATAGGCTCCATGTAATATACTAATTGATTGTTATATATATTTTATTTATTTTATGAATTTTTTCGTTAGCAAATAGTTAAATTACAATTCTTAAATTTTAGCGTAGATGAGTGATTTATTTTATGTCTCAAACAATTTGATTGGTTTTTGTTTTAACTAATTTCACAATAATTTAATTGGTAGATAGCAAAACCACAATCGATGATATGGATTAAAGGTATTTTGTTTTTAAAAAAAATCCAGGTCACACACGCACACAGATATATATATATATATATATATATATATATATATATATATATATATATATATATATAGGATCAAAACAATTTGATTGGTGTTTTTTTTCACTAATTAGACAACTTTGTTTTTAAAAAAATATCAGGTCAAACACGCATACACACATATATAAACATGCTCCAAACAATTTGATTGATGTTTTTTTTTAACTAATTTGACAATAATATAATTGACAGGTAACAAAATTATAATCAATGATATATATATATACAGAAATAAAAATAATTTGACATACCTAAAAGAAAAAAATAAGAAATGATCAGTATAAATAATTTTTTTTCAAAAAAACATAAAAAAAAAATTAAAATAAATATTATTTGATGTTAAGAAATTATTTGAATATGTCATCATAAATATTATATATATAATTAATCTTTTAATCATTATTGGTTTTAATATTGATAACACCATGACTATTGCTAAAACGATTCATTTTTTTTCATTTATAAGATTTATTTGTCATATTATTATATTAGAATTATTTGAAAACAATTATCATCAACTAAGATTTTATTTGCAAAGAATATATATAAGGACGTTAATATTAAACAAATATAAAAATATATACCTAGCCTATAGTGAACAAACAGTAAATGTGAGAATTTAGAAATTAAATAGAAAAATTTAATGGTGTTGGAAATAAAGTAAAATTGGAAAGAAAAATGAAAAGCATATATATAAATATGAACAGAAATAGGAACTATGCAAGAAATATGTATAAGTAATAAATTAACCAAAATAAAATACCACATTAAAAGTATAAGGGATAAAAAAACATATGTAATAAATTTAATTTAAAGGACAAAATTGAAATAAATCCTTATATTTAAATTCCATAATTCGAACTAAAACCAGAAATTAAAAGAATTGGGACCGACATGGAACTCAAATACGTAATTTATTTGCATGGAAGTATAAAATTGAAAGAAATCAAACTTTAGCACCGAAATTATTAAGAATTTATGATAAATTTGTCTGGAAGGATAAAATTGACTTAAATTAAAATTTTGATATAAAACACATTAAGGATTTCAGGCTAAAACGCAAAATTAAAAGCAATGGGACCGAACTGAATTTACATTATCTAATTAATTTCAATTAAAGGATGAAATTGAAACATATCAAAACTTATATAATTGTAATAAATAACAAATAAATATATATAAGTCGATAAAGTAAAAAAATATAACCAAAAAAATTCATGGGAAAGTATGAAAAAAATAATTAAAAAAAACATAATAAGAAAAAAAAATAAGAAAGAAAAAAAATGAGAAAAAAATAATAAGAAAAAAAAGAGCAAGAAATAAATAAAAAGAGCTACAGTAACCGAACGATCCTATGTAATAATCATACTTTACCTAAGCCATGCCTAGTATCGAAGCTAATAATATAATACTAGTAAAGTGGGATAAAAGGCAGAAGTCACGGCAAGTTGGATGGAAAGTGGTCAAGATATTTGAACGTTGGCACGACATACGAAAATATGGATGAACTTATGCAAAAATTCAACATGGGGACAGAAGCTCATCTATGTGAACCCTTTATCAAATTACTAAATTAACTAAAACAGATCGGTTAATACATACCTATGTCTACTATTCATTGAACCCTTTATCCTGTTAATACATATCTATGTCTACTATTCATTGGATATTTGCTCTAGTGCTTTAAAAGTGTATGTGCTTCTCTTTTTCTTACCCTTCCACATTTCTGAACTGGAAGACTAGGAAAACTCTCATTTTTTTTTGTTTTATACATCCCTAGCTTTTATTTGCTTGCCATTCTCTTGCCTTTTGCCTCAAGGGAAAAAGAAAGGAGGAGGCAACCACATCTTTTGATTTTTATTTTCATAGTTGTTGGGCTGGTATATTTTTTTAAAAAAACAATAGTTTTTAAACTTTATTTTATATCTATGATCATTTGGAAATTGATATTTGTATTTTTATTTCTTTTAGTTTTTTTCCTTTTATTTTTACATCATATGACTTTTTTACCTGATAATTTTTACTTTATTTTTTGTTTGATCTTTTGTTAAAGTTTTTATGATTTTTAGTCTTTTGTTTTTTCATAATAATAATAATAATAATTTAATGTTTTCTCTTACTTACTCTTTTGTTAATGTTTTTATGTTTTTTTCTCTGGGGATAATTTGAAAAATTTTATTCTTTTATAAATTTTCAGGTCAAATAATTTTTTTCCAGTCAATAATATTTATTGTTTTTTCATTTATTTTATTTTTTCATTTGCGCTTTTGTTAAAAAAAATTAGGTTTTTTAAGCCTCTGTTTTAATTTTGTTTTCTTCCTGTTATTAAAATAATAATAATATAAATATTAAGAATAATAATAGTAATTTTTGGTTTTTGTTATTATGTGTTTTTTTATTAATTTTATTTGGTTTTCTCTCAGATTTATTAAATAATGTTTATTATTTTGACAATGATGGTGATGATAATTTAAAAGTTAAGACTTTGTTTACTATTATTATAATAAAAGATGTCGATCTTTTTATGATATAAAATTTTATATATTAGAATATTATATTTTAATCTCAACGATTATTAAGATTATTTGTTCCGCTCGCACTATACCGCAGCGTAGTGCGGGCAATTCAACTAGTTGAAACTAAAGCAATTCGCTATAAGAATTAGTCAGTGCGCACTTGGCCACAACACTAGACATGCATGGTCTTCTATCTTTCATCATAACTTAGGACATTATTGATTTTTGCCTTTTCTTTTCTCGAAAGAAATTGAAATTGATGGTATGTGTCGCGATCACGATTTTAGGACGCGCCCGCCTTCACCCCTTGATTCGGAGGGACAACGACCGCAGTAAAAATGTAGAGGTGTTTTTATAGTCGTAAAAAATTACAATTATAATTACTGGGAGTCGCCACCTAGTATTAAGGTCACTAGGAACCTATTGGTCTGCGAGACTCTTGGGTAAGGGGACTTGTTGTGCAAGGGGAACACAAATCACCCCCAATGCACCCTACCTGAGATAAGTTGCATTGTTGTTTGATTGTTTTTTAAGGTTAAAATTTTACACTGCATTTTCAAAAAGAAACATTTTTTTTGTCTGCATGTGTAATTTACAATGTAATTACACCGCAGTTATAAATTTTATTTTACCTACGGATGTACTTTACAATGTAATTTTACACCATAGTTAAAATTATTTTAATCTATGGATGTATTATACAATATAATTTTACACCGTAGTAAAAATATTTTTTATTTGCGGGTGTATTTTACATTGTAAATTTACACCACGAAAGCTAAAACCAAAAAGTTGTTCAATTATTTTTGACATTTTGGACGAATACCAATGGATAATCGCAAACTGGTTACGGTATCCAAATTTTCGTTTTAAAAATATGGAAAATACAACATATTTTTTACGAAAAATACAATGAGAAAAGCTTTGGAATTCGATCTGTATGCGTGAAAACAAAGTATTTTTGCTTTTTTGGTAATAATAAAAATAAAAATATATATGTATATATATCTTTCAAAAGTATTTAAAAAAATATTTTTTATATTTTTATTATTTTTTTATTTGTTATTTCATGGGCTAGGTGACAACCCAACTTGAAGGGAGGACGAGGCTTCGGCATGGATGGGCGAGGAACCCAATCAATTAGGGTCAAGCTTCCACCATCATGGCCTGGAAGCCAGTATTTATTCGGTCGGCCGACGACCTGGCTTTAGTGGTCGGGCTTCCAGCCTCACGGGCCGAAGCCCACCAGAGTTGTGGGTCGGGCTTTCCAGTCTAATGGGTCGAAGCCCATAAAATTATGGGTTGAAGCCCCTCGCTTTACTCGGTCGAGAACAGAACTGAACCCAACAAAATGTTGGCCCCGCCTGCATGAACAGTGGTGTCCCATTGCATGCAGACCGGGTGAGAGGAAGAAGATGATTAAACAGTAGATTTTCGAGTGTGGCGAAAAGTGTACCTGTTAGTACCTTTGGGTAGAGGAGATCGAGGTGATGATTTCTATCGTGGTGGTGTCGTCAACGGTGGCCTGTGGTGGCCGGAAAAAGCCTTCAAAGTTTCGGTTCTTACGTTGCAGTCGCCAGAGACTCGCCTGAAGATGTGTTTTTATTCCTAGTGAAGAGGGGATGTTCACGGTGGCGACGGGAGGGATATTGGGTGGTTGGTTTGCCAGAAATGGTGGAGAGAGAAAGGAGACAGGGGTTGTTTTAGAGAGAGAGAGGTTGCGGGTTTACTCTTCTTCTTTTTTTCTCCCTATTTTCCTTTCTTTTCTTTCTCCTTTTCTCTCTGTCTATTTTCTCCCCAGATTTTTCTCCTCAGGTTTTCTTCTTCCTCTCTCCCAGAATCCTCCTCCTCCGATTTCTCCTTCGTTTCTACAGACGTTCATTTCTCTTTTTCTCTCTGTTTCTTTTCGCCCCGTATTTTTCTCCTCAGGTTTTCTTCTTCCTCTCTCCCAGAATCCTCCTCCTCCGTTTCAACAACGTTCATGGCTGCATTTATAGAAGATTGGCCTGCCACGGTGGCCAAATGTTGGCGGCGTGGTGGTCGTTGGTCGTGCGCTGGTCGGTGGCTGGTCGGTGGGCGGTTCAGTCGCTGGTCGGCGATTGCAGGAAAAGGGAACGGCAGGAAGGTCGGTGTGCATGCATTGCAGCTTTGGGAAGTCAAAGTTGCACTTTGGTCCTTCAATTTATGATTTTTGATTGCATCCTCAATTGGATTTAATTTTATAATTTTATGCAGTTGTGCTCTCGTCCAAATTTCAACATTACACTTGACTTTGAGTGCCTTTTCACTTTGGTCCCTTACCCTTGATTTATGCAATTTGGTCCTTAATAGAAAATTAAACTCTTAATTGTTTTTAATTAGGCCCTTAATTTGTGTAATTAGCTTGAAAACAATTCAATTCAACCTCCAAAAATTCTGATTTTCTCAATTGGGCCCAAATAAAACTTGAGAATTCAATTTTTCATCAATTATGCCCTAAATAAAATTAATTTGACCAATTTAAAAGCATAATTAAGTCCTTGCACTTAATTAAATTCTCCAATTGGACCCTAAATTAATTCTCAAATGTAACAATACTTTAAATTAGCCCATGATTATATCAAATTGGCTTATTTAAAATATAATTATGATTTTTGACTCTTATTTTTGAGCACAAAAGAGATATGTTCAACTCAGAAAATATTCAATATTTTTACCATGATTTTCCACCTACATCAAAACTCTTTTTATTTTATTTTTGTTATTTTTATTTTATTTTGGGGAGTAACCCAAAAATTGAGTTACGACAGTATGCACCTTTTTCTTCCTTTTCTTCTCTCTTTTAAAAATATGTTTGTAAATATATGCACATCTTATAGGATTTCACTACCAAAAGTTTGCATTTTATCATTATTTAAACACTGATGCCATTAGAATGATTTTTACCAACAGGATCACAACAAATTACCACTAGTTGAAAACCTTATCGTCCTTAATTTTTATTTTTTCAGTCATTTTATCAAAAATATAAGGAATTTATAGACGAAAAAACATACCAAATAAAAAAATTGTCAACATCATTCTGTTGGTGTTTCAATCGGTAAAGATGACATATAATCGATAAAAAACTATTTTTAATTTCATCAGTGATTTATTTTCATATTACCAATATAATTATTTCATATTACCAATATAATTATTTCATCAGTGATTAAATAGTGTCATTGTTGTTTCTAATATTTTTTTCAGAACTCTCTAAAATATACAAACACACCTATTCTGTTGGTAAGCTTGTCAATATGTTATTTATTTTTAAAAATAAAATAAACCAAGTAGAAAACAATTCAATAAATAAAATAAAATAAAAATATTTATTACATATTCAAAACTTTATTAGTTTAAATACAATTCATCTAGTATAATGGACTGAAAGAGGAAGAGGAGTACCACTCGTTTGATTTCGACTCCATATATAATCACTAGAGTTTAATTGTCTCAACAGTAAGTTATTTTGTTTTAGTAGCAAAATGAGTTGTCTAAGCTTCAACTTATTGGTTTAGAATTGTATGGAACTTCAGATATTGAATTAAACAACACTTTAAACAACACTTTGTGTTGTTTGCAACTCCTCGAGATACTATAAACTTGATTTCTATTAGGTCCACCATATAATACCGCCTTTAAACAAAAATCTAGTTTGAGTTTAAAATAGATCAAAGGATCATTCTCGTATCAAATTAAAACGATCATTTTTTGATTGGAAGCTCATTTTTTGAGCAAGTTGTTTTTTTGTCTAATTCTAAAAATCATGCAACCTAAATGGTAGAAATGAGTTATCAATTAATAAAATGAAAAATAGGATTTTAATATTTTAATAAAAAATATAATATTTTGAATTCAATCTTATCTAGATGCATTGCAATTCTCCCAAACCTTTATGGCAACAATGTTGTCAGCCTATTCTAGTAATTTTTTTCTTGTTTGTTAAATTTATAAAAGAGTTAATTCATTAAAATTAATAAACTAACCAAACTAACATAATAAAAAACAAATTATCTATGTACTAACCTTGAATTTCTCAAACCATGTGTTGATACCTAATTTTTTACTTTCTTTTGAATTATTCTAGAACAAAATAAAAAATTAGAAAAAAAACAAAATAAATATGGTTTTTTATGTATTAACATTGTTTTCAATTTTTCAATGTTGTCTCAAAAGGAATCAAATTTTGAATATCTTCTTGATGCGTTCAACTTTTAATATGTTATTTTCAAAATAATTGATTTTTCTCTTTGATGTTACTTTTTTTGAAAAAGATCAAAAAATAATAAAAAATCAAAAAATATTTGTACAAAGGGACTAAAGTTAAAGTGGAAAAAAAAACTAGACTAAAACAAATATTTTTACCTATAAATAAGGCCACCCACATACATAAAACATGGGGGAGAAAAATTTAGAGAAAAAACTTTGGGGGATCAAAATTAATTTTGCACTTTCTCTCCTCTCACATAACAAAAAACACCATAAACCTAGCCTTCGACTGCCTCTTATCTCTCCGTCATGATGCTAGTTGTTGGCCACTACCCATAAATACGAGACACTAGCCCACTCCCACACCATCCTCCAAGAGATTAACACCACAAACTCCACTTTCATCCTTATCACGATGATGATTTTTTATGCGCTTCGCACACTGTCATCCCCTTGATTGGACAGACAATGACGTGCAGTGAAAATGAAGTTTGTTTTATAGTTGTAAAAATTATAACTATAATTATTTGGAGTCACCACCTAATATTAAGGTCACTAGGAACCTATTGGTCTACAAGAGTCTAGATAAAGGGACTTGTTGTGCAAGGGAAGACGAATCACCCCTAGTGTACCCTACCTTAGGTAAATTGCAATTTTGTTTGATTGTTTTTTCTAAGTTAAAATTTTCTTACACTGTATTTTCAAAAGCTATTTTTTTTGCCTGCGAGAATACTTTACATTATAATTTTATACCGCAGCTAAAAACTTGTTTTCTTATCTATCGATATACTTTACAATTCAATTTTACATCGTAGTTAAAAACCCTTTTTTTCTACGAATGTATTGTACAATGTAATTCTAAACTGTAGTAAAAATATATTTATATGCGAGTGTACTTTACAATGTAGTTTTCCCGATAGTTAAAATAATTTTTTTTGATATTTTAGCCAAATTCCAACAGATAATTATAAACTGGTTACGATATCCAATTTTCATTTTAAAATATGAGAAAGATGCAATATGTTTTTTACAAAAAAATATGATGGGAAAAACTTTTGAATCCTGCTGTATGCATGAAAACAAAACATTTTTGGTTTTATTAAATGCTTTTTTTTTGTTTGTTAAATTAAGAAATAATTAAGGTCGAGCCTGCCCCAGCCAAGGTGGGCCAAAGGCCCAACTTTGTTGGTCTTGGGTTGGGCCGAGAGTAGTACGGCCCAAAAACAAAAACAAAGCAAAATATGTGTATATATACATGAATTAATTCAGCACGTGAACAATAACTTGGTGATTAGTCGACCAAGACGAGAGGTTCACCTACCACTGCCACCAGGTAAAGGAGGCCGAGGTGGTTGTCCATATGGTGGTGGCATCAAAAATGATGATCGGAGGAGGCTTTGGAAGCCGTCAGGTTTATCCTATTGTGGTTGTCGTTGTTGCTGTGGCGTTGCCGACGATGGAGAAGAAGAGTTGGGCTGCTATTGGGGAGTTGTTGGCGTGGTGTTCACAATGAGCTTGTTGGAGGAGAGCGAGAGACGATAGTGATATGGTTTTAGAGAGAGAAAGGGTTGTTAATGCTGGCTGATGAAGGGAGAGAGAAGGAGCTGCAAATAGCAATGGAAGAGAGTGAGAGAGAGAGAGCTTCCTGCTGGTTGTGGCTGGTGAGAGAGAGAGAGAGATGATGGTCGAAGTTGGTTCAGCCGGAGATGAGGAAGATGGCCTAGATAAATGGGTATTACGGGTTTGTGTCTTTTTAGTTTTTCTACATGCATTATTTCATCTCCTCTTCCTCTTTTTTGTGTTTTTTCTTCTTAGTTAATTTTTTTTCTCTTCCTCCCTCCTTCTCCCCTGTTCTCCCCTTTGTAAAATTTCACCATGCTACCTACGTAAATTTGTCCTCTATAAAACCCCCTCTCTCTTTGCGTAAAACTCTTCATTCCCTACTTTCATTTATACACAAGCGGTGTGTTGCTTTCAGTGGTAGCATGCTTATAGTGTGGCTATCAATGGTCGCATGCATGCAATGTGGCTCTCAACGGTTATGCAGGTGGCTGTCAGCAGGCAGTGCAGCCATGCAGCAGGTGTGCTATGATAGTTTTTGGGGAAGGCAGAATTGCAATTTGGTCCCTCAATTTATAATTTTTTCTAATTTCACCCCTAATTGGATTTAAACTTGTAATTTTGTGCAATTGTATCCCCGCCATAATTTTAACAGCAACCTTGGCTTTGTGTGCCTCTTTTATTTTGGTCCTTGACTTTCGATTTAAGCAATTCGACCCTTAATTGACCATTAAAGTCTTGATGTCTTCAATTTAGCTCTTGACTTCGCGTAATTGGCTTGGAAAAATTCAATGTGGTCTCCAAAAATTTCAATCTTCTAAATTGAACCTGAATTTAGTTCAAGAATTTGATTTTTCTTCGATTAAGCCCTTAATTAATTTGATGTGACCAATTTAAATTATAATTAAGTCCTTGCACTTAATTAAATCCTTTAATTGGACCCTAAATTAGTACTCAATCATAATACATTTTAAATTGGTCGATAATAAAATTAAATCAACCCATAAAAATATAATAATGCTACACGACTTAATTTCTACACGAATTTAGCCAATGATAAATTATTTTTGCCTCAAATTTGCTACACGACTTAATTGCTAACAAAAATAAGGAGCAACAAATGGCCAAAATGGATTTAATATGTTTGTATATAACCCAATATATATGTTTCTTAATTAGATTGAAATTTGAGGATGTACCTAGTTAAAATGTTTCTGGGCTTTACCATCAGAAGGGTGGACCATGACTCTACTCACTACATCATATGAATGATATCATTTCATATGCTTAACAATCTTTGGAGACATGAATAACCTTTATTGTTTAAGAGTGATTGAGAAATATCTAAATTTTCTATGTGCAATAACAATTTTTTTACTATTAATCTAGGTTTATAACGAACATGCCAACATGTTTTGTACTTGATCAATTATGCATTTTCAAGCTAGTATAACATGACAGCATTTGGAAACATGTAAATTTTTTGGTATCCTAGGCTGAGGGGTTTTATAGTCCATTTAACATTATATAAGTTCACTTTCAATCTATTCTTTTAAAGTAAAATGCTTGTCACCTGTTTAACAATTCTATCATAATTAGCTTACCTACCCTATGATTTGACTTAATGGTGAACAACTGAGCAATATCGATAATTTATTATGACTTGTACACTCATTCTATAATGGTTCTTCAAAATCTTTCAAAAGATCCAAAATCAATAGTTGACCATTCACTTGCACAACCATGATTTATTCCCATCACATTAGTGAATATATTTCTATAATGATTACTATTATCATCTATAACTCCATGCATGTTGCTAGCACTAGATTGTGACCCAAATATCTTTTCTACCATGATCTTGTAAGGCACATTTGAGTATTTCTCCAAGAATCTTTTTTTATATATTTTGGATTTGAACTTTTATTTTTACTATTCTTGCATGGACTTCTAACACCATCACCACTAATATTGTTTAGATTGGATAATGCACAATTAATAAAGCCCTCGACTCCATTACAATAGTATATCCAACACAACCTTTCATATGAAACTCAATACATATATGAATGATCATCTATTACTTATATCAAACATATATAGAATATTGATGGGAGCATGTATTAATTAATTATATGAATTAATTATTGTAATGATATTTAAGTGTACAAATCATACATTCATAAAACAATTTTTTATTGTAAAAACTATAAAACAACTAAACACATAAACAAACTATGTACAATACAAAATTATACTGTAATAACCCAATTTCTGGATCATTCCCCAAAATATACCAAAAAATAACATAAATAAAATAAAAGGGGTTGGTGTTGGCAAATTTTTTTTTAATAATTTTGGATGTTTTTGAAAGATTGGTTATACCTCTTTTTTGCTTGGAAATGAAGGAAGACACATATTTAAGGATAAAATAATTAATTATTGGATAAATCTTTGTAATAGTTAAGTCGAAAGACATAATTATATTTTTATGGGCTAATTCGATTTAATCGACGACTAATTTAAAGTGTAATTATAATTCCATAATTAATTGAGAGCCTAATTGAAGGATTTAATTAAGCACAAGGGCTTAATTATACTTTAAATGGATCAAAATAATTAAGGGTTCGATTGCTGAGAAATTAAATTTGGAAATCTAGGTTAAATTGAGAAAATTGAGATTTTCGGTGACGAAACCCTTCAGGATTAATTGAGATCGCAATAGAAGGATTTAATTAAGCGCAAGAGATTAATTATACTTTAAATGGATCAAATTAATTAAGGTCTCGATTGCTGAGAAATTAAATTTGGAAGCCTAATCTAGATTAAATTGAGAAAATTGAGATTTTCGGTGACGAAACCGTTCAGGATTAATTGAGATCGCAATAGAAGGATTTAATTAAGTGCAAGAGTTTAATTATACTTAAAATGGGTACCGTTCAGGATTAATTGAGATCGCAATAGAAGGATTTAATTAAGTGCAAGAGTTTAATTATACTTAAAATGGGTCAAATTAATTTAATTGAAGGTTTGATCACTGAGAAAATGAATTTGAGAGCCTAATTTGGGTTAAATTGAGAAGATTGAAATTTTCGGCGACGAAACTTTTTGGGTAGAATCGAAAGCAAAAATTGAAGGTAAAAACATCATTCTTCCCGTCGAAAAACACTTTTGTGATGAATCATTTTTTTAGTGTATTTTACAAAAAAAAAAGAGCAGACCCAAAATTGACTGGACATTAACACTGCCGGCAGCCATATCCTGTAAGCCACCATACCCTGTAACTTACCCACTGAAAACACCATGCTGTGGACATCAATCCCATACCTGCAAGTTGCAAGATGAGCCTATAAATAGGGAGAAAATTTAAGAGAAAAAAGGGAGAAAAACACAAAAAAACCGATGGGGAAGTTAGATTTTGATCACCAAACCTCTACCTTCTCTCTTTCTGGTCGCCGATGAGCCCTCAACCACCAATCCTCTTCCCTTTCCCGTCACAGTCACCCTCTCTTCTCTGCCATATCTCTATTTCTCTCTCCTCCAGTGGTGTTTCTCTCTCTAGAAAACAGCCACCCGCGACAGCTCCTCACATTCACGACCATCGATTGCTCACCTTATATCACCATCCTCTCCACCACTAGTTCCTCCACCACATAAGCCATCCAGATGTGAACTCCAGTCAGAGCAGCAGCAACGACGACGAAGGCAACGATGGTGACCAGCAACTTCTAGTCCACATTCCGGCCACCACATGCCTCTGTTTTCAAAACCACCATGACAGAAAAGACCCCCTCGATCTCCTCTATAAGTCTGCATCATCAAGTAACCCTCTCGTCGAATTCGACCATTTACTGTAGAAGAACATGTACAATGTTAATTCTGCACTATTCACGTTCTTCTCCGTTCTTTTTTTTTTCTTCGGGCTGGGGTGACTGATCCAGCCCAGCATCACGGCCCACAGTGAAAACGGGTTATCAGCCCACTATGTTGAGAGCCCAGCCCCAAACCATCTAGGCTCCCAGTCCAAAAAGGTGGAAGCCCAGCCCACAATGAAAGTGGGCTGTCAGCCCAGCCCGAAACCGTCTGGGCTCCCAGCCAAAAAAGGCTAGAAGCCCAACCCAAGATGAAAGCGGGCTGTCAGTCCACTAGGCTGACAGCCTAGCCAGAAACCAACTGGGCTTCCAACCCATCTGGGCTGCAAGTCCAGTCCAAATCAGGCAGGCTGTAAGCCCACCAGGCTGATAGCCTAGCCCAAGTAAAAAAATAAAAAAAATAAAAATAAAAAATATTTTTATTATTGTTATTATTATTATTATTATTGTTATATATATATATATATATATATATATATATATAATAATGATAATAATTTTTTTTTATTATTGTTATAAAAAATATTATTTTTATTGTTTATGATTATCCATTAAAATTTGGCCAAAATATCAAAAATAATTACAAATACTTTTGTTTCATCCATTAGGGTGTAAATTTACATTGTAAAGTACACCCGCGGATAAAAAAAATAATAAATAAATTTTGCTACGGTATAAATTTATATTGTAAAGTACACTCGTAGATAAAAAAGATTTTTACTATGGTGTAAAATTACGTTGTAAAGTACAACCACAAAAAAAATTAATGCAATGTAAAATTCTTTTGGTTAGTCTTTCAAACTCCTAATGAGGTAGAGATTCTCTCATGAAGAGAGATCTACATCCAACTTTAGAAAAGACAAAAAAAATCAAACTTAGGAAAAACAATTAAACAACAATGCAGCTTGTCTTAGGTAGGGTGCACTTGGGGTGATACGTCTTCCTCTACACAACAAGTCTCCTTACCTAAGACTCTCGCAGACCACTAGGTTCCTAGTAACCTTAATACTAGGTGGCGACTCCTAATATTTATAATCGTAATTTTTACGGCTATAAAACAAATCCCTTATTTTCACTACGCGTCGTCGTGACATATACAATAAAAAATAGCATCTTAAAATTAAGCTCAAATAAAAAATGGATAATTTTTCTTACTCGATGTAGAATCCTTTTAAAAGAACCAAATTAGAACAAAGATGTTGATAGATTGAGTGCTAAGGTGATCGAATTTAAGGTGATAATAGTTTGATTTGTGATAAAAGAAAGGGGGGTTCACTGCTTTTTGTAAAGAAAAATGGAGAGGGAAGAACAAATAGAGGGAGGGAAAGAGGAGGGGGTTTCTTGGCATGTCATAACTTAAATATCATTGATGGATTTACAGACGAGTTTATTTTATTGACAATTTCTTAGTAAAAATAACTAGTCATTGTATTTTTTTTTATTTCTTTATTTTCTACTATAATTATAATTCCATCGATGAACACTAATCAAGACTTTCTATCGATATTTACCTAGAGATATAATAAGGAACTACTACATAGAAAAATTTCATCCCGATCTAATAATGAGAATTTATTTGTTGGTATTTCTATTTCTTTTTGTCAATTTTCTATTAGTGTTTGAAAACTGTATACACTTCAATTACCTTGTATTAAGCTACACTCTCTTAATTAGGTGGATTCTAAATTTATAAAATAATAAAAATACAATTTTAAAAAACAATCACCACCAAAATACCAAAAGTAAAAGGCAATAACTTGCCCACCATCTCAATAACGTGTCTCTGCCATTACTGTGCGGTGACCACCAAAAACCAATAAGCTGCAGCCATTTTCTACAATTCACACTAGTTTCTAGGTGTGAGAAAGTGGAAACGTGAATATTGGACCTTACCCATTGACTATGTGAAGGTCAACGCTAATGTTTTAAGTGCTCATAATAAAATGTAAGTCTTTTACACTATGATCCTAAAAAAGTCTTTTATTTTTTGTCATTAATTTTTTTGAGGATTTTTTTTCTAGTTCCATCCTTCAATATTAGATTTATTATTCATTAAACTTTATGATATTTTTTATTATTTTTATTTTATAAAGTTATTTTTTATTATTTTTATTTTATAAAGTTATCTTGTTTCAACTCGGGCTATGAGTTTTGCAAGTTATCCATATTATTCCAGGTTATTTTTTTTGTTATTTTTTTAACATCATCCCTCAAAATTGGATTGATTGATAATTTAGCCTCATAATTTTTCTTGTTTTTCTTTGTATGTGATTATCATGATCCCATGACTCAAGTCGTGCATTTTACAAGTTATTCATGCTAACTTGAGTTTTTTTTTTGTTCTTTTTCTAACTAGATATTTTTTCAATTTCATCTTTAAGCATTGGGTAATCGAGAATTGAACCATATAATTTTTTTATTGTTTTCTATGGAGCTATCCTAGTCTCCTAACTCAAGTTCACATGTTGACCTAAGTCTACTAGGTTTTGATTTGTTATTTGTTTCTCAATTATACTCTTCAACATTGAGTTGGTCATGAATTGCATTTTGTTTGTTGAAAAAAGATGTCCTAAAGTCAAACTATACTTTTTATCGGTCATCTAGATTTCTTTTAAATTAGTCAGGATGTCGAGGCTCTATAATAAAAATAGTTTAATTTTTTTTCCAACTAAAAACCATATTAAGAGCATCTAGATATTTTTTATGTAAAAATAAAATTGATATAACTTACTAATTGAACTAAATGAGTTCATGGTCATATTTATAACTGTTACGGAACCATCTCAACCAGGCTCTGATACCATGTTAAGGAACCATCTCATCTATAAGCTCAAGCTTGCAGGTGAGGCCCTAAAATATAATTATATTATTCTCTAACACACACCCTCAAGTGAAAGCTCTTTGGGCTTGAAACTTGCACAAACCCACATCATCTTGTGCTTAATGTTTATCAAATAGAAAGTGGTGAGATTCGAACTCGTGACCGTTAGACCAACAAGAATCTCACCTAAAAGCTTAAGCTTTTAGGTGAGATGGTTCTTAACAATAATTATTCTTTAGAGGATATCATAAGTTGATAAACATCATCCCACCGTTTTTTTATTTTTTTTATTTTTGTGTTTTTTTGGTACTGGATTAATATGCCATCATGAATCACAGTGTTTAAAAATAAAAATAAAAATAAAAATCAGCACCCTCATGAAAATCTAAGACACTTCGGAAACAAAATCTTCTAGATTTAGTAGATTGGTTTGGGGAGATAGTGGTGAGGATCTTCCCTTACATCAGTCAAACACGATTTTAAGCATTTTGGTTTAAATGTTTGAGTTGTCATAGATAGTTGAGCAATCCATGCCTCATACTTGAGATTCACTAAAAGATCTCCAAATATTTTGAATGGCTTGGATTTTGTTTTACACAACACTTATGAAGGCAGAAATTCATTGTTATGAAATATTGGACCATTAGAGATCGAAGTGAAAAGGTGGCTATTGACATTTTATACTTGTCCTATATATGCTTGATAATTATGGCTAACATCTATATATATTTTTTAGTGATGGCTGCTAGGGCACATTAGGCCAATCAAATATTGTCGGTGCCCTTGATGGGATTCGTAACAATATGGTTTTTTTTTTTTTGGTAATGTCTTTTTTTTGTTTACCATCATGATAAATTAATTCCATCGTGGTTGAATATGCAGAAGCTGTCCTCTTTTTCACGATAAAACAATATTACAGATTTAGTTTTTCCAACCAAATAAAACTAAATTGTGTTGTTATAAGGACGGAACGGAAATAACAAACTTGTTTTATATATATCATTTTAATTTATTTATTTTAATAAAAAAAATATTATGTTATTAATATTCCCACTACCATAATAAACACCACACTATTAATATCATCTTTATTATCATTATCACTATTATTATTATTATTATTATTATCATCATTATAAAACCCACTATCACTATATAATAACTACTTCTTCTTCTTTTAAGCATTGTCATTATTATCCAATGATATTATTATTATTATTATCTCCATAACTATTATAAAAATATATTATTACATCAAGCTTTATCAAATTATTATCATCAATTGCGCCTACTACCACTATTATCTTCCATGATACCACCATTTTATTATATTATTATGTTTTTTAAAAATCAAATAGCTTCTATAAGGATTTCTGATTCATGCAATTTTCTCTAATAAAAATATATTATTATTTTTAAGTAATGAACAATAAACATAAAACAATTCTTGGTTTTCTAAAAACAGAAAACCATAAACGATAAAAGGTACCAAATGTTATCTTTCTTCTTCTTGCCTTCAAAAACTTGTTGAATAGTCATTCAGTTATTTCAATATTCCTTTCTCTCTTTTAGATTCCCGAAATTTAAAAAAAAAATCAATAAAACCCCCTCAGTACAAAATCATAATAATTTATTTTTAAAAAAAAAACAGTAGAATTTCATTTTTATTGCATATATAAAATATTTAATTTAGAACAAATTCATAAAAGATTAGGATGAAGGGGTATAATTAATAGCAAGTGAAGAATCCCTTGAGGATTCAATTTAAGAGCATTTTTCTGTGGGAACTTATAGAATTATGGGTCATAATTTGGGAACTAATTTGAAGCATGCCCATTTTCTTTTTAATTAGGAATTATCAATCAATAAGATATCCCCAGCATGATGATCAGCCTAATGAATTCCTGGGCGATCTGTGGAAGGTATATCTTAGTTGGCTGCTAAATATTCACGAGTCACTAATGTCACTAGCAGCCTAACCCCCCATCTTTAACTTTGACCTAATGATGAAAATAACACGATCGACACGACGTAGCTTAGTGCAAGAAAGGGTTAATTGAGGGATATACACTTATCCCTAGAGATTAACTCATAAATTAATCAAAGTTATCGACTAGTTGAAGATAGCGTGAGATGGGGAATTTACTAATTCTATAATGACCGCACGAGCTATTCAAGTATATGTGCAATTATTAACGACCCACTTGAACCTCAATTTAATAATGGGCATGAAGATTTAAATGATAGCTTTGGAGTAGACACGTACGTCCTCTTTTATCATAATTTTAAATTGGTGAAGCACTTAGCAGTTTCATTATGTTTTGCAAGGCAAACAAGAGTGGTGGGGAAGGACATGGTGGCGCATAATTTGATATCGAGTGCATTTCTTTTTATCTCATATTTTAACACAAATAAATATATGTGAAGATCAAGGAGAGAGGCCTTTTTTATTCACACACCTTGATTCCCTCGTGCTCGTTCAGCAAGAGAGACCCTACTCGGACATGCCACCACTTTTTGGGTGTTGGATCGAGAGAGCAAGAGACTAGGGGGGGATTGGAAAATGTTTTGGTAAAAAAAATATTTTTTTTTTATTTTTTTTATTTTTGATATTTTTTTAGATCATTTAAATATATTGATGTGAAAAATAATTTTTTAAAAATATAAAAAATATTATTTTAATATATTTCTAAACAAAAAAATATTTTCAAAATAATCTTTAATCTCGGAAACAATCATGTCCAACTTTTAAAAGTTGGCCATTTAATATAATCCACTCGTGCTAAGGGAAGAGAATAAAAGGATTGCATTGTTATATATATATATATATAACTTAAATATTTCAACGAATGTGTCGGGAGCTCAAATTATAATACGTATAGCATACATCTCTGAAAACTACATACACCCCAAATCAAGTAAATTATCTAAGTACTTTAGTTCACTCTACAGAACTATTTGCATTTTTAAAGCAACAAATTCGACGAGGAATATTTCATTTTTTTTTATGTATAGACAATTTTACATGTGGTTTCCAATAGATTTTCAAATTATTTTATATATTTATTTTCAATCTTACTGGTATACATGCACGAGTCTTACTCGTATACATACATGATACATGAGAACATTTATTACCCTTTATTTAATCAACTAACGATAGTTTTTAACTTGGCAGAAGTTGGAAGATTTCAAATCGCCATTTAGTTCATGGTGAAGGGTTCGGTTTTGGGACAAAATGTTGTGAAGGGTGTGTCTGATCAAATGTTAAAAGAAGAAGGACCAAAGGTGAATCTTCAAGAAGTTAGAAGATAAACATTTTCACACTAATAACCCTAATTAGCAAATAATAAATCGTACCACTAAACTATCCATCTTCATTTAAGATCCTCACAATAGAATCAATTGGGGGCAACCAGAACAAGCAAGGGCGACTCCATTTTATCAGCCATGCATGAAGCAACGTACTTACGAGAAGAAGAAAAAAGAGACAGGAGAAGATCTTTATTCTTTGGGTTAGTCGGATCATGTGTTCTTGATTGCCTTTCTTCCATTTTCATCACGATTTTTCACATCTTCAAACTAACGACCACCTTTCTTTGAAATTGATTGCCATTTGCTTGTCTTCCTTTTGATCTCTTACATGTAATCCGTAAACTTAGACACTCCCATATTGCAATGTTCTTAAAACATGGAATGGGCTGTAACTTAGTTGGCTAGTTACTGTCAAGAGTTATCAGATTTTAATATGATTTCATGATTTACATCATGCATGCATGTAGAGCAATCAACTTGGTGATATTTAGAAATAAAAATCAAATTTGAATAGATGAAAATTAACTCGACCTGACTCGAGTCAAACCCGATTCGACATGCATGTATATGTGTGTGTGTGTCTATATATATATATATCTGCTGTAATGCTTTTCTGATCATATCATCAATTACATAATTGCCGGGGCGTGTATAATCTACTCGATACCAATAATTAATTTACTTGAGTCAAGTTTACAAGTACTCCGTAATGTATAATTAATGTATTCGCAGCAGCGGCACGAGAATTTTTCGAGTAAAGCGATCAAGGACAGCGACAAAAATAAAAGAATAAATAAATGGTAAGTTGAGACGAAAATAATAGTAGAAAATGGGTAGTGGAAGGAGCAGAATAACAGACTGGTACAAGCATATGGCTGATCGGAAAGCCAAGCAAGCATCGTCCTTTTGAAGGGCCAACGCAAGCTGGTCTTGCTATTTGTTTAATCAATGTCGAAAGTTAGAGCACTTAGTTAAATCAAAATCTAAATGGGGAGAAAAGGATGGAAGAATCATAGTTATCTTTACAAGTGTTATGAGCATCAATTGCTAAAGAAGAAACCCTTTTCCACCCTAAACATATATTTGTTTTTGGATTCTTTGTTTAGTAGTTTCCATGAGCATCTCAGGCTTAATCTACACAGCACTGGTTTGACCTCTTGAGCATGTCTGTAGTGTCTAATCAGAAAAGTTTCCCTTTTCCGCTTCTCTTTCATGCGCGAGGAGGAAAAGTAATTTGATCTCAGCTAGAATATTTTACTAATTTAGAAGTTAATTATCACAAATAATTAATTCTGAAAAATGAACAAATTAAGAGCATTATTGCTTGTGAAAAATGGACAAACAAAGACATGTTCGAACAAAATCTCTCACTGTGCTTTTTTTATTTTATAAGAACTGTATCACCTTGTTTACAAAACTGAAAGCACAAACTTCACCTCTAATCTCTCGACTATAATATAATTTAAAAAAAAAATCCTGTCTCACGAATTCAAGGGCTTCAAGTAAACCTGAACCCCGTATTTCGGTTTTATTGTAAGGACAACAACGGGAGCATGGCGGTAGCTATCTGAAATGTTGAAGCTAAACTGGGAAATCAGCATGGCCAATATGATTTTAGCTTCCATCATAGCAAAAGATTGGCCTATACAGTTCCGGGGGCCGGCCGCAAAAGGGATGAAATGCCGTCCGGGAGCAAATGACTTGGACGCAAATCTGTCAGGATTGAACTCATTTGCATCTTTCCCCCATAATTCTTCGCTGTGGTGAATCGCCAGAACCGGGATCCATATCTGTAGCCCCTTCGGAATTTCAAGATCACCGAGCTTAATGTCCTCGAAGGCCATTCGAGGGAGCAAAGTACCTGATGGGTAGAGCCTCAGAGACTCGCTAATAACCATGTTTAGCTGCAGTAAAGCCAAGAGGTTCGTGTAAACAAGTTAGTTGACCATGAAGAAAAACCCAGAAAAAAATAATCGGGGATTTTAGAAGCAAATAATGGAGGTGGTTTTTGGCTTAAATGGAAGGTACAAAACTTTACATGGCCACTATACGACCTTCGTTGACTACTCCAACTAAGAATCTAGATAATACGAAATTCTTTTGACTCGTTTTGGACGAGGTTGGCAGCTAGGCTGTTAAATGGATTAATCAATAATAATGGGATTCTTTAGCTTCTTCCATTAAATTATACCTTGAAGCAATCCAGCTTAGAAAAACGTTCTCTGAAGTGGTGAAGCATGGAATATGAGGCCTAATTCGTTGGATTACATTGTGGTACTATATTTTCGTTGGAAATGATCTTATAACTTATTAAGTAATCATCTCATCTAAGAACTCAAATTGTTAGGTGAAACCCTATAATATAATTTACATTACTCTCTAACACACACCCTCAAGTGAAAGTTTTTTGGGCTTGAAACTTGTACAGGTTAACACTACCATGTGCTTGATTTTTATTAAATAGAATGGGGGTGATGAGATTCGAACTTGTGATCGCTAAATCAACAAGGTTTGATATCATGTTATGGAACCATCTCAACTAAAAACTTAAAGTGTTAGTGAGACTCCAGAATATAATTTATATTACTCTGTAACAGAATTGTCATTGTCATACATAACTGAGTGGCACCAGCTAGCTAAAAGCATAGTAGTAAAAGAGCATTTTGTCTAAATTCTCTTTAATGCAAAAAAAATTGCTACCTTAAAAAGAAAAAGAAATGAAAACACTCAAAATTAAATATTCTTTAGCTAATCTGAGGAAGCTAGTCATTGCTGATTATATTGCTAGGATTTGGTAGGTCAGCTTTTAGTTAATAGTTTTTGAAAGGTTAGGCAATGACAACTATCTTATCAGTAGACAGGAAAATCTTCATATCCATACGAGTCTAGACTCTAAACAGCTCATGAGTCAACTCACCATTGAATTCCGTAATTACATTTTGAATCATATTAAGGGATTTCATTAATATTATTATACCATGGATTTTACTGCCAATAATATTATAGCCCTCTGTTTTGCATGGTTTAGAGTGAAGGGGACGGATTTTGAAAGACTTGGTAAATTGTTACTAACCAGATTGAATTTGGGAAGACGATCAATTGAAGGAGTTTCCCCATTGCAGACTTCACTGACCTGGGCTCTCACCTTCTCTTGCCAACAAGGGTTGCTAGCTAGAAGCATGACTGTCCATGTGAGCAAAAGAGAAGTTGTTTCATGTCCAGCGAAGAAGAAGGTCTTGCATTCATCCATAACCAGTTGCAGGTTTATATTAAAGCCATCACTTCTCTTTCTCTGCATCTCATTTAGAAGCATCCCCAGTAAATCATCTCCGTAGGAACTACTTCTGCCGATCTCTACGCAATCTTTCCGGCTTTGTATTATCTCCAACAGTAATCTATCCACCTCCATCTTCTTAGATTTTATTTGTCTGTTGTAGTTGCTTGGAAAGAACCTGTCAGGGGAAGACATTAAAACTTAATAAATATCACATGATCCTGTGAATGCAAGTTGTTGCAGGCAAGGAATCACTGGTACGATTCGGGAGAGCCAGAACTAACTTGGAAGGGAAAGAAGAATCTATGCGGAAAAAAAACGACCATGTAAAAGGAATTCATTCATACACTACTTTTTATCAGATATAGAATCAAGATTGATAAAAAAAGAAGAAAAAAAGAAATTCTATTTCTCTGAATAAGACCTACCGGCTCCCGGGAAGGCACAAGTGCCTAGTTGCCTGATGACAAAGACTTTGCAATTCTGTTAAGAGATGGAATATTTGCTTCCCCTTTTCATAGCTACTACCGAATTGGGTTCTCGAGATTATATCAGCAGTTACTCTAGACATGTATTCGCCAATTTCTACCTCAGTTTGGCCTGATTCGACTGCGTTTCGCAGTGATTGGAGCATATTCTTTGTGCATTCCACCATCAGCCCTGCGTTGCTCTTCATAACCAGGAAGAGGAAAGAAAATCTAAATTAACCCACCATTTTTTTTATCAGCACTTCAATCATTAAAAATGAATTAGACACCAACAACATGAGTCATGTATATCATAATAAGCTATATATATATATATATTAACCTTGAGTCTTTCTCCCATGAATGACGGAGCCGCAATATGGCGTTGATGAGACCAATCACTGCCGTTAGCCATTAACAAACCACGACCGATAAAATGTTTTGTCCCTTCTCTTTGCAGCCATGATTTTCCAGATTTAGTGCTATACTTTGTCAAAAGTTCTTTGATCATTTCGGTCTCTGAGATGCACAGCCGTGGCTCTACCCCGTTCCAAAATATGAACCTCTTCCCTGCAAATTAAAAGAAGAAGAAAGAGAGCAAATCTAAGGTTTTTTCTTTCAGTAAAACAATGGATTCCCGTCGTCTCGACAGTGAGATATACGTGCATACCGTACTGTTTAGACCAAGCAACATAATGTGGAAGGAGACGACTGACAGTGTCGTGAGTGATCTGGTCCATGTCCTTGGAGGTTGATTTAGAAAGAAAAGAGGCGACGTCCAGGATGTTTCCGGTGAGAGGGCGGGGTTTCGGGCCACGAACCCCTTGCTTCTCCATGATTTTCTTGATGCGTCTTGGTGTAAGAAAATAACATGATATGGTATCATAGGCAACCTTGAGAAATGAAAAGATGAATATAACTAACAGACTTGTCAGCACCAACAAGATCACACCCATGGTTGGTGGTGGTCAATCAAAGGGGAAAAAATATATCAAGAGCTGCAGACTGAAGGATTGTCTGGTGAATCAACAGATGGATATTAATTTATAGGCAATAACGAAGAGCACGAATTTTAAGACTTTAAGGGGGGCGTTTGGGAGTATTTATAGAAAGTGTTTTTGAGAGAAAAAAAAATATTTTTTTACTTTAAATTAAGTTTTTATGATGTTCGTAGATCATATTGATGTACTGATATGAAAAATAATTTTTTAATAATATAAAAAATATTATTTTAATTTATTTATAAATAAAAAATAATTTCAAAATCAACCGCAACCATACTCTTAAACAGATTCTAAATGTAATACTTATTTTTAGCAAAAACAATCCTTATATTTTCAATTTAGGCAATTGAAATCTTATAATTGTCCCTCCTTAATTTTGACTTTTAACATGTTACCTGTTTTATTTGTTTTGTGTTTATGGACTTCTATTGTCATTTTTTAGGTTAGACTTCTATTGTCATTTTTTATGAGTATGTATTTAGAGATAAACATGCACCAAAACCGTAGATGTTCTGACACCCTCACTAACAAGAACTGTAAATGCGAAACATCTATAAATAATTAAAATTTTAACTTTAATATCATCTATAATATCAATATTATTCAACTTTAATGGATTGGATCAAGTCAGATAGTGTAAATATCACAGATGAATCTTTTTTTTTAACACCTCTAATTTCAAGTTTATAGAAAGGTAAAATTAATTAAAATTACTATTCTTGCATACTTTTCATTTATCTATAGATTAAAAAAATACAATTTATTTATTCCAAAAATTACTTTTTACTTTTTTAAAAAAATTGAAAAAATGATTATTGATTTGCTTAACTTGGTTTATTTTGAATTTGTTGTTATTTTCACTTAATTAAGTAACTCTTTATATATTTGCCAGATAAAAAGATTTGTTTATATACTTTTTTAACTTTTTTTCACAAATAAAGTTATGTATTTATAGATGAAACTTTCTTGATTCAATTTTTATATTTTTTTCAAAGGCATGATTTTCTAATTTCATTTTTCATGAAAGTTGTGATTTGTTTCTTTTAGATGTTATAATTCTTTCATGCAATTTATTTATTTACTAATATTTATTTTGAGTTTTTAAAATAAAACGAAAAATAATCTTGAGATATAAAGAAATATGAAAACCAACATAAAACTTTAATCAATTTATTTTTTTAAAATATAAATTAAAAATATTTTTATAATATTAAAAATATAGAAGTGTAAAAAATGTTTTTTTTAAAAAAAACAACAACTTGATTTATTATTATTTTTGTTTTTTTAATCACTTTTTAAAAAATCTTATTTTTTTCTATAATAGAAACCAATAAAAAGTTACATGTGCTCCCCTCCCTTATAAAATGAAAAAAAAAAAAAACAGAGAATAATTAGTATGATTATAAATAGAAGTACCTCTATTTCCTAATAGATCTATCTATTAAATCAAGATTTTATCATAAATCAATGATATCTATATTAGATTCTAACTAAATCCTTTGATTCAACATATTTAACGCCTGCTATTTGTTAACTTTTTAACATTATAAATTTCTTAGATCCTTATAGATTTTATAACCCATTTAACGTCCCTATATAATTTATAGCCTTTTTTGCACATAGAATTTCCTTATGGAATCATTATCTCTTTTTTAAGTGATATGAATGCAATTATTATTTTCCTTTTTTATTTATCGTGGTGTATTTGCCGATTGATTTGATTAATCATTATAATACTTGATTTTATTTAGAAATTCTCCTTTTTATCATGGCCCATTTACCATTTGATTAATATAATCATTATAATAATTGATTATATTTAGGACTTCACCTCACATTTAGCTATTTCATTTCTTGGTTGAGTCAAATGAATTAAGAATCCTATGATATACAATGATTATATTAACTTTTACATCTCAAACCAACACGAAATTTATTTACATAACTTAAAAGAAATATTAATTAATGATCAAAGTCCTCAAGGGGCATGACGTGATGATAAAGATCTTGAGATTTGCATAGTAAGTGTTGAATTTGAGTCGTTGTATGCACCTCTTGTAAGAGATTAAGACAACTAGGGTTTTACTCGCTTACCTGACCCCACAAAGTGCACTTTCCGGAGAGTAGGTTTCCCTCGAATCCAAAAAAAAATGATCAAAACCTTAACTCATGCATGAAATCAATTGACTTATATGCATATGATCTCAATTTTTTAATCCGAGTTTATAAATTTTTATTTCTTTAAACCCTTGATTCTTTGATCACTCACACACACAAAATTTCCACCATTTTGTATTTCATTTTTTTATACAAGGTTCTTAGAGGCAACAACATAATCTATAGGAATATACCACATAGATTCACTCCTTTAAAGAAATAGGAACTATTTGTGTACCTTCTTATATATTAACTGTCGCGACGGTGATTTTTCTACGTGCTTCGCGCCTCGCCGTCTCTCTGGAGAGACAACGACGCGCGGTGAAAATGAAGGGTTTTATAGCCGTAAAATTTACGACTATAATTATTAGGAGTCGCCACCTATTGGTCACTAGGAAACCTATTGGTCTGCCAGAGTCTTGGGTAAGAGGACTTGTTGTGCAAGGGGAAGACGCATCACCCCCAGTGCACCCTACCTGAGGTAAGCTACGTTGTTTGATTATTTTTATAATTTAAAATTTTTACACTGCATTTTCAAAAATACATTTTTTTATCTACGGATGTACTTTACAACGTAATTTTACACCGTTATAAAAATCTTTTTTTATATCTACGAGTGTACTTAACAATGTAAATTTACACCGTAGTAAAATTTATTTATTTTTATCCGCGGGTGTACTTTACAATATACATTTACACCCTAATAGATGAAACAAAAATATTTATATTTGTTTTTTTTGACATTTTAGCCAAATTTCAACGGATAATCATAAACCGGTTACGATATCCAATTTTTGTTTCAAAATATGAGAAAGATGCAACATAATTTTTACAGAAAATATGTATGAAAGAATCATGAAATTTGGTAGTACGCACAAAAAAAAATATTTTTTATACTTTTTTGAATTTTTGTAATAATAATAGTAAAAAAATAAAAATAAAAATACCATTTTAGTCAATTTGTATTTTTTAATTTTTATATTTTTTTCTCTATTATTTTTTTTTCCTCTTTTTTTTTTTTGTTTTTTTGGGGGCTCTGCTGTCAGCCACAGTGGGATGACAACCCACCTTGAGTGGGCTGGGCTTCCAGCCCTCACAAGCTGGAAGCCCATATATCTTATATTTGTGCCCGGCCCATTGACGCGCAGCCCAGCCTGCATGAACAGTGGGATACCTGTTACCACCGTTGGCTAAACAGTGGTGTTTTTCGACCATGACGAGAGGCTTACCTGTTACCACCGTTGGGTAGAGGAGCTCGATGTGATGATTCCTGTCGTGGTGGCGTCGTCAACGGTGGCCTGTGGTGGCCGGAGGAGGCCTTGGAAGTCGGGGGGGCTGTGTGGTTGCTCGTGGCTGCTCTATTTTTTTTTAAACGGAGAAGATGGCTGACCTGCAGGAGTCGAGAGGAAGACGCTGGTGATGTTGAGAAGGGATATGGGTGGTCGACGGTGATGATGATTGGCTGGCTGAAAGGCTGAAACTAGAGAGAGAGGCTGTTGAAACTGGAGAGAGAGAGAGTTGACGAAGAAGATGAAAAATTAACAGATTTCACGTGATTTTCCTCTGTATTTCTGTTTGTTTTGTGCAATTCTACGTGATTTTCCTCTCATCAATCTTCTCTGTTTTCATGACCTTCCTCTCTGCCAATTCCCTTCCTCTTTCTTTCGTAACTCTCTATTACCTTTTCTGTCTTTTTTTTCTTCCTCCTCTTCCTCCCGTTTTTCTCCCCTAGTTCTCTCTAGTTTTTCTTCTATTTATAGGGGCACAGGCAACACTTGCCTCTACCTCCTCTGCAAACAGTGCAGAGATTGTGGGTTGCCACGGCCTCTGCAAGGATTTTGCAGAGAGGTGTTTGCAAATTTGCAGACACTCTGCAAATTGAATTTGCAGACTGCAAATTCTTTGCAGAGGCCATAGGTTGCAAAGTTTTGACTTTGCAATTTGGTCCTTCAATGCATGATTAGTTCAATCGCACCCCCAATTAGATTTTTTAACTTTTAATTTTATGCAATTGCATCCCCGTCAAAATTTCAACATCAACCTTAAATGTGCGCACCCTTTTTTATTTTGGTCTCTTGTTTCTGATTGCGCGATTTAACCGTCAATTGACTGTTAAATTCTCAATTCGTTCAATTTGGCCTCTGATTTCGCATTATTGACTTAAAAATTCAAATCGGTCTCCGAAAATTCCATTCTCATCAATTGAGCCCCAATTAAATTCAAGTAATTGATTTCTCATTGACTAAGCCCTTAATTAATTTGACCAATTTAAAGTATAATTAAGTCCTTGTACTTAATTAAATCCTTCAATTGGACCTTAAATTAATTCCCGATCATAATTAAATTTTAAATTTGTCAACTATTAAATCGAATCAACCAATAAAAAATATAATTATGTCGTTTAACTTAGTTTTTACGTAGATTCATCCAACGATAAATTATTGTTCCTTAAATCTGTAATTTTGTCTATTTTTGGAACCAAAGAGATATGATTGGACTCGCGAAAATAACCAAAATTTCCCCTTTGTTTTTTCTACCCACGCCGGCTCCTTTTATTTTTATTTTTTTCATTTTATTTTATTTTACGGGATTAACCCAAAAATTAGGTTGCGACACTAACATCAAGACTCGTTGCTTCAAACCTTAAACTTCATACCTTGATCACATAACAATCAACTTATTTTAAGATAAAATTACATAGACGCATTGATGTTTTTTATTTTAGTCATATTATATAACTACATGTGTAATATCCCACATCGAAAGAAGAGTGTCCAGAGTCAGGGCATATTAAGGCAAAGTGGTACCTAACCTTGTGGGACGTGTTTTGGGGCCTGTGGGTTGCCAAGAACAAAACCGTGAGGCGTGGACGCCGGATTGGGCTGAGCCATTAGCGGACAATATTCTGCAAGGGGGAGTGGGTCGGGCCTTACATATGGTATTAGAGCCAAGGACAACTCGTTCTTAAGGTGGGGGATTGTGATATCCCACATCGAAAGAAGAGTGTCCAGAGCCAGGGCATATTAAGGCAAAGTGGTATCTAACCTTGTGGGACGCTTTTTGGGGCCTGTGGGCTGCTAAGAACAAAACCGTGAGTCATGGACGCCGGGTTGGGCTGAGCCATAACGGACAATATTCTGCAAGGAGGAGTGGGTTGGGCCTTACAACATGTGTACTTGAACGTTCATATATTTGTATACCACTAGATATATTATACATGAGTGTACATAAATTTCATAACTCAATTTTGGGCTTCCCATAAAATCAACTTTTTTTTAAAAAAAAAAGGTAATAAAATGAAAGATGAAAAATTAAATAATTGGAAGTGATAGGTTAAAGAGGGTCTGGAGGCTCAATTTTACCATTGAATAAACTAAATATAAAGAACAATACCACTTCAATGTTAACTTGAGTGAACATCATACTAATTTGCATAAAAGTAAAGCCTGAAGACTTAATTAGACTATTAATAGATCAATTTGGTTTAATCATGGTCCCAAATAAAGATCTAATTGAGTTTCATAATTAATTTAGGTCACAATTAAAAGAATTAATTAAGTGTAGGCATTTGATTAGACTTTTAATGGGTTAAATTTGTTTTATTAGGGACTTAATTGGTGAAACAATAAATTTAGAAGTCTAATTCAGGTTTTAATTGAGAAGAATGAAAATTTAGATAAAAAATTTAATTCTTACAAGCCCAATTAGATGGCATTAGAGAAACAAATTCTAAGAAATCAGAATTTACAAATAAAGGCCAAATGAAGAAATTCAAGACTATGGCCTCTTTTAAAAAAGGCATGAGAATTAGAGGATCCAATTTAATTGAAAATAAGGGTAAAATTAAAAAAGTCAGGAGTTTGAAGGTTAATTGAGGAGGAATTGAAAATATCAAGGATTAGGTTGAAAAATGTGTTAAACTTAGATAGTCATTTTAAGACTATGTAATGGTAAAAATGAATTGATTTTTAAAATCAAAATTCAATTAAGAAACTAATTGAACAAATTGAATGATTGATGGCTAAAATTAAAAGAGATATTTATACATAATTTAGTCAAAAACACCAAAACAATGTCACTTTATTTAAATGAAACAATGTGTTTTGGCCACTTTTTGAATAAAATTATGTGTTTTGGTTGAAGAGGATGTTTTTTTTTCTTAATGCTTAGTCATAAGAAAATATCAAATGGCGTGTCATCCAACATTATTCAAATTCTTCTCTTTGCTCTTAAAAAAACTAACTAGTAAACCTTTTTGAAATGTCATTTAATGCATTTCCCACAACCCAAATGAGATAATAAATACATCATTTGACCATGTTTTCACTAGAACAATGTCTTTTGGTCAATGACTAGTTAAATAAACAATGTCAAATGACATGTAATCTAACATTGTTCAAATTCTTCTTTCTTTGGTCTTGAAAAATCTAACTCATAAATATTTTTTAAAGTCATTTAATGTATTTTCCATAACCCAAATGAGATAACAAATATACCATCTAGTAACCCTGAACCTATGTTACACCCTCATCCATATTCGCGTCGATTTGCCACTTAATAGATATTTACACAATCAATACTAGATTGTCAAAGTTGAGAGTTTAGCTTTTTGGGCTAACCTTTCAATAATCTAGCCAATGATTGAGATTCTTTCCATACAAATCAAGGACCAAGATTCATGTTTGGAAAGGATCTCATGCCCCTCCTTCATCCCTTATAAAGAGAGGTGAAATTCATGAAGAATAAAAAAACATAGAGAAAACTGAAGAAAAAATTAAGAGAGAAATAGAAGTAAACCAGGAAAAGAATAAGAAAATCCTTTAAAAAATACATTAAAAACAACCCAAAACCATCATATTCTAGCCATAAACCACCCTCATATTATTCTATACTAACTTATGGTTTATTCAAGAAAATAACCTAAAAAAAAATCCTGCTAACAATCATCCCCACCACCTTTATCCTTCTCCATAAGCTCCACCATTCAAATTTTATCTTCTACAGTAAACCACTGTAAATCACTAACAGCTCTAGCAATGCCACCAATAGCAAGACAACATCCTTCTTAATGCAAAGTAAGTATTTTTTTTTCTTAATATAAGCCTTACACGTATGATATATTATATGATATTAACTTGAATATATAATTCATGCTACTAACAACTTGCTAAAAAAATTTCACCGATCGGTTAGGCCAATGGTAGATAAAGAAAGGATTGAGTCCCTATTTCATCCCATTCTACAATACTAGGTTGGGTTCATATATATATATATATATATATATATATATATATATATATATAGGTCATATGTCAGCCCAACAAAATCAGGTTGGGTTAGGTCTAAGGTCATCTTATACCTAAAGGCTTGTTTAGCATGCTCTAATTTTATTAAGCAAAAAGTATCATGTTTTGGTCTTTAAGGCATGTTTTCCAAAACCCTACCTTAGGAAATTTTTCATCCTTGTCGTTTTAGGTTAAATGTGTGTTTGATAAACATGTCCTATTGTCATCATCTTTAGGGTTATTTTGTTCTTATTTTAGTGTTTAGCAAAACAAGCTATAAACAGTTTTAATAAAAATCTCACAAATCTTAGGGATAGTTTTAAATTTTTTATGGATTACAAACTTACATTGTAAGTTTTTGACGTAATATTAAAAACAATTCTTTCAAATTTCAAAAAGATATTAAAAAAATTCAAAAACAAATCCTTAGTTATAAATTATAAAATATGTGTTTGTTTGTATGTATATTGCCTAATTCTATAAGCTTTTCATGCATATTTTTTGTATAAAAGCTAAAAACAAATTACATCTTTATTATCTATTAAAAATAGATATCTTAAAATTTTATAAATATCCATTATAATTTGGTGAAACTTTAAAATATCAAAAAAAAAATTAATGTATTTAATAATATTTACGGTATGAATTATATAACATAGTGCATACTTATGATATTAGATTAAATGAATTAATAGCAATAAATGTTAGAAAATAGTTGTAGACTTTATTATTAAGCTGTATAAAATTATACTATAAAGTGTATCCTTGGATATTTAAGACACAAAGAAAAGAAAAACATGAAAACAAAATTTGGGCACTAGAACAAATCGGATTTAGCCTGATAAGGTAAAAACAATTTTATGAAGAAAGACTTATATTGAATCTTGGATAAACTAATGAATAAAATTATGACTTATAAAAATAATCAATCAATAATAAAATTTATCATAGATAAGGTGCATCAGAGGTGATCAGTCTTCCTCATTGGCAACTAATTCCCTTACTTAGACTGTATTAGAGCAACTGGTTTTCTAGTAGTCATTATATTAGGTGGTGACTTCTTTAAAACCATAATTATATGATTATTCCCAAAGCCCCTCGATTTAGGAGGCAAGTTTGTCATTTGATGTCGTTCACACTATGAAAATAAGGAATTATAAAATTTTATTCTCTTGTATATTTTCAATTATATTGGATTTTCATCACCTATTTATATTGAAGAAAACAATTGGCAGATATGTGCCAAGATTAATGTAACAAGTTACACATTATATTGAGGGTTTTACTTCTTATTATTACGTTGCAAATATGTTATTTAGAATAGGTTTTATATAATTTTACAAATACACTTTATCAAATTAATTCAATAAATATTTTACACACACTTTAAAAATTATCAAATATATAATACCTTGTTGTCAAATAATTTCTTTTCACCTACAATTTAATTGTTTAAACAGGTTTCCAATACTTCCTCCACTCAACTTGACAAGACAATAAAGAAGACCATCCCCAATTTAGACCTTCCATATATTATAATTAAGTAACCATAATAATCTCTTACTACAGTAATTGTCCCAAAACATCCTTACATTGTACCACTTTTGGCTATCCTAAAATAGCTTTACAATTTAGACCTTCATAATGCACAACCTTATTTCCTAAAAGCAATGCTCACATTTCACCTCAAATATATCATCATCAGCCCAACATTTAATTGCATTGATGTCATTAGCCCCATTCAAGGCAACTAGTTAACTATCAAGAGGTCGTTAACATCTAGAGAGATCATACCATCCATTTCAACCAATTAGATTTTTGTGTCTTTATCAAACACCATATCTGCCAGGTCTTGTATTCCCTGTTCAATTGTCAGATAAATATCAAATGGGAATTTTTATTTATTTATTATTCATAAAAATGTACATTTATTATTCAAGAAAACAACAACTGGTTCCTTTTCTTTTGTGCTCAGAAATGACGTGCCTCCGCATAACAAAACAAAATAATATCGAAATATAATAGCACAAGTTGCTTTTTTTCTTGTCTGATCTTGATACGTACAGTGTCCTTGGGTTTTAAAAAAAATCGATTTTGATCGATTACTGATGCGAGCTGGATTCTAAGAGAACCGATTAAGAGGGAGCTGAGTTGAGTAGCTAGAAATTTTGATGTATTCCTGGTTAGTATGGAGACATTTCCAGAGGCAGGGGAAAGAAAATAAGAGGGAGAACAGAGAGGGAAGGGAACACGTTAATTGTATTGTATATTTCTTGTTTTCTTCTCTGCTACAATCAACTTTTGATATAGAAATGGAAAGCTTCTAGAATGCCACATGAGGCTCTTGCTAGAAACAACTTAACATAATAAAAAGGAAATAACAACTTGACAGAATGCAAATAAGATAGCACGCAGCAACAGCCTGGCACCATTGCTTTACTTAAACGGTGCGTTGCAGCTCCTCTTCGTAACAATACCTTCCCCTTAACATGATTCCTTATCCTCAAGGAAGAATTCTGGATACCTTAGATGCAGGTCCTCATAGAACTCCCACGTGGCCTCCGAGGGTGACAGAGTCTTCCAGTGAATCAGAACTTGTGTCGCTGTTCGTTGGTGATGTCGAACCATTCTTCTGTCTAGGATGGCTTGGGGTTGCAGATCAGGCTCCTTGTGTGAGGTGGGTAGTGCGTCATGGACAATCTTATGCCCCACATGCTCCTTGAGTTGGGACACATGAAAAACAGGGTGTATGGTACTGGAACTGGGAAGATTCAACCGATATGCTAGGCCCCTATGTATGCTGATACTTGATAAGGACCATAGTATTTTGACGCCAGCTTGTGTGAGGTTCTCCTACTCATGGTTTGCTGCCTGTAGGGCTGGAATTTGAGATAGACCCAATCTCCCACCTTGAAGATGCGTTCAGTGCGCCTTTTATTTGCGAGTTGCACCATACGGTGTTGAGCTAGCTGAAGGTTGGCTTTGATGTTCTTGAGCATGTCTTCTCGTAGTGTCAACTGCTGATCCACGACTTCTATATTGGAATCCTTAGGAAGGTAAGGGATGTGAATCGGAGGAGCTTGGTCGTATAAAACTTGAAAGGGAGTCTTCTTGAGAGAGGAATGAAAATTGGTGTTGTACCACCATTCCGCCAAAGGAAACCATCTGGACCATTGTTCTGGTGTCTCATTGGTCATACACCTCAAGTATTATTCCAGACAGCGGTTCACCACCTCCGTTTGTCCGTCTGTCTGCGGGTGGTAAGCTGTAGAGTGTAACAATTGGACCCCCTGATAAGTGAATAGATCCTTCCAAAACCGGCTTAGGAACACGGGATCTCTGTCACTGACTATAGAAGTTGGTAACCCATGGAGTTTGTAAACGTTGTTCATGAATGCATCTGCCACTGATGTTGCTGTATAAGGGTGGGAAAGGGCAATGAAGTGTGCGTATTTGCTGAACCGATCTACCACCACTAGCACTACATTTTTTCCCTTGGAATTTGGAAGCCCTTCGATGAAGTCCATATTGATATCAATAAAGGGTGCCAAGGGTATAGGGAGAGGTTGAAGTAAACCCGGAGTGAGGACGTTCTCGCTCTTGTTCTTCTGACACGTGTGACATTCCCTCACGTAGGCCCGCACATGCTTCTGTTGTTTCTTCCAGTAGAACAATGATCCCACTCTCTTGGCCGTGGCAGTGACGCCCGAGTGTCCTCCCAAGGCAGAGTCATGGTAGAGTGAAATAAGCTGCCCTTGTAGTGCTGGATTGTTGCCCACCACCAATTTTCCCTTCCTGTATAGATGGCCATTTGTCCATGCATAATGTGGGTGTGACCTAGGATTCTGTTGCAGCTGAGACATGATCCTAACCAAGTTGGAGTCCGTCGTCCAAGATGCTTGGATTTCTTCCAGTAGTTGGGTCGAAATGGTGGAGAGTGTAAGGGAAAATACTTCACTGCTTGAGCACCTAGACAATGCGTCTGCCACAATATTTTCCCTTCCCTTTCTATACTCAATAGCATAATCAAAACCTAACAGTTTGGTTAGCCATAAATGTTGAGAGGGGTAGGATACCTTTTGAGCCAGCAAGTGCTTGAGACTCACATGGTCAGTTCTGATCGTGAAATGCCTGCCCCATAGGTAATGTCTCCATTTGGTGACTGCCTGCAGGATGGCTAGCATCTCCCGTTCGTAGGTGGATAAGGCTTGTTGCCTGGGTCCTAGAGCCTTGCTGATGAACGCAATGGGATGCCCTGCCTGCATGAGGACAGCTCCTATACCCGAACCCGAAGCATCTGTTTCAACCACAAAAAGTTGGTTAAGATTCGGCAGGGAGAGAACAGGGGGCTGGACCATGGCCTGTTTTAATGAATTGAATGCCATGAGTGCTTCTTCCTTCCAGATGAATGCATCCTTCTTGAGTAGTTGAGTGAGAGGCTTGCAAATGGAACCATAATTCCTGACAAACCTGCGATAGTAGCCAGTAAGGCCAAAAAATCCTCGTAATTGCTTGACATTTTTCGGTTCTGGCCAATCTAGCACTGCTTGAATCTTTGTAGGGTCTGTGGCTACCCCCTCCTTACAAATGACATGCCCTAAGTACTCAACTTGGGGTATGCCGAAGGCACACTTGTTGCGTTTGGCTACCAGCTGATGCTCCTTAAGTAACTCAAATACAACCTTTAAGTGCAGCAAGTGATCGACCAAAGACTGGCTATAGATGAGTATGTCATCGAAGAAAACCAACACAAACTTCCTGAGATGCTTTCGGAATACATCGTTCATCAAACTTTGGAAAGTGGTCGCGGCGTTGGTAAGGCCAAATGGCATAACCAAGAACTCGTAGTGGCCATTATGCGTGCGAAACCCTATCTTAAATACATCCCCAGCAGCCATTCGTATTTGGTGATAGCCAGCACGTAAGTCCACCTTGGAGAACACAGTTGCTCCCGCTAGTTCCTCAAGCAATTCGTCCACCAGAGGGATTGGAAATTTGTCCTTGACTGTAAGTTGATTGAGAGCCCTATAGTCGACATAAAATCGCCAAGACCCATCCTTCTTTTTTACTAGAACCACCGGTGAAGCAAATGGACTTTTGCTCTGCTGAATAATTCCAGAGGCAAGCATTTCCCCAACCATTTTTTCAAGTATATCCTTCTGGACTCCCGAGTACCTGTAGGGTCTGAGATTGATTCGCTGAGCCCCTCTTTCAAGGGAATGGCGTGATCATGGTACCTGATTGGGGGTAACCCTTCAGGTGCTTTGAATACCTCTTTGTAAGACTCCAACAATTCGTTCAAGCCACTCTGCTCCTGTTGGCTGGGTGTTGTTTGGGTTGACGCATAACATATCTTACAGCTCTCATCCTCCAAGGCTACAAAACTACATATGTTCATACCTGCTAGTTGCGTAGGATCAAGCATCAAGCTGTTAAATTGTGCAAGTCCAATAGGCTGGATTTTAGTGCAATTGGCCCCCTGAGCAACACCTCCTGACCATGCCAATTAAAAGACATCCACAGATCCTTGTAGTTGGAAACAATATTTCCAAGGGTCGCAAGCCATTGGATACCCAGAACCATGTCGCAGTTGATCAAATCCACAATAAAAACATCTGTCTCAAAGTTGACTCCCTGCATTTTCCACTTGAAGTTTTTGCACACAGCCGAGCAGTGCATGGTACCTCCATTTACTGTTTCGACCACCAATGTTCTGATGGGTGTAGTCAAACATTGTAGTTTGTTGGCAGTGGCTCTACTGAGGAAATTATGGGTGCTGCCCGAGTCGATCAAAATATAAACCGAATATTGGTCAGCCTTCCCAGTTACTCTCAATGTGTGGCAACCCCGTGTTCCTTCCAAGGCGTTGAGAGAAATGTGAGGGGTGAGGGACTCTTGTTCTACAATATTGATTTCCCCTTCTCGGTCTAACCCTTCCTCTTCATCTTCAACTATGCACAAGGAGTACAACCTCTTATTTTTGCATTGGTGACCTGGGACAAAACGCTCATCACACTAGAAACATAGCCCCTTAGCTCTCTTGTCCTCTAAGTCTTGAGGTCGTGTGGGTTTTTGCGAGAAGTGTGTAGTAGTAGGGGTAGGCAGTATACCAGATTGTTGTGGTTTAGAGGTTGATATTGTTGATGGTTTTAAGTAGGATGGGGATGGTCTCAGTTTAAATGAAGTGGACTGGGGTGGAACTTGGGAGGAGTATGGGTGGGGTGTGGTCAGCGACCTTCTATAGGCCAGGGTGTTGTTTTGTAATCTGGCAAGGTTGTAGGCCTGTTTAAATGCCTTGGGGTCGAATATTTTAACAGGGTTTTTGATCTCTACTTCTAGTCCTCCAATGAAAAATACCATGGCTTGTTTTTCACTGATGTCTGCCTTGTTCCACAGGATATCAAAATCCTGAATATAGGTTTCCACATCGCCCACCTGCCTTAATTCCATTAGCTCTTCCAGCGGGTTTTGTTGGCATGCAAACCGCCCACATAAAGCTTCAGTATATTCCTCCCATGTAGCTTCACGCCCTCCTATGCTCCTTGTAAAGTTTTGATGCCAGTATAAGGCCATGTCGTCCAAATAGAAGGAAGCGAGCTTAACCTTCTTTGCTTCTTTGATTTCCTCCATGTCAAAGTATTGGTTGCACTTATATAGCCACTTGTGAACGTCTTCCCCTTCAAAACATGGGAAATCTCGGTGAGGCTTATGTATCTTGTAAGATGATTGTCCTTCTGCCCCGAAACTAGCTTGTTTAGAGGAAGAACACCCTAGACGAGTGTCTGGATAGCCCTTTGCAGGGTCCTGTTCCATTGCATTTGTTTGCACCTTCTGTAGAAGGGTAGTTTGTTGGTAGGCTAACCCACTGATGAGCTCCTTGAGCTCCTCAATCTTAGTATCTTGCGTTACCTTTGTTGCCTACACCTGTTGGCCATAAGTTTCCAACATGGCTAATACCTTCTCATGTGGCACCATTTGCTCTTTGTTTGCTTCTTCAAGGGATTCTTCCAGTTTCTTAAGATCTTGAGACCTCGTGTCTGGTGGCATAGTGGAAGTCTGAAGATCAGAGGTTTTGATACCACTTGATGCGAGCTGGATTCTAAGAGAACCGATTAAGAGGGAGTTGAGTTGAGTAGCTAGAAATTTTGATGTAGTCCTGGTTAGCATGGAGACATTTCCAGAGACAGGGGAAAGAAAATAAGAGGGAGAACAGAGAGGGAAGGGAACACGTTAATTGTATTGTATATTTCTTGTTTTCTTCTCTGCTACAATCAGCTTTTGATATAGAAATGGAAAGCTTCTAGAATGCCACATGAGGCTCTTGCTAGAAACAACTTAACAGAATAAAAAGGAAATAACAACTTGACAGAATGCAAATAAGATAGTACGCAGCAACAGCCTGGCACCATTGCTTTACTTAAACGGTGTGTTGCAGCTCCTCTTCGTAACAATTACATATTATTGAAAATGGTGTTGATCATGTTTCTTTCTGTGGCTTCTGCGTTCTTGCCATATTTGCATGTGGCTTTATTTCATCCAAGGCGTTTTCATATGTAAGCTTGCATCCATGACTTTCTCTGTTAGAGTATAATATAATCATATTCTAGGGCCTCACCTACAAAGCTTAAGCTTTTAGGTGAGATGATTCCTTAACATGGTATCAGAGCCTTGTTGACCCAGCGGTCACGGGTTCAAATCTCACCACCCCATTCTATTTGATAAAAAAAAATCAAGCACAAGGTAATGTGGGTCTGTGCAAGTTTCAAGCGTAAAGGGCTTTCACTTGAGGGGGTGTGTTAGAGTATAATATAATTATATTCTGGGGCTTCACCTACAAAGCTTAAGCTTTTAGGTGAGATGATTCCTTAACATTCTCTTTGTTTTATCTTCTTCTTTTTTCCACAACTTGAGCATTTGACTTCTATTGCTAGCCAAGCTGTCGTTGATTAGAAGAGAGAAGTAAATTCTACCTCGGTTGTGTTTGGATAGTATGTCATTTCACAATAAAAATCACAGGTATGTGTATAAATAAATTGATATTTCTAAGAGTTCTGATGCGTATTTCTATTCTTTTAAAAAATAAGAGTTAAAAAAATCTTTATGATTGCTTTAATTACCCATATTTTTAGTTCCGAGATAGTTTCAAAGCATTGCCTCAAGGAGTAAGAATTATTTTTCTATACACCATTGTTGAGTCCATGAAAGTTATATTTGATTCAGCATAATCCCTCTTGAATTCTATAGTATTTTCATTGAGTAGATGTAATTATACATGCTATATTCAAGAATAGTAAACACAACTCAATATCCATGAATTTCTATAGATAAAAAAAACTCAGCACATCACTTGGGAAAATCGCTCGTACATATCGATTGTCGTGTTCAAGAATTAGTAAACACAACTCTTTGTACATGAATTTCTAATATATATTGGAAGTATAAGCTTAAACCCATTACTGTAAGCTTAGCAATACAAAATCGTATAGGGTCTATCTCCAAAGCCATGCATGTAGCTTAGATTAAAATCGGTAGCTTCGAATTTTGAACTGAGAGAAACGATGCACTGTATAACTTTGTTGATTTATTCGATCGAGTGTTGGAATTTAATGTGGTCAATTAGGTCAAAAGGCAGGGGGGATGCTTTGACTCTGTGTTTGTATAGTTGTTTGACCACTTTATCAGTCAACGACGATAGAACAACCTTGATTACGACGAATCATTATTACAAACTTATGCCTTGATTTTCTCTTCTTAACCCTTTTGGTGAGGGTCGAAGAAGCACGCATGAAAGCTGGTTTCAGGTTTTTATAAGGATATATATCAAGATTTGTTATGCAAATCATAATTTTTTTATTATTATATCTATCATAGAATAAAAATAGAAATTAAACTCCACCAAAATCTTGCATTTTCCTTGCAATGCATGGCACTTGCAAACCACCTATAAATGATAATAAACATGAACATGAAATGAATGCCAACAACAACAACTTTCATTGACATTCCTGCTCAAAATACGTAAAGAGATTGGCTCGAACCAAGTGGATCAAGAATCAACGGTGCATAGAATCCAACCGAAAGCTAGCAATACAAGCTCCCAAATTTAGAAAAATTAATCTGGACTTGCTGAAAATCATGATCAAAAGGGAACTCAGAGTCCCTTTCAAGAATCAAAAATGTATCGTATCATCTTTGGATATGTTCCATGAACAGAAAATGCACTCGAACTAATCCAATGGCAGGGATTGGTGAGTCGGTGCGTAAAACATATCCATGATTATAGTAAAATAGGGTCTAAAGTAACTTTCCTGGAAGGCATACAAAAATAAATATTATATTGCAATTAAAACAAAGATTAATTAAAAATAAATGTCATCAATAACGGAAAGGGTTTCAAGGAATCGTGATCTGCTAATGATTAACACGTTTCAAATATAATTTAATACGAATTAAAATGCAATGGAAATGAATTGTTATTGAGTGAGTTGAGAATGGGAGGGCATGAAAAAAACTTCAATTTGTTATTTAATTATTTTCTTGTTTTTTTTAGATGTCTTTAGATGGAATAAAAGTTTTACGTCCAGTGTCAATTAATTAATATTCAGATATTTTATCCACCGTAAAAAAAGTTTCAGGTAGAAAATTAAAAAAAGATATGTCTGCTATTTATCCAATTGTAGAATAATTTTTATTTTTCAAATCTAAACTCTAGATCTTTAATTTCATATTATTGGATGTCTTTGTATTGGCATATAGTTCTATCGAAAGAAACTATAAGGTATAACCTTTCTTTTTTTCTTTTTTGTTGTTGTTGCTTTAGATTCATACTTACTATAAATTGGAATAATAAAAGCAACCCAACTTGGCCTGACCCCATTTTTTTTATTTTGTCTATTTTATTTTTATCAAATTAATCAAGATTTAAAATGCTTCTCGGGTTTCTCTTACATCCTTAAAAACGCTATCATCATCTAAATATTATTTTTCCATGCTAAAATAAAATTAGGTCTGACCCTAGGTGCGACGCAGGTTACCAAAATAGCTTTATTATCTATAAAAAAAAATCATTTTGTTTTTTTTTATTAACTTCAAATCCATAATACATATATAGAAGTTTTTCTTAATTTTAATTCAAATAAATATTTATTTGATATGAAAAAATATTGTTAACTAAGAGTGTTTTTTCCAAAAGAATTTATTGATACATGTTTTTTCTAGGAAAATTATAAAAAAGAGATGACTTCAAAGTATGGAACTGATCGCGAAACTCATCATCATTTGGCAAAGCATCTTGGTGTGTGGCTTCAGGGGGGTGACAAAGAATAGAGTATATGGTGCATCTCGTATATCAAAATCTATAGTTAGTACGAGTTCTTCATCACATTCCTACTCAGTGGAGTCGTCATATCCCAACTCATGTTATCGGGAGTTAAAGAAAAAAGATGATCTGATTTTAAAAATGAAACAGGATATAGATTCCATAAAAGAAAATTTTATGAACAATCATGGATGTTATGGTAGGACATCAAATATGGGTCAAGATATGTCAACACCTGTGGCCCCATCGATGCCACCACATACAATGGCATATATTAGGCCCACGTCTTTACCAATATATCAACCTCGGCCTCGATGGCCATATATTGGTTCATCTTCCTCTTATCAACATTATCCTAGCTCGTTTCCACCTTAAGCACGTCTTTTTATTATATGTTGATTTATTTGCACATGTAAGTTTAACTAAATTTTCGAATGTATTATGAATTTTAATTTATTGAATTTTTATTTGAACCATATTTAGTTTTAAATATTAATGATATTTTAATATGTTCTACTACTTTCAAAATATTCATACATAATTAATTAATAAACCATGAAAATTCATATTGATTAAAAAAACCAGCAATGATGATCAACAACAAAAATTCTATTGCAAACTATTACTCAGCAACTAAATTTAGCAATGGAATTTTTGTTGAATTACAAAGCTTAGCAGTGGGAATTCCATTGCTAACTATTACTCATCGGCGGAAATTAGCAACAAAAAATTTGTTGTTGACTATTACTCGACGACAACAGAGATTAGCAACGGATATTCCATTGCTAATTTATATGCTCTATAATGGATAATCTGTTGCAGATAAATTAACAATGATAAATTTGCATCGGATAATTTCCAATGCAAATTTCAGTGCCAATGTTTTTTTTAGCAACAGATTCTCTTATTATTAGCAATGAATTAAATGGTTGTTGATGTCTCCCTTTTTCTAGTAGTGTTTTTCTAAATAGTTTCTCTTTTTCTCTGCTTTCATTAAAAGATATATTTTATTAAACAATCACTGCCATAATAAAAACTAAGTAATATATATTGTTTTGATGTATTTATAGATTAAAAAATACATTATATAAAACAATCACTACCATGCTAACAAATAAACTTAGAGAGAGTCAAAAAGAATAGGAATAGGGGAGGATGACATGAACATTTGCATCTGCATCTGTTCTAAGGAATTACCTTTAAACGACGAAAGCATAGAAAATGCTGTCATGGATCATTGGGTGCCCTTGCAGGGGGCAGTGTGCACCTCAAAGGCACATGAACGGAGGACAGATTCGACCCAAGTCGTACACGGTGTCAAAAGAGTTGATGCTTTGTACGGTTGAGATTAGGTTTAATAAATTCTGAATCAAAGGACCCCACACGCTAGGGCATCAATTTTCTTGTTTTAGCAAATTGAGGGGGTTTCTGAATCCCTCTGCTCCAAGAAATGAAAATGGATTGATCGAGGCAAGGCAAAGCCATGCATGTCTCACATTTGCTCCTTCCTTCTACCTGCGTTTCTTGGATTTCACATGCTATTTAATGCTCTCTCTAATCCATAAAGCAAGAAGAAGCATTCTGATTCTGTAGGAGGAGAAAAGAAAATCTAGAAATTTTAGATCTTTTTTTTCTGAAAAAATTCCCACTTTCATTAATGGGTTCTCCAGAAAAAAGCCCTGTGTGAAAGTTAGAAATTAAAGAGAGAGAGAAAAAAACAATGGTGGTCTTGAATAATTTATCAGATGTTAGATTCGTCTGTTCTTGTGGCTGGCATTTACAAGAATATTGTCGTGGTTGTAGATGATAGTGTGATTGATGTTATTTTTTATAGTATTTTTTGTTCAGAAAGGTATAGAGTTGTATTTTTTTTTATTTTTAAAAATTATTTTTAATATTAGCATGCTAAAATTATCTAAAATTATAAAAAAAATATATAAATTTAAAGTAAAAAAACAAAAGAAATCAATACTTTTAGGGAAAACAAATTGTAATATCATGTCAAACAGTACTCAGTATATAAATAGGAGCCACGCGGCAAACTTTAATCTCACAACCGAGAGGCTGGTAATAACAGCAGCATAATTATTGTTTTTATTCAACTTGGCACTGCATAAGAACCTCACATTGTTTTTTTTTGTGTGGGTGTGGCAAAACCCTACTTTGGAATCATTACCCGACCTAGAAACTAGATTGAGAGCATCTGTCAGAGTCAAGGGCATATTCCTTTCTATCCAAAAATGGTAGAAAAAAGAAGGAAAAATCCTTCGGTTTATTACCGAATGTGGGCAACTTGGTGAACCTGTGATTTGATTGATGAACAAACTGAAATTGAAACAGAACAGCTCCAGTACAATTCCCTACTTATGGGGTACGGAAAGGATCCATGCTGTTTTCCTTCTAGCTAGCCTAGCCCAATTCTGTACGATGAAAACGTTGCGGTGACTGCATGGCATTTTCAGGTCTTGTCCGTAACGAGCTTGAAAAAAATCCATCAGAAGATGAGAGAGGGGTCTCTTTCTTCAATCATGAGCACGAGAAATTTTGACTGTGTTGAAGGGATTTGGACAGAGAAAACAGAAATATACATTTATTTCTAAGATATTTTAGAACTAAATTTTATATATTTTCAAAACACAGAGCATACCCTCCCTTACTGTATTTATCCCCAAACAGTAGCAATTGACAACGTCTGTTTACCTCAAACAAATTAGCTCATGAATTATATTCTCTCTTTTTCCACATTATTCGCTGATTTACGTGTATAAATTTTATGGTACCGTACGTTAACATTCCTTCTCTTTTTATTCCATCTTTTCTGACATGTTGTTGTTGTTGTTGTTTCGATACTGACAAGCCTCCACAGTTCACCAAAAATCTCACTTTTAAACTTTTTATGCCGTAGCAATCATCAACGTGCAGGTTCAGCATTTTGAGCTTCAGCCCCCGGAGAAAAAGTTGTGCTTTTCATTTAAGAGATTCTTCTTACTATTAGGTAGTTCATCGATCCAGAGATATGGCCCCGTGTTAATTTAAACCGGTTTATTAGTGAACCTAGGGATGAACTCCAAATCTTAAAGCACCTTGAAGTCAAGGGCTTGACAGAGACTAGGCCTCGTGTGAAAATGTGATCATCCTCAACACCACCAAAATATCCCACCTCTTGAAATCTCTTCTAAGTTCCAAGGACTCCCCTAATTACTTTGCCCTACAAGTTCCATACTGGGGTACCAGGCAGGTGCCAAGTTCAAAACTACGACCTGCGTACCTTTAACGGGGTTCATCTAATCAAATATAATACAGACATCAGCAGATGTAATTTACACCCATGATAAGAGATGCGTAGTCAGTCGATAGTTTGAAACTATAAGAAAAGTGCAGAAATCAAAATGGACAAATGCAAATCAAAATGGACAAAATGATAAATGGGATACCAGAGCTACATGATTCAACTGCGATAAGTTTGACTATAATGATTCTTGAGCCTGCAAATGCTTGCATAAATGTCCCTGCCATCTCTTGATCTGTGCTCCCACCAGCACAGCAACAAAATCCTAAATGCTAATACGAGGAACATAGACCAAAAAACACAAAAATCAATCAAGTTTCTTTTCTTTGTCCCCAGATGCAAATTGTCTTGACAGCATCCATTGCTTTGCATTGGTGTAAACAGTGAAGCCCAATAAATGAGAGAAGCAGAAATTCATGATCATTGCTTCAAAAAGGTAAGGATACTTCTCGGGAGGGCGAATGGTTAGGTATATAATATGAAAAGTAAGAGAGCACACAAAATGAATCGTCACAATTGAGAATGTGATCATAGGCCTAGGAAGATGCTTCTTAATATGCCTTCTTCCACTAGGTGCAAGGTAAAGAAGGATGGAAGAAGCGTAAAGAGCCATGTAGGGCACAACCAGTTTGTCACGACACAGAAGAGGAAACATTGAGAGCAATGCACAAAGCATTAGTAACATAGAGTGCACACCAGGCAATTCCATTGCCAACAAGGTTGCAGGCAGAAGCGGCAGCAGAATAGACTTCTCGTGAACTGCAATAATAGTGACTCAAATACTGATTACACATGAGATTATATAAAAATAGATAATATTGGAGAAAGTCTTACATACCTTGGAATGAAAACAAGTAGAATGCGAAAGAACTATTAAGCAACCCATAAAGGAAACCTTTACTGCTCGGAGCCAATATTTGTTGAATCATTGAAGGCAGAAAAGCCAATATAGTAGCAACCAAGCTGACAAATCTCAGAGAATGTGTTGTGAATAATCTCTTCCATTTAATTAAAATTGAGGTACTGCACCAAAAGTTAGCCACATAATCTTCATAAATCCCTCTCTCAAAAGGAGCAAGCCGTGAAAGAACCTGTATCAAGCACCAATTGAAGTAAACAGTTATGCTTGAGTGTAACAGTCAACTTCAGAGAAGAATGATGACAATCAACGTTTTGAATCATTGTAATAGTTTTATCTGTGGTTTCATTTATACAAAGACGTCACACATGCAGTCAGCAGCACCAGAGTTTAATCTTGCAGCCTGATCAATTTTCTTTACCAGTGAAATCATGGATCAGGTTGCCTATAAGAATGTATAAGGTTGCAAGAGATTCTAAAGCAATGACAAAGGCATCATTCTTTATACTTTATGTCCATTTTTACACAATACACGAAAGGAAAAAAAACTGGACAGTCAACTAATAAGAAAAAAGATAGAAAGAAGTGTCAATAAGGAGCATAGTTTCAGCGACCATAACCATGTGCTAAACATTAAACTACAAATTGCAAAATGAGGTGGCCACTTGATCAACATATTCAGATAACATGTCAAGTGTGAACTGCTAAGGTAAAAATATGGAATGAGTTACATGTGCAAGCCAATACAAATAAAAACAAGGACCAACAAACTTTTTCTAACAATATTAATACCGTGTCATACCCCAAAAAAGGCATCTCTTGAATGAAGATATGGCCACCAAACAATAGCAAATGTTCCCAAGACAGCCAAGCCCAATTTTAAAACCTCAAGCAGAGGATTCTTACGCCTTAGGCAACTACCAAACAGATGGCCGAAAAATGCAGGAGCATAATATGCACTCATCTGGATGAAAACACAGGAAAAAAACACCTTTAGAATTTATAATTAACATCAACCTAATAACAAGTCTAGAAAAGTAAAAAGAAGAATAGTAAGAAATTCTGATTTAAATTAGTGGGGAAGGATAGAAACGGCATTCATTATTTTTACTTCTTTGTTTTTCTTTATGCAGAAATCATATGTCATCTCTCAGAAGTCTGTACTTAGTAAATATGGATGCATATGGAAAATTAGGATATTCAAGATCCCATCAAGTCTCTAAATCAAAACAGCGAAAAGCATATGACATTTTTTTTTCTGTTCAGCATTTGTCACTTTTTTGCAGTAAGTGGTACAAACTCATAGTAAATATTACTGGCATTCAAATATATTATCAACTAATTTATGGAAAAGCAATGTCATGCGCTTATTTCTCCATAAGAAATGGGCAATCAACATCCTAGAATGAAAAGCATGAAAACTAAAAATCTTTATGAACTTGCAAAGAAATTAGAAAGGAAAAGAAAACATATATGAAATGATAAAGATTCAAAATGACAATGGGTTCTATGAAAAGTTTGGTATGTGTAAATGGAAAAATTGCCTGGTTGTTTAGTGTACCAACTAATCCATAGACTAGGCCAATAGTGGAGTGACAGTGTCTACAAGAAAATGGACCCTGCACGTTGTATTTATTGGTTTAATATATGAGTAAATTCTTTAAGAACATTTCACATAATTAAGAAATGACTGATAATAACAGGGTTGGCACCCGAAATATTGCAATTGTTGTAATAAAATTCCCGTGTATTCATGCAAGTTGCACATCATAAACAACCTGAGTTGTTTGCAATCTACCTTCAAGATACAATATGCAGTCAAAAGAAAGAAGCCAGCCAACATCAAGAGTCACAGGGATTCAAATATGAGATGTTCAAATGTGCATCAGGATGATAGATCGGTCTATTATGATTAATGATATTATGTAATTATTTACTGTATATTCCTGACCTGGGCAGTTCAAGCATTTACGTATTCCAAAGTTGAATACAAATTAAGAAAAAGCAGATATACAACTGAAGTCAAAAAATATCTATTTATTGTCTTATGTCATTGGGCTTCTTGGAAATCCAGCAGTAAGGATATTCAAGCCAGGTCTTTCATATATAATGATGGGAATCAATAAACAGACACTGGCTAAAACCCCTCCAAGCAACGTTACAGAGCCCAATGCATTATGAGTAGAAAACCAGATCTCTTCATTATTTTTGTTCACTTCAGACAAATAGTCTCAGTTATGCCTTCTATAATTCTCCAACAGATATTAACAATTAGTACACTCCTTAATCATGGAATCACATTGTTCAGTCAGCAGGAACTACTATTCTCACAATTAGAATATAAACTGCATTCAAACTCTGAACCAGGAAACAAACAGCATTGAGCATCCACTCAATAGTCAAACAAACAGCATTGAGCATCCACTCAATAGTCAAACAAACAGCATTGAGCATCCACTCAATAGTCACTACACATTCGTAATAAGATTCCCCATCAAACCTGGCCATAGTTGAGCAATTGTGGTAAAGTAGTAAACATTGCTAGTTCATTATTCTTCCAGCATTTTATCATTGTGGTCAGACACTGGCAATGCAAAATGTTCACTCTGTTTATGATAAGGGAATTACTTATCCAAACAGTTTAAGGTCCTTATAGAGTTATGGATGGAAAACATTACAAGACTAAGTGCTGAGTCCAGACATGGAAATTATATTGGACAGCAAGTAACTTGTAAATTGCAGAGTTTTTATGTAATGAAGACAAACATAAGCTTTCTAACAAACCCTCAAAGAGCTCACTGGGCAAATTTCCTCCTAAACACATTATTGCAGCTCTCGTCCAACCTAATTTAACTTGATAGGCTAGCTGCCCATAAATTTTTTAAGGAAAAAACATTTATTTAAAATTGGCAAAGCTAACTAGTAAAAGGTCGCCATTTCCGGTTAAATTATGTGTTGAGCACATACAAATACAGACGTTCGGTATGTGAGCATATGGGATCAAAGAAAATAAATCACTTGTCTTCAAACTAGTTAAACACTAACAGAAGGCCCTTCTAAATCAATAAATAAAGAGAGAGAGAGAGAGAGAGAGAAAAGAAGAGAAGCACCTGTTTATGGTTAAGAGAAAGACAGAACAGAACACAAGCTAAAAGATTTCTCCGAGAGAGAACAGCAGCAACAGCACCTAAAGTAAGGCCCAAGCTGATGCAATTATACTGAAACAAAACCATATAGAATATAAGAATAATCACATGCTCACAATTCAATTAACTCATAACAAAAGACAAGCACAAACAGTATTCAAAACCTGAAAATGGCCATGATCAATTAAGATCAAGCATGGATTGATTAAAATAACAGCAATGTGCCATGCTACATCACTCTTCTCTCCACTGGACCGGTTAACCCCGTGATAAACAAAAACAAAATAAAGCACGGCAGGGAAAAAAATCAATAAATCAGATGATAAAACCGTCCACCTCATTAGCAACTTCCTGCAAACAAAACACAAAACATTCAATACCCAATGCAACTAAAAACTCAACAAAACTTAAAAAAAAAATTGACAAATGGATCATGATCCTTACCCGAAATGTGTCTCGTGACCTCGAGAAGTAAACAGTGAAACTGAATTTGGATCAAAGTACTTGAGAATAAGACCATGAAAGTAACTCTGATAAGCAGTTAATGGAGGGTAATCGAGACCCCAATAACTCAAATCATTGTAAGTAGTGTTAGAGTACCAATCTTTAATTGGTAAATTGGTTGTAATCTCCATCCAGTGACGTTGAGCTTCAAAGTCACCAAATTTTGGTGGACTGCCTGCACCTGAATATGAATGGAGAGAAACTGAAGCTCTGAGGAGGAGACCGAAGATGCTGATTAAAAGAAATGAACCCATTATTCCTTTTTGAAAAAACAAGCAGGAGACGTCATAAAGATTGTTGCTTTCAGTTTCTCGCTTGGGTTTCTGTACCTTCTTTCTCTCCTTCTCCATTTTTGTTTCTTTTCTTTTTGCAATGGAAATTACCTGATGTTGTCAATGGGTTCTGCTGGGTGAAATTCTGGAGTCTTTGACCATGGATTTGGGTGGATCAGCAGTCATGATGGGTGAGGACGGAGCAGATTGGAGGCCGGAGGATGGCTGATCCTCAAGGTACAAGAAAGTCTAAACGGCAAGGTTTTTTTCTTTGGTGAAGGGCTGGGCAGGCCCAGGTCTAAACGGATTGGGTTGTGAGTTTTGGGGGTATTTTTTTCTAATAAAAAAGTCTTAGGTATCAAACAAATTGTGTTATTTTCCATCCATAAATTGTGTGAATTTCACTTCATAGTAAGCTCTTCATATTAAACAATTTATTTTCTAGTAAAATTTAAGTAACTTAATTAAGCTCTTAATAACCAAATTAAATCGAAACTAGTCATCACTATGAAAATTAAAAAATACATATTATTTTAATAACAATAATTAATATGGGTTGACTTGGTAAATCAAATCTTTTTTTGATAAGTTACTAGATCAGGTTTGACAGTTTCTTTTTTAATTAATATATCTAACTATGTTTTAATTTTATTTATAGAAATAAATTGTATCCTGATTTTAAACTATTGGATTTCATCCTAATTATCTTTTAATTGTTAAAAATCAAATTGTCTAAATTAATAGATATGGTTACAATAAAGGGAAATATTACATGAAATGTGATTTTTCAAATGTATGATTATAAGTTTTAAGAAATAAAGTAGATGTCTTGGGGAAAAAATAATTTAAAATTTTATAATAAAAAATAAAGTAAAATAAGAAGGTATGTCACTCAATAATAATTTCATTGTATATTATTACAATGAATCAATAATATAAAAGTAAAATTGTATTTTTAAATTTTTGTTTTTTCATTATCTATTTTTTTTAATTTCAAATATTTATATTTCAACTCTAAAATTAATTTTTGTTATATGTTTAATACTTAGTTGTTAAGAAAGTCAAAAAAATGAGGGAGAGTGTTTTTTATTTACATCAATCTTAATGTCTAAGATGTCTAATAGAAAGGCATTCAATGAATGTGATTGAGATATCTAATCATGATGGAAAACTACATTGCACCTAGGAAATATTTATTTATTCAGATTGCTTTTAGTTTTTAAATTGATTAAATGATGTTTTTAGGTTGCAATTGGAGTTATTGAAGTTCATATGGTATTTTTATATGAGAATAAATAAAATTAAGTTTTCATAACCAAATATCCGGACCCTAATTTTATAGCACCTCTTGTGGATATAACTTATTGTAGTGGATGATTTAATAATTCTTATTTAAAAACAAAACTAGGATCTCGAACCTAACTTTTTAGGCTCGAGTACACATGGTTTTTTTTATGTCAAAAGAGCCATTACTTTGTGCTCCGTTGTATGGAGAGAAACAAAATTATATCGTTTTAACATATATAATTTGTTGTTTTGTATTTTATTGTTATTTTTTATTCTTTATTTTTGTTTAGTTTTGATTTTTTTTATTTTTTTTGATCCTTGATAGTTTTTAATTTTTTGTTTGTACTTATATATCTAAACTCTTAGTTTTGACTTTTAATTTTTATTGTTATTTATCTTTGTATTAAATGTAGTTTGTGCTAAAAAATACAGTAAGTTTAGTTTTGATGACGTGAAATAAGAGTGAAATTCCCTCTTATGCATGTATAGTGAATCTTTTATTGCTAGTGATTTGTTATCTTTGTATTTTTTTTTTGTCTATGTATGGCTTGATATATTTTTAGTTTAAAGTGATTTTTATTCTTTTAAGTTTTATTCCTCATATTATTATATTAAAAGCATTTCAGAGCACTAAGATTTAATTAATTTGATATTTAAAAAATATTTCATTTATATATATATATATATTAAGGCATTAATATTAAACAAATATCAAAATATATAATTAGCCTCATATATATTTTTAAAAAAATATATACTTTAAAATAATCATTATCATTATTTTAAATACTTATCCAAAAGACTGCGACGTATATATTAAACCGGGTTCCTAGTAAAGCGGTTCCAATGACACCATTTGAACTATTTAAAAGAAGGAAACCCAGTTTAAGACATTTACGTATTTGGGGATGTCCAGCAGAAGTAAAGTCGTATAACCCACATGAAAAGAAATTAGACTCAAAGACGGTCAGTGGATATTTTATTGGCTATCCGGAAAAGTCTAAGGGATTTGTATTTTACTATCCTAGTCATAGTACAAGAATTGTCGAGACGAGTAATGCTAGGTTCATTGAAAATGGTGAAACTAGTGGGAGTTCAGAATCTCGGGGAGTGAACATAAAAGAAATTCGGGCAGAAGATTCTTCACCCGTAGTTCCGACCCAAGTAGTTATTCCTGTTGTTGGTGTACAACCAAATACCGAAAAAGAACAACAGAATGAGGAACATACGGTCCCACTAAACCAGGAAATCGAAAATGAACTTATCGCAATTCAAGAACAGAACATTGTGTCACAAGTACCATTAAGGCGATCTATAAGGGAAAGAAGATCTGCCATTACAGATGACTATATGGTTTACAATGTTGAAAGTGAATGCGACCTTAGTCTTGATGAAGAACCGAAAACATTCAAAAAAGCCATGGAAAGTGAAAATTCTGAAAAGTGGTCTAATGCTGCAGAAGAAGAAGTTTCTTCTATGAATGTCAACAAAGTGTGGGACCTAGTAGAGTTGTCTAATGGTTTCAAAATTGTTGGGTGTAAATGGATCTTTACGACCAAACGGGATTCTACAAGTAACTTAGAAAGGTACAAGGCTCGCTTTGTTGCTAAAGGTTTCACTCAAAAGGATGACATTGACTATACGGAAACCTTCTCTCCAGTTTCAAAGAAGGATTCCTTAAGAATTGTTTTGGCATTGGTGGCTCATTATAATTTAGAGCTTCACCAAATGGATGTTAAAACCGCCTTTCTAAATGGAGAGCTTGAGGAAGAAATTTATATGGACCAACCTGAAGGTTTTGTGGCCACAGGAATGGAAAATCTTGTGTGTAGGCTTAGGAAGTCAATATATGGGCTGAAACAAGCTTCCAGACAATGGTATATAAAATTTAATGATACCATATTGTCGTATGGTTTTGTAGAGATCATCGTTGATCGATGTATCTACATGAAGGTTAGTGGGAGCAAGTTTGTCATTCTGGTATTATATGTTGATGACATATTAATAGCTGTGAATGACATGGAAATGTTAAGTGACGTAAAGAAATATCTCTCTAGTAACTTCGAAATGAAGGATATGGGTGAGGCATCTTTTATGATAGGGATAGAAATAATCCGTGATAGATCACAAGGATGGTTAAGTTTGTCTCAGAAAGGATACATAAATAAAGTCCTAAAGAGATATGGGATGGATAAATGTTCTATTGGAAAGGCTCCAATTTAGAAAGGGGATCAATTCAGCAAAATGCAATGCCCGAAAAATGAATTGGAATGTAAAGAAATGGAAAGAATTTTGTATGCTTCAGTGGTTGGGAGTTTGAACTATGTTCAAACATGTACTCGACCAGATATCAGTTTTGTTGTTGGTATGTTATGTCGGTATCAAAGTAATCCCAGAATGGATCACTATAAAGCTGCAAAGAAAGTTCTCAGGTACTTGCAAGGCACCAAAGAGTACATGCTTACATACAGGAGATCCGACAATATAGAAATCGTCGGATACTCAGATTCAGACTATGCCAGCTGCGTCGACAGTAGGAAGTCGACGTTTGGCTATCTGTTCCTATTAGCTGGGGGAGCAGTCTCATGGAAGTGTGGAAATTAGTCTGTCATTGCTACTTCCACTATGGAGGCCGAATTTGTGGCATGCTTTGAAGCCACGGTTCAAGTATTGTGGCTGCGAAACTTTATTTCAGGGCTTGGAATTGTTGACAGTATAGCCAAGCCGCTGAGAATTTGCTGTGATAATTCCGCAGCAGTATTCTTCTCAAAGAATGACAAGTATTCGAAAGGTGCTAAGCACTTGGAAATTAAATACTTATCTTTAAAGGAAGAAGTGCAGAAACGCAGAGTGACTTTTGAGCATATAAGGACAAACATGATGTTGGCAGATCCTTTGACGAAAGGATTACCGCCCAGTATATTTATTGGCCATGTAGAGAAAATAGGCATAATAGATAAGACCTTGCTATGATAGTTTGTGCTCATGTAAAGTTGTTACTCAAAGATGATGTCATTAAAGATTGTGTTTTTCTGTAATTAAAGACTGTTATCATAATAGTTATGCATATAAAGTTTTTTTTGTAGATAGCATATAAAGTTGAGAATTATGGTTTCTCTCAACATAAAGGTCTTTGAGAAATATAGTGAAATCTCAATAGAAAAGAAGTAGTAAAGTTGGAGTTGGTGTGTGGTGCTTGGAAGGGACCCCATTGCAGTAAATGATGGGCAACCGCCATGACTCGGCTAATTCTGGTTTTATGGCACTTATTAGGGGTGAGCAAACCGAACCGAAAAACCGATTAAACCGAGAAAACCGAGAAAAAAAAACCGAAAAAACCGAACCGAAAAAAAAACCCGATTAAACCGAGTATAAAATTCTGAAAAAAATTCCGGTTCGGTTCGGTTTCGGTTTTGCATGGACAAAACCGATTGAACCGAACCGAACCGGTTTGGTTCGGTTTAAATATAAACTATAAATAGAGCTTCTCCGTACGCGACCTATTTCAATTCCTCCTTTCCCCGTTTATTTGTTCTGAGCCTCTGAAAAGATGAAAACCCTAGGTCTAGCAGCCGCTCACCTCTCCCTCCTCTCGCCTGTAGCCTCTCCCTCCCTCTGGCCTCTCGGTCTCTCCTTCCCTCTCGCCTGAAGCCTCTCGGCCTCTCCCTCCCTCTCGCGTTCGGCCTCTCTCTCTTCTCGCCTGTAGCCTATTTCTCTCTCCCTCTAGCCCCTCGGTCTCTCCTTCCCTCTCGCCTGTAGTCTCTTTCTCTGGCCTCTCGGTATCTCCTTCCCTCTCGCCTGAAGCCTCTCCCTCCCTCTGGCCTCTCGGCCTCACCCTCCCTCTCGCGCTCGGCCTCTTCCTCTCGCGCTCGGCCTCTGTTTTTTTTTAAGTTTGAATCTCTGTTTACAAAAGGTAAGTAAATAACTTACTCTGTTTTATTTCAATGTTTTAGTTAATATTCATGGGTGATTCTTTTTTTTTAAGGTGTTGATGGAGTTCATGGAGTGGTGACTTGTCTTATTTAGGCAGTTCTTAGAGTAAAACTGTTGGATCTGCCGTGAGCTCTGTTTCTATTGATTATGTAAGGGTTAAGCCTAAATTCAAGTGATTAATTAGCTTATTTATTGAATAAAATCCTATATTGTGTTGACTTGTGAAAGTTTCGAATTATTTAGTTAGTTTGCTTTTGTTTCCTCACTGTGGAGTGCATTTCTATGAAATGTAAACAATGCACTCTGAATAAAACTTGCCTTGCGATTTTTCAGGGGGAGATTCCACTGTAAGGAGACTTCTCAGTAATGTAGAACATATGATATTTGGAGGTAATTAATGACTCCCTATGATATATTTCTTTTCTTTGATTCTGTTTGCGCTTTCTTAGTCAATGTTTTCATATTTAGATTTAACAGAATTGGGACACTGGGCGGTTGAGACTTGGGTTTTCATTTGAAGGTCTTGGTTCAAACCCTGGAAGGGGTGGGATTTAGGGATTGGGAGGTGGAAAATGGCTATTTTTTTTCATTTGATTTACTTATAACAGTATTGGTGAAAGGTCATAGTGTCTCTCAAACTTACTCATTGAGTAGGATCCGAACATAACAATGGCTTTTGAAATTTGATTATCAGATGTAGATCCTCTGCATTGCAGTGGCTAATTTTTCTGCTTTCTTAAGTGAATCATTTTGCATGGAATCACCTCGTCTCTTTTTGAAATATTTTTAGAAGAAATGAAATATCTAGCTTATTTTATTATTTATTAATCAATTTATTTTCAATCTAACATTTCTATTATTATTTTTTTTTTGTAGAATTTGGTGAAAAGTAAAAGTTGTCAACGGGTGAAGTTCAAAACCGGGTGTATTTTTTGGAAGTTTTTTATGTTAATGTTGCCTGTTTATTTTGAAGCCCTTTGAAGGCATTTTCTGTAATTTAAATTTAAATTTGTTCACCTGTAGTTTTAATTATTTGTCTCATGCTAAATTAAACAAAAGTATTAGAAATGGAAAAACAAAACTTAATAAACACTATATTAACATTTTAATACATTGATATTTGTATTAGTGACAAAAACAAATTAAAAACACTTTATATTTTTTCAAGAAAATCAGTTTTTTTTATATTAATTGCAAGCCCATTAGAAAATTTCTCAAAAGCCCAACAAAAAGCCCATCAGATGACCCATCAGATGGCCCAGAAACCAAATTCGGTTTTTACAATATTTTAATCATAAAAACCGAACCGAACCGAACCGAAAATGGTCGGTTTTTAACAGGTTCGGTTCGGTTTCGGTTTGTTTTTTAAAAATAATATAATTTTCGGTTTGGTTATTTTTTTTGATAAAAACCGAACCGAACCGAAAATGCTCACCCCTAGCACTTACTGAATATTGAACTTGATGTAAAGATGCGCATGAAAGGGAATTGGACTATAAAGTTAACACAACGGTCAAGTGGGAGAATGTAAGAATATTTCCCCTAGAGTGGCCGATGTATTAACGATCCGATCATTAAAGTTCAAGTTCTTTGTAAAGTCTATGGATTCTAATACGTTAAAGTGAAACTGTGATGGATCGGTCTCAATAAACGAGTATTAGAATGGGTACGTTGAGACCCTCTCCTCTAACCATAAAAGAACATATATTCTCATCCGGTTGTATACATACATATAGTGTATAAAATAAAGTTATGCCCTCCTTTCTTTTCTGAATTTTTAACACCCATTCGGTGGGTATTACATAAATTACATGTGGTGGCTGTGTTTTGGCCGAAAGTGGAAGAAAGTGGAGGAAAGTGGAGGAAAGTGGAGGAGAGTGGAGGAAAGTGGAGAATAAAAGAGAAAAGAAAACCATAAAGAAGATCTCTCTCCATCATTGAGATCAAGAACGGAAGAAGGTCTAGAGGAGAAGATCAACAAAGTCAGGAAGAAGGAAAGAATTCAATGCAGCAATTCAAGAACAAAATGGATGGTGGTAAGTTCTAAATTTTCCATTGTTCTATATTTGAAAGTTTTCATCATCAATATAAATGTCTTGTGGGATTAAATGATCTATTGATATATTGGGATAGATTTCGGAAATAGAAATCATTAAAGTGTGTAAATTACATGCGGTATCAGAGTCTAATAGAACCCATTGATCTCCCATTAAAAGGATTGATGATAGATTCTGTGTTTTATCAAACATTGATAGATTGAAATATATGAAAAAACAATTATATCAATGTGTAGAGACTAAGATTATATGTCCAACGTTATATTATATGTTACAATCCCTTAAGTAGATCAAAAGTTATGATTTGTTTTGAAATTATCTGGTTTTACTGGAAGTAGAAACTGTAGTTGGAGCTCGAAGAACTTGCTGTAATAATCGTGCTGCAAGTCGTTGTGTGATGCCACCTATAACACGCTCCCCAAGGCTGCGTGCCTCAGGCTGTTGAAGCACCTGCGCATGCACATTTCCCTATTTAGTTTTCATCTCAAGAATGAATGGCTCTTACTCCACAACGATCCACAAAGCTTCCATTTTAATTAATCAACAGAACAGTCAACTAAGCTGAACAATCCTTAATCTAGCACCAGTTTGTATTGGTCAGATAAATCAATCACCCCGTTCATGCGTTGTGTACAATCATATTCTCAACACAAATGTATAGCACCAAAAAGGTTGGGTTTATCCTCCGGCGAGAGTCCAAGAGGTGAAAGGGGGTTAAGAAGTAGCCTTCCCAAATTTGTCTGAAAAAGGGGGTGGGTTATGAGGGATTAACAAATAAAACAACTAGAATGACTAACTGAAAATTTACAGTTACATATGATGTGATATAAGATGTGCTGGAGAAAAAATGCTTTTGCAAAAAATGGTGCAGATGATTTCCAGTTATTTCGATACCATCCTTACCAAGAGGTCGACCGGTTCAGTCCAAGCGGTTGACCAGTTCCTTTGGTAAAAAACCAAGAGGTCAACCGGTTTAGTCCAAGCGGTTGACCGGTTCAATTGGTAACCCAAGCGGTCGACCGATTCATGCAGAAACCCAAGGGTTAAAATGTTTCCGATGCAAACCGTAAAGTGATTAAGCTAATCTATTACGAAATGGTAATACATATAAAAATTTAAAAGCTTCTTAAAAAGGAGTTCATATTACGTATAACTTGTTAATCACCACAGTGATCTAGTTATATTTAATGTGATGGTAAAGTAAAGATTCATAATTGATCATGATTAAATGATGCTTAAATGACATGAAAGGTTTTGATTGATCAATTAATTACTTAATATATCCTAGGAGATCACCCACAGGTGGATCATTGGGTGTAATAAGTAACACCTAAAGTATTAATCATTTATGCTACGGTCGATAATGTGTATACCCACAGGTAGCATTATTATCGGTTATATGTATGACTTGATTAATTATTAAAGAAAATCTAAACAAGCATCATGTAAAGTGTATGTATTTAATGTATTGCCCATAGGTTGCTTAAATACATACAAGTAAAGTGTTTAGATTTTATTGGTTGATGAATCTATTAAAGTTTCAAAGCACTAACGGTAAGCACGTTGAAAATTTTGCAGCTTCATCAAGTTTGTTTGCTTCTGCAAATTCTGTGGTAAAGTTTAATGGACTCAACTATGAGGAATGGTCTGAACAGATAAGGTTTTCTTTGGGTGTAATGTCCCTAGACCAAGCCATACTCACGGATGATGAACCAGCAGCCATTACGAATGAGAGCTCAGAATTGGAAAAGTCTCGTTATGAGACATGGGAGCGCTCTAACCGGTTGTGCCTGAACTTACTGAGGATGTCGATGGCGGAAAGTATAAAGCCATCTATGCCTAAACAGAGAAAGCAAGGGAATTCATTCTGAAAATAAAGGAACAATCTCAATCGGATGTGGCTGACAAATCGATTGTAGGCAGCCTAATGAGCGAGCTGACTACGAAGAGGTTCGATTGGTCTCAGAAAATCCATGAACATGTCACGTGCATGTCTAATCTAGCATCACGGTTGACGTCCATGGGGATGGAGGTGCATGAATCTTTCTTGGTTCAGTTTATCATTAACTCTCTGCCTCAAGAGTATGGCCAGTTCCAGGTGAATTACAACACCATAAAGGATAAATGGAACTTTCAGGAATTGAAGGTCATGCTCATACAGGAGGAGGCAAGGTTAAAGAAGTTGAAAAATCAAGTTGCACTCGTCGCTGGAATAAACAAAACCGGTAGCAGCTTTAAGAAACCAAGTATGAAGGACAAAAGGAAGGATAAGGGTATCTTCAAAGGACCTAAAAGTAAAATCCATAAAGTGGTCAAGTGTTTCTTCTGCAAGAAGGAGGAACACATAAAGAAAGACTGTCCTAGAAGGAAGGCATGGTTTGACAAGAAAGGTACACAACATTTATTTGTTTGTTCCGAATTAAATCTTGTAGAAGTGCCTAGAAATACTTGGTGGCTTGATTCTAGTGCATCTACTCATGTATCTCATATTGAACAGGGATTCAGTACGATCCAGCCTTTAAAAGGAACTGAAAGGTATTTGTTCATGGGAAACAGGATGAAGGCGCGGATAGTAGGCATTGGGACGTACAGATTGATCTTTGACACTGGTTGTTTTATAGATCTTGAAAATTGTCTCTTTGTACCTGAATGTGCTAGAAATCTTGTTTCAGTAAGTAGGTTGGACAATTTAGGAAAGGTGAATTGGAGAGAAGGGATTGACTTCACAAGAAAAGAAAAAATGAATATATATAAAAATTTAAAAGTTTTGTAAGTTAATTATTTCGCTCAAATGTATAGCATCATAAAACAATCTAGCACCATTATTATTTTTTTACATGTTAAAAAAATTGGTTCTGACTACGGTGAAACGCAGGGCAAGTCACTCGTATATTTTTTCAGTATAAATCATTTGGCCCAATATTTTCATCCATTTTGACTACGTGTCGATTCATATATTTTTTATTTATGTGATACTTGATTTGAAATATCATACATAAAAAGTGATAAAAGTCAATTTTTAAGAAAAACAATATCGTCTAATGAATTATTTTGATTATTATTTTCATTGTTATTATCATGATTGTTAAATTGTCACAATTATTATAGTTGTCATTATAATCATTTTTCTAAATAATAAATATTCTAATTATTATTGGCAATATTATCACTGTCACCATCATTATTGTTATAATTGTTAACATTATTACGACAATAATCATTACGATAACCAACATCATTATTTTTATTAATGTCATTTAAATTATAATTAATATTATTATCATTATTATAACTTTTTATCATTATTGATATTCTTCATATTATTTTATGAGTTATTGTTATTATTACCATCAAACTATAATTATTAACACCATAAGCACTATAAATATTACAATAAATTATAATTTTTATTATTATAATGATCAATAATGTCACTATTATTATCATAATTACAACACCTAAAATTATTATTATTATTACTATAACTGCTAAAAAAATAAAAACACAATTGAAATTCTTCGATCCCAAATTATAACCTTAAAAAATGTGTCATTTAGCCTTAATAAAGATAAGGTAAGTGACACGTTGTTCATCATTTAAGCATCATTATTTTGACAGTTTTGGTTGATCCATTTGGCGACTTCAAATGAATGAATATGGAGCTATAGACCTCTAAATTAATTGTTTGTTTGATATTGCATTTCAAAAGTATTTTTGAAAAAAAAAATTAATTTAAATTATTTATTTTTAGTGTTTTTAGATCATTTTGATGTATTAATATCAAAAATATTTTTTTAAGAATAAAAAATATATTATTCTGATATTTTTATGAACAAGAAACACTTGAAAAAGCAATTTCAATCACACTTCCAAAAAAACTCTAAGTAATATTGGATTCAAATAAAAGGCGTGTATCCCTTCTACCAACTTCAAGTAATGATGAAATCATAGTTGCTCTAACGAGGCCTAAAAATCAAGCAACTCAGTCGACCTGATAGTGAAACCACTATGAGAAAATTGAATTTTATGTTTTAGTGTTCACACTTGTTGCTACCTAAATTTTGACCAACTTATTTTTTTATGTTTCGGGAAAAAAAGAAAAAAATAGAAAAAAGACAAAAATCCAAAAATACCTTGTTACAGGGGCAAAATTGAATAAATTGAGAATTTTACAGTCAATGCAGGTCAAAATCGCGCCAATTAGAAATGAAGGACTAAATTGGAGGAAGCGCACAAGTTAAGGGCTGACTTTGAATTTTTGCCTTTTGAAACCTCTATAAATAGAGTTGTCCACCCACAAATAAGGAGGACCAAAGACCAAAAAATTACACCCCATTCTAAAACCCTAAACCATCTCTTTCTTCTCCAAAGGGCTGCAGCCGCCGCCCCCATCTGGGCAGCAGCTGTAGCCCCTCGTTTTTTCATGCTACCCATCTTTTTCATTTTTTTCAACACCCCCATCCCACCACTCTACCGGTCTCAGTCTCTCCTCCGCCCAGCTCACATCAACCATAACAGCCCTTCCCTCTCGTTGGAGTCCCTTCGGCCAGCCTCTCTTCTCATCACCTCCGTTTCCCTCCATTCTAGCAAACGACCCCTCACCACAGCAGCCCTCCTCTTCGACAGCCCTATATCCTTCCTCTCCGGCCAGACCCCCCACTCTCCTCTCCTTGTGGCCGTCAGCCACCAACAACCCTCACGATCTCCTTTCCTTTTCCTCCCCGATCGACCACCACATTCTCCTCCCGGCCTCACTCCAGCCTTTATTCAGCCACGACCCCGTCGCACGACAGCAGCCCCATCGTGTGAAAGGTCCTCGCCAGCAAGAGGAAGCCGAGAAGAATAGAACTAAAAAATGAAACTGATGCCTGTGGGATTTTGTTTGTGAGACTTTTGGGTTTTCTGTTTGTTTGTTTTTGTTTTGCAGGTCACCTTGGAGGACCCTCGCTGGCGAGAAAGCAGAAAAAGAAGAAGAAGAAGGAAAAAGGAAGAAAGGCAAAACTGGGGTCTGAAGATATTTTTTTGATTTCTGTGTGTGTTTTGTTGTCGTTCGTTGTTGTTTCGCAGGTCATCGGAAGACCATCTCCAGCGAGAGATAAAGAAAAGGGAAGATCTACATGCTCCCAGCAGCCACCACCAGCTCCGACCGGCGACAGCCTCCTCCACGGCACCCCCAACAAATTTGAAGACAGAAGAAAATAAACCAAGAAGAAAAATGCAGATCTGGAGGGAAGAAGAATTAGCGATGCTGATTGTTTATTTTTCTACTTGTTCTGGTTTGTGTTTTGCATGCCTCCGTGAGCTCCACCACTGGCGAGAGGAAGAGGAGGCAGATCTGTTGCTCCACGCGCCGCCGTGCGTGGGCAAACGCGCCACCACCCTGCCTCCTTTGCTGCCACCACTGTTCCCGGCATATGGCACTGTTCCCGAGCCCTTTTTTATTTTTCTTTGTATTTATGTTTTTATTTAAACTTTTATTGAATTTTAGTTGTTATTTATGAAATGTGTGAAATGTAATAAAAAAGACAATGTTTGTGTGAGTTGTATTTTTTTTTAATTTGATAAAAAAATGAATGAAAAAGAGATTGTGTGTGTGTTGTGTTTTATTTATTCAATATCATGTTATTTTGTTAAGAAAAAAGCAATATAAAATGAAATTAAAAAAATGTGTTTTCTTTGTAAAAATCAAAAAAGTGTCAATTAATATTTCAAAAATGTAAAAATCTTATTTTTTAGAAATTTATTATTTATCGTCGGTATTTGGATAAATAAATCTTAAGGGATTAAAAAATCCAAAATATTCGGAGGAACAGTATGCTATTATTCACTGTTCGATGTTTGGATAAATAAATCTTATCCAAAATATTCGGCGGTAATAATATGCTATTATTCACTCTTTGGTATTTGGATAAATAAATCTTAAGGGATTAAAAAATCCAAAATATTCGGAGGAACAATATGCTATTATTCACTGTTCGATGTTTGGATAAATAAATCTTATCCAAAATATTCGGCGGGGATAATATGCTATTATTCACTTTTCGATGGTTGGATAAATAAATTTTAAAGGTTTATACCCAAAATATTCGGGGAAATGGTATGCTATTATTCACCGTTCGGTGTTTGGATAAATAAATCTTATCCAAAATATTCGGCGGGAATAATATGCTATTATTTACTTTACGGTGTTTGGATAAATAAATTCTAAAGGGTTTTTTTCCAAAATATTCGGCGGGAATGACAATAATCAATAAAATTCACAAGATTTTTTCTAAGCGGTAATCGATTTTTTTTTTATCTTAGCATTTTTTGTGAATAAATACGACTTATTGAAACATTTTAAATCACATTGAAATAGACAATGCAGCTTACCTCAGGTAAGGCGTATTAGGGGTGCTAATACCTTCCCTTTACGCAACCAGTCCCTTACCTTTGAATCTCTGAGCAGACCAGTACAAATCGGGTGTTCCTAGCGACCCTCAACGGCCAGGTGGCGACTCCTCATCAACTCCACATGCGAGAGCCAGGATCCCTCCCGAGATGCTGCGCGGGGACGTGCGACAACACTAAAGACTTCTAAAACGAGTTCTTATCAATGGTCTATTATCATTTCCTTAAGCCTGAGAATTTAGAAAATGAACTTAGGATCCCTCAAAATCCTAGTAAAACCCTATAAATACCCTATTTAGGATCATAGCTAGAAGTGAAGGGAAAAAAGGGGGGAAAAAGAGAAAAGGAGTGCAAGATATTGATAAGAAATGTACATGCAAATGTCGAGATACTAACATAAAATGTTTCTAAGCTTTGAAGGATGGTAAGTTAGTGTGAGAGATAACTTTGCAAAGAAAAACAATATAGAGAGGTGTTTTAGGTATATTTTCTTATCCAAAGAATGTCATTGTGGATTGTTTGAGGTGTTTTTTTATATGTTTTTATTTTATATTTATGTTTTCAAGCATAGAAAAAAAGGTTAGGAATGCTCAACAAATAATATCCTATTCACCTTTTTAATGTTGTGTGTTTTTATTTACTGATTTAGTTTTAAAAGTCTTGTGATGTTTTTGATATAATAATGTTAATGTTTAAGAGTTTATATATATATATATATATATGTGTGTGTGTGTGTGTGTGTGTGTGGTGTTGTTTTAGTTTTTGTTTAGCTTAAGCAATGTATATTGAAGCAAGCAACAATCATATTCTTAGTAATGTTAGGTCTCTTCATGACCAAAATAAGCTTAAAGAGCCAATCCTGAATTTATAATTTCTTTTAAGTTGATAGTTTGTTAACCTCATACATGATTTTAATATTTTGATGTTATTTGTTATTGTTTTTAGATTCAACATTTTTGTGTATGGTAATGTGACTTATTGAGATAAAGAATGAATGTTTTAGAGGAAAAAATATTAATTCCTAGAGTTCATAGTAGTTGGGTTATTGGGTTCTTTTTCTAGGTAGTGGTTGGGTTTAAGATAGTGTTATTAGAGAAAAAAAAACATTATCTTATCTCCATGATTTGAGCCATTCTTATCCTTTTTTTGGTATATAACCTTTTTTTTATTCTTGATCAATAAATAATCTAGAGTTTATTTGCATTAATAACAAGTTTTTGATGAGTTATAATCCTAAGATTTTGGTTTTGATATGAGACCTATTTAGACAAAATTATTATGCTTAAGTAATAATCGAAGTAAATGGATGCTAAATTATTGATCCTTTTCTTTTAACCATATCTAATATGATTTGGAACTCATGTTGTTGGGTTGGGCTTCAATGTTCTTCATGTTTTTTATTTTATTTGTGTATTGGATTCGTTTTGTTTAAAACCTTCTGAGTTTTTTGGTATTTAATATTTTTTTTATCTTTGGTTTTGTTTTTATGTTGTTTTTTTTGTCAAATTAGGATTTGTGATTCAGTTTGTGATCGAACAAAATTCTTTAGGTCAACTTGAACGGGACATCTTGATTGAGTTGACTTGGATGAAACAAAATTAGGCACCCTGTTTGGTTTCATGTTTTTGTTAAAGTTTTTTTATCATTATTATTTTAGAGTATGGTTGACAAACAATCCTTATCTATTTTAATTTACCTTACCAACTTTAATCTACCATGGTTGCTTGTTTCTCTCTATCTTTAACTATTTTTCTCTTTATTTTGAAGCAACTAGTCCCATCTCTCTCACTACTCATCAGTCTCATCTCTCTCACTACTCAGCCTTTGCTTCTTTTAACCCACCTTCGATACTCATTTTAATGGACCTTAATGTGCCATGATTATTCATTTCTCTCTTTTCTTTTGACCATTGTTCTTTTCAATCTGAAACGATCATTCTTATTTCGCTTGCTATTGTAATCCACAATATTAATTTTTACCATATTTGTTTTGTATTGGATTGTAATACAATTGTTATTTTCAATTTGGAACGATTAATCTCATTTTGCTGACAATATCTTCATCCATCATTTTTTTTCAATCCATATTTTATTTGTTAATTGAAAAGTATGCTATGACATATGAAAAAAAAGAGGAAATAATGGTGGATATAAAGCCATGTTTACTAAAAAACAATTGCTAGAAGAAGGCTAAAAAAGAAAGGGTGGAATAACACAATTAGAATCCAGCATTTTTACAACACCTTTTAGATTGTTTTATAATAATTGTAAAAAAAAATGAACATTGCAAGCAATTTTGTTAGGATATTGAAAAAAAGAAAAATGAAAAAAAAAGAAATGGATTATTTTGAATTATTTTTTTATAACACAACCAAATAAATTATTTTACGTAAAATAAACAAAGGAATGCTGACAATCCTTGAAAAGGAAAGGAAAGAAAGCATACCACCCACCTAATCAACGAGAAAGGTAATTTTTCAAGAGGTCACAAAAATCCTAATCCACTTCCTGACTTTGACTTTTTAAAGTCACAGTAGAGGGGATAGAAGAAAGTTCCTCCATTTTCACAGACACACACAGAATCATGCAAATCTACCAACTCTCTCTCTCCCCCACGTAGACAAGCTTTTTATTATTTATTTTCTTCTTCTAAAACTCCTAACTACCCAATAAAAACACAGCACGTTTCATAGATTCCCCCTTGCCTACACGTCTCATCAAATAACTGGGCGTCACACCACTCCATGAAACATGACCGTTACTCAATTCCTAACCTTCTTCCTCCAGCTAATAACAAACAAAACCAAGCCCATGTTTTTAATTACTCACTGACTACTTGTACTTTGTCTCTTCCTCCACTCGTTTTCTCGCTCGTTCTCTCTCTCCGGCGGTCACCGGATATTAGTGTTACCAGCCGGAGAGGAATCGATTATTATTCGGATTCAAGAGAATGAAGGTTTTTGTAAAGACTCTGAAGGGCACTAACTTCGAGATCGAAGTTAAACCTGAAGACACGGTAGTTTAACTCTCTTATTTCGCTTAAATCCCTCGATTTTCACGCTAATTACACACCTTAAAACTATATTTCGCTTTTTTAGTGTTTAATTTTTGTAATTAACTGCAATCTAGTGTATTTTTTGAGTTGGTTTTTCTTTTAGGGTATTTAGGCTTTTACGTGTTTCTTTTTATTATTATCCTTTTAATTTATTATAATTGAGATGCTGCTGGTGATTTATTTATTTATGTTTTCGGTTTTGTATTTTATTTAATTTAGGTTGTTGATGTTAAGAAAAACATAGAGAGTGTACAGGGAGCGGATGTTTATCCAGCGGCACAACAGATGCTAGTTTATCAAGGGAAAGTACTTAAGGATGATACAACATTGGATGAAAATAAAGTTGCTGAAAGAAGTTTTTTTGTTGTTATGTTAAGCAAGGTGAGAATTTTTTGTTCTGTTGCTCAATTTAGTGATGGAAGGAAAATCTTTTAAGTGGGCAGGAAATGCTGCGAATTTTGAATAAACACAACAGCATCAATCCAATATCCAGTGCTTGTTTTGGAAGCTCCTATTGCTTGTTTAATCAATTCTCTGTATTTTTCATGTGAAGACGGGGGAAATTTTCCGAACCGACGCTAGATGTGGTTAGGCTTGTTGGGGAGTGGAATTTCATTATTTTTCATTTTCCATGGAAATAAAAGTAGGAAGAGAGGGGCTGGCAGGGGTTGCTTTGTGATATATATATATCCACTTATGAAGAAATACACGAAGCTTAATATTGCTTGTTGCTCACGTGCTAAAAATATATTTTTGTACCTCAAGGGTTGGGTTCCTCGGTCCTTTCATTAAAAATACCAACGTAGCAATGCTGATATTCATTTACCCAGCCTGGCCTGTCTTATAAAATATGATATGGCTTTGCCGCTTCTTGTTGCAGATATATTTTCTGAACTTATTTAATGGTGTATAAGAATGCCGTAGCTTATAAGCATGGTTGTTAAATTGAGAGAAACTTGTGAGTTGGATCTTGAGATTCTTATAGAATTGTGAATTGTAAGATTCAGTAACAAATGTAAAATGGCATTATGGAAGAAAAATAAAATACTAAATGTTTAGGAAAACTGACCATTTACTGAACAAAATGTGCATTGATTCATTTAATTTATTAATTCTTAATCATCAAATGATCCCAAAGTCTAAAGTTCAACATATTGTTCATTTGTACTTGATCATTCTAAAAAAGACTCTTTAACTTGTGATATATTTAAAAAGCTATCTTTTAACTAGTTAAACTACTAGACCCCCTATTTTAATAAAAAGTAATAATAACTCTTCTCTTTCTTTGCAAAAACTTAATTTATAACTCATTTTGGTTTCGAGTAGAAATATTTATCAAAGAAAATTGCTCATAAGTTGTTGCCATTTATGACCTCTAGACTTAACAGGCCTATTCTTACCATCTCTTTTACAATTATGAATTTTACTTTCATTTTCTATTTGAGTTGCTTGTAAAATTCACCGAATTGAATTGAATAGTGACTGGATCACAATATTCGTATGCATCTGCAGTCTACCCAATTCACATCATTTTGTATGTGAATTGAGATGAATTGTAAGATTTGAATAGGAAATCGTAAGATTCTAGCAACCATGATCATAAGAATGGAATTCTATATATGAATATTTACACATGGTTAATCTTGTTTCAAATAATGATGACAAATGATGGTAGATTTTCCATTATTTTAACCATTTTGTCTGACTGGTAAATTGAATAACATTAGTTTACTTTTGTCTAGTGTGATGCAAGAAATTTTATGAATTATGACCACTGATTTATGCATATGTGCAAACATGTGTAGAGTAAGGTTTCATCTGGCGGACCTTCAACTGCACAAGCTGCACCACCAAGCCAAGTAAGTATAGAATGGTCTCTACATTTATTCCTTTGGTTGAGAATGCAAGGATCCATTCCTTCATTAAATTATAGGATGGGATACTTTGGCTATCATGATTAATTATGCTTTATGCAAACACTCATGATGTTCTGATTTTTACTTTATTAGCATACTTTTTAAAGGATATCTTGGATATATATAGAAGTAAATAGGCTTTTATGTCTTTCTAGAGGTAAGGATGGCTTTGATCAATTGCCATGACATATGGATACTCTAGGAAATATTTTTCAGCCTAGTTGTATAATCTGAATTCTAGTACAAGATCAAAATTTGAGAAAACATACATTAAAGATTATAGGATGATACTATTTTAATGACATAGCTACACTTTACCCAAGCTTAAATAATGGATCTTGGGTTTTGCTGTATTAGCTTCCCTTTGCTCAATCTTGTAGCTATTTTTGGATTTGTGAGGATCTTAATAGTTTTGCTATCAAGATTTTTTAAAAGGCTTTGCCTTCTATTAAAAATAACTAAGATGGTGCCACACTTTTACTAGGAATAGAACGTACATGTAGAATAATAATCTACATGCTATATAGTATTGCATCACCTACAATATTAAGGAACCATCTTATCTAAAAGTTGAAGTTGTTAGGTGAGACCTCAAAATATGATCTTTATTATTCTCTAACACCTCCCCCTCAAGTGAAAGTTCTTTGGGCTTGAAACTTGCACAGGCCCACATTACATTCTGCTTGATTTTTATCAAATAGAATGGAGTGGTGAGATTCAAACTTGTGATCGCTAGGTCAACAAGGCTCTGATGCCATGTTAAGAAACCATCTCACTTAAACGTTTAAGTTGTTAGGTGAGACCCCAAAATATGATTTACATTATTCTGTAACAATTTATTGTCCCAATCTAATTCTCACCTATCAAAATGCTCATTAATGTCAAAATAGCTCAAAGGATTGACAAAGTAGAAAATCTTAATGAAACTTTGTTTTCTTATCTCTTTCATTTACATGCTAACAATATATATAGGGGAAAATGGCACAACTAACCAAGCCTATAGTCACCACCCTATAGCCACCCCTATAGCCACCCCTATAACACCCTATAGCCACCCTATAACCACCACCCTATAGCCACCCTATAGCTATTATGCTAACAATTACATTGCTAAATAATAGGTAATACATTCAAGATAGGAAACTAATATGTACACCAAGAATCAGCAACAATTAATGATTGCTGATATGTATTGACATCCCCCCTCAAATTGATGCTGGTTTATCAACAAGCAGCAATTTGTGCGATAGAAACCGATGGCGTGAACAAGGCAAGGCTTTGGTAAAAATATTAGCAATCTGTAGAGTAGTAGAGACATGAGGGAGAGAAATAACGCGAGAGTCTAGAGCTTCGCGAATAGAATGACAATCGACCTCAATATGCTTTGTACGCTTATGATAAACTGGATTAGATGCAATTTGAATCGCACTAGTGTTATCTCCATGAAGAGGAGTAGGATCAGTCTGAGGAAAACCTAACTCATCAAGGAGACCACGAAGCCAAGTAATCTCAGAACAAGCAGCAGACATGGCCCGATATTCAGATTCAGTAGAAGATTTAGAGACCCGTGGTTGCTTTTTACTCTTCCAGGAGATCAATGAATTCCCGAGAAAGACACACCAACCCGTTACAGAACGACGAGTATCTGGACAACCTGCCCAATCAGCATCACTATAGGCCATAAGATGTAGAGAAGAACCAGTTGGAAAGTACAATCCCCGACTAGGTGATCCAAGAAGATACCGAATAATACGTCGAACGGCAACAAGATGTAGATGTCGTGGAGTCTGCATGAATTGACTAACCTGTTGGACAGCAAAAGAGATATCTGGTCGAGTAATAGTTAGATAGTTTAGACTACCAACCAACCGTCGATATAAAGTAGGATCAGGAAGAAGATCCCCCTCCTCACGACGATATTTCGTATTAACCTCCAACGGAGTATCAACAGGAGATGAATGTTGAAGACCAGCCAATGTAATCAGATCGCGAGCATATTTGTTCTGATGTAAAAATATGCCAGAAGAAGTAGTATGAACCTCCAGACCTAAGAAATAGGTTAGCGTACCAAGATCCTTCATATGAAAGGAGCTGTGAAGATGATGTTGGAGTTTCCCAATCAACGTAGAATCAGTACCCGTAATAACAATGTCATCGACATAAATGAGCAAAAGAACAATCCCAGCAGATGTCTTACAAAGAAATAATGAAGAGTCATATTGACTTTGTCGGAAGGAAAATTTGAGCAATGTAGTTCGAAACTTTTCAAACCAAGCCCGGGGAGCTTGTTTCAAACCATAAAGAGACCGATTCCACTTACATACTTGCGAAGAAGAGGATGAGACACCAGGTGGAATAGTCATGTAAATATCCTCTTTGAGATCCCCATGAAGAAAGACGTTTTTGACATCCATTTGATGAAGGGACCAACCTTGGGAAGCAGCAATAGACAAAATGGTACGCACAGTGGTCATCTTTGCAACTGGAGCAAAAGTCTCCGAATAATCTATACCATATTGTTGTCGATTACCCAAAGCAACCAACCGTGCTTTATACCGATCTAGAGTCCCATCAGATCGCAACTTAATAGAATAAACCCATTTACAGCCGATGGGTTTAACAGTGGGCGGGCAATCAATAATCTCCCATGTAAAATTCTCATCAAGAGCCTGAATTTCCTCATCCATGGCCTTCCGCCAACAATCCTGTTTAACAACTTGAGAAAAACATGTAGGAATGGAAATAGAAGATAAAGTCGCATGAAAACCATACCGAGTAGGAGGACAAGATTGTCGTGTAGACCGACGAGGACCAGGTGGAGGATCCAAGACAGGAGTCGGTAAAACTGATGGAGATGGATCAGGTGTGGGGGAAGAAGCATTCTCACAAACGAGCAAAGTTGGTAGACGTCGAGTATACACAATTTCAGGTTTGAATCGTGTAGGAAGAGGTGGAGAATCATCAAAACAAGGAAGAATACTCAATTCAGGAGGAGACTTAACATGTGTAGAATAATAATATTGATCTTCAAAGAAAACAACATTACGGGATGTATGAAATTTGCGAGAACTAGGATCATAGCAAACATATCCTTTGTGTGAAACACTATATCCCATAAATACACATTTAACAGACTGAGCAGATAGTTTATGACGATAAGGAGTGGACAAAACACACACAACCGAAAGGATGCAAATTGATATAGCTAGGATGCTGACCATATAATCGAAAATAAGGAGATTCAAAACCTAAGATGTGGGAGGGCAATCTATTGATTAAATAGACAGCAGTGGATAATGCCTCAACCCAGAAATGAGCAGGAACTGATGATTCAAGCAATAAAGTACGAACTACATCTAATAAATGACGATTTTTTCGTTCAGCCACCCCATTTTGTTGTGGAGTATAAGGACATGAACGTTGAGACACAATACCTTTGCGATGTAAGAATGCATGGAATTCAGAAGACATATACTCCCCACCAGAATCAGACCGTAAAATCTTAATATGAGTAGAGAATTGAGTTTCAACATAGGCTGTAAATTGCTGAAAAATAGCAAATACATCAGATTTGGATCGAAGAAAATAAACCCAAGTATATCGACTGAAATCATCAATGAATGTCACAAAATATTTGTACCGAGCATGGGATATTATAGGTGCAATACCCCAAACATCGCTATGCACAACATCAAAACGGTTTGTAGCACGACTACCATGAGAAGGAAAAGAAAGAGTTTTACTTTTACCAAGTTTGCATGCGGAACAATCAAAAGGTAAAATCCCAGGAGCATATTCTTTATTTCCCAACAAACCAGATTTGAACATACGAGACAATACATCAAAATTAGGATGACCCAAACGTTTGTGCCACTGTTTATGTTGAGAAACATTTGACATAAAAGCTAAACAACGAGGAATGGAAAAATGTAAAGGAAAGAGTCTGCCAACTTTAGGCCCCTTCGAGACTATCTTCCCCGAGACCTGATCCTGCACAAGACAACCATTACGAGAGAAATGAACATCACAATCGTTATCCACTAATTGACCAACCGTGATTAGATTCGTAGAGAGTGCAGGAGATACAAACACATCACTGAAAGAGGAATCAATATCTCCTACTTTATCAATGGTCAGATGGCTGCCATCGGCTATCTGAATATGTGATGAACCAAGATAGGGCCGAATATTGCAAAGAGATTCAGATAATCCTGTCATATGATTGGATGCGGCAGAATCAACAAGCCAAGATTGAGAGGCAGTACCTTGGAGTTTTAAAGCCGAAAACGCTGCCATGATCATTTGTTGAACCATTTCTGGTGTAAGGACAACTTGATCAGCAGCACTAGCAGGAGAGGTTTGAGTCAAAGAAGAACCAGCAGCAGCTTGATAGGCATAATTTCGACGATCTTGCCCCCGATTTGGTGGACGGATGAAGCAGTCTTTGATAATGTGGCCTGACTTCTTACAGTAATTGCAGAATTTCCGTGAGCATTGGCTAGCAATATGACCATAGTCTTTGCAGCTGAAGCACTGAATCCTCTGCATGTCTCTTCCTTTACCTTTACCATGAGTTGCGTATGCAACCGCAGGCACCATCAGCTGAGTTTGTTGATTATGGGTTGCAAGCCCGTTGCTCCTCCCGAAGCAATTCCCCAAAACATACATCCAACGAAGGAGAGGAATCACGGTTCATCAAGCTAGATCTGGTCCCCTCAAATTCTGGTCGTAGTTTCATCAAGAATTGATCTCTTTTGCTCTGTTCATGGACTGCCTGCACAGCTGCAAGAGATGCAGCAGGTACCGTAGCATACACCATATCAGTAAACTCACCCCATAAGGTCTGAAATCCAGAGAAGTACTCCTGAATTGACAAATCTCCCTGAGTGTAGCCGGAAATCTCATATTCCAGCTGAAATCATCGTGCTGTGTTATTCTGATTGTAAACTTTCTTTAAAAAATCCCACATGCCTTTAGAGGTCCTAAAGGGCTTCAAAGTTAGGACAATCTGAGGATCAACAGATCCTAAGATCCAAGACATGACTCTTGCATCCTTGATCTTCCATTGAGCCAGCTGAGAAACATCTGTTGGAGCCGAAGTGCTTCCATCAATATGGGCCCCATAACTCCTTTCCAGTAACAAAGATACGAAATTGGAACTCCCAAGTCCCATAGTTCTTTCCTGTGAAGCGCACACAAAATTCTGCGTTGGAAGTCATGATCCAACAGATGCAAAAGGAGAAGCGAAGATCTGTAATAATTGAAGCCCCACACCCTAAATAATTCCCTCGCCAAGAGCTGAAAAAGGCTTTGAACAAGAGCTGCAAAAAAAAACACACGAAAATCTGCCAAAGAACAACCTCACAATTGCACAGATTTAATCCAAGAAGAAAACCCATAAATAATAAAACGAAAATCTGCCAAAGAACAACCCTCATAATTGCACAGATTTAATCCAAGAAGAAAAACCCAGAAATAATGATTTATGATTTATGGCTCTGATACCATGTCAAAATAGCTCAAAGGATTGACAAAGTAGAAAATCTTAATGAAACTTTGTTTTCTTATCTCTTTCATTTTCATGTTAACAATATATATAGGGGAAAATGGCACAACTAACCAAGCCTATAGCACCCTATAGCCACCCTATAGCCACCACCCTATAGCACCCTATAACCACCCCATAGCCACCACCCTATAGCACCCTATAGCCACCCCTATAGCACCCTATAACCACCACCCTATAGCCACCCTATAGCTATTATGCTAACAATTACATTGCTAAATAATAGGTAATACATTCAAGATAGGAAACTAATATGTACAACAAGAATCAGCAACAATTAATGATTGCTGATATGTATTGACAATTAATTGTGTTTGCTTTGGCTGATGGAATACAAACCCTATAGGTCCTTGCCTCTGCATAATTCTCTAGTTTTCCTGGTGTTAACATTCAACTCCTGTTCCAATATGCTTGACATGATCCAAGTGACGGACCACAATCTCATATCCTAATTCCACAAAGCTCCACCCCGTCTCCACCCCACAAATGATGTCAATAAGTAAAGGATTCAGCTGCTTTCTTGCAAAGATAGAACCGAGTTATCCACATCATTCCCTTTTATTGAATTTATTCTTGGAGTCATACCCCCAGAATCCTGTTAAGCAAATGACACTCTAAATGTGACTTTGATTTTCCATATGGCTCTTCAAGAAACAAAACTTTGCCAAGATGCTCTCACCAGCATGCATTTTAATTTTACTGTCTTAACAAATACCCATTAATTATGTATCTATTGATCCAGGAGGAGAATAACTATAGTAGTTAATTTTACAAATCTAAAACTTTTTTGCATCTTTCTTTAATATTTTGTTTATTTTCGTAGCAAGCAGCAATTAAAGATGCCTTGTTAGTAATATGATTCAAAGTGTGTTGTTAAGCTGTGTCTGAGGTCAAATAATGCAACTGCTTGCTGCACAGGCCCCACCTGTGAGTTTAACAAATTCCCATGTATTAGATATCTTCTGATCTAGGAAGAGGATAACTGTAGTAGTTAATTTTACAGATCTTAAACATTTTTGTGCTCTTCTTTCATCCTCTGTTTATTTTCATAACAAGCAGCAATTAAAGATGCTATGTTAGCAATATAATTCAAAGTGTGTTGTTAAGCTCCATCAAAGGTCAATTAATCCAACTGTTTGCTGCACAGGCCCCATCTGCGAGTTCCTTGACATCTAATGTGACACAACCTGCAATAACATCTCAAGCTCCTGTCCTAGCTGCTGCCTTGTGAGTTTTTAATTTAAAGCTTTTTTCTTTTTGTTTCTCTGTTTTTTTTTTTTTCAAACTTCAGAATATCTTTTCATCTGCCATTACTTGGGTTTGTACTTGTCTGGTCTTTTTTTTTCGTAAGTTGTGAATCTTGCAGGCCACAATCTGCTGCTGAATCCAGTCCTGCTGTAGTTACTTCAGCTCCGTGAGTATTTTCTTGTGTTGTTTTTTAACCAAACTTCTTTGCTATCACTGTTAAATGTAAAATCTATTTTACATCCTTACCAATTTAAAATATTCAATTTTAATGGTCAATGAACATAATACAATGCAATTGACACTCCTATGAATAAGAAAATTATTCGTATCCCTAATGTTGATCGCTGAAAATACGTAGCCTATCAACTTCTGATATTTTTTGGTAAAAAATCTTCATTTGATCAAGAAATCTGTCAAATAAATCTTTCACTACTTTAAGTAATTTCTAAAGTAGGCAATGAATTGAAATCTATCATAAGTTCCTGTGAGTTGCTGAGTTCGTTTATTCACAATTTCAAGTTATTAAAATCTTGAAGATAACGCATCCTATTTCAATTATAATGGCAAGGGAAACATCTGTTTGTTTATTTCATTTTTAAACTCGAGTTGTATTACAATCAAAACTACGACTCTCAAATTGAGAAAACTTATTCTGAACGAAAAAGATTTGTGAGGATTCTTAATAACCAATCAACAAAATATATAGGTTTTATGCTTTTAATAGGAACTACAAATCTAAATTATTAGTGGGACCATGCTAGCCAATTACAATAAATCATCTATAACATATAATGAATATGATTAAGTTGGATTAAAAAGTTGACACGTGTCTTAAGAAGATTTGAGATTGGTGGGTGTGAATGCTTGATATTTAGCCAAGTTTATATTAGGATTGTGGTAGTAGAGTTTTTAAAGTATTTATGGAAAAGGAGGGAGCAATATGCGTTGACAAATTTTTTAGTTCTATGCATTAAACTGTTTTTTCTACTCCCTATTATGTGATAAAATATACGCATTTGAATTAAGCTTCCATTATATGATAAAATGTACATATATAATATCAAGTGTGAACTCGGTATTTCTTGCAAAAAAATCATTTTATTTCCTGTTCATGGAGAAGAAGCATTCATATCATCTATAATTTGAATGTCAAGATTTACTTTTTTTTTAACTCGTCTTTTACTTCTTTCCACATGTTATCAAGACAAGGATTATGTTTTTATTATTTTATTTATTTATTTTCTCATAATCATGATTAACCATTGCATGTATTATATTCAATAATAACCTGAACTCAAATTGAATATAATTAGTTATATAACTTGCACTACACCGTGAATAATATGTGCCTTTTTTTTTTTCCTGAAAACAAATTGTATATGCGAACTATTTCGACATGTATGTGTACATAGAAAAATTATAAATATAAATTGAAAAGTTTATATAAATGTAATCAAATAAATCAAGAACTATGTATGTTAAAATAAGAGTCATCAACGATAACAAAGATGAAAATGAAAAAAATCAATAGACATATATAAATCAAGATATTTGACCTTGCATCACGGGTCTTTGACCTGAATGAATTGAATAACTTTGTTTACAAAAATCAAACTTTTATAAATGATAGTAGAAAAAGATACACGTGAAATTGATAAAATAAATTAAAAATATTATGTAAAGTTACACATGTTAGAAATATTATGTAAAAATAATTTTTTTATTTAGATTGTCAATCTTCAATGATTAACGTGAAATCAAACTTTTATAAATTATAGTAGAAAAAGACACACGTGAAGTTGATAAAATAAATTAAAAATATTATGTAAAGTTACACATGTTAGAAATATTATGTAAAAATAATTTTTTTATTTAGATTGTCAATCTTCAATGATTAAATATGATATATTTATTTAATTTTTTATTATTACATTCACTTGCTAAATCAATTTAAACAATATTTTATATGCTTATGTATTTTTATAATTGATTAAAATACTATGCATGCTTTATAGAAAAGTTTGGAAAAAAGGCAGCAAGTAGAAAAAAATTGCTAATGATCTAAAGGATTTGAGATTATATCTTGATCTATGAAATTTTGCTATGATTTATGTGGAAAATTAAAATAAAACTGATGCTCTAAAAACTAAAAATAGACAATAAAAGAAATAAAACTATAATAAACCAAACCAATGTGAGGTTTTGTATATAGTTAAATAATAATGTGTTTGGTTAACATGTGCAATTGGTTGTGTTGTTATCAATTGAATGAGAAAAAAGACATGTTTTATAACAATCGTAAAATGCGTTTTTAAAATGAAATTAACAAGGTATCAAATAGCAGTTAAAATTTAACTAATATATATTTCCTGTCATTGAAGCAGTTTAGATACATACATTAATGGGCAAGCAGCATCAAATCTCGTCGCAGGAAGTCCTTTTGAAGCAACCATTCAAGAGATTCTTAATATGGGTGGAGGAGACTGGGACCGAGAAACAGTTGTCCGTGCTCTACGTGCTGCATTCAACAACCCTGAACGAGCTGTTGATTATTTATACTCTGTAAGTCATTGAAAAACCGTGGGTGTATAGTCCTGTAACTTGGTGACCGGATCTAGGTTACTCAGTTCCATTCATCCTTTTCTTCTCAAAACTTATTAACTGATGAGTGTTGATATATATTTTCCGACCTTTAATATTATTGGATCATCTTGAGCTGTTCTATTCCCCTGTCCATCTTGTTATTGTCATTCTTGTATAATAATGTTGGACGTTAATAGCAGTATCGTCCAATCTAAGACCCATACTTTTGGCAACTATCCCCTCTTTGCAAAAAAAAAAAATAATAATTCATTAGAAGCCTCTGTTATGGACGCATTGAAATAAGAGCATCAACATTTTGTATGTGAATTAATGATAGCGAGTGAGATCAACACCTTTGTATTTTGATTGAGATTTTTTTTTCTTCCTTTGGTGAGATTTTAGTTGGCTCCAAGAGTATTTTACTGTTATGTGTTTTGTTTGTTTATTTATTAATATAATAGTAGTAGTAATTTTAGCATTTGGTTTGTAATACCAGGGCATTCCAGAGCAAGGTGAAGTTCCACCAGTTGCCCAAGGTCCAGCAAGTGGTGACGCTGCAAATCCTCCAGCTCTGGCTCCACAACCAGTTGTGGCTCCTAGTGGCGGTCCAAATGCAAATCCACTAGATCTCTTTCCACAGGTGTGTATTTCTTTTATATGTATTTTCAAAGCCTCATTAGGGTGGGTCAATTGATGAACATGATTCTTATGGAACTAGGGCGATCACAGTACGGGTTCTAATGCTAGTACAGGCAACTTGGATTTCTTACGCAATAGCCAACAGGTATTAAAGGTTTTAATTGTGGATCTATGTAACATTCATTAATTGGCTTGATTTTTCTTATGCAACCCCTCAATTTTAGTTCCAAGCCTTGCGATCTATGGTGCAAGCAAACCCTCAAATCCTGCAGGTACCTAGTAAGATTTTAATTCATGTGGTTGTTTCTCCTTGTTGCCATACTTTTAGGTGCTAACCTAAGGATTATTTATGACTTTTCATGTATTGTAGCCGATGCTTCAGGAGCTAGGGAAGCAAAATCCATACCTGATGCGTCTCATTCAAGAGCATCAGGCCGATTTCTTGCGCTTGATAAACGAACCTGTGGAAGGAGAGGGGTGAGATGAATGTGTATTTAGAATGATATATACACAGAATTGCCTGGATGTGATTCTAAATTGCTTTTACTTAATCAGGAATGTGCTGCGCCAATTGGCCTCTGCAATGCCACAAGCAGTGACTGTCACCTCCGAGGAGCGTGAGGCAATTGAACGTGTAAGTTCATCGCTCTACAAAAAATATATTTCTTTATTATTGGTGATGTGTTTCATTTTCACTTAAAATTTGCAGCAGAGTCACAGTTTTGAAGTTCTCTGTCACTTAGATTTTCACGTGTTGCAGGAATTGCATCTGTGGATTTAATTGATATTTGCGCCTTAGGTGCGATTTGTTCAATGCCACATGCATTGAAATCCTTGATTTTTATCAAATTGCATGCATCTCTGCAAATTCACTTCCATGGTTAATTGATGTCTTCATGCATTTAGAATTGTGCATCTAATCAGATCATAATCTCCTTTCTCCTGCTTTTGATGCTTAAGAGCACACACATTTGCCGAGAAACCGAAGAGCTTGATAAGTCTCTAATTTCCTAATTTTAAAACAACCCTTTCTCTGGTCTACGTTAACAATGTCGATGTGGCAGCTTGAAGCAATGGGCTTTGATCGAGCCATAGTATTGGAGGTGTACTTTGCATGCAACAAGAATGAAGAACTGGCGGCCAACTATCTATTAGATCACATGCATGAATTCGACGAATGAAACATTTGTCTGGCTGTGTCGAATCTCAAACTCTTTTACCTAGTGGAACCTCGTGAGCAGAGACAGTCAAAATGTTCATGTCCCCATTTTATCCATGGACAAGCAAACACCTGCTTTCATTGTTTTGAATATTGAGCCATCTTAATATCGCAAAATTCACAATTGTATAATTGTGTGTATGGGAATTGTGGTTTTAGCATGGATCTCTTATTCAAAGACGACAGAAGCATCCAGCAACTTGTCAACAGGGCTCGTAGGGCAGCATTGCCTTTTTATAATACTAGTCTTTTGTAGCCTTTGAAGTACTTTCAAATTTGTTACCTGCTGCAAGTTAAGGCTCTAACATGCACTACTTTCTATCGCGTGGAGCTAACACCGACGGTGATTGACGTAGGTGCCTCCATCTTCTACGCTGAATGTTCACATGATATTCTTCATGGCCAGTTCCATTCATTCAAGTATATACATATCTTACATTTATAAATAAAGATGATCAACATAATATTAGAAAAATTATGATATATGATTTTATATATATTTGAAGTTTGGAGGTATCTGATATTCGTCACATTGCATTCCAGGAAATCTTAAAAAAAAATGATGATTTCAGTATTTCTCTACCGTTTATTTTCTGTCCTTTTATTTTTTTCATTCTTGTCCTTTATTTTATTTTATTCGTATCAATTTCATTCTTGTACATTATGTTGAATGTGATTAGACTTGATGATTTATTTTCTTGGTGCTCAAAAAACATTATGATGTTAGGTTGATGCTTGATTTTGCAGGAAAAAAATTGGTTTAGTTTTTTGTGAAAAATTGAAAACAAGAGATCAAAATTGCTTGTGATTATTTCTAGCTAAGACGTCCTAGCTTATTATTTTTCACAACCATTTCTCCTTTTTTTTCAAACACCCTCTGGTTTAATTTTAATTCTATTTTTAGATTTTTGAAGGGCTATTTCGCAATTAATTTTGTCTCTAACTTATTTTTATCCTTTTATATTTAATTTAAAAGTTGATGTAATTTCCAAGAAGCTGGAATTGAGTTTCCTTGAACCTTCAGCAATGAGAATAAAATGTATTGCAGTATTGACTATTGAGCAATCGTTATATGAAATCTTTGGCATTCCACACCCCTAAATAACTGTTTCCGAAAGACTTGAAAGGCCACAGTAAGTTTAAACCAAAATTGTTAAGAAATCACTTTGTTCTGAGATCGTTTCAACGTTAAAATAACATTTAGTTAATAATCTGATTTTTTTATTTATTAACGTGGGTGTTTTAGTCAATTTGTTTACATCTCGACTAATTTCACGAACGTTAAAGTTAATAACCATGTAAGTCTCTAGTTACCGTCATATTAGCAACCACAATACTCAAACCTAAGACTATAAGAGGAACAAATCTTTTAGTTTCAAACTTTTAATACTGGATTATCTATTAAATAATTAGTTAATATTCTGAAACTTGAAAAATAGAAAGATATGTTTTTCTAAACCTTTTATTTTGAAATTATTTTAAAATTATAAACATCTTTATTAGTTTCATATTTTCTCTCCAGGGCTCGATGAAGTTTTCCATATATGGGTGTAATGTGAAGCGGTCAGGCCACTATAGAGGTGGCGTCTTCGGGTTGGTAGGACCAACTTGTCGGTGGGCATGAATTTTTGAACAAATATTTTCGTCAAACACTTCCCTCCCTTCTCATCTTCTCTTTTCATAGTTAGAAATCTCCCTTCGCATGGCATTGACCTCATACATCCAGATAGCATGCTGATGTATTGTTCAACAGATTCGTGCAGCTATAGTGCCCTTACTTTCTGAAATAATGCATTTAATCTTTTAAGAACTCAAATCCGGATCATAACTTGCACCATGAAGTAGAGCCCGCCATTGATGAATTTGGTTCGTGCAAAAGTTTCTCGCTAACACAACTAGGCTATATATGTTTCTTGGAGGGATGCTCCAACCTTCTTTCTTTATGATCTTCAACTCAAACCCCATAAAATGTTGCAGCTTTCATTGCTGGGGCCTATTCATTTCCAGGAACAAATAAAAGAAGAGAAAAGGAAAGAAAAAGACGGCAAACTAACAAATACAAGTTGGCATTTAATATGGTAAATTGATGAACAAGCTTAACTCCTTAGTTGGTGAATCCCAGGTGGGCTCTTAGATTATATTCATCCGTTTCATTTGGAAGGTTGTTGATCGTTCAATTAAATGCTGATTTGACAGATTATTGAAGTTTCTGATGTTCATCCTCAAACTTAATAATCAATCAAATTTAACGAGATATGGACACGTCCATGAATTTTCAACCTTCTTGATGGGCCAGGCTAGTCTCTAACATCGGACACAGGGAGGGAACTCTATGTTCGCAGCAAAAAAAGTCCTGGCATGCCTCGCATTTTCAATGCTTGAGTTCTAACACGGTGACAGTTGATATGTAAGATTACATTTTCATTCCTCGAGTCATTTGAACTAGTTGTGGTTGTCTTTTTACGACTGAGTCCACACCATATGATTCTGCAACCCGCCCGCTCTGCATGACAATTGAAAGGGGTTGGCAGGAATTTATTTACTGTTATTAATTTATTTAATCTAGAAAAACCTGGGAAGATTCTATCACAAGTCTTTTCAGTATTCAATCAACGTATTTATTTTTTATATATTTATGATCAAATATATGATTAGCAACAAGGCACCCGTTCCTTGCTGGAACCCTGAGATCATCCCCCAGCTGTCACAATCAATCAAATTTTTAAATGCTATAGCTTAGTGTGTGCCTATATTTTTGAAGACCCAAAATTCAACAAAAATCCAAAAAGGATGTCAAATGGGAGTTTCGTCTACTTTTCTTTGCCCTTCTACGATTTCACAGGACATGCATGGCAAAAGAAGACGCGACAGTTTACCTCTTGACAATAAAATAAAATAAAATAAACTTTCTTTGCTCAAATCACGACGTCAACTTTTGTGGTTTATTTCTTCTTCTAGACAAAAAGAAGCCGCGGCCACCTAGCCAAAAATTGTTTGCCCAGTTCAACGCTGCTGCACCGAAGTCTAATTAGGGAAAAGCTACAATCACCCTGCAACTATTGGTCTAGGTAAATTACTTCCAATCATAGAGGAGACACGTCGTGTATTACTATAGAATACATGGTAAACTTGGAAGTTGACTGTGATAAAAGAATCATCACAGACAGACAGGACGAAGTGGAATCACTCACCATCTATATTAAGTAGTGGTCTTCATGGTTATGGTGGCTTGCTTGAGGCTCTTGAACTTCCCTGAATAGCTAGGGTTTTGCTGCTTCGTGCCTTCTGTGGTGTTTGAGACCAGCAGCAAATAAACATTGCAGACTGCAAAACATGGCGAGGAAACTGGATGCTCTGTTTGGAAGGAAACTGGATTCTCTTTTTGGAAGGAAATCCAAGACCTCTAAATTTAGTTCTCTTGCAAAACTAGCAGTATCTAGGATTGCTATCCTAAAGAACAGAACACAGGTCAGGTTTGACCAAGCAAAGTCTGATGTGATTCAACTCCTTAACCTTGGACACCAAGAACGAGCTCTCCTTAGAGTAATTCATGATATTCCCTTTTCCTTTTTGCTTCTTTGATCCTTATATCTTTTTATATATTCGATGTTTGATGGGGTTTGCTCGACAGGTTGAGCATGCCATCAAGAATCAGAATATGGTGGATGTTTATGTGATGATGGAGGATTACTTGCATTTCTTGAATGATAGAGTGTTTCAACTTGAAACAAACAAGTTAGTTTCTTGAGCTTTGATTAACTGAGTTGATCGTTTACTTTTAATTGTGTCCGTGGTGGTGATACAGGGTTCGGAAAAGCTGTTTCCTCTGTTCTGTTATTAAATCATATTTACTTTTGTGGATTGCTTTTGTTTACACAGAGAGTGTCCCGATGAACTCAAGGAGGCAGTATCGAGCTTGATCTTTGCATCTTCAAGATGCGGTGAGTTTCCAGAGTTGCAGGAAATTCGTGGGGATTTCGTATCAAGATTTGGAAAACAAATCGCTGCTTGTGCTGTCGAATTGCGCAGCAACTGTGGAGTGAATCCCAAGGTAAAGAGCTGAATATATGCAGATTAAAATTTTTGCAAATCTCTTCTCACTTTTTTTTGTCTTCAGATTATACAAAAGTTTTCCACAACACCAGCAAGCTTGGAAAGCAGAAAGAAACTGCTGAAAGACATCGCATCTGAAAATGGTATCGTTCTGCATTTGGAGGAAGATGCTCCACTGGTTGCACAGGTACGAAACTTCTACATTACAAAAATGAGTACAATTCCGTATGCAATGTAGAAATTGAGGCTTAAAATCACTTATGGTTTCAGGAAATAATGGATTTCAGCAAGCCGAAGCAGCATGCAGAAGATTCTAAATCAGCCAAGTTCGATGTTACTGAGTCCCAAGCAAGAACACACGTTTTTCCTGAGGAGGAGCTGTCTGAGTCTCTGAAGGGCAGGAAGAAGTACAAAGATGTAGCTGCTGCGGCTCAAGAGGCTTTTCAATCAGCAGCTTATGCAGCGCACGCCGCAAGAGCTGCTGTCGAGCTCTCAAGATATGATTCTCGGGACTATGAACCGGATGATCGTGGTGATTCCAGTCATGGACAAGGGTCTCTGTATGATTCTGATGGGTCATTGACACCTGAAATTCAAGGCAGATATGAAGCTTCGGAGGAGAACAAGAGATCAAATGATAGGATGGTATTTAACGGAATGTATACAAATGACAATATCAGTTCTGAATCAGAAAATGAAAACGTGGGAGGAAACGGAAGAGTGCATCTTGAGTTTGAAGAGAGCAGAACAAATCCTGGATTTGACAGGACACTATCTAATTCAAGTTCAGATTCCGACAGGAACATGTGGAATGAGAAGAATCCATCGCCAAAGCACCATGACTTGGACTTGTACAGAAATACTAATTTACTCGCAGATGAAAACCAACACATCAGAGAGTATAACGCAGTTCATGCAGACGATATTTCATGTGAGGATGAAAATGAGCTTTCACACCAATCCCCAAAGTGGATTCCACTAAAATCTCATGCCGGTGCAATGATAAATCCCAAAAAAGGAAACTATGAGGACGAAACCGCACGCTCCACAACTTCTGCTGAGAATTCAAGTGCACGTTCAGACATAGACAGGAAACGTTCATCAGTGAGGACTAGAAGAGCAAGGGGCCCCTGAAAAGTACAAGATAAAAGCAGCAAAATTTTGTTTCGTTTCGTTTCGTTCAGTTTTCGCTACGCCATATGCATAGGATTTCATAATTTTATTTCTTCGTTATTTGTTTCATAAATAACTGGCGGTTTGCACATTCAATATGAAATAATAGATAAGAAATTATATTTTCCTCTACTTCACGAGACTTACATGTCCATGCACAGGTCTCTCTAACTCCCAACATTGAAGATGAGAACACAAGATAAGTCGAAGTGGCTTTTTGGTTAACTGAAGGTTTAATATTCAGATATCCAGACTCTCGATTGAAGTTCAACTATTCATGCCTTTCATAGCAGAATTTCAGAATTTTGTACAGCGATAAATAGATGGACGAAAGTTAGTTATATTTTTCACTAAAGAAAGATTTCTAAGGCATATTTTAGTAGACACATTTCAGGCAGGTGGGATTCAGTGGTTTGTGAAAACAATGCAAGCACATCGTCCCAAACTCAATTGGTAGGCCTTGGTTTTCAAACTCGGATTAGATCATGCCATTCTAATAATGGGCTTCATCTTCAAAAGGACGAGTTTAATTTAGATGTTTGCATAATCTAAACGGCAGACATAACTCAGCAACTATCTATCAGATGCAGAAGACCAGGAAAATGCAGGTTTAACTGGAAGTTCATAACATATTCTAAGTTCAGATTCAAAGGCTGTCTGTCACTGAATTCAGGCAATATGCTTGTTAACTTTCTAACGCTGTAACTAACAGAATGCAGTCAATTGGCTACGGTAGACACTAGTGTTCCGGCATTATTAACATTTTGGATGCTGCATCAGGCACCTGTACCATCTAACAATTAACAAGTTTTCAGGTTTTCCAATCCATGCCTTTTTCTGCATTGAACAGTGATTCAAACAGCATCGAGAAAGTCAAAGGATTCCAATCATTGACGTTCCCAATTAATCTGTTTTCAGTCTTCAAGATATGATTTCCCAAATATGATTAAAAATTACAGAGATGAAAAAAACCCCAGCAATATGAAACCTGAACTAGTTGATTAATAATAGCAAACAAAGAAATCCTATCACATCACACTCCAGTAAGTTGTATTCTAGGGCAAGATATTCACATGAAAGAAAGATTAAGAAAACCCGTATTGCATTAATTTTAACAAATGACAAGTTCAAACAATCCAAATAAATCTAATGTAATATTTTATTGTGAACCAAACTATATAGCACATCAAGCCTAAATTTCAAAACTTCTCTGTATTTGTAAGTAAATTACTATTAATTGGAATATGTATCGTGCCACAATTCAATGATATCAGTAGCCTGATTGAGAAGAGCATGCAATTGCTTCCGCGATATCCATGCCTTGCCTTCTAACAATAGTCTAAGCTGCTCCCATGAATCTTCCTTGGTCCAAAAGTAGTAGGGACTCAAAGGGATTGTGCCATGGCCTGGTATCACTTGGTTTAGTGCAATTCCAATTACCTTCTGCATCCAGATGAACTTCAATACAACTCTTGGCTTCTCTGTTGGCTTCACCACCACTCCAAGCTTCTACAATATTAAAAAGAAAAAATAAACGTCTCCTTTAACAAATCAATTCTTTCACTAATATCTTCTCAGTATCAAAAAATAAATAAAGAAAACCCTTTTAACACATTCCATCAAATCAATTCCATAAAAACCAATTGAGTTCACTATTCAATCAAGAACAAGCAGATAATGGCATAACAAATTAGTAAGATAAAACAAGCTCCCAGTTGCTAAATAATACATAAAGAAAAGGCATTAAAAGGTAAGGTATGTGCGTGCCAAATAACCTCTTTCTCAGTGGGTGTTTCTTCTTCTTTTTCTTCTTCACGGAGTGTTTGATGAGCTTTTAGAGCAGGAAGTTTGATCCTTGCTGGGGTTTTGAGAGTAGAAAGGGATTTAACGTGAAAACAAGAAGGTTTTAGTTTGATAGAAAAGATAGGGGTTTTAAGGGTTTCACGCAGGAGGCTCTGTGAAGGAAATGTTGAGGGTTGTAAGTGGGGTTGGATTTTGGGTTGTGTGGCCATTGATGCTAACATCTCTCTACCTGACCTTGTGTTCTTGGAGGCAAGAGAGAGATTCTGTGCCACTTTGAAGAAGTATCTTCGTTAATGGATAAACGGTCGGGTCGGTTCGGGGTAATTTAAAATGGAGTCTTGGTTGAGTCAAAACTGGTAGCTAATGATTACCCTTTACTTCTTCAAAACGTTTTTTTTATATATATAAATATAAATTATTAACATAACATATCAAAATAATTCAAAAACAAATAATTCAGTACATTGCGGGTTGCTACATGTCCTCTCTTTTTGTTGTTTGTTCATTTTAGTACTTCTTCTTTAATTATTATTTCATCTTCTTTTTTTATATATAAAATTTGTTTGTTTTTCAGTTTTTCCCTTAAATATACTTTCTCATATGTTTTCTTTTCATTTCGATCCTCATTCTTAAAAAAATTATTTTTATTATTTTATAGTCTTAAACCTTCTAAAGCAATACCTTCTTTTTAGTGTTTCTGAATCTATAATTTTAGTTTTGGTTTTTTTTATTATTATTTTGGCCTTTTGTCTTTTTTATTAGAGTTTTGTTTGTTTTCAATTTAGTCTTTCAATTTTAATATGTATAGATGTTTTATGTATTTGATGCTTCTTCTTTTAAATTTCATTTTTTTTTCTTTGCTCATTTGTCAAGGTTTTAAGGTATTTAATTTTGTGCTTCAACTCAAATGTTTTTTTTTCAATAACAATAATGCTTATTTTAATTTTATCCTTTTCTTTTCATTTTTCCACTTCCTCTTAAGTCAAAGTTTTTATGTTTTTTTTATCCTCCAAGATAAGAAATTTAAAGATTTATGATCTTACATAAGTTTATAGCATTACAAACGAAAATCTTTGTACTCATTATTACTTTTTTCTTACATTTTAAAAAACATGGTTTGGTCTACAACGAAGCACAAACAAATCATCTAGTTATATTATAAACAAAGAAAACTAGCCGTGAGGTGATTTTACTTTGTATTTCTCTTACCGTGCACCCGCAAACAAATCTTTGTAGATTAGAAAAGTGTATCTTTTTCTAAAATCTTATTTTGATCCTCAAATCTTATTTTTATTCATTTGTACCCTTCTGAGTCCAAATTAATACCCAATTGCTTTTAAGATAGGGTGGAATTGAAAGGCAGAGTATCAATGTAAAAAAGAAAGAAAGAAAATGGCAACTTCTAATCTCATGCAAAAAGTTAAGTTTGGCAAGCAATCCCTTTACTTTTCAAATATCTACAAACTTCATTTTTCTCAATTTTTACCCTTGATTTGTAAGAGATGAGAGATAGAAAGCTATCATATTCCAATGTAAAAAGAGAGAGCTATTATTTATTCCAATTTCAAGTGCAAAAATAATTGAAATTTATGTTAATGGATTTAATTCAATGAGAAGAGTTTTATAATGGTTGTTTAAAACATTAATATTGCATAAGAAAACATACTGAAGCTGAGAAACACTTTATCTAGTTTGATTTTATGATTTGAACCATTTTTAGGGGTTTATAATGTTGGTAAATTGGTTTATTAGGTTAAGGAATTCATCTTAGCTATTTTGTTTTAGTTCATTTTTGAAAAAATATATAATTGTATCATTTGTTATCAATGACTTTATTTATTAAAATTTTAATTTAAAAAATCAATTTTTTTTTATCAATAATCAATTTTTTAACTTAAATTAAATAAATAAAAGACCTCTTTTATGATTTAGATTGAAAACATTAGGCTAAGCTATCTTTGTCTCATGCACATGTCTTGGTTATTTTTTTCTTCTTAAAAGAATTACTTTTCATGAGTTGAATTAAAAGTACAAATAAAATAATTATTTTAAACATCCCTAATTGCAACCATTGTTATAAAATCTAATTTGAGGATAAACCAAGCCAAGACACAAGTCGGAATGCTAATCCAAGATCAACTACTTTTACCACACATTTGTCTTTTTTTTTAAAAAAAAAAATCAAAATAAATATTTAGGTTGACAATGCATGGACGACGACCCAGGTCAGCGATCACTAAGGTGACCCAACCCGGCTGGATAAGCTAGCTCTTAAATCTAAGTTACAATGATGTGTATTAAGCATGCTACACATCGCATCAAGCTCCCGAGATTTCTTCTAGCACGCAAATCTAAAGTTATCAATACTGTTTTGGTCGCCGTTCCGGTTTTTCAATTGGAACGGAACGTTCCGGTTTCGGTGCATTCCAGCGTGCCATTCCGGTTTTGTACTGTTTATATATAATTATATATATATATATATATATATATATATATATATAAACTTTAAAATTAACAAGTATAATTAAAATTCAAGATAAATTAACTTTAAATTATACAATACAAACACAAAGTCAAAAAAACATAATCTCAAAATTAGAAACATCTCTAAAATTTCAAAATATTATGAAAGTCAAATGTTCTAAAATAAAGGAAATATAAATCAAACATCTTCTACATCATTAATATAAAAATATTAGAATTTCTTATTATGCATCCCAAAAAAATAGTGAATACCATAGTAAGATAATTACAAAGAGAATAGTACTGAAAATCATATGTTCAAAAAGAAAAGAAAAAAACAGATTTTGAAAAAAAATAAAAATAAAATTCGGAACACAATATGATATAAATAAAAAAATCGTAAAATCGTAAGTAAAATATTTTTGAATACAATACAACATAATTATGGCTATAAAAATTCATTAGTTAAGGTTCATATATAATTCAAAATAATTTAAAAATACATTACAAAACAATTATGTCCATAGAATTTCATTAGGTAAAAACTAACAAATTTAAAATAAATATTTTGATGATAAGCTATATACATTAAAATTAGTCTCATGCCTGTCATTTTCCTGGTTATTTTTAATACATTTATCAAAAATATTATTATTGAAAGGATTATCAGTACTAATACTGGTGTCAACACTCAACATTGATATTACTAGTACTAGCTCCAACTCCAACAAATTATTTAGACATCAGAATATGAAAATGATTTAAAAACATCAAAAAATTAAAGTAAAAAATAAAGAAATTAAGTATAAATTTTAAAGTTAATATTACTGATTTTCAAGAGTGATTCCATGATATATATATATATATATATATATATATATATATATATATAATTTGTCCAACAAAATGATGGACAAATTCAATTTCAATTTGTCCGATGTGGGACAATATAATGTGTTCCAAATCGGACAAATCTTCTCCATTAAATACTCTCCACTCCAAGCCAATCTCCACTCTCCTTGTCCCACATCGGACAAAGACAATTATTTCTCAACTCTTCTCCATTAAATACTCTCCAGTCTCCCCTCTTAAACACAGAACGGAATGTCCGGAATGGAACCGAGGCGTTCCGGCCAGAATTAGGTCGGAATTTCCAGAACGGACCAGAATTGAAACCGGGATGAAAACAACGTCGTTTTGTCCTGGTTTTATGAACGGTGTCATAACCCAATTTTTGGGTTATTCCAAAAAATGTACCCAAAAAATAACAAAAATAAAATAAAGGGGGGGGGGTGTTGGCATAAAAATTAATGTGGAATTTTTGGACGTTTTTGAAAGCCCAGTCGTACCTCTTTTTGCCCATAAATGAAGGAAAATACAGATTCAAAGCTAAAATAATTTATTACTAGATAAATCTGCATGAAAGTTAAGTCGAAAGACATAATTATATTTTTATGGGCCAATTCGATTTAATCGTTGGCCAATTTTAAGTGTAATTATGCTTCGAGAATAATTGAGAGCCCATTTAAAGGATTTAATTAAGCGCACGGGCTTAATTATACTTTAAATAGGTCAAATTAAATTTAATAAGGGTTTAATTGACGAGAAATCAAGTTTGGAGGCCTAATTTGGGTTGAATTGAGAAGATCAAAATTTTCGGTCACGAAACTTTTCGGGTGAAATCGGAAGCCAAAATTAAAGATAAAAACATCGTTCTTCCTAGTTTTTCCCATCAAAAAAATTCTTTTTGGACACAACCTATTTATTTAAAATTTTCAAAAAAAAAAGAAGTCCATCACCGAAGCCATGCTTCACCCATGCTTTGCCATGCCCTACAACCCACTCTCACACTCAATAACCCATACTCGGACAACACCCCCATGACTTGCATCATGCCTCTTCAGCTATAAATAGCAGAAGAAAATACACGAAAAAGGGGGAGGTGAGGAGGAATTGACAGTAACGGGAAGAACGAAGACAGACGAAAAATTGAGAGAAAAAAGTTGAACACAAAAAAAACCCGAGGGGGAAGACAAGCAAAGAGGGAGGAAAACGAACATGCAGAGGGGATGATGATGAGATAATATTGGAAATTGAGGAGATAATACAAAAAAACCACACACACATAGCATTTGTAGGAGCAGGGACGATGAGCACTGGAATTTGCAGGGGCACCGTGGCTAAAAAATCTCACCACTAACGGCCACACCCTCGTCTCCCTCAGCTCTTCTTCTCCATCTCCGTTTCCATCCACCACCAGCTTTGTCTTCCTCATCTCCGGCGGAGCCAGCGTCCATCACAGACTCAAGTCTCTCTCTCACCCCTGCAATTCCTTCTCTCTCTCCTCCTGCAATAGCTCTTGGCGACCACGCCAGCAGCTTCACCTCAGCTCAGGCAAGCTCACCACCGTGAGCTCCTCCTCCATGGAACCAACCACCAAGCCTTCTTCTCCAGCTCCGGCGAGTAGCAGCTGCAACGGGGACAACGCAAAGACAACCCCATCGAGCATCAGTCCAGCAGCTTCCAGAGCTCATTCAGGCCACGACAGACCTTCGTTTTGGATGCCACCACAATAGGACGAATCACCTCGATCTCCTCTACCCGGCGACAGTGGTAGGTGAGGCTCTTGTGGTGGTCGGCCGACCACCACTTTACTATGCACGCTGCATGAATTATGTATATATATGGGCTGCGTGGTTTAGCTGGGCTGCTCACGGCCCAACCTAGTTGGCTGGGCCGGGTCCAGCCCAACCAATTCTATCATAGTGGGCCCTTGGCTGGGCCGACCCATTTGGTTGGGTTAGTCCCAACTCAAAATTTTTATTTTTTATTATTTTTAAAAAATACAAAAAATATTATAAAAAACATAAAAATTATTTTTTTTCGTGCAAACGTTCGGATCCTAAGATTTTCATAAAAAAATATTGCATCTTTTAAAAATTTGGATATCGTAATCCGTTTGCGATTATCCATTGGTATTCGACCAAAATGTCAAAAATAATTTAACAATTTTTCTGTTCTAGTTTTCGTGGTGTAAATTTACATTGTAAAGTACACCCGCAAATAAAAGATTTTTTTACTATGGTGTAAAATTACATTGTAAAGTACATTCGTAGATAAAAAAACTTATAACTGTGGTGTAAAATTACATTGTAAAGTACACTCGCAGATAAAAAATATATTTTTTTAAAATGCAGTGTAAAAAAAATATAAGCCTAGAAAAAACAATCAAACAACAATGTAGCTTACCTTAGATAGGGTGCACTGGGGGTGATGCGTCTTTCCCTTGCACAACAAGTCCCCTTATCCAGACTCCCGCAGAACAATAGGTTCCTAGTGACCTTAATACTAAGTGGTGACTCCCAATATTTATAGTTGTAATTTTTATGACTATTAAACCCCCCATTTTAACCGCGCGTTGTTGTCTCCCGGACCCCGGGTGATGGCGTTGTCGTGACAGATGGTGACTCCATTGTGGAAATTGTTGTACTGAGCTTTGTTGTTTTTTTGTTTATTTTCAGTTCATATTTTTACATGTATTTTACTGCTTTGTCATCATGCATTTTAATTTTATGAATAAACCAAATTTTAGGTTAGGTAGGGATTAGCGGTCTGCCTCATGATTTTCTGTCGGGGTTCATATTCGTGAAACGTCCAACTATGAACTGAGTGTTTTCTCGATAATGGCGATTACATCGTGCCCCAACTATTTCTTGTAAACCCCCATACCATCTTCAAGTAAGGCGGTCAATGGGCGGGTTCATAGACCTTCGAGACCAGGTAGAAAGCTTACCCCTCATGTAATGACTTAGAACTTGTCTCTAGGTGTGAACTCTCTAATAATTAATCTGATGTGTACATACATTTGCATCCATTTACATCCATCACTATACATAACATTTTATCAGCAGGTAAAATATAGGTCCCCGAAGAGTTCCTTCCACTCGACTCCAGCAGAGAAATATGGAGGACGAAGAGCGGGCAAACCATAATGCTCATTTTCAAGACGAACTGGATTCTCTAAACGCTAGCGTGGCTAGTCTTACTAGCTTACTCGAGCAAGCGTTGAGAAATACCTCTGGCGAGGGTCCTTCAACTAGACTCGCAGTGGCTGCTCAAGCACTAGCAATGAATCACCATGAAGAGGTGATAGGAGAAAGGGTTTAGGATCCGCAACAAAATCCAACAATCGTACAATCAGCGGTGCCGACACCTGCCGTAACCCTAACGGTTATAACAATAGCAGAGGTCATCAACCAAGATAAGATGGCAACATTGGAGGCTAGGATAAGGACCATTGAAGGGGTGAACCTATATGACCCAGTACAAGCTGCAAAAATATGTCTAGTCCCGAACGTTGTGGTACCAAAGAAGTTTCGCGTCCCTGAATTTATCAAATACACTGGGACACAATGCCTTGTCACTCACTTAAAATCATAATGTAACAAAATGGAAGAAGTAATGCATGATGAAAAATTACTAATGCATTTTTTTCATGACAGTTTGAGTGGGAAAACTTTGAATTGGTACATGAGACTAGACAACACCAGGGTCCGTAGCTGGAAAAATCTGGTAGATGTTTTCATCAAGCAATATAAGTACAATATGGACATCGCTCCCGACTTAACAAGTTTGTCCACCTTGGAGAAGAAAGACAGAGAAAGCATAAGGGAATATGCTCAAAGGTGGAGAGATCTCGCTGCATACATCCACCACTTCTAGATAAAGATATGATGACTTTGTTCTCCAACACGCTAAGAGCGCCCTATTACGAACATTTGATGGGCAGTTCAACACAACAATTCACGGATGTTGTAGCCGTGGTAGAGCGAATAGAACAGGGAATTAGAAGTGGTAGAATTTTTGCACATGTGGAGAGAAAAGGCTTTGAAGGCAAGAGAAAAGATACCGAGCATTTCGAAGATGACTAAGAGTGGGAACAACCAATTCCAAAACTACAGTAACCCTTCATCTCTAATTACCAACATTAATTTTCAAGCCAGAGATCCACCTAAAAATTTCCCTAAAAGAAATTACTAGAAAACCCAAGAACAGCTACCTCTGTTATCATTGCCCTTAAATGAGATGTATCAAAAGTTGTTAAGCATTTGGAAAATAGCTCCTGAACCTCAGACACCTTGGCAGCCACCTTACCCTGGTTGGTACAAACCCGACCTCACCTGCGAATACCATGCTGGTGTTGGGGGACATAGCATTCACACTTGTGGTGCCTTCAAGAAGAGGCTCATGCAATTGATCAAAGCAGAGTGGATAACATCCGAAGAAAATCCAGGTCCTGCGCCCAATTAAGCTTCATGAAGATGAGATAACAAGTGTCTGCACCATTAAAGTGATCCCGACAAAATCTTTTGAAAAAGGGAGTGCGCCAACATGAAGTCTACTTCCATTATTACCTTTTGTTTTGGTCATGTCCACACATTATATTCCCATTTTGACTTGTCGGCCATTTTGCTCGTAATGCCACAAGACCTTTTGTTAAACAAGCTTTTCTCTCCAATAAGATCATGTATTTTCTTGTGTTTATGGCTTGCTCTTGTTTTTTTTATTTATATAACATAAGCACACCTTATACCATTTCATTCAAATTATATATGATCTCATAATTTCATCAAGATTTTTGGCAAATCAAAATCTAGTACAAAAAGAAATATCAATTTGATGTTTGTTTAACAAATGTGTTCAGGGAATTCAAAGGATTTCATTAAAAGGTGATCTCATACCACCAAAATCCACATAATAAAGCTAATCCCTTAGCCAAACAAATAATCCAAAAAAATCAAAAAACTTCTTTCACATGGAAAAGCAAAGTTTATTGATTCAGATTGCATGTTTTTGAAATGATGAAAGACCATCTTTGATTTGTCATCACAAAAGTCTCAAATATCCCTTTTAGTCCTTATTTGAGCCTAATAATCTTTTCTTGACAATTAACCCCAACAAGGATCACACCCTACACTGGGAGGCAAGTGCAAAAAAAAATACAAAACAGTCCTCAATGACAAGTGATGCCCGAACAAAGTTGGGGGGCATAAACAGGGTTTTTAGTTAACTATAGCAAATTAATATAATATTTTGGTAGTACTAAAAACCCAACATAGAAAGCCCAAACAAAATACCAAGGGCATGTCAAGTCAACACGACATTAATGTCAAAAACCTTAAAAAGCCCAAACAAAATACTTGAGGGGCATGTCAAGTCAGCATAATGTTATTGCCAAGAAACCAATGAAAAGTCCCAAACAAAATACTTGGGGGGCATGTTAAGTCAGTACAATATTAGTGCCAAATACCAATGAAAAAGCCCAAACAAAAACTGGGGGGCATGTCAAGGTCACTATGAAAATCAATCATAAGGGCTAAATGAAGTTCTAAGAGTAAGCATTAAGTGATCCTTGGTCTAAAAAACCCTTAAACACTTTTTGAGCCTACAAATATCTTTTTTTCGTAGTCAGTAACCTAAGCCTATGTTACAAGCCTAATAAAACCCTTTATGATAAAATACGAGTTATCTGGATCGATAAGCAATGCTTTTCCATTTGAAACAATCCTTACAAATGCTTCACATGACCTGATTGAAACCTTCTTGATATACGAGACAAGCACCATTTTACATTCTTGTCAAAATCAACATAAAACCTGACAATGAGATCGCTTGAATTCTTTCGAGAACAAGCTTGTTAAATGAACATCAAAATGACCAACCCCTTCCTGCAAAAACACCTGAAGCCCAAAACATTTTTGGGGCATGACCAAACAGGGGGCAATCTAAAATGCAATTGAAGTTAGCTCTATCATTTCTTTTCAAAAATCTGGATCAATCTTAGGAAGATCTATCATCTCCTGTGGTCAAAATCACAAATTACGGCTTGCGTAAGCAGAAGCAAGAAGCCATCAAATCTAGATGTCCAAATATTGGAAAAGAGAAGACCATGAAGAAGAAAGGGGACCTATATTTCTCAGGTAAGTATACATGCATCATCATGCATTGCACCTCCATTGAGAAATTAGGAAATGTTTTGGAGGGATCGTAATTTACAAACCTTCATCATTTTTGTGCATGCCTTCGAGCTCTCACCCCTTTCACTTCCTTAAGCATGCTTTTCAGCTTTATCTCTTTCCTAAATTTGAGTGTCATCATGCATCGCATCTCCCCTCTGATAATCTAGAAAATATTTAGAAGGGATTGTAATTTACAAACTTTCATCATTTTTGTGTGCGCATTTGAGCCCTTATCATTTTCACTTCTCTTAGAGCGCTTACAAGCCTTTCATCTTCGAGTGTGTTTTTCAACCCTCGACCACCGATTTAAATAGTGCACTTTTCAGCCCTATTTTTCCTTCCATCTTCGAGTGCGTTTTCCAACCCTCGATCCATCAATTAAAGAGTGTGCTTGCCAACCCTATTTTCCTTCATCTTCGAGTGCGTTTTCCAACCCTCGACCATCAATTAAAATAGTGCGCTTCCAACCCTATTTTCCTTCATCTTTGAGTGCATTTTCCAACACTCGACCATCAATTAAAATAGTGTGATTTCCAGCCCTATTTCCCCTCATCTTGAGTGCGTTTTCCAACCCTCCACCATCAATTATAATAGTGCGCTTTCCAACCCTATCCCCCCTCATCTTCGAGTGCATTTTCTAACCCTCGACCATCAATATGAATAGTGCACTTTCCAGCACTATTTTCCTCTTCATCTTTGAGTGCGTTTTCCAACCCTTGACTATCAATGTGAATAGTGCGCTTTACAACACTATTTTCCCTTCATCTTTGAGTGTGTTTTCTAACCCTTAATGATCAACTAAGATAGTGCGCTTTCTAGCCCTATCTTCCATCCCATGAAATCTTCACCATTTTTCACCCGGGCAGGTCACCAGTTACAACGAGACCATCTTCATTACCTTTCCTGGGTAGTTTACCCATTACAATGAGACCATCTTCATCATCTTTTATCTAGGTAGGTCACCCATTACAACGAGACCATTTTCATTATTATCACCTAGATAAGTCACCCATTACAATGAGACCATCTCTACCATTTTTCACTTGGGTAGGTCACCCATTAAAATGAGACCATTTTCCTGTATCATTCATAAACATCACTATCTTCCATCCCCGGAAATCTTCACCATTTTTCACTCAGGCAGGTCACCCGTTACAATGAGACCATCTTCATTACATTTCTTGGGTAGGTCACCCATTACAATGAGACCATCTCTATCACTTTCACTCGGGTAGGTCACCCATTACAATGAGACCATCTTCACCATTTTTCACCTGGGTAGGTCACCCATTACAATGAGACCATCCTTTCTTAGTGTCTTTGTTAGGCCCCAATTCTTACCATTCCTTTCTGAGTGCACTTTATAGTCTTCATTCTCATTTTTTTTCTTTACAACGCTTACTATCTAAAGTCTTTCACAAGATTTTAGTAGTAAGCATTGTAAAGAGGGGAGCAACTATCATAACTCAATTTTTGGGTTATTCCAAAAAATGTACCAAAAAAATAACAAAAATAAAATAAAAGGGGGGGGTGTTGGCATAAAAATTAATGTGGAATTTTTGGACGTTTTCGAAAGCCTGGTTGTACCTCTTTTTACCCATAAATGAAGGAAAATGCAGATTCAAAGCTAAAGTAATTTATTACTAGATAAATCTGCATGAAAGTTAAGTCGAAAGACATAATTATATTTTTATGGGTCAATTCGATTTAATCGTTGGCCAATTTTAACTGTAATTATGCTTCGAGATTAATTGAGAGCCCAATTAAAGGATTTAATTAAGCGCACAGGCTTAATTATACTTTAAATAGGTCAAATTAAATTTATTAAGGGTTTAATTGACGAGAAATCAAGTTTGGAGGCCTAATTTGAGTTAAATTGAGACGGTCGAAATTTTCGGTAACGAAACTTTTCGGGTGAAATCGGAAGCCAAAATTAAAGATAAAAACATCATTCTTCCTAGTTTTTCCCATCAAAAAAAAATCTTTTTGGTCACAACCTATTTATTAAAAAAAAAATAAAAAAAAAAGAAGCCCATCACCGGAGCCATGCTTCACCCATGCTTTGCCATGCCCTACAAACCACTCTCACACTCAATAACCCATACTCCTACAACCCACTCTCACACTCTATTACCCATACTCGGACAACACCCCCATGACTTGCATCATGCCTCTTCAGCTATAAATAGCAGAAGAAAATACACGAAAAAGGGGGAGGTGAGGAGGAATTGACAGTAACGGGAAGAACGAAGACAGACGAAAAATTGAGAGAAAAAAGTTGAACACAAAAAAAAAAACTGAGGGGGAAGACAAGCAAACAAGGAGGAAAACGAGCATGCAGAGGGGATGATGATGAGATAATATTGGAAATTGAGGAGATAATACAAAAAAAACCACACACACATAGCATTTGTAGGAGCAGGGACGAGGAGCACTGGAATTTGCAGGGGCACCGTGGCTAAAAAATCTCACCACTAACGGCCACACCCTCGACTCCCTCTGCTCTTCTTCTCCATATCCGTTTCCAACCACCACCAGTTTTGTCTTCCTCATCTCAGGCGGAGCCAACCTCCATCACAGACTCAAGTCTCTCTCTCACCCCTGTAATTCCTTCTCTCTCTCCTCCTGCAACAACTCTCGGCGACCACGCTAGCAGCTTCACCTCAGCTCAGGCAAGTTCACCACCGTGAGCTCCTTCTCCACGGAACAAACCATCAAGCCTTCTTCTCCAGCTCCAGTGAGCAGCTGCTGCAATGGGGACGACGCAGAGACAACCCCATCGAGCATCAGACCAGCAGCTTCCAAAGCTCATTCCGGCCACCACAGACCTTCGTTTCGGATGTCACCACGACAGGAACAATCACCTCAATCTCCTCTACCCGGCGGCAGTGGTAGGTGAGGCTCTCGTGGTGGTCGGCCGACCACCACTTTACTATACACGCTGCATGAATTAATTCATGCAGCGTGCAATATATGTATATATATGGGTCGCGTGGTGTAGCTGGGCTGCTCCCGGCCCAGCTAGTTGGCTGGGTCGGGTCCAGCCCAGCCCAAGTCTATCATAGTGGGGTCGGCTTATTGGTTGGGCTAGGCCTAACCCGAAATTTTTATTTTTTATTATTTTTTTAAAAAAATACAAAAAACATTATAAAAAAATGCATTTGTTTTCGTACATACGGCCAAATCCCAAGATTTTTCCGTCATATTTTTCATAAAAAAATGTTGCATCTATTTCCATATTTTTAAAATGAAAATTTGGATATTGTAATCCGTTTGCGATTATCCATTGGTATTCGGCCAAAATGTCAAAAATAATTTACCATAATTTTTTTGTTCTAGTTTTCGTAGTGTAAATTTACATTATAAAGTGCACCCGCAAATAAAAGATTTTTTTTACTACGGTGTAAAATTACATTGTAAAGTACATCCGTAGATAAAAAAAAACTTATAACTACGATGTAAAATTACATTGTAAAGTACACCCGCAGATAAAAAATATTTTTTTAAAATGCAATGTAAAAAAAATATAAACCTAGAAAAAAACAATCAAATAAAAATACAGCTTACCTTAGGTAGAATGCACTGGAGGTGGTGCATCTTCCCCTTGTACAACAAGTTACCTTATCCAGATTCCCGCAGACCAATAGGTTCCTAGTGACCTTAATACTAGATGGCGACTCTCAATATTTATAGTCGTAATTTTTATGACTATTAAACCCCCTATTTTAACCGCGCGACGTTGTCTCCCGGACCCCGGGTGACAACGGGACACGAAATGCGTCAAAAATCGTCGTCACGAGAACAAAATGTTCCAGATGGATTTAACAACTTTGCACAGATCTGCTAGATAAATTAATAAATGTTGATAATTTTTGTTTCAACAATCGTAGTGTATTCCTGTTTCTCTTACAAATGCTGTCTTGGGCTAATATCCTCTACCTAAATCGAATCGAACAGCGTATACATTGCACATTTATCATCAATTTGAAGCCCCAGTACTTTCACTACAAACTAGAAGCTAGTTTTTTATTTTTTCCATTGTCGCATAATGCAGGAACCCAGAAGAGGTCAAGACCATGCTTCGACATGGTATCTACCATCCTTTTCCAATCTCCTAAGCTGCAAAGCAGCAGTTTCCCTCGAAACTCCAGCCTCTTTGGATATAATTTCCTCCAAGGCTGACATTACATCTGAAGGCATTTTGGTTGATGAACCAGCGACATATATTGAAGCCCCCTCCAATATCAAATCCCAAACCCTCTCGCTCTGTTCCCGCATCTTATGCTGCACATAAACTTTTTGTGGCTGATCTCTTGAGAAGGCTACAAAAAACCCTCCACCCCTTGCTATGGATAGTGGTCCAGCGTTTTGTGCATGGAACAGCCAAAAATCCTTGTACAAAAAGTCATTCTCCTCATTTCGACAACCGAAGAACAGCATAACAGGAGCAGCTGCGCCAGACATGTCTTGTGCGGCTCTTTCCTCTACAAATCCACGAAAAGGGGCACAGCCAGTACCAGGCCCAACAAGTACAAGGGGAATTGATGCTGGTGGAGGAGGAAGGGAGCCCTTGCGAAACCATGCTGGAATACATACACCTGCTCGTTCAAAAATAAGTGTTATCGTATAACAGGTGACATAGATTGCTCAATTGGAAAGTTTCAGTTGCATTATAGTATACCCGTACCATCTTGTGGATCAAGTCCAGCTAGCCAAGTAGAGCAGAGACCCGTTCTCTTCCTCTTAAAAGGAGTTGTCCATGAAACTACATTCACAGTCAAGTGCACTTGATTGGGGTGAGCTGAAGGGGAAGAAGAAATGGAGAAAGCCCTAGTTTTCAATGGAGGAACCAACTGCACCAGCCACTCAAATGGCATTTGCACAGAAGGGAAATCTTCCAGTACCTGTATTGAAAAGACACAATCAAGTCTTTGCAAGGAGCCACTAAACTATCCTAACAAGTATAAGATACAGTGGATAGAATTCTCAAAATTAAGCAGCTCAACTCTGACTAATTCTTATACTACACTTGTTACCTTTGCGCAAAAGCCCACACACTGTCTATATAATTATTCAGTTCTGTTGACTTCAAGTATATTCCTGTAGTATTACATTCTAAAGAAGCACATTCACAATAAGATCTAAAAGAGAAACTTAATGCAAGTGTGCGAGGTTTTATTTCAGCAATAAACAGATGACATATAGCAACATTGTGAAGAAAGGAATGTAAGAAGATGCTCTTCAAATAATGCACATAGCACAAACATCAATTCTGTGCAATAATTCACCTCTAGAACAGTTCTTCGTTCCTTCTGGTTGTACTGGTAGAGATCATCTCTTCCTTCAGGAGATGCGAAATATTGAAGTCTCTCCTTTTCATGTTCAGCTGTTGCAAAAACACTCATAACCTGAATGAGAAAAGGATTGTCAGTATCGGACAACAGAATAGTACAGGCTTGTGGCAACACCACAACAATCAAAACTTGGCTAGCAAGGAGAATGAATATAAGACATGATTAGCAAAAATACATGGCTTTCTTAATTTCTTTCCTTCAATTGAAAGGGGGAAAAAATCAATTACAAAGCTTCAACCTTAACTTCCATTAGAGCCATTGAATAGGAGAAACTGACAATGCTAAGTTGGAAAATCAGAAATTGTAAGTTGCCTCACTTTATTATACAAGTTGGCAAAGACTAGAAATGGTGAAGCTGAGCAACTAAAATTCCCAATCTTATCAACATCTATGTAAATTACATGAGAGAGTTTTAAGTCTTATGTGTGAATAATGTGAATTTTATTATTTAATGATGTAGCTATTGAAAGGGGATGAACTACTTTGTGTTGAAACATATGAAAAAGGTGCTGCCACTGGATCTATTTCTCCATATCATTAATGTTATGAAACGTCAATTTAAAACAAGGTTTTAATTATTCATGTAAGATAAGTAGGGTAATTCAAAATTACATGTGCAAGAAAAGTACAGTAATAGGTGGGCACCAATTACGAATCTACCAATATCATTTTCCAAAATACGTCTGCTCTTCCATTTTCTAAATAAAGAACCAAAAGTGCAATCCTAAATTGCCTCTTCCAGTGTAATTCATTTTCCGAGATAAATTTTTCTCTGGCTCGAATGTGATGAGCAGGAGAAAAAGATGAAATGGAATAAAGAGCAGGATTGGAGCAGCATGTTACATAAGATGGCATATTTTGTTTGCTTGAAGATAGAACAGCAAAAAACATACAGCATTCTTGCCTCAAAGAAATAGCGTCTAGGGGAAGCTGATGAGATATCCATGGTTAATTCCACAAAAGCTTTCAATTTTATAGGGAGCTTTGAGTTGTTGCCTTCAGTATCATGATGATGACTCTCCATCCCTAAAGGATGCACCTGAAACAAAATGCATTGCCCATTATTTAGAATAAAGAGTGCAATCTAACAAGTAAAGTATGACTTGAGCTTCTCCCATAAGCAAGTCAAGGAAAATATGATAAGTAATCTACTTTATTAAAAATAGAATGAAAAAAAGATTTCATCTTGTAAGTGTTCATCTCAAATGTGCCATAAAGGTTAAGGACTATTCTATTTTCAACTACAGAGGTGCACCAAGAATAAAATATTAAAAAATCAATTTAGGCGGGAAAATGAAGATGTAATGAGAATTAATGAAAAGAAGGTACTGTTTATGGTGTTACAGCTGATGATAGTTATTTCTCACATTGTTTAAGCTTCAATACATGATAAACACCTACCACATTTCCAGTTGAGTATGTGACTGAGAGATGAGATTATGTCTACATTGCTGGATAAAACAATGTGCTGAAGGTAAGCCATTGATGCAGTACCTCTCCAATCCAATGAGCAAGGGATATGACTCGATTTCAAACTGTTCACTAATGGCTTGCTTCCTGTTATATGATATTCTACTACCAATATGAATTAATAATGCAGGCTACTATGCCTACAAACTAGAATTTTTTTTATGTTCCCAGAATAAACATAATATAATAAAATCACTTTCACAAGGACTGCATGAAAGAGCAACAAGCAAAGGAAGTCTCTGCCAACAAGGGAATGACTTACAATGATGAGAGCTTCAGGATTCAAATTACAACGCTGAAGGAAAGCATCCACTGCAGCAGGATCTTGACCAGGAAGAACTTCAAGGACATCACCAACTCCATATTGAATTGTCTGTGCAGAGGGTAGAACACACTTAAAAGACACCAAATTGAACTCCTTCAATATCAAATTATAATTGAGGTGCTTTGGCTTACAAAATCATGTGTGCTCAATCAAAACAAAACAGATAACTTACAGCTGAAACAAACTCAAGTTCAAAATGACGCACATCTTTTCCACAGCCTGTTCTACTCAATGGTTGATTCTTGATCTGCACAAGTAAACATAAATGAACCAAGAAATACATAGGATGCAAAGATTGATCATTCAATTGCTCAAGAGAAAGAGAGGAGATTAGTTCTTTTCAATACTTCTTATCTTTTCAAAATTACCTTCTCGATAGGATGAGAAGATAGCAGGTCAAATTTTCACCTGGCTAATTAAATCAATTAGAGAGAGAAAACAACAGATACATGTGTCCAGAAACAGACGAAGTAGAGAATGAGAATACTAAATAAAATCCTTCAGTTTTTGAACTAGAAAATGTACAAACATTCATCCATCAACAGAGGCTATATAAAATGTTCATCAGCAGCCCCTGCTAATGGCAAGGAGCTCCCAACAATTACACAAGTTCCCATGCATGATAACTACATGACTTTCTGTATAGAAATTGGAGCTTCAAGTATCAGAAAGAAGTATCACAGAATTTTATTATGAATTGGTTTGTGTTAAGAGCTGGATGATTTGGTGTTTCGGGTTATGATGGCAACCATTTTAACTTACCATTTTAAGAAAGCAGTCAGGAATATTCTTGATATGAGAAACTTTTCCAGGAGACATGGAGCGAGCTCTACCAGTTTGCATCTGCACACGATCAAGACCTAATGTGACCACAAGGCATAAAAATGTAAGTGATAAAACCTAATTCTGCAAATTAATATATTAAAAAAATTGTAAGCAACAAGGCTAAATTTCCCAATTTCCAAGTTAAAATGCGTAGGCAGAACAAGGTGTAAAACTGCACACTTTAATTAGCAAATACAATCATTTCATTTTCATTGATGATATTTGTATGGGCAGAAGATTGGCTATCTGGGGTTCAGTTATATTATATCAGTCATCACTATTCAACCAAGATTTCTAACAGGTACAAACTCGACTTCCAACTCCTACATGACATGACTGAGATTGGTCAACTATAAATAAAACAAATGGTTAAGGCAGTAATGCCAACAGCCATTGCACTAGCAAGGTGGTACACATGCATTGCACTAAAGCATCACAGCATCAAACCCATAATAGCCATATTTATTGACACAGAAAAAATGGTTTTATTCTTGAGTAAAAAATGTCTGTACCCTGCAATCACTAGGCTGAAAAAGCAGCAAACTCGCACACATATATTAACGAAAATATGTATGTTTTTCCTTTTCTACATTCACAGAATTCTCACCCGATAGTTTCCAACTCATCACACAGAATGCGCATAAAGCCCCGGTAAAGAGAATAATGCATTCAGAGCATACCTTGGCCCTTGCAATGGAATGGCATTCAATCACAAGAACATATAACAAGAAACCAATCCAAAAGGTAGAAGCATTGAACAAAGACAGTTGGTGATTGTAAAAGCTAAAAAGAAGATGAATAGCCAAACATCTGAATTACCTGTTGCGGAAGATGATTGTAAATCCACCTTGTCAGTTTCAAGATAAGTTATTTGAAATTTAGGTCGATCAATGAGTGTTGAATCTGATATCACAAAATCTGGACCATTTGGGAAGAATTTAGGATTAATCTGATACAGCATGATCCACAAGGATGACATCCAAGGGTCCAAAGCACCTTCATACCTAAAAACAAAACCTCGTGTATTGGATATTTTAATTTCATCTCATTTCAACATCATGCTTTATTTACAAAAAAGGATGAAAAGAAGAGAATTTGTGGTTGTAGGTGAAGCTAGTTTCTATCCATTAATCTTGTAACATATAAACAATCAAGAAGAATATACTATTCATTGTGCTAGCAAAGCCATAAATCCTTTTCTATTGATGCAATTATCCTTTCAGTTACAGAATTGTAATGTAATCATACCCTGAAGGATGCTGATCATCTCCTAAACCTCTTTCAACAACAGCTATTGCCCCAAGATCTGAAATTCTTCTGTCAAGCTTCTTTGCCACAAACTGCAGCCATAACATGCAATACAGATCTGTGATAAAAAATAAAATAATAAAAAAAAAAAACAGGAAAAAAGAAACTTGTTTCCTCTTGGGTTATTGAATACAGGATTAAAAGAATGATACTGCCATATGATTCTATAGAGTACACTCTTATTAATTTGAGCAAATGATGGGTTATCTGATCAAACACCTCCTAACAATAACAAGGGCTGGAAGGTATACAAATATAGGAACCTCAGTCATTCATTAGAAATCAAAGTTCGTATCTTTCACAATTTATGTCACAATGGAATACAAAGAAACTTTTCTTAGCAATTGCCCCTTCAGAATTTAACTGATAAAATCATTATTGCATGATATACGTCCTAATGCCCTTCAACATATTTCAAAAAAAAAGTCAAGAAATAGTGAAAAAAATAATGACAGGTAAATTCAATATCCATGTTGACTTTGCATAAACAAGGAAAAGGGTGAAATAATGAATGAAATTCTCAGAAAGTGTGGTCACTTTTTTATAAATCAAAAAATGTCAAAGAAATGAACTGCCGGATTCATCTACAAAAAAGGGGTCCTTAAAAATAATTCATAAAGCAATGCCATTTGAATTATGCTTCTCAACATACACTATCTTAGATCCCTAGTTGAGGTGGGGAGGGTGTAAATTCAAAGAAAAGTAAACGACCATACTGCATGTGCATTCAACATTCCAGAAGATTACCCCGGTCCACTGTTACTACAAGCATTATGCAGCCTACATTAAATATACAAACTACTTTTGTTGGAAGGTATATTTTCAACATTCATCCTAACCACATGCATACAGCCCCTGATTAACAAATGTTGTGAGCCTTTACACATTCCCCCACATAGAAACATAGTAGAGGAATCTTAAAAAAGATGTAAATACTTGTCGAACTAGAGTAGTTATCAGTAATCTTTCAATCATTCAAAAATCAAATCCTCTAGCCTGCATGATATGATAAAGACATAAGTGCCTAAGAATCAATGTAATCATACTGCACAAAAGACATTTATATATCTAAACATAAGATGTCCATCGTTCTTTTATAGAGAAAATAACATTACCTATCAAATATTAAACAAAATTTACAAGTAATTACATTGTATTTCTGGTAGCCAGAATCACCCAATCCGAAAACAGCATAATGAACTCCTTCCAGCCAATTCTTAGCAATATTTCTCTGCAGAAGATACTTCCAAAACAACTACAGACACATATTGAAACGAGAATTAGGAAGAACAAAGGGAAGAACAGAGACCTTCAAGCCTCTTTACCAAACATGTAAATAAAATTCTAAACAAAATTTCAATCAACCTTCATGGAATCTGGTGTATCTCCTTGACCTGTGGTGGAAACAACAAAAATTACAGTGTCCTCATGAGGTAAAGAACTCTGAAACAGTAAAAATTAAAATTCTGGTAAGCATTTCTCCCAAGCCATCAGCGAAAAACAGGCAAACTAGAAGAACTCCTTTAAGAGAGAGAGAGAGAGAGAGAGAATCCAATACTAAATTAAGAAATTATATTTTCTTTCACTTTCCTTCATTTTCTCTATAAAAAAAAAAAAAAATCAGAGTGAAACTGTGCTAACATTTCAAAAACGAATGATAGAATTTTCCTTTCCTACACTCTCGCAACATACAAACACAAAAAATCAGAGATTGACTGTAAACTTTCCATTATTTTTCAAGCACAGTTTCAAACTTTCAAGGAAACAAAAATTTCAAATTTTCTCACACTTTCTCGTATTTTCTCTGAGATCAAGAAAAATTCCCTTAAAAAAAAGAAGAAAAAACTCACAGCATCAAAATCGTCAATAGAGCTAACAGAAGCGGCGCAGCCTCGTCTCTCGGCTTCGCGGCCAATACGCTCCGCCACATCCAAAGCGTTTCCGGTTTGAGTAGCGTACAGTATCAGTAGCTTAGCTGGTTTCTTTTCCATCCTAAAAACTCAAGAATCAATTACTGTGAAGGAAAAACCACATTAATTCATGCTTGTTGAATTTGAAGAGCCGAGGAGAAATGATGGATTAATAGGTTAGGTTTCTTAGGTTACTACCATCATATTTGTAACCTAATTGAATTTAATTTTTGAGTTTCAATTATGTTTATAACTATTTTTAGTAATTTCATATAAGATTTCGTTAAAAATATTATAAAAATAATTTTCTGATTTATATTTTTACTGAAAATAATAATAATAATAATAATAATAATAAAACTAGTTTTTTTTCTAAAATATTCATCTACTCATTTCTTTTTTCAAAGAACTTAAAGAAAATAAATGCATGCGAATATGTGAATTTATTCATTTATCAATTCAAATTAAATATTATAATTGAATTAAATTATAACATAAAAGTAGTTCCAAACAACCAGTACATATTTTTATAAATGAAAAATATATATAATTAATTTTTCTTCTTTTGTTTTCATGATAAGGGTATTCTCAAGCCAGTTTATCTATCAAATGAAACTAATTCTTTTTCCAGATAATTTTAAAGAAATCTTTTTATATTGGTAAGGGTGAATATAGAAAATTTTAATAAATTCTCATTCGAATTTGAAAAGGTCAAGAATTAAGTAAATTTTCTTAATCATCATTAAATAAATAATTTGGTTTGGATCCTTTTGAGAGTATTATTTTAAATTCGAAATGGAATTCAATTGAAAAAAAAATCAGAGAGGAGACCATTTGATTTACTACAATAATTTATTTTGAAATTAACATTAGACATAATATTCCAAAAATACCTATAACAAGTTAACAACACAAATGCTATATTTTTTTTATATATAAAATCACTCTTTGTGGTCTTTTTTTGCCTCTTTCCTTCTTCCGACACATGTCATTTCGTCCCAAGAATGTGATGTAATAGTAAAAAGTTTGCGATCTGTATAGCAGCTCTTGAGTCCGAGTAATAGTATGCACCCCTTGTAAAAATCTAAGACACCCGAGATTTTACTCACTGACCTGGATCCACAAAATACGTTTTCTAGGGATGAGATTTTCTAGCATAATTTTTTTTTATCATTTTCTTGATTTTAAGCATTGCAGACTTAATGAAGCTGTTAACAAAATTGATTATTAAGTTGCCAAAAGAATATGATAAAATATGGTTCTAAACAAGTTAATTTATTAGACTTTGGCAAACTAACATTAGTTTTATAATTGTAGCTAATAATATTGACCTTTGTTCTAATCAACAATTAATGTCCAAAGGCTTTGTAGGTGAAGAAAGTTCTTGGCCTTTTCTCTTTAGATAAAATGGAGTGGAATAAACACAATGTTATAAACTATAAATGTGCACGTTTTATTTACCTTATTTTCTTTTTGGTGAAGGTTTTTTTAGTTTAATAATAAAGTCTAGCAAGTGTTGCGATGCTAAATTAGAGTTTTGGATAGTTTCAAGAAATGTTACAATGAAACTTTTTGGTTTGATCTAGAATAGAAATGTATTTACCAACATTATTTCATATATATTATGCATGACCATTTTTTTCTCTAGACAAACATCAACCTAAAAAATATAGCTTTGGAAAGTAAAGATAATTATATCAGCCTAAAAAATGTAGCGTTCGAATATAAAGATAATCATATTACTAATCATCATGAAAAAGAATATACAATTACTAAGCTTCTTCAATCAACAATACTTTTTCTATACAAAACACAATTAGAATGTCTTTTTGTTCATATATAGAATCTTGTAGCAAACATGATTTTTGTGTATCTATATAAATATTTCTTTCAAATAATTCACTGTGACCAAAAATTATGTTGAGACTATATTGAGAGAGATGACATATATTTACCATCTTAAATTTACTATCCTTTGAATTTACTATCCTGCTTCAAAGGCAATTCAATTCTCAAAATTATTATCTGGCTTTGAAGGCAATTCAATTTCTTAAAATCTACTATCTTACCCAAAAGACAAGTAATTTTTTGAGATTTATTATCCTTTCCTAACGACAATTCAATTCTCAATATATGTCATCTCACCCCCAAAAGCAAATCAATTTTTTCAATTAACTAACATTGTTTTAAAATCAATAATTAATACGTAAACAATAACTTTTTTCAATTAAAAAAAATATTCAAGGAATAAGAACGAGCCTTTACTTAAAGCGTGCTCTTAAAAGTACCGACTCCACTCTAGATGAACCCCTGACTCCACTCTAGATGAACCCCTAATAGCACCAACATTTCACTAGTTAAAATTTCATTTTTTTCAATAAACCTTACCTTGATTTATTTAAACATACATTCACACTAACTTCTCTTACAATCTAACTTATATATATTTACACTAATATACTCCTTGTAAATCGAACTACAATTTATGTATATCAATTTATATCTACATTATTCTTTCTTATAACAAAACCAAAACATTAACCCTAAATAAATATCATTGTAATAAGAATTCATTAACATATTCGTAATAATTTATAAAACACCATTATAACCCAACCAAATATTTCTTAATAACACAATTAAATCAACAATGTAAGCATCATCTAATTTGTGTCACAACCCCACTATTTTTCTTCACCCTTGGTCAGCCATCCAAGCACACATCCGACCTCATTCATAAAAAAAAAATCCATTACCAACCTTACGTTATTTAAACCAATATAAATTCTATTATTGTGTAAGATCTCTCCTAATATTATTTCAACATAAACCCTGATTTATATAATATTGGCGTTTTTCTATCCTTATGAAAAATTGACAACATGAATGAAATTAAAGCAAGAAAAGCACTTTACACACCCTAATTGATCAAGTTTGCCTAGTTCATTTCACAATCTCTTCTACAGATTTCATCTTTCACTCTTTAAATCATTCTTTCTTTCTCTACCTACATTGTCCATGTCTTTCTCTCTCTTCTTTATACTCACTTGGTTGTTTAAATCCTAGCTTAATACCTTTCTAAAACAACCTAGTCATTTTAATTTGAAAGAGCAAGAGAAAGTAGAATAAATAAAAAAACTCATCATTTTCTTCTAGATCAGCTGACTAGTTTTTTAAAAGAGAGAATGAATGTTTTTGTTTTATTTTAAAAAAAAAATGTGTATTTCATTTAATTATTCAAGGCACGCTGTTTCCCATCAGATTCCAGTACTGCTTCCCACCGATCTTGGTATTTTGGTAATTTTTAATCACTGTTGTGCTGCTGCTGCTCACTGCTCTTAGATTCATCCATTATTTTCCTCAAAGATTTTTCAGCTTCAACATGACTTTCGCTCTGCTTCCCCCTCAGTTTCATGTTCAGAAAGCAATTCTGCAGGCAGAGCCTCCGATGAGCCTGGAACAACATTTTGCTGATCTGGAGGAACCTTGAGCTGGTCATGGCTCTGCACTTTATTTTCTTCGACCTGTTCTTTAACTTCAACACGTTGAAAATCATCTGGCAATACTTGAAGTTGATGATCAATACTATTACGTGGGCTATGTGTTGTCTGCGCATAATCCTCCATTATATCCACTTGAATCGACCCTTCTGTATTCTCCAGAACTTTAAGATCCGGTGAGGTTTCTATATTCTCTTGGCTAGACACTGCTCCCTCTTCATCCTTGTGGCTTGGTGCTTCATTAAGATCAGTTGAGTTTTTTACGTTTTTGTGGTTTGATGTCACTCCCTCTTCTTCATTATAGGGTTCGGGTTTGATTTCATGCCCTGGGTCATTGGAGATCACTTCTTGAAGCTCAGCATTGCACATATCACTTTCATTGTTGACAGATTTGGAAGTAGGAAGGTCTTGAAATTCCCTTTCTGAAATAGATTTCTCAACCAGATCTGGTTTTTCTGCCGCACTTTCTGCTTTCGAAACAGTACCAGCTGCATCAGTTGAAACAGGGAAAGACTGGAAAGCATCCCAGTCATCTTCTTCCTCTTGGTCATCTTCCATGCTGTCCTGGTCAAAGTGAACAGGGGATGATGGTGGAGAGTTTTTCTGTCTACTTCCTTCTATTGGCAGTGTTGATGTGGATGATGTTTGGGAATCTTTTGGCACTGGTAATTTTATTTCTAATGATGCCATAGTTTTCATTGGTGATGCATTTTGATGCTGCGCCACAGAAGCACGAATTACCCCCTGAAAGTAGAAAAAGAGAGGTCAAAAAGGAAGTTACATTATAAGCCTAAAGTCAAATATAATATTTCCACATCAAAAGCACTGAAAAGGGAAACCCACAAACTACAATAATCGACATCCACCATTGTAAAGAAAAACGACCACGAACAAGAATTGCTGAAAATAGAAAATCTTTCCAAATCCTCTCATGCCTCACCACTCCCCTACATGTAAATGGCACTCTAATTCAGTCTTTTGATATAGGCAATTGCTTGTTGTCCAAGCCACATCTGGCTCAGGAAGCTTTTAAAGTTGCCTTACACTTGAGGAGAAAGTAAGAGTTGCAGATTGAAGGAATGGAACTAGAAAATATTAAAACCATGTTCAACACAGACTGCAGCGAACAATGAGAAACAGCCAGTTGACAATGATGACAAATAATAAGAATATTGGGTCTTAATTGGGTTGGCGATAATAAGAATATTGGGTCTTAATTGGGTTGGCGGTGCCCGTCTAACAAACTATGAGAAAACACAACTAGCATCATTTTTTTCTTCAAATGAAATAACTTTGTATATTAGAACATAGCAAGAAAAAGCTACATAAAGGAAAATATATAAATGCAGTAACCTGAAGTTGCTGTTTATGTGACATGGGCATTGATAACAAGACATCCTTAAAGCAGATTGCTGATGAAGGAATTTGAGCAAGAGAAGATACAAGCCTGACAGCATTGGTTCGTATATCATTGACTTCCTGTCATTAATTGTGCAGCAATGTTAATAAATATTTAGACAATCCTGTTCTTAATTAAAACATAAAAGGCTGTCAAGATTTATCAACCTGTGAGGAATCATCTTCTGATGCCGAGAATATCATGACAATGGCTTTGAGAAGCAGATTCATGAAGCCTCTCTGACATTCATTAGCTTTTAAAAGTGTTTGTAGAAGCACTAGAAATCTCAAGCACTCACCAGCAATAGCCACAGATTCTTTACTTACTGGTTTCTGTAACAATGATATATCATAATTTGTTTAGAATGGCAGCGTTCAAATTTATAAGTGTGGGTACCATAATTTTAATTAGCAACTACAAGCAAAACCTTCAACGAGTTGTGGATTATGTGGAAAATTTCTGCAAGGAGCTCTCCACTAAAAAATGTGAAGAAAGAAATGTCTTCTATGTTGGCGCTTCTCTGAGTCATGGTTTTGAGAACTTGCAATCCAATTGCTTGAACCTGTAATCAAGGTTTACAAGATCTCTTTCAATGTTGGGAAAAGAATGTGGCCATTCCTAAAAATGCTTGCATGAATATCGGCTTACCTGTACATTTGAATCATTCAGCACAGTCTGGGTATATTTGGTGCAATACTTGAGAACAGCAAGACATATAGTATTGCTGTCTTCAGTTTGTCTGCAATATTGACTTTCATAAACTAGCTTGGCAAATAACACCATTTGCTCAATAGAGAAAGAAAGTTTCAATTGCAGTAATTTGAGTAAGTCAGGTCTTTTGTTCTCCAGAAGGTGAATGCCCTTGATGCAATCCTTAATCAAATCAGCAATCACATTCAGACAAGTTCCCAGGATTGCCCTCAGATGACTGCCATTATTACCATGTTCAGCAGGGTCTGCAATACAAATTCAATTAACTTCCTATGAAGCATTTACTTATTTATCCAGATTGAGACATCACAGCACAGTTTTTTCCTGAAAGAGATAGAAGGAAGACACACACCACCACAACATGCAGTAAGAACTGAATTTCTTTATTTATCAGTTTTTTATGATAAAAGGTAAATTTCTCCCTATCATGATACCTGTTTGGCCTGTCAAATGAGCTTATCAGTTTAGCTAGCTGAGAAAGAGACTGCTTTTGTCTACTTGAAAAATGTGGAAAGAATAAGTGCACAAAGCCATTTGCTATTCTGCAATCGTACTTCCTTCCCTTCATCATTTTCTGCTAAGGGATTTCCTAGAATAATTTACCTATATTTTTTTACCAAACAGGAAGTAATTCTTTTTAGGGAAAAAGTAAGAAGCAAGCCTAGGGAGTAGAATGTTGTCTCCAAGACAATACAGAGGTGAAGTGAAAAAACTGGCAATATCACAGGAGTGGTTCAGTTTATGATTAATCACAAGATAATGAATTCACTAACAGCTACATTGCAGCAATGTCAAGTGCCCAAAAGCTCACCATCAATAAGGTTCTTCATCAAGGGAATCGTGCACTTTACAAAGTCATTAACTGTTGAAAAGCTTAACTCTGTCATAGCTTCTCTGATACACTTGTAACCAACCAACACTAAGGCCACGACCACAGACTTTAACTGCTTCTGCATATTAAGGTACAACTTCACATAGAATTCACTCAGCAGCTTAAAATGGTAAATAATGACATAATACCAGCAATGATAAGTGAACATTTTGATGGGTAAATCCTCAAGGAAAGATATAATATACCACAGTAAATTACAAGTACAAGAAAAACCTAAACCGAAATACCTAACCCACCTTTGGTTCGCAGCGCTTCACAAGTGTCTTTGCCGCAATAAACAATGGAGATATCAACTCCTCACAGTGTAAGTGATCTGATAGAGCCTCATCAGTTCTAAGCACCAGTAAGTTGGAAAGTATCAGCTAAATGTGTTTCTTAAGGAACACACTTCATTAAATACCTAAAATAAAATTAATTTCTAATACTATTTTTTAAAGGCATGACCTCTGAAAAACACTGAAGATATAAGCCAAGAGAAGTTCCATGGCCAGATAACCTAAAGCTTCTGCTTCAAGAAAATCTGCTGGACAATTCTGCACAATCTGTAGCAGAAAAATAAATTAGAATCAGCTCAGGCTGAAAGAATGCAAACATCCAATACAGACATAAGTCAAAACTCATCATTTTTATCACTAAAAATCTGATCTAACCTGGAAAAGAAATTAAATTTAAGCAGAATACATCATTAATCTTCCAATCTACATGCTAAAAGAACTAATTCCTCTATCAGCAACTGGTATTTATAAACACATCACTAGAAGGACATGGTGCAATGTTGTGCACCGCCATCAAGACTTAAATAATTAGTAGTAGTACAACAGCAATGTGAAATCTCTGTAATGCTTCAGTTAAAGTTGTAGTAGTTGTGCCATGGCATGCAGTCATCTATCACTGCTTAAACAGTGCAATAATTCTAATTAGTTGTGGATGTTCAGAAAAGAAGCATGATTTTCTTTAGACATCACGAAAGGAATGTCAATTATTTGGAGAAAAAAAATGAACTTTGTGAAACTTACCTGTGATAGAACTGATATTGAAAGAGTATTCCAAGAATTATCCATGTAAATAGAGTAGATAAAAACCTGCATCGATTCAGCATGATAAGAAGGCTTAAACATGTAGGGCATGGCCATGGATATTGAGCATATGAAGGCAGTCACCTCAAGAGCAACAAAAAGGTAAAAGCACTTCACCAGCAGATTCACAAAATAGTGCATGGGAAGCTAAAAGATGTGTTTAATATACTATGTATCTTGTAATGAAGGATGTGAAACTAGTCTTTTGAAAGTTCAATCACAATAGCTTTCTATTTTATATCGACATGAAAAACTGAGTCTTCCTTTTGGGTGATCTATCATGAACGTCTTCCTCGCCATGACATGGACACAATTGAAAATATGTCACCCAGAATTTAATGTTGAAACAGAAGGTAATGTCTTCATTCTCGTTTTCTATCCAATATGGCTTTTAGAAATATATGCAGCACTAGAGTTTATATGATTAGGGCCAAGTGAATGACCACAAGTTCTTTATATCAAGTCTTGAAAGATGAAACACAATGAAGCAAGGTAAGTTTTTACACATGTTTTTAGAGCAAAGGGCAGAGAAATACGACAACCTGCAGCAATTCTCGGCAAATATCCATAGTAATATATTCTTCAGTGAAAAATCTTTCTGTCAAGAGAAACTGGAAAACTGGTAGAACAATCTCATATTGCTTCAAAGCTGCAGTATTGGTCTCTTCAGTTGGCGAATCTCCACTGTATCTTACTTCAGCAGAACTTAATATTATTCGTCTAGTAAGAGCTGGATGTTTTCGCTGAAATAAAACAAGCAGGGAAAATCCCCATAGAAATCGATAATCTTCCAACTCGAGTTCAACCATGCTATATCCTGATATTAAACTATTATTTGATGTATTTTCATCTGTTGCCTTTGAATCCCCATGGTTATTTACAGGAATTGCATCTAATGCAAGTGCTTGCAGAATCACCGGCCAGGATTCTTCTAAACTGAGCTGCACTTTTGATGAAACGAGAGGTGATTGAATTCCATCAAGGAATGGATTCCACTGTATTGAAAGAGCAACTTACTTAAACATTTCCTTGATAAACACAAATGAAATCAATCAAGACTGCAATCAATAGCATAAAGCTAGCAGACTGTTATGCTTACAATTTTCTTGGCATCCAGGCATAAGCAAATATAACTGTAATCCTTCAGAACCCCAATCCAGTACTTCCTCAGAATACTTGAACTCTTAGAAAACAATGGTAACAGTGCTAGATACTCGTCTGGAACCCCACTGTGGTGTCTCCTCAAAAATGAGAATGTGTAACATTTGAGAGAGGCATGAGCAGCCAGAAGTCGTATCTTGATCTATTGAATCTTCCAATTAGTTAGTAAAGTCCACTGCATGCTAATGAATACAAAAATATGCAGGACATAAATGGCTACTTTGTTCTTTAACTGAAGCAACAATCACTTGTTATACCTTGCATGAGACCCACTCTGCAAAAGAAGGATAATAAACATCCTTGAAGTCGTTCAGTGGCCTAGAAATTAATGAAAATATGCGTTTAACTGCAACTTGATCACCACCCAGTACTCCACTGGTCATTATCTAAAAAACAAAATGTCAATAAATATTCTTACATGTAAAGCATTTCAATTACTTCAAGAAACAATGTAATCACACATGTTCAGTCAGAACCTTAGTAGCCAGCTGAAGCCCTGCCTCGAGAAGAATAGGACCAGAAGATGCATCCAATGCTGTGCGAACAGCAGATACTAGTTGGGCCTACATATCAAATAGCCTAAATTAAAAAAAAAAAAAAAAAAACAGAGAAGCATAAATAATTGATATGTGCATGTATGAAAGTAGAAGTGCATTCAGAGAAAAACAAATCAATCAATAGTTTATATTTGTTCACGTTGGACAATTTAAGAGCCCCTCTTAAAGCTTTACTTTGTTAGTATAAAGAAATATTAAAAATGAATTAACAGTGAAAATTGTTATAATATTCCACTACGCATGTTTTATCAACTACACACAGTGGTTGAACTGTACAGGAGAGCCAACCACTAGCCAAATCAATGTCCTAACAGATTATAATAACTAAGCAAATGACATACCTGGTATTGTTCCAGTAGAAGATGTCCAGGAAGCTCTGGGTCTGGGGATTTTTCAAACTGTAATCCAAGAAGATAAAAGTGGAACAAATTAAGAGGGAAATTTTTTATGTGCCAAACAGAGAATGTGGAAAGAAAAAAGCTGCCCCAACAATGTATGGCAGAGACATTAACTACAAAAAATGCCACAACTAAGCCATGACATGAAACAGCTAGCAAGTATAAACCATCATATTCCTTTAATGGTTGCACAACCAAAACAAACAAAATCCATTATTTTCTCATCTCCTCCACATGTGACATCAACTTAAATTAACATTCCCAACTGAGAGATTTCAAGTACAAGAAAGGACCAAAGTTCAGGGGGAAAAGAAGACTTTTGAGGAACCCCCACATCACACATGCCTCCACAAGCAGGCTGGACTTCAATTTTTTTCTTTTTTATCCTCATTAAGCCTCCAACATAAGGCATTGCTTCCTAATCAATGAGTTTAGCCACCTAAAGACAGTTCAATTTTGATGAAATACAGCTGGATTTTGACTCAAATTCTTTGAAGTTCAGATATATATTGTTTGACTTTGCATTCTTAATGGTAGAACCTGTAACACATCAGCTGGTGGCCCTATCCCACACCTGTATATCACCACAATAACTTCTCACATCCTCCACCTATTAAAAATAATGCCTCAAATATTTGGGCCACTAGTTCGAAAACTAGCAGTAAACTACCAAGGTTCATAGCCGAAGTCCTATCATCCTTGGTTCATATGTTAAGCAACAGAGCTAACACAAAACTCAAAGCAAATACAAAACATTTTCTAACATGAAGAATCAAAGTGAAATTGAAAACCAAGTTTAAAAGAACACGATGGATGCTAATCTCACATGGGCAGGAAAAGTATGAAACTACAACTCAATATATGCATTATATGCCACCTCTGTTCTACAAAAAGGATGAGGACTAAGTATCTAACTAGAATTTAATTAGCCAACAGAGTGAAAACAAAATATCTAAAACTTCTCTAAAGCAGTGTTCATCACCCATATTTACCTTGTCAAGAATTGCAGTTAGGAGTCCCACGCCAATTGGCCGCATGTTTTCAAACTGTATCGTGCTAATCTATGATAGATGAAAGAATAAAAACACTGTCAATTTGAACATGTGTGTGTGTGTAGCATCTATCAAACTACTACAGCTATTCAACAATGACTATATCCACACCTGATAAGCTAGTGAAATTAACTCCTGAACATGGAGAACTAGCCAATCTCGTGAGAGCCCCCCATTAGTATATTGTTTCCTCGCCAAAGAGAGATCAAAATGAGCAGGATTCTTACCAACAGCTATTGGCAGATGACTCAAACACCTAATTTCCACCAAATTAATTAATATGATGTTGGAAATAAAGTCAAATCAGAGGACTGCTTTCAACAAATTGTGATCAGTGCTTTCTAAGGCAAAAGAGAATATTAGGTTTAATTTCAAGAGACACAAGGCTTGCACACAGGACAACGGGCATTGAGCTGCTCATACAGTAAACTCCTTTGAGTTGAAAGTTGCTATGTTAGCTTGACCAAGTACAAACTGGATTTTGTTAAAGCATCTTTTCAATCCAATAAAAGTTGCAGCCTTTTTGGCGCATATATTAACCATTTACAATACTATTTTGTTTAGAATGCATATATAATCAGGAGACAATATTCTCACCAAAGCGAGTAAGATAACACAAGACTTCCACATTATTTACTGAGACTCAGGTCTCAATTTGAAGCCAGAAACTTATGTAGCATTCAGATAATATAGGGATGGTGATCATTAAAATGAAGTAAAAGAAGAAAGAAGCAATGACAGTAAGAACCTCTAATTAGATTCAGGCAATATTGGAAAGAAGTAAAACATGATGCAAAACTTATGTAGTTTTTTTTTTTCCTTGTGTTCAGCAAATACAACTTAGCAGAAATAAGAATATATATTACAGGACAAGGAAACATGAATGGTAGAGAGGCAAGAGATGCAAGGTCATACTCAGCAGCAAAAACTCTAGTTCGGTATCTGAGGTGTTTATCTCTATTATGATTGATCCTGTGAGCTCCAAAAGCAGAACCTTGCATCGGCATGCCTTTAGAGCCACTAACCATGTTTTCATCATCTTCCCCACGGTCCATTCCTGAGTCGTTGTCTGGACTATTTGAAGGATCATTTCCAGCACTCCTATTGGTATCAGTATCTTGCCTTCCTAATGTAGCGAGTACCTGGAAAATATTGAAAAGATTCTCATTTATTATGGTCGGCGCAAAAAAAAATTCTAATCAGTGACCCAATTTTTCCAGCATTCAAAGGTTCAGAAGCTCAACAACTTTATCTGTAATTAGAGACCAAACTAAGGCTGGATTTATTGTTGCTCAAGCAAGTCCCTACAAGTTAATTCATAGGTGTTATTATTTCTGTCCATAAAGCATAAGATTGGTAATGGTTCTCATGTTTTCAAGGAGAATTTGTTGGAAGTTATTTCTTGTTCTGAATTTGTTGTCTCTGCATGTAGACTGATAAAGGGGGGTGAACTCCAGAGTGGTTTGGAAACTCTAGTTTTGGGTTTCTAGAATATCTCCTCTGTTCCATATATACATCCCTTCCATATAGTTCCATATCATTTGGAAATCAAGCTTTCCGGCTTGGACAGGGTTTTAAAATATGATATACAATAATGACCAATTGCAGATGAGGAAGCCATGATGACAAATCTCCTACAACAAGCATCATAAGCTCCCACGACCAGTGAAACTTTTTCTTGTATTATTATGTTGCTTCAAGTCATGGGATTGTATAACTCTTTGGAGACAGTTCTTTTACAGTAATTTAGTTTTTTGATAGATAGGAGTGCTTTAACACTTCCAATATCAGATTCAATATAAATATCTAGGATATAATGGTCCCATCTGGCTCTTAGTGGTAGTTCAGATGCTTTTTAAAGAGAATTGGCTAAAACTTTGGGAGCCTTGTCCAGACAACAAACAAGAGCCTGAAGGGCTTGTTTGATGCCAAGAAATGTGAAGAAATATCTTGGATAAGAGCAGTCGCCTGAAAGCATTGATATTATGTAAAACTGTTACTTGCTTTATTTTCTAATCCGGATGAAATATGTCTTCCATTAACAAAATCATACTTTGGTGACCAAAGTACAAAAGACAGCTCAATGAAGAAAACCAGGGTTTGACTTAACATAGTAGTATAGATTCTCCAAATATTATTAGACAAAGGTTTATGTTATTCTCTGCTTTCTTTCCATAGAATCATATGCTTGGTCCAAAGGAAAAAATATATTATAATCTTCTCAGAGGTAGCTTTCCGAGAACTTACCATATTACGACAAATCAATATCCAGTGAGATGGACATGAAGGGCACGAGGCAAGGAGCAATCTCATAATTGTGGCCTGTACCAGACTCCCAATCCTTCAAGAATGAGAGCAATTTAAAGACCAAAAGCAGAGGGAAAGAACAAATGAGTTTGTATCTTCCACACACAGAAGCACACAAATTGTTACAGAATAGGTATGCTTTAAAGCATTCTTGCTCACATGGGATAAATATTGTGAAACATTATTTGCAAAAAGTGATTTCTTTCTAATGATTTTCTGGTCACTGCTACAACAGTTATGCAAAACCTGAGATCTCTATCGTATTTAATATAAGCAAGAGAAACAGACACAACTGATCATCCTTATGTTGCTTGAAACAACCCCATAGAAAGTAACCACCTTTATATCACCCCCAGCATACTGAGTAAGAATGACAGTGACTACAAAAAAAAACAACTAAGACAGCAAGGAAAACTGATTGTAATTGAAGTCTGTGAGTCAAATACTTATAAAATGATAATAAGTTCATGACTCATGCACTTTTTGCAATGAGCAATCCTTAGCATTCAGCCTCTTCAATCAAGAAGAGTATCACTTCTTGATGAACATGATGGCTAAAACACTACTGATTGATTGAGGATTGAAGAGTGATCATACTTGATCACCTAAATATGATAGGGCACATTTAGCATAGGCATAAGAAAGAATTCACCTTACAAGCAAAATAAGACAATAGTTCATTGGAAATAAATAGCAACTTTGCAATTCTAGCGCACAGATCAAATGAAATGAGGAAATATATTTAATACTGCAGTGACCATCATTCATAATACTGCAACCTTAGTACTGATCAAGCATCATGGTTAAAAAGGATATTGTCGACTTACACAGAATCAGTTTCCTCATTCAGCATGTGAAACAAGCTATCTTCTATTTGCTCGTCACTAATAGAAACCTGCCAAGGAAATTTTAAGCACAAGGATTGGACATATTGGGATGAGTTGTTGCTTGGAAAATATCAACCATAAATTCCATGGCTACTCACTGGATCCTTTTCGATAAGATGCCGTAGGGTGGAGATAGCAAGATGCCTTAAAGTTGGCTGCTTCCAATGAAACCAATTTGTATTATTTAAAGGAATGATAACAAGCAACTTTTCTTTTTTGAAGAACTAAATAGGAGCAAAACCTGTCCTGATGACAGAGTTGAGAGAAGGGTTTGCACATGAGTGTGCACGGAAACAGCTTGTGGAGCAAAAAGGACTAGTTGTTGTGTAAAACGAACACTCCTGCCATATTAATGCAACTATTAAAATCTTCAACAGATAGAAACCAAAATAAATAAACAAATAAGAAAATTTTGACAACAACAATAGTTGCAGAAAGGATTTTCCATTGCAAATAACAGAACGGGAAAAAAAGAAAGAAGGAAACAAGCATCTGTCAACATACTCTAGCAATGTGGCCGTTTCTTGCCAGGAGCTTATCTCTGCAATGACAGACTGCATACAGAAATCATCAGATGAATATGATCAACTTTATGGAGGGGGGGATATTTAATTTCAGTCAATGTAGATATATAGTTTTGATAGACATCCAATGCCAAACAAGTGGCTGACAGTAAAGATAAATGCTAGGTAATTAAAATGAAAACCACTCCTAAAAATAATTCAGAAGCACAACACTCATGAAGACAATACCTTGCAGCGTGAAAAGAAAATGCTTCCAGGGGCAAGTTCAGGACCAAGAACGGCAACAATAGCATTTATAAGGCGGCCCACTCCTTGCTGAAAGTCAACCAATCCATTCTCCTCAGACAGAAGAATGTCCAAAGCAAGCCCAAGTGTTGCCTGCATACAAAAGGATAAAGGAAAGAAGAGCAAGGGCAGAACATCAACAAATCAACATAAATGATTAGATATGCATAGCCACCTTTAACTTATTTGATGACCAAATAAATCAAGAATGATTACAAGACAAAACGTATGATTTGTATTCCAACTAAGAAACATAACAAACTATACCAAACATTGCATTTCATACAAAAGCAATAGATCGAAGATTGGCCAAGAACCCCTTTCCAGACAAGTTTGACTTCAAAAAGGAGCATCGGGCAAGATAACTGACTATCAATGAAAGGCACAATCCACATCTAAACCTTCTTTCATGAGATCAAAGTTATTCAATCACCAAAAAGATATAAAAAAAGGTGCAGATTCTCATGCATCAGCGCGTGTTTCAGCTACCCAGATTAATCATTGTTTAAGAAAGAGAGAGAAGGGAAGTGAATAGACTGATTATGATGGATACAAATATCCCACCTTTTGAACAGTATAAAGTGTATACAAATTCAAGTACCTGAACATGAGTTACATATGAGAAACCAGAAGCTTCAATAGTCAAAAGAAGGCCATACAACGACCAGATCTGTAACCCAGTAATCGTGCTTTTAGCTAGCAAAGATATAGAGCTCACAGTTTGAGGCACTAAGCTTGACAATGCCATTCCTCCAGCACTGCATAAAAATGTGTTGATATTCTGTGAGTAATACATGCAACAAACTATCAATGAGCTTCATTTTGAAAGAGTATGATTTTAACAAGCCAGTATGGTTGGCCAACAAAGTCCTTGAAATTCCATCCAAAGTTCAAAATTTGACACATGTAAGAAACAGGAATGTGACCCAGCTTTGTTTTTGCTAAATATCCTTGCAATAGTGTAACAAGCCCTTAACTAAGACACTTCCCCCATTTAATTCTATGAGCACTTGGTTCTAAACACAGAAAGTTATTGAAAGAAAGAACAAAGGATTAATCAGAGTCTAAGTTTCCTTTTAACTTGGGGGGAAAATATCAGCATTATGACAACAAGATAACTATTTTCACTCATTTGCTAATCACTATCTTGATGTAGAAATCATGAGACTGACACAATTAGGACCAAAGGATAAGCAAGTTACTTCCTACAAACCATAGTTACCATAACTATGAGAGAAACTTAAAATATTTAATTTTTATTCATCAAAGTCTACCTGCCAAAAAGCTATTTCAACTCTTTAAACAAGAAAAAGGAAGAAAGTAGGAAACTATTCCCTTTAAACAAGATTGGAAAAACCTAACAATGTTTAATAGGTAAATAAAAATAGGAAAACTGCAACTAAATACAAAAAAATATGTATTCCTAAACTGAAATAAAAATAACTATATAACAATAACTAAGAAAAATAATTATTTTCTCAAAAAACTCTTACATCATATAGTCAAACAACGATTTTAAAATGAAAACCATTTTTACTCATATGTTAATCATTGTTCGCATCTTCTACAAATAAATTATATCTGTATTCACAAGCTACTCACCTAGTCAGTTCTACACATGAAATGACACTTTATAATTTTCTAATTACTTGATGCCTCAAATGTATTAAAAACCTTAACTTGACAAATATCATCACTTGATAGCATTGAAACAGCAGGATGTTGACCCATTAAATGTTTTTATCACAATACTTGCAAGTACTCCAATCTTACATTCAACCATGGAAATGCACAATGTTAGCTATTTATTAGGTTTCATAAGTTGTCAGTTAAAATATATGCAATGGATAATAGATTTGGGTAAAAGAAGAAGAAAAGAATGTTTCCCTAAAGACGTTTTTTCATACCGAACTTTAAGTATAAACTTGTGATTCCACATACCCATCTTTAAGTATAAACCTCTTTTCAATCTTGACCCTGAAAACCTTTTAACTACCCCCTCTAACACTAACTCTACCATAATTTATATTTTGGCAAAGAAAAAAAAAAGAGTCAAAGATTTGGTACAAATTACCATCAAAAAGAAAATTCATAAGAACTTCAATCCCTGATGAAAAAAGGTAATGACACTCCCTTAAAGCAGGCACCATATAGATGCCACAACAACCAATCAATCTCAAAGTAATGGGTTAGATATGTAGTGGTTAGACAGCCTTCAATAAACATAAGGAAACACCACCCAGTTACTTTCTTGGTGAAATAATAAGATGTGTAAAGAGCACCAGTGTCGAGTACAACCAACAGGAATTCAAAGTAAATAAATAAATAAAAAGGAAACTACTATTCACCTGCGATGAATGCAGCCAAGTGCAAAGGCAATTGAGCCAGCATAGTTGAAATCTGTTGCCCCAGGAAGGTCACCAAGAAGCAACCTAGTCTTTTATCATCATAAAGGAGAGACAGACATACACAACATCAGGTAAACACAGGAAATGGAGAGAGCTATCAGGAATTCTGGATGAGAAGATAAAACTTTAACCTCCATGAAAGATGTATAACATCTGCACATCACAATTAAAATCCAGTTCATAAGAAAAATTACAATAGACAATGTAGTGTAGAACTAACCATCTTGGCCGTAAAGATATCATTTCCCAGGCGAGCTAATAGACCAAGACCTTCTGATGATGCTCTACGTTGGGATGCGCAGATGTCTCCCTCTGCCAGAATACTCTGACAAATTAAAGTAAGCAAATGAAGAAAAGGCCATAGTGATAGCCATATCCATGATTAGTAATAGATTCAATGCAAGGCATTCTGCTAGGGATGCCTTTGCTTCAAGATAAAAACAGGTGCAATGTTACAAGAATAGTTATTGATCTTAACATAACAGCATAGGAAGTGTGGCTATAGGGTGCTATAGGGTGGCTATAGGGTGAGGAAAGAGGCTTGGTTAGTTGTGCCTCTTTCCCTATATATAATGTTAACATGTAAATGAAAGAAGAACAAAGAAAATAAAGTTTCATTAAGATTTTCTACTTTGTCAATTGAGAGAGCAATTGTCAAGCGTGTAAATATTGGTTTTTAAGGAAGTGAGAGAAATTGTCAAGATGTAACAGTTGGTTTTTAAGGATGTTTGCAATATTAATAAATTGAAGGGTGAATAATTGGAGGAAAGAGAGAAAAGTTAGTATTCATTATCTCAGGTCTCCAAATTAAGTACCTGAAAAATTGCCTGAGCTCCATGCAATATATCAGGTCCCAAAGGTTGAGGACGTAAAGCAATCAAAGCCTGAAAATAGCATAAAATCCTGAATGAAAAATGTTGAACCCTTCAGTGAACTTTAAGCAAATCAAAACAGGATACCAAGAACCTTCAATCCTGCGAGTAACCCAACACATATATTGGTAACACTGGCTTCATGCCATGATTGTTTTTTTCCAGCTTTTAGACATTGCTCAACCATTCCAAGAAGCATCAACATCCCACTACTATCCTGGGATATATATTATCAGCAAAAAAAATAAATGTTAGACATCCCACCAACATCTTGAGAAGCAAACATTGATAAACAAATGTCAAGCCAAACACTAGGTCCCCTTACTTGAGAAGCAAACATGATTCCAAAGCAAAGGAGCATCTGGTTCACTAACATCTTGTTTATCGTTTCCGGCTTCAGTAACAAAATAAATTCCAGGATAAACATAAACAAACAAATAACTCCAAAAACAAAAACCATAAACAAATAAAATATAACATCTCACGTCAACAAGAAACGATGAAGTGGTCATACCAAAGGAAAACTTGAGGGTTCATTGTCCCATACACAAGGCATAAGGCCATCTTTTCCACCTTGAAAAGCACGAACTTCATCTTCAAACCAATCCCTGATTAAACACACCAGCCAATAAAGTTTTTTTGACAGTTCAAGATTCTAAATATATTATTAAAATATAATATGATTGTTACAAAACAATTAACAGATACCCAGCTAAAAGAAATTCTAAGAGACTGGTACAAGAAAATAATGAAGAGCCAAACACCTTCCAGGAATCCAAGGACCCAACCATGCATCTCTTTTGTCCAATAGTAACCTCAAGCATGAACTTTCCTCACATTTAGCAGCATCCCTTTTAACCAACATGAAGTAAAACTAACAAAATCAGTCATGCTATTCTCTATCACAAAAAAAAATTACACATTGAAAAAGAGTGTTAATCTTCACAAAAAACAAATGAATAATTAAACAAATTACCACCATACACGTACAAGACATAATTACCTAAATGGAATGGTACATAATTGGATAATCTGAGTATGGTCACTTTTATATGCCATTGAATCAGGGAGGGCCCGATAGGCCATTAATGTTCTGATGATGAATATGTCTACTGCAGGCTTAATATTAGGCAGTTCTTTGCGTTGTAGCAGTAGTATATAGGACAGGGCACTGTTTTGGAATACAATTAAATTATTAGTATGAATCCTAACACTTCATAAAGTTAAACAAATCGAAATCCGAAAGAAATGAATAAGCTGGGTGCAGGTGAAGAAATTCTGGTAATAACTGTACCTACTCAAGTATACCATCACTGGTTGAAGTAGAATACCATTATTTGCTGCATTGGGAGAAATAAAGCATCTTACAAATGATGTCAGTGCATCAACAGCAGCAGACCACACACTACAAAAAACACAATAACATCAGTAGCTACATGTTGTATAAAAGCCATTTTTTAACTAGAAATAGTTATGAATAGGAAACAAAACAAGGCATTCTGGATTGGATATTTAGCAGACATCTATCTCACATTCAATGCAGCATGGTTCCTATAAGAACACCAAATTATTATGTAGAACTCATCCTTTTCATCATGAAAATCCACATAAGAGAACATGGAAACAGAAAAATAGCAAGTTTGCATATTACCACATTCTTGTGCTAGGTTCATTAGAATACCCCCAAAAAGGCTGACATTAATTCTATACTCTTTTATATTCATACAGGACAAGAGTGTCGCGATCTTGTTCTTCCTAGGTCAAAATTGAACCATTGACTGATATTCAAAACTGATGTTGTTCATTTACTGGACTTTCCGCCAATATTTGAAACTTCCAGCTAAAAAATGTACACAAGGCATTTTTAGTTGTGGCTTAAAAGAGACCTCATAAGACATTTGAAGTGATATTTTAAGATATGCATTGATAGAGAGGAGACATAGTTGTCATTCTAATTATTACTTAAGTACAATGACTTGTGATATGTCGAATAAGCTTATTACTAAAGTTACGAGCACGCAAAATAAGTGGAACAATACTCTCCATGCATCACTTTGGAAAAGGGAATGAATGCAACATTTTGTGAAAATGTGCTACTACTGGCAAATGCTATTGTCTTTTAGCAGAGAAAGCTTCTAGAATTTTCAGGAATTGTGCACTTTTCCTGCTTAAAGCACACTAATTCCAAATCAATTTTTTTGATTTTATTAGCTGACATTGAATGAGATGGGAAGGCTACTCATTGGATGCCTTACTATCCTTTGTGCAATTGTGCTCTCACCTTCAATCAACCAAATTTTTGTTTTCATCCCTAGGGGTTAGTTTTTAACTACATTTTAAGCTAAACAAAAAGAAAAGGATGCATTTGTTTCTTAAAAAGAATTGGAGTATAAAGAGGATATTGAAAGATGGGACCACTTGTCAGTTACAGACAAAGTATATACCAACAATGCTTTGATGTATGAGCTCACCATATCCTAGAAGCCAAGTCTTCAATTTTTTGAATTTCTCGTTCTGGATTTCCACTAAAAAGGGTAGCCCATAGCAAAAGAATATCAAAAACCTGGTCTTCAAGCTCCTATATGCATTAAGAGCAACACCATAACTTACATAGAGTGGTTACAAAGACAAATGAATAAATATAATCATGACATTCACGTTGTGGTCACAGCAAATAATGATTATAGAATGGCTGCAAACCTGTTTTGGCATTGAAGATAATAGTGAGGACAAAAGTAACCATCCAGCTTCTTTCTCAACAATTGCAGCTACAGGATTTCTTGAAGATTCTGTTAGCATTTTCTTTGAAAGTTCCAGCACTGATCTTGGTAATCTGAGCACAAGAGGGCAGTTATAAAGCAGTTTTATCAGTAAGATGCAAAGATAAGCATGAGTATAGCACCAAGAAATAAATCCAAATGAAATGATGGACACATCAATATGTGGTACATGTGCAAATACAACTATCTATCACGGGCAATAATATATCTTGTGTAAGCATAACCATGTTTTATGTTTATAGGACTTGGAAATTGGAAGTTTCATCTCAAATATCAGGCCTGAAGAATCCAATCCTGCAATAGATGGAAATATTATTGATTGAAAAGTTATCCTTCAAATACCCAATTTTTAGGTAATACATGCATGATTTGCTTTGTTGTGTGGTATGGAGCACATAATAGGCGTGATCCAATATCAAACTAATATAAAACTAACGGAACACCTGATCCACGAAGTCAATTGCATTAGCATGACAGGCTAACTTGTTGTCACGGGAATTAATTATGTACTAATTAGGAAACAAATTATAAGTTATAGGTAGTGTTTTAGTATAACACTTATACTTTCATACTTAGCCCTAATTTGTATTTAGGTTTATTGTCTATTTAATGGACAGAACACTTAAGAAGAAGGGGCATTCAGTTCCTATTCAATTCAATTTTGACATGGTATCAGAGCTACTACTGACATGTGAATCATCGTGAGTATAACGATTTTTTTCGTTGCAAGATTTTATCCATCATGAAGATCAAGAAAGAGATTCAAGGTGTACTATTCTTTGGTTGTGGCTGTGGGTGTTCGTTGGTTATAGCTGTGGGTGTTCTGTTCTGGCATGATTCTTGGTTGTGACTGGGTTGTGGCTGGGTGTGTTCTTTTGTTGTGGTTGTGGACGTACTGTTCTGGCGTGTTGTTTTTGCAGTGATTGCGTGGTTGTAGCATCAGTTCTCTTATGTTCTGGCATGATTCTTGGTTGTGGCTTGGTATGTTGACACACAAAGATTTTTTTTAATCCTTGTTTGGCAGGACAATTTTTTTGGTGTGTTGGCACTGTCAGTGGTCATCGATTTCGTGGGTTTTCTGTTTCGGTGGTTGTCATGGTGGCTGAGTGGTGTTTATTGCTCTATTTCTGGTTTGCAGTGACACCTTCGGCTCTCTCCTTAGTTTTTGGGCTTGATTCCTTTAGGCTATCTTAGTCGGACTAGTATTACTATTTAGTTGACAAATTGATGTTTCTTGATCGACCAGCATCAATTTGAGAGAGGGGGGGGGGGGGGTGTCACGGGAATTAATCATGTACTAATTAGGAAACTAATTATAAGTTATGTGTAGTGTTTTAGTAGAACACTTATACTTTCATACTTAGCCCTAATTTGTATCTAGGTTTGCTGCCTATTTAATGGACAAAACACTCAAGAAGAAGGGGCATTCAGTTCCTATTCAATACAATTTTGACACTTGTTAAGCAGGTTTTGAATGGTTGATAAATGTATACCATACAAAGAGAACAAGATTACACCAAAGTTTAATTGGTTTTACCATCATTGCTGCCTAAAATTAACTATAGTAAGCTCCATGCTTATTACTAATATACAGCCCTAAAAAGATTCTCTGCAGTACAATTATAATGTATTTCATTCTCAGCAAAATCGCATACCAAGAAGCCTACTTCTGAGAGAAGTGACTCTCCACATATAACGAACCAAGCGTTCTAGACTCCAGGTAACTCAAGGGATAAACACCATTTAAAGAAATAAAAAGAAACTAGGAAATCAGAACAAGGGGGCTTTCTAGAAGGAATTTCCCAACCAGGTAACTCAAGACCAAGGAACTTAACAATTGATAACTCAAATATCTTGATTTACGAATATTGATTGATATGCAATTACTTAATTTAGGAAGATTGATTGATGTGCAATTACTTGAAATAGGGGGCTTGATTGAGAAACATTAATTAATAGGCAATTAGTTGTACAATTATCTTCATAGAGATTGTAATTATGGTCCAATAGTGACTATAGGATGTAATTATGTTAATACTATATAAAGATAAAAGATCCTACAATGAGAGGCATTCAAACCATTTTGACATGGTATTAGAGCCAAAACTCTAATTTTGTGCTTGACTCTTTGGGTTAGTATTTTTGTGGATCAAGTTGTGGGATATTTTTCTCGGATTTTTATCTTGGTTTGGGGGTATAGTCAACTTCTAGGTGTAGAGAGATTCAACTACGAATTACGCCCAATAATTCCAAGGAGAAAGATTCTTGAGAGAGCAAGGTTGAAGTATTATCTCATGATTACTAGATTTTATTGAACCACATATGGTGAATCATCTTCTATCATTCACTATGACTATAGATGTTGACTTATCTTGGGAGGGGAGCATTTATTCTCCAAATAATGTTGTCCAGAAGTTTCAATTTGAATTAGAAATTGGCAAGTACCACCAAGGTAATTGGAACAAATTAGCATTTCTTCTGTTAATTCATGGAGTGAATATGCTTGTATGGCTCATTTTATTGTTCCCAGTGAGGTCTAGTCAATGAAGAACAACATCTAGTCCTTCTACTTGATTTTAAATTAGAAACTATAACTAAGATGGTTATGTGGCATACGCTAATGTGGCATATGTTGCTTGGGGCAAAGGATGATTCAGGTGACAGACTCAACGCTACAATTGCAAGGAGTTTGGGCATATTGCAAAGCATTTTAACAAAATAAATTGCAATTATTGCAATAGGAGGGGTAAATCATTAAAGATTGTTAAATTCGACCTCGAAAGCGATGTACCTATGCTTTACATAATGTCCGCAAGTATGAGGGTGAGCAGCATGTTCAGACAACTAGTGGCAATACTCTTCCTACTGAAACTAGAACTTTAGCAATGTTACTATGTCGCTAGATTTATCTACCAATTTAATTTATGAGGCCAATTTATTGATAATAATTGTAAGACTCACTTTGATCATGATGGTTGTCGTCAACAAATCAAGTGTCAAAGGAAAGTGATAGCAAAGGAGCCTAAAGTGGGGCGTCTCTTTCCTCTCCAATTTTCCATTCCTCATTTATTTCTTTTGGTTGTGCTATGATGGTTAATAATATTCAAGTATGGCATTAGAAATTAGGACACCCCAATCTTGTTGTTATGCGTACCTCATTAAACATGGTTATATAGGCAATAAGGAATTATTTATATCTTGTGTCTTCTAAGAGTGGTTCTTGTAAATTTGGTAAAAGCAAGTCCTTGACCTTTGTTTACATGGTAGTCAAGCATCTACTTGTTTTGAGATCATTCATACTAATGTATGGGGTGTCAATTATGTTATTTCACATGCTTAGTACAAATATTTGGTGGTTTTTATTGATGATAATAATCGTTTTGTTTGGGTATATTTTCTTCATTCTAAAACTTTTGTTCTGTCTTTCAAACTTTTTTGTTTGCCTTTATTGAAAATCAATTTTCTAATTGTATTAAGATTCTAAAATATGTTTATGGGGTTTATATGTCCAAGGACTTTTAATTTTATCTAAAAGAAGGGTATTATCCCCCCGTGTTCTTGTCCATACACACCTCAACATCAGCGAAATAGGGTTCCATAGCATAAGAATCGTCATCTTTTCATCGTTCATATTTTATTACTTGTCTCTTCTATACTACTTAGATTTTGCTAGAAACATCATCCACAACTATTTATTTAATTAATTGTCTACCCTTCAAAGTTCTCAATTTTGATTCTCTATATTTTGTGTTGCTCGAGTACACTTGTATTTTTTTGCGTGTTTGTTTTGTTCACTTACAATCCATTAAATGAAACGAGCTCACTTCTCAATATGATGGGTGTGCTTTTCTAGGATATATAAGTCCATAAAAGGTTTATGTGATATGATTTGGAAGCTAATAAACTTTGGATTTCTTGAAATGTGATCTTTGAAAATAAGTGTTTCTTTCAATCTTTTGTTTCTCATGATTCCTCTTTAGTTTTGCTTTCTAATTTTGATGATGTGTCGAGTTCTACTACATGATTTAAGTCAATAATTGTATATCAAAGCTGTGATGTGTTTGATATTGTGGTAGTTTTTGAAGTTATAATTTACAAAAATAGGTTTGAGAAAAACACTTTACTTGCATTTCAAATATGTGTGTGTGTGTGTGTGTGTGTGTGTGTGTGTGTGTGGTTAAAACTATTATGAGATTTATTTGCATGCAAAATAAATGAAAAGCATGTCAATTTAACTTCTACGAAACCAAGATTTGAATGCAATTATATGTAAGGTCCAATGCAAAAAAGTAGAAGCTATTTGGCTAACTACACAGTTTTTTTCTCAATGGTTTGGCAAAAAACAAAAGCTATCACAATACCAAACGATCTCATAGTCCACCAATCACATTGCCTAATCTAGCCTAACCTAGTCTTGTTTTGCTTGAACCTTGTAAATCATCTTGGATTTCACATCCAAATTCAATCCTACAACTCTCCAAGCAATTTGTAATACAACTACTCAACCTAAGTTTTACTATAAGCTATGCAAAAAAAAACTTCAACCTCACCGAGAAAATCACAATTGGAAGATTATCCATTTTCCTAATCAAGCTTCTTGAATGCAAATGAGTTTATACCATAAAGCTACATTCTATTGTTTCAGTTGCAAGATAGAAAGCATGTTTGGTGGATCTTAGAAATTGACAAGAGCATGGCTTGATTACAAAGCAAGACTGAGTTTCCATCATCTGAGTCTGGTTATACCATAAAGCTACATCCTAATTATTACTATGGACTTTGACTATTCACGTGAGCATTTGAAGAGTTAATTTCAATAATCAAAGATACACAAACTCTCAGTTTAAAACTAGGCAACTCTTGCTGACTAGGTTATTAGGAGTTTGTGGAAATGTGAAGCAATTCACTTTGAAACTCAACAATTTGCAAAATTAAAACACGTTCAACAACCATGTAATGTTAATGAGTTTATTCGAAGTAGATTAAACTAGAATAATTACCTAGCTGGATAACCAAGAGGCAGTTTGGGTGAAATAGAAACCAAAGCAGCCAAAACAGTAGTTTGTCCATTCAAAGAATCAAGCTCAATTTTCAGATTGCTTCCCTGCAGGAAGAGAATTTGTTAGGAAGCAATTAGAAATAAAAAGTATGCAAGATTAGAAGCATAGCTTCTATTAGAGAATTCAAATGCAAAAGAATATCTATACAAAGCAAAATTCAAAACAGTGCACTTGTATGAAACTACTTTTATAGCAGACATATAGAGAAAACCAAGGCCTTGAAATTGAGAGGAGACATAACATGAAAACCATCAAGAACAACCAACGGAAACTTTTTGTTAGATGGAGAGTTATGAGATTACAAGGTCTATCTTCCTAACTCAAGAAATTATGATAGCTTGATCAAATGATGCAAGGAGAAAGGAGAGGGAGGGAGGGGGAGAGAAGAAAAAGAAATGTACAAAAATAATCCTAATTCACATTATACACTTCAAGCATTAAACTCATTCCAGATTAGTTATGGAAAGCACACAAGACATTTAAATACAAAGGAGCAAACAATAACACAAATAGAATGAGCACCTAGTATCAAAGGAAGTGTCATGTCAAAATATTAAATATACCTTTTCAAATGAAACATTGTCTCTCGAAGCACTTAATGTGGTCACAACATATGAAATCAAACCACCAACACATGTAGGATCAACCTCAGCCAAAACACACAATGCCAAGGCAGCCTCGATGCGTACCTAACCACAAGTTTGCAATTAATATTCAACTACCATGGAAACCATATAAAAATGTAAAAACCACTATCATCATTAAATCTAGGGAAAAAAGGCAGCAGGTGAAGATAGCTAAACATCATACAAAAAAAATGATTTTTTTCTACCCACGCCCCCAAGAGCAAAACACTAGTTTATAGTTTATGATAGAGCAAAATAATAGAGAGAAACTGAGTGTATTGGTAAGCTTAAATCAAGCTCATATTTAGATGGTTGTTTAGACGCCACATGCATCTAGTTCATCTCTCTCTGCTTATTGCATTTATTCTTTATTTTGCTCTTTTCCTTTTCTCATTGAAGTCGGTGTTCTTTTAATAGAAATTCATAACTGGTCTCTCATTAGTAACCACAATAATTTCCACCACATTTCCTTTGCGAGACAGCTCTGTCCTCCACTATGATGACACTATCCTGATATTTGGAATCTTCAATTTAAATAAACCATACTTTAAATCATGATTAGGCCATAAGAAAGGGAAGGACAGTAATTCTAGTCAAACAACATTTAAGTGGGGACTTTTCTGTTTGACAACTAGATAAAACAAGAGGATGTTCTAAATAACTAAACACAAAATTGACAGAAAAACTATTTGAAGATTATTAATAAGATTTGAAGAGGAAGACATGATGAAATCCTTACAAGTTGAGAAAAATGAGATACTGCAGCAACAATTGTGCTATCAAAGAGCTCCTTGAATTCTAATGGAACCTACAAAATAAACAGGCCAAGTTCCGCATTAAAACATCATCACAACTATTATAATGCATATATACAAAAAAGTACATGAAACAGCATAACAGTCTCCAACCTGTGATTAGTATAATCACCAACAAGTAATTCACAAAATGCAATACTTGATTAGTAAGAAAAACAAGCATAAAGCTTCTCCCATCAAATTCAAATCAACATGCCAAAGTAATGCAATTCTTGATTGAACTGGAGATATTAAAATGATAAAACTAAGGACCAGCAACAGTAATCATGCTAAAACAAAGATCATGTTAATAATAGTAGTGTGTAATTCAATTATACCATCAAAGAAAATCTTTTGGTACAAATTAAAAGGCATTATGAAAAGAGGCTAAAAAGAAGTCAAGAGTTAACACATTAAAAAGAGACCGAGACTGCTCTACCAAAAGGCTCTCTTCTAATCTGACTGGCTAAAGGAAGTATATAACAGAAGTTCAAGACAGAGATCATCATAACACAATAGCTGTTTGGTGAACAGAAGAGACATGCAAGTAACTATTGAAACAGCTTTGATGCTCCCATCTAACCAAGACAGGTAAAGGGGGAGGCAAGCAGAGGATGGACAGAAGACAAAAATGACAATAGAGGGAGAGAACGAGGCAAATATAGGGGGGAGGGAAATAGGGGATCTTAACAAGAGAAAAGATAAAGGGTAAAGGAGGGTAAAAAAAGAACAGCAAAAGCCGCAAGGGCTGGAGCAGACATATTTTTCAAGAAAAGGTAATACTTTTATATGTCATCATGCTAAAATAGTGTTGTTTAAAAGTTTCACCATCCCAATCAGCTCAAGGGACCATCATTATTCAAATTATGTTGACCATGGTGATCATCTTGGTACTGTTAGACAGTAATGCGTTAAAAAACAGAAGGAAGGATTTAAACTGTACAGTATAGTAATGTCTGACCTCACCCAATGTTTTCAAAGTGTATGACAGCGTACGTAAAGCAGCAATTTTCATGGAAGGAGTGACATCAGAAGACTCAAGCTGCAAGTTTCCATGAGAACAGAATCAAGACAAGAACCAGCTCTTGATAAGTCTACCTTATTCAAAATTGCTTCAACATACCTGCTTTCCCAGGAAAACTAAAAAGCCCCTTTGAGTAGGTTCAGTCATCTGATCAGTTACACCCACTCTGAGGATGTAAAGAATGCAAGCCTTCAAAACTCCAAAAGGTATTATTAAGTATTTTGAAGGCGTAGAATGGTACAAAGCAATTAACTTGCATTCCTTAAACTTGTTTTGATTTTATTCCTTTCTACAAACTAGAAATGAAATGAATATATATATATATGGCCTTATTGTCAGATGCTAGTGTATCCGACCACTCTGTTAAGATTATGTGAGATCATAGTTGTACCAAAAGCCTATCATGACAAAATTCAGTTAATAGGAATCAGCAGAAGCCAACAACTCATATTATTTGATAATCTTTAATTCAGCATTTATTAAACAAACTGCTTTTACACTACTTTAAGTTAATATTTATTCAACTAGTTTGAAACTACTTTCTCTTCCATGAAACATGGACATGAAGCATAGGAAACACTATCCTTGAGTTCCTCCCATCCCCATAACAGAAGCAGGGTTATTGAAAGTTATTTTAAAACAGGTATTTGCTAGAAGATAAACACAACAAATTGCAAAAATATTAACAAATTCTTTTACACAAACAAAATTGCAATAAGGAATTGAAACATCAGATCGCAGAACACACGAAAATATCAAAATTGCAATATGGAAGAGCTAAGCCATGTCCCACTTTAGCTTTTCCTATGTTTAATCTATATTCTGCTTTGCCTATGTTTAATCTATATTCTGCTTTGCCTATGTTTAATCTATATGCTTTGTCAAAAGAATGCAATAAAACAACAGCACATCGTTATCTCTTCATTAAACATCCTACTTGCAAAAAAAGATTAAGAAGCAAATATGCAATTTCTGTGAACAAATATGAAAATACTGTGAAACAAATACCAGTGCATGAGCATCAACAGAAGTATCTGGGCGAAGCATCTCCATAACCTGCAAAGCATACTGTTGAAGCTCACTATCTGGATGCAAATACTTTAGACGAATTGCCTGCAATATACAATTTAAGGAGAATAAAACAAAGTTAAAAATCAAATAACATGGTTGAGATTAACTAAAGCTCACACTTCAAACCATGCTCAATTATTAGGCAACCATCAAATAAGATAATTGGGCATTATATTTGGACAGGCATTATATTTGGACAATAATTATATTGATAAATTGACGTTCAAAAATAAACTACAAATAAATTTCTAGTGAATACTTCATTCATTAAATTTTCTAACATGAGACCTTAATCAAGAAGAAGAAGAAGAAGAAGAAGAAGAAACAAAGAGGCAACGACAACTGGGAGAGAACAGAAGAGAGGGGCTAAGATTTTTGAATGCAAGTTTTGTTAGCAAATACCTGTAAAAAGTACACCCATGATAAGGTTATGCCAATTCTCACATCCTTCAACCGAGTTCCACTCACTGCAAATTGGATTGTTTGTGAGTAGTTGTAGAAAACCAATAAGCATGTACACACGCACCAACTTTTAGATGAGCTATTCACAGGCTATCCAAGCCATCATAATGATAAACACAACCTAGAAGTGATAAATAACCAAAGATAAAACAGAAATAAACAAACATCAAAACTAAGTTTCAATTCAAAATTATAAGCATCATCACTTGATTTTTCAAATTAATCAAAATTCAGAGCCTTGAAAATATGGAGCTCTTTCTCCACTGGAAATCAGTTGCTCCGTATTCAATCCTAAAACTTGAAATACCCCATACTAAATAAAACGCTATACATGTTACACCAAGACTGTGATTTAATATATGCAGGAGTTCAGAAGAAAATAAGAAGGTGGCAACACCTGTTAAAGGTATACTGGGTGGTCAAGTTAATACCTTTAGTGAAGGGCAAAGCCAAATGCCTCTGCAAACCACCTTCTAGTTTTTTTGCTGGAGGAAACGGACCTTTTCCCCGAGGTTGAACCTAGTTGAAGACAACAACCTATGAGATAGCAGGGGGGAAAAAGAGAGGGAAAATGGAGGCCAAAAACAAAAGGCCATGACAAGAATCACATGTTTTATGAACACCTGAGCCTCTGGATTCATTCCAAGAGCTAGCAAAGAGCCTAGAGCTTCAGAAAATGCATCCCTTACAAGTAATACAGGATCTTCAAGGGCCTACTAAGAGCAATGGAAATTTTCATATGTTAATAACATCAGATTCTTATATATTAAAAGTCTGGAAATAAATAGAAAGGAAAACATCACTAAGGAAAACCTGCCTTGACACAATAAGAAGCTGAATTCTCAATTTCACCAACTCCTAGGCATGGTCCCCCAATGCTAGCAAATACCTTCAGACAACGGGCTCCAGCTATTCTAACTACAAATGATTTATCTCCTATAGCAATACGTGTGATGAGACGGAATGCCTCAGTATATGCTGCAGATGCAGCACTACCACCAGACCCTTCCAAAGCTTTTTCAAGCATAAGTAGAGCCTCTTGTCTCACAAAATCCTGGAGTTTAACATATCCAAAAGCATAGTTACAGATAAATGAAGAGACAAGAAGCAAGAATTAAGAAAACTACCCTGATGATAATTAAAACAGTTTTTTCAGCCAAGCAAGTATCAATTATGATTCAAGGATTTCAGAAAACAATAAAAGTCAAGAAATTCCAAGGAGCCCAAAGAAATACAAGTTCAAGTCACAGAAAACCAGTTGCTTAATAATACTCAATGCTTTCAAATGCCTTTGCAATTTCTCTCTCTAAATACTGCAAGACTTAAAAGGGGCTTTTTTTCCATTCCATTAATCCATTCCGCTGCCATTCCTCACAATTATCTCTCTCAAGCAAACTGCCCAACTAATCACTAACTTTGGCATGGCCTAAATAATGGATAAATGGAACGAATAATCCTCAATTCTTTGGGGATTTAAGAATGTAGCATTGAATACACTATTTGCTTCACTTCTGCAAGCCAGATAGATGAGATTAGATAAATATATAATCAATGGTAGTTAATATTTAATATGTTGCTTTCATTAAGGATCTCATGACAAAAACTATTGAATCAACATCCCAAGATTTTAATTATGATGCATTAGATCTCATCTCACTAAACAAATCAATTATATAATAACATTTGTACATTGAAAAACCGGATAAATCATGCATTTTAAGTTTTTTGTTTGTTTGTTTGCTTTTTTTATCATAGTTGATCTACCAAATCAAATATATCCATCTATCAATTTTGAGTGGTCCAGTTTAGAGCATCCCATTAATGTTGGTGTCAACCACTTAAAAAGGCAGAGCAATGCTAGACAGCCTTTCTTCCTTGAGTATTCAAGAAAAAAGTTTCAAAGCAGATAGACCATTGTCCTCCAAGTGGAAGAGACATGCCTCCATTAGACTAGAGGATTACACCTACAAGTCCCAGTCTTGTGATGTTTTATTTATTGAACAAAGGAACTAACACAACTTCTCACATTGAGAATCTCAATCTGAAGAAGGTAAGTATCACTCAAGTGGCATGGCAAACAAAACTAGTAACATGTTATAACTAAAGTTCTATCCTCTTGCAAGTCATAACTATTCTATTCCATTGGTCCACTTTAGACAGATTACCTTTGTCTCTGACTCCTAGGTGAATACCTACCTTTTTGCAGCAGCTTTTAATTTAAAACTCATGGCCTAAACCTTGCACAAGGAGAAAAGACTTGCATACTAAGGCATGTAAGGGAGGATAACATATTGAGCAGGACTACCTCATGAAACTTCATAAGTTTTGAGGCAATAATAGTTGTTTCAAGCAATCCCGAAGTAATTTTTCTTCCAAAATGCTGATATAATTCACCCAGGCATCGCACAGCACCTACAAAATATTCAAAACCATGATGAAGATCAAACAATATATGTTTAACATAAGAGAAAAGGTGAAAGAGTGAAATGCTTCACTAACTGACTGCAATAATGTGACATGCTCTTTAGTTTAAATTCTAATCTAAAAATGAATGGTTTATATAGACTGTCTGGGAAGAGCAAATAGTCTTACTATAGGTTAGACAAAGAGTTGGGTGCTGCATAACATCTAAAATTATTATTTAACATGGTAACATTCATTCATATGAAATAGTTACCAAACATAAACAATTTATCTTCTTTTATTGTGAGCACAAGAAGATTATGGCATTGTGCAAGAAAATAAAAGTAAAATGTAATAAATAATGTTGACAAAAAGATAGGCTTTTGCATCATGCTGAAGTTAGCTAGAAGTGTTCTCCCAGAAAGCCCTTAAAGCATTACACTATAAAGATTTTGAAGATGGAAAAAAAATGTCCTGCTCTAAAATAGTTGACTCGACAAAGAAAAATCCTTGACAATTCTGGAATTTCTCTATAACAAACATTGAGGAACTGCAAACATTATGCAACCAAAACTTTACAACCCTTTTCATTCCAAAACCCACCAAATGCAGAAGCAATGACCCTTCTACCCTACTGGTGCAAACTCATTGCTCATTGCAAATAGCAAATGACCACTCCAAATCTCCCCAATGTCATGAAACAAATAGCACAAGGAGACAGCCTTATGCCACCTACTATATTACAATAAATCCTTCAACTTATTTAAAGTTCACCATTGCCCATTTGAAAGCACCGACCTATCCACGATGGCATCTTGACTTTACAATAAATTAACTACAGGGAATCAAGTTCAAAGAAGAGAATGGAAAGCCCTGGACATCAAAGACCAAAACCACATCCCCTAATCACTCCAAGTGCCACATAAAACTTCTATAAGAGCACCATAACCAGCACCGTGAAAGCATTGCAACAATGCATACAAATCATTTTTTGACATCCTAGAAAACAAATCCATTCAAAAGGATTCTCAAATCTTTTTGCTATCTACTAAAGAACTATTAGAAAACACTTTAAGCAACACACCAATATCTTATCCCACAACCAGTGTTGTCAAAGGCAAAAGGCGCTAAAAGACGCCAAGCCTGTAAAATGCTCAAGGCACTAGGCGTTTGCCCGAATGAACCAAGGCAATACGCTATAAATTAAAATATATGTCTGTGTGTGTGCGTGTGTGGATCTATGTATGTAATGTTATATTATCTAAATCTAAAAGATATATCTTCCCAATTAAGATTAGATCAATAGAAAATCAAAAGAAAATATAAAATACCATAAAATGAAGTTATATTTTTCACCCTTAAAACAAAATAAGATAATTTAAAATAGTAAATAGCCAAATTAATTAAAAAGCAAAAAATTAAATATCATCATCTTTATTCATTAATCTTCGAATACTTCTTCATCCATGCTTTCCTCTACTTCACTCGAACCCTCATATCCTCATTTCATGATTATAATTCAAATCCTCAGACCATACTAAACTTGTATAGATTCTGACTCTAACAACCGGGAAAAAAATATTGTGGCTAGTGTTTCTCTTCTAAGTGTCTTTCATTGTCTATTTGTCTCTCACTTTAATTTAAAAATATTACCCTAATATTTTCTTTTTTACAGAAACAAATACCCCTAAATTGTTTCGTGGTAAATTAAAAAATAAAAAATAGATCAGAACATATGTAAGTTAAAAAATATCCAACAGAAAAAAACAAAAACTTCAAGTACTAAACACCTTGCACCCACTTACAAGGTGCTCGCCTAGGCCTCCCTTCATTGAAATTCAACACCTGAGGCTAATAAAGGCACTGGGGCCTCGCCTTGCCTGAAGTGCCTAGGCGAGCCCTCAGCATCCCTTGATAACACTGCCCACAACTACCTCAAAAGAGAAAAACTCTAAATGCAGCAACAAGCCCTCATCTTGTCCGTTCAGATTCAAACATCAATCTTATGCCAATTTCGTCCTGTCCGAGTGACAAGACTGACATTTCACTCGGGAAAGACTTGCTTGCCCGAAAAGTAAAGCAGCACACATACAGTTACTGCAATAAATCCAAACAGCTAGCAAGGAGTTTCAACACTGGAAAATTTTTCCATTGATAAAAAAAAATTACTATCAACTTGCATAAAACGCTAGAATTAAATTTATTTTATAATTTTCCGTATCTAAGAAAAAAAAATGATGTTTTGAACCAACCGGCAACTCTTTGAGGTTCGCTTCTCTTAGCATCAGAAAGAAACCCTTGGAGACTACTCGCTCTGGAGTATATCGAAATACTATCCCCTCTAGATATGATCTTAGCCATTGCCACTGATGCCAAATGCCGTACTGGCCGCCGCGAGCCAAGCTTGAGCAATGAATACAATGCATCCTCGCATTTTCTTTGCCATAACAAGATAGATTCCTGACATTATTAAACAAGAAACCGATAAATCAAAGAAAATCCAAAACTCACCGTATGAACAAAACAAAAGAATCAAGATCTGCAGACAATCAAAGAATTAAAAAACGCGGCGTTTCAAGAAAAGAAGAGAGAGAGAGAGGGAAGGACATGTGGCTCTTCATCGATGGCGGAGAGGAGATCGGAGAGGAGATCGAAAGAAAGGAGAGGGTCAGGAGATTGTTGGGAAGCGGAGGCGCCTATGGATTCTAATTGTGCGACTAGAACACCGAATCGAGAGAGAGGCACGTTCTCTCTCACAAGGTTCTTGGACATTCTTTCTTTCTTTCTTTTTTAAAGATCATGAATTAGAGGGATTGTAGTTGAAGAAATAGACGCATTGTTGTCGTTGTTTTACGTCTAAAGAAAGATTTTTATAGTGACTAGAGAGAGTGAGAGTTGGATTTTATTTGAAGGGATCTGTGTTTGTTTCTCTAAGACCTTGTCCCATTTTGTTTTTGTGTTCATCTAGTTAAATGAATTGGAACTAAAATTTGGTACGGATTAGTTTTTTTTTAAAATATTATTTTTATAATTTATATTATTTTTATTTTTTATAATTTATTTTTTATATATAAATTATAATTTATTTTTATTTTTTATATTAAATAATAAAAAATCACAAGTATTAATTTTTTAAAAAAAAATACAACTATGCTAAACAACCACCCCTATAAAAAAAGTCCTATGGATAGATTTTCTAAAGGAATAACAAAATTTTGAACCTAGGTCACTAATTTTAAAATAAAAAATTAAATAATAAGTCTTGTTAATTTTATAGTATAATTGACAATAAAAAAATCTAATGACAATAAAAAAAACATGATAATAACAAATAAAAATATAATACAAAACACCCCATAATTATAAAATACTCTAAAAAAGTATCTGACATCATGGGTGAGTTAGCGTGTATTATGAGACAAATCACTGTGGATTGCAATAGTAATGCTCAATTTTTCAGCCGGTTCTGTTCAAGTTGCCGGTTTAGTAAGGGGGGTTTGCACAGTAAAATAACGGTTTTATCCCTCGAAAAAACAAAACAACGACATTTGTGCAGAGGGGCTCAGCGGTAATTGCACGTTTTCGATTCGGTGCGCCACACTTTTTGATTTTTTTATATTTCTTTACATAGTGCAATAACATTTGTACCCCTCGAAAATGACAAAAACTAGCTCTGGGCGGGAGGGTGCCACGAGAATTTTATATTTTTTTAAAAAAATATCTAAATATGGATATATCCCAGGACAAGACAAAATAGTCGACTTGGACACAGGAGCATACCAGTAATTGACCTTAATTTGTTCATTGTTTTTTCTTGAATATTTGTCAGCGCCTTTGGCAAACGCGCACGATAGTATTCGACCTCACGCCCAGTTTTGGTGGCGCATGAGGCCTGTTCAGGTCAATGGAAAATGGCTATCGGCGTCTCTTCTTATGTGCCTCCGTGTGCTCTTCCTCACGATGTGATGCGTATTTTGAAAATGGTGGTCATAGATATGGCGGTGGCCAGTTTAACTCTGATTCTTGTCTCTCTCTCTCTCTTGTATGCTAAAGTGCAGGAGAGACCCCTGATTTTGTGAGCTTTTCACTTTCATCCCTGTGCTTTTAATTTTGTATATGGTCTTTATTTCTGTTATATGAGTTTTAATTTGGTTTGATTGAGTTCTTAGATTGAATCAATTATATATTAAGGTTTTAGTTTGGTCTCCCTTCTTCTAATTTCCAAATTGGGTTTAAATATTTTAATATATTTAGTACAAAAGTTTTGATTTTTCAATTTTTTCCTTGTATTGAAATTGATGATATATTTGATTTTTTTTTTGGGCCTTATACTTTTAATTTTTTATTTTAATCATTTTATTTTATTCAATTTCTTTACCTGATAGTTTGAAAAGAACTTTACCTTTGTAATATGATATATTTTATTTTTTATCTAATCTTTACCTTTGTTGCTTTATTCAACTAGAAGCATAATAACCAAGTTGAAAAGAAATTGAATAAAGCAACAAAGGTCAACTATCAGGTAAAGAAAATAATTAAAGTTCACAACTCGGATTAACTCAACTACCGATAAAAATAAAATCATAGAAATTAAAGAGGCAAAACTCAAGAATCGGAAGGCCTAGTAATATAATATTGAAGCATGAAACTTAAAGATAAATATATAAATAAAAATAAAAACAAAGTCAAATTTGGTTAATCTTTGAAACTCATATCCGGCTAATGAAACCAAGTTGCCCATAAAAGGCAAACTCAAAAAATCATAAAGCAAGATTTCAAACCGTCCAAAATTAGAAAATAAAACAAAAATAATCAAAAGAATAAGACATGAAAACTAAATAAATAAAACAATGAGAAATAAATAGAAAGATAAAAATAGCAATTAAAATAATGAAAATCAGATTTGGATCAATATCGAATGAAATAAAATAACAAGAATAGTCTAAATTAGATAGCCATGTTGATATTTGCAATTATCAACTATTTTCTTAAGTAATATTTAAATATGATAAATTATCAAATTCTCCGTAGTCCATGTGAGAATAAAAAAAAACCTTGACAAAGAGTGTCAAGAATAGTCTAAATTAGATAGCCATGTTGATATTTGCAATTATCAACTATTTTCTTAAGTAATATTTAAATATGATAAATTATCAAATTCTCCGTAGTCCATGTGAGAATAAAAAAAAACCTTGACAAAGAGTGTCATATTTATTATTTGTTACTAAAAGTGATTTAGTTATTTTGTTATATTTAAAAGAAATTAAAAGACCAAACAGGATGGAGGTATATATTGGCTGTTGCTGTTGTTGAAATTTGGAAAGACATATTGCGCGCAAACATGGAGACTGAAGTCTTACGGACAAGTAACTCATCCTCGACAACAACAAATTAGGTTTCATATATTCCACTAGCTGCAATTCTTGAGCGGTGAAATTGCTGCTTAAACTTCTAGACTTCTGTTCTATTGCCCTTCTCAACCAAGATTAGTTTTGAGGCCCTATAATATGATTATATTATACAATGCTAGCGATGCGGGTGCTTTACTTTAGGTCTCCAACCAAGGTTCCATGATCGTCAATAATATGCCTGCTACAACTATTCTGCAATATATAAGTAGTTTTTACTTCCATGGGAATATTCCTTGGGTAGAAACACCATTAATTAAGGTCATTCTTTCACCATCCTGTTTTACAGTATATAATATAATCATGAGGCCTCACCTAAAAGCACGTTTTTAGATGAGATGGTTCCTTAATATAATATCAGAACCTTATTGATCCAGCGGTCACGAGTTCGAATCTCATCATCCCCATTCTATTTGATAAAAAAATCAAATACAAGACAATGTGAGTCTGTGCAAGTTTCAAGCCCAAAGTACTTTCACTTGAGGGTGTGTGTTAGAGTATAATATAATCATATTATAGCCTCACCTACAAGCTTAATCTTTTAGATGAGATAGTTACTTGACACCTGACAACTAAGATTCAAATATGGGAAGCAAACCTTTTCTTCAAAGCAAAACGAACAAACAGAAATTAAGTAATGGGAAAAACAGGATCATAAATGGCGGGACAGATAGCAAAGGGCACCTAGCTACATTTAGATACATGTATCTTAATTATGAACAGAGTGAATCTAAAGTTATGACACATGCAGTATATAGATCGATCACAAATAAGCAGCTGGACTTAATTTGATATATAATGGAAGGAGGAAACACGAAACGCATTCCTTCTGTCATTGGTTGATGAAAGCCCTGACATGGGATGTCATCTCTTGAACGCGGGTGTGAGAGAGATGATAATTATGCAGAATTTGAAATGCATGTCCAACTCCTTTGTACGTCACCGTTTCAACTCTCTTACCAGCTCTAGTCAAGGCCGAGCAAAATTCCGAGTTTCTGTCCTTAAGTATATCCAACTCGGATATGCCAACCATTACAGGTGGAAGTCGTAGGTCACGCAGCTTGCTTGCACCGTTTGCTAAAGGATTGCAGTATGGATGATCACGGTTAGATCCTGGAGGTAGAGATAGCCACCAATAGGTGTCAGAAGCCGACAGAGTCAGTGCAGAGTTAGCTGGTTGAGTCATATTTTTCTCAGACAAAGTTCGTGCCTCTCCTCCGAAGAAAGGCTGGATCAAGATGATACCCTTGAAACACAAAGGCTTTGTCATGGACTGATCAGGATTGTAGCTGGACACTAGCCTCGTGGCCACGTTGTAAGCTATGTTTGCACCGGAACTGTCACCGGCTAGGAATATGCTAGAGAAATTGCACCGGCTTAACCACCACTGATGCTCGGGAGGGCCATTTAGAGCCTGTTGTTTTAGCCATGTGAAGGCGTTGACGCCATCATCATAAGCTGCAGGGAGGCGATTTTCGGGGGCCAGCCGGTAGTTTATGGATACAATAATGCAACTTGCTTTGGAAGCAAGATTGGCCAAGAACTCATGGTAACAACTCCAAGCAGCTGAGCCAACACAAAAACCGCCTCCATGGAAGTAAACAAGCAAAGGCAGAGTGCCCGAGCGGTTTGAGACATAAATGCGAGCCCACAAGCTAGTGAACCTGTCGATAACAACATCTTTTGCTGTCACATCATTTACTGTCGTCACGTTGCAAGGAACACTGGGAATGATAGGTGGCCTTTCGATGTGTCCATCTTTGTAAACTCTGACGAGTCCTTCGATTTCTTCAATGATTACTCCATGAGAGTTCTTGCTGATTTGACGATTAATTCTGGGGTCGAAGGAAATGGCAGCCATTTTGTTTCTTCTCATACAAGGAGTGGGATGGATTGGACTAGTTAGTGTGTTCTGCTACAAACCTGAAGTCTCTTTATATACAGAGTGAGAGATAAGGTCAAGGATAAAGTTCTGAATGGCGAGGGAACCTATCTTTCCTTTACTATCTGACAAGTTGGCATATAGTTGAACTCTTGCTATGACATCAATTGGATTCTCACATCATGTGGGAACTCTTACTTTCCATTTTATTTAACATTTTCCGAATTTCTTGTTATAAGATTTGTGAGCTTGTGGTTTTTAGAAATAGTATTAAATGACTATCAAAGTCATCAATGAATTTTTCTAAAATCTTCTGCTACAGTTGATCAACATGAGTCAACATTTGTGGGAAATCTTATTCTTATCCACAAAATATAGCATTCGAAGAAGAGTGAATGACACAACTTGCATTGCAATTTGACTTTTGTTATTGGATAGTTACATGTGAATATTGTTTGAATTCTTCATTGTAAACCGGGGAGATAATGAAAATCAACATCAAACATGGTTTTCAAGAAAGGAATCCCCCTACATAGAGACTATGGGGTCAAAGTTAACGAGACTTAACTTTCGAGTTTTTCTTTCAATTATTTGTTCCTGTGATGTTGTTGCTGCTTGCTTCGGCCCATAGTAAGAAGTTTCCAGGTAGCAGAATTACGATGAGTATCTGAATTATATATACAGAATCCATCAGAACGACACCAGATTGGACAAGGTTTTGTCCCACGAAAGAAATCTAACAAGCAAAGCAAATACTTGATACACCAAATATTTGAGAATCCAAGCTCCTGTAGAGGGTATCTACTGCTGCAACGAAAGCTCGAAGTTAGAAAACTTCTTAGTATTCATACGCCAACGGTTTCACTGCTATCTTGAGCTGATTTTGGACGGCGAGCTTTATGCACCAAATATCCTCCAATCTTCTTATCTGACTTTTGACTCTCTGACTTCCGAAGTTGCATTTCCAGATCCTTTTGTGCAAATCCCTCTGCTGTGATCTTCACATGGAATTTAGATCACTTGCATAGCCGCCTTGGATATAGAAGATATATAATGACATCATTATTAGTGGGGTGCGTTTTATAACTGATTGTTGACTTGGACATAGAAGCTACTGACATATTTTATGCATTTCATTATTGAAAAATCTAGTTTGAGACCCCTGCTTGACAAGTCATGCTGTATTTTGTGGTGAGATCTTCAACAGGATATGATCCTGCTATCTATTGCCGAGTTGCACTGAGAGCAAATCTTTCTCAAATCAGAGTTGCGAGTTGAGATCTGTTTCCTAACAAGCCCCTTTCAGCACATTCGTTCACCTGTACTCGATATTCCCTGGTAGAAAAAGGATATCAGGAAAGGACTTGAATAAGTACTGAGCATGTTTAAAAGCACATTCCAGAATTTTTGTTCTTTGTATGCTTCCGAATCTTTCCTTCTGTTTTGACCTTTCTAGTCTTCAATAATGAAATAAAGTTGCTTTCCCCTGGCATTTTATGATTTACCTCCTCCGACTAGCAGAAAAAAAAAAATCGAAGTGTAGATGATTCACCTTCATATTATTCTGCAAAAGAAGGAAAATTCAAGCTTAAAATTTCGCTAGAGAAGAACTTATGCTCTCCAAGGGCAGAAACTAAAGCTCTTGCTACCCTTTGAATTCTATCAAATTTGGAGATATATCTATTTATATAGATAGATAGATGAATATTAGGTTGTTCAAGTGACTTTTCAAAGTTTATATGAACCCATAATGCATTTGGTCAATGGATGCCACGACACTTCAGTATCATTCAAAATTTTGAAATGCATGTAAGGTCTTAAGGTAGATTCACCAAGGACAAACCAGAAAAGGACATAAAAGATTCATTATTTTCTGGGAAGGAAATGTGCTGATATGCTGTACAAAGTAGTTCCAGACAGTTTTTGTGAACTCAGAACATGCATCAATGAAGGAAGCACGTTTTCAGAGGTATCTAAAATCAAGGTTATCAATTTTGTTTCGGTTGATGTTTCATTTTCTCAATTGGAATGGAATGTTCAGCGTGATTGTACTGTTTATGTGTGTGTGTATATATATATATATATGTATAATTAAATATATTGATTCAAAAAAAATTAGTTCAAATTCGAAAACAAAATTATTTAGAATTGTACAATTTTTTTTAAAAAAACTATTCGACCAAAACAGAATGGAAGGAACGAAATTGGAACTTTTTGGCAGGTATTTGACTGAAAATCCAGAATAAATTGAAGTTTAAATTAAAATAAAAACAAATAAAATTGAAACTTTTTGGCAGGTATTTGACCGGAAATCCAGAATAAATCGAAGTTCAAATTAAAATAAAAACAAACAAAATTGAAATTTTTTAATTGATATTTGACCGAAAAATCTAGAATAAATCGGAGTTTAAATTAAAATAAAAACAACTTATTTTTTTTTTCTAGTTTTCTTAACTATTACAAAACAACAAAAGGGAAACTGACAAAGCTGGCTAAAAATAACTTTTCCTGGCATGAAGATTTGGAATACAGTGGTCCAAAGAAAGACTAGAGAGCCGTGTCATGTGTCAGCTAAAGCCAAGCAGCATTATTCATGACCCTAAGGAGGTTGTTTTATTTTCGTAGATGTGGAAATTCTCATGAAATAACCGTCTGTATTTTGGCCATTTTCGGTGGTTCTCTATACGAAATTCTACTTCACAAGTTCTTCTCTTAATAAAATTCATGTTTTAACCTAGTGTGCAACTCAACTGGTCAGACCCTATATTTACTCTCCCGTTCGAGTCTCACAAATATTAGAAGATTTACATAATCGTTAATTTTAGAACCGATGAGATTAGTCGAGTGCACACACGCTGACCCAGATACCAGTGTTATATATATATATATATATAAAAATTCATGTTTTATTGCAAATTATAACTCACATTGTATCAGGGACTAAAGGCTAAAAGCTAGAACACATCTTGGCAAAGCAAGATACTTTTGTCCTCCTTTTCTAATTGGGGAGAGGTGCCAAGATCAATTTTTCTGCCAGAATGCAATATTCAGCCGGTCCCATTTCAGAGATTTTATGCCACAAATATATACTCACGAAACTTCTCAACTTCAAAGTCTGATTCCATTGAACTCAGTCAGCAAAGCTCCTCGTGCATTTCAAGACTGAAGATTTTTTCACCACAGGAACCAGTGAACGACTGTGATGTGGAGAGTGAGTCCAGATTCTTCCATCTTTACGTTCCACCGGAAACAAGTCTTTCAAGCCCCATGGATAGCTAGATAGGCAAATGGACAGCATGCTATCCTTATCAATCTTTACTCTCTTTGACATTCCCTTCTTTTTGACCAACTCCATGCACACACGTGTGTATGAGGAAAGAAAAGTTCTTTTATCATGAAATCTTACAGGATCAATGTTCTTTATCATGAGATCTCGTTGGATCAAATAGAACTTTTCTTGTTATAAATTCACTAACGTTAACTGTTTGATAACGTGGTTGTGATTGTTTTTTAAAGTATTTTTTATTCGAAAATTCATGAAAATATTTTTTTTTGAAATTACTCTTGACATTAACACATGATATAAAAACATCAAAAACAATTATTTTTTTTTAAAAAATCAATTATTTTTAAAAACAGTTTTGAAAAATCAATTATCTCTATGTCAACTTGCACCTTGGTGCCACGGTCAACATGCCAACATGCGAATGGAAGTTCTGAGAACCATCTCTGCAGTTGCTTCAGCTTCACAGAGAAGTAGCCATCAATAGAAATTCGACTTTTCATCCTCGTGTCGAAATTTTGTCGAAATTTATTCTCTCATGTTATAATCTAGGCCCACTTGAAAGATTATAGTGACATGTTGATTTCTTTGTTTAATTCAACTCATATGGGTAAATATTCCATATATGAAGAAGAAAATTTTCAACTATTTATCGGAAAAAGACAAACACCAAGAAAGTCAAGTTTATTTTTTTTATAAAAAAAACACATCATCAAACATGTACAAACAAATCTACAAATCATGAAAATGGTACAAACAAATGGACCAAAAATGGTCAAAATCAAGAAGCTGAGACAATATTCTTTGTAAGGATTTTCGGTTGGAGAAGACCTGACTTTGGCCCGCGAAGACCACACTTTGGCCAGTGAAGACCCGTTTCCGACCACAGTCTCCTGGACGCCTGCCAATCTATCAAGGTGTCATTTGCTGCCGAGACGAGAACGTGACATTCATTTGCTGAGCTCGTGCCCTACATCGTGGCTGGTGTCCGGCCACAGTGGATACAAAGAACACTGCCTAATCAAACTCAAAAATACCAAAAAAAAAAACAGCCATTGTCAACTTCTAGATATTTTTGGATTCCAAAACATGTTTTTTATTTTTTATCCCAAGAGGTCATGGTGACATGTAACAACACATTTTGATCGAAAACAATCAAAGAAAAAACATCAAACATGAAATAAAGTTTGCAGCAATAATACCAAAACAACAGAAACACATAGCACCACCCTTACATGGATTCAAAATTGGTTTTTTGAATCCATTTTGTGCATGAAGAAACTTGCATATGTTGAGGATGAGCATCCCTTTATCAATATGCATGAATTAGTCAGCAGACCAGTCACGCCCTCATCAGTTTACATTCGTTTATCTTTCACTTGACTCGAGAGAACAAGAAGACGACAGTTTAGTGAGAACCGCATGCAAGAACTCGTTAGAGTATTGACAAGAAAAGAGGAAAGCAGAGGAGGAGATCTCGGTGACTAATTGATTGCAACACATTTGAATATTTGAATATAGTCAAATGTGCAGATAAGATAATTGCAGAGGAGATCTCGGACAAATTGAATGCAGATGAGATTATGGAGATCACCTGATTTCAAGACTTTTGAATTTCAAATTTGTAATCTCCGATTTATTATGTATTTATTCTGTATTTAATTTACAAAATCAGATAGCTATAAATACATGCAAGAAGATGTAAGAATAACTTAAGAATTGTAATTCCAGTCTTAATACAATAATCTGCAGAATTCTTCTTGCTTCTTAAACTCTTTCATGGTATCAGAGCATTAGGCAAACGCCTCATTACGTTCCAAACTTGTTCCGCACACAAATTTCTCATTCCTCATTCTCATTATTTCCACTATACCTACCAGTCCTCATGACTTCTTCAAATACCACATGCACCTTCTCACCATCTACACAACACTTTCAATCAATCTCCCAACTCGTCAACAAAGAAACTTGAAGGACACAATTACTCGACATGGAGTGTTCAATTTCAAGTTTTCCTTCAAGCCACGATCCGAATGGTATGATCGATGGTTCAAGAAGCTCCATCTAAGCTTCTTTCGGATGATTCCCAAACCCAGCCTTACACAATTTGGTTCGTAAAAGACAATTGTGTTTTAAGTCTGGTTGCTAGCATCCATTTCGAAAAACTAGTATCCACTGCCTTCACTCTTCAAACTTCCAAACAGTGTGGGACTCTCTTCGACTTCGGCTCTCAAGAACATCAAGGTCTCGTATTGCTCTTCTTAAGAGACAACTTCAAACGATTGTTCAAGGCAATCGATCATGCTCCATATTCCTTGAAGATGCCAAGCAATTGGTCGATACACTTCGTCGCTGCAGGACAACCAGTGAATGACCAAGACTTCATCACCTTCTTGATTGGTGGTCTTCGCACCACATATACTCCTTTTATAACATCTTATAACTTTGCCTGCAGGGATAAAGAATTATCTCTTGATGATTTTCAGTCCGAACTGTTAAGCTTTGAAGCACTAGTTGATGCTCCACCTACAATGCAAACTCAAAACTTTGCATTTGCTGCCAAACACACCAATTATCCCAAAAGAAAACCTGCAGGTACTGGATTACGATCCCCACAATTTATCATGTCATCACAGTCTCATGGACCTCCCAAAAATCACTCTACCAGTGATAGGAGTGCTCCATATGAACGACCCAAATGTCAGATTTGTGACAAGCATAATCACACTGCTTTGGACTGCTTCCAGCATTTTAACTTCTCTTTTCAAGGTCGGAGGCCACCTTCTGAGTTAGCAGCCATGGCTGCTGAATCTAATAATACCTTTGAGCAACAAACTTGGTATCGTCGACGATGGTGCTAATGCTCACATCACTGCCAACACAGCAAACCTAACAACCTTGCAACCGTATGATGATCATGACACGGTCGAAGTGGGCAATGGTTCAGGTTTGATCATAAACAATACTGGTTCCACTACTTTGCACACAAATCACACTTCGTTTCAGCTAAATAAAGTATTTCACTGTCCACAAGCTACAACCAATCTTTTATCCATTAACCAACTTTGTCTTGATAATGATTGTTACTTTATTCTAACTGGAATGGATTTTTGTGTCAAGGAGAACAAGACCGACAGATTGCTGCTACACGGGCTGGTTGAGGGTGGACTCTATCCAATAAATGGGACTAAGAATTTCATCAATAAATTCCATTGTTTTACCTCCAATTTGGGAACAAAGGCTACAAGTGAACAATGGCATGATCGTCTAGGACACCCTGCCAATTCTACATTAGAGTATTTATCTACTTTCTTGCAAATAAAAAAACCAACAACCAAATCCAGTGTTTGTTGCCCCTGCCAGTTAGGAAAAGCAAAACGTTTACCCTTTTCAAGTTCTACTAGAATATCCACAAGACCTTTAGCTTTAATTCACACCGATGTATGGGTATCTCCTATTACTTCAGTTGGGGGATGTCGCTATTATGTTTTATTCGTTGACGATTTTAGCCGTTTTACGTGGATGTATCCCATGCGTCTCAAAAGTGATGTTTTTTCTATTTTTCAAAAATATAAAACTCTTGTTGAAAATTTGTTTTCATGCTCTATTCAACAAATCCAATCTGATAATGGAGGTGAATATTTATCCAAAGAGTTTCAAATATTTTTAGAAAACAATGGCATATTTCACAGATTAACATGTCCCCATACATCCCCACAAAATGGCATATCAGAACGTAAACATAGACATATTCAAGAAATGGGTTTAACACTTTTAGCCAAAGCTGGCCTTTCAAATTGTTATTGGGCAGATGCTTTTCTAACTTCAGTTTACTTGATAAATCGCCTACCCACCAAAGTTCTTAACATGCTCCCACCATACTTTGTTCTTCATAAATCGATGCCCAGTTATTCTGAACTTAGAATTTTTGGGTGTGCATGTTACCCCTATCTTAGACCATATGAAAAACATAAGTTAGCTTTTCGAAGCAAACAATGTGTTTTCATAGGATATTCAAACAAAAAAAAGGGATATCGTTGCTTGGAACTTAACACAGGTCAGGTTTTTATTTCAAGACATGTGGTTTTTGATGAAAATACTTTTCCATGCCTCCACAATACATCCCCTGCCAAATTCACGAGCAACAATTCTACCGGTATGACTTCTCAAACTCTACCTCTTTCTTTACCGCTTATTACTCAAAACCGCAATTCCATTATCGAAAATACAAGCCCAGAGTTGCCAAGAGTAATACCCATACCCACAATTCCACCATCTGATATCACGACCTCTATGCCCCCTACACCTGTACCTTCACTTATGCCACAAGATCATCACAACACCAATGACTCACCACCCGAACCTGCACCCATTTTGCCTACATTGTCACCAGTAAATTCTCCCGTCAATAATCCTACCCACCATCGAGAAATTGTCACAAGATCTAAGACAGGTAACCTCAAACCCAAACAATTTCCCGGTTTCAAAACCTTCTTTGTTACACGTCATCCCTTGTGTGCATTTTCCAGTGTTATGGTTGAATCTGAACCCACTTGTTTTACTAAGGCTAAGACTAAATCAGAGTGGCGGGAAGCTATGGGTTGTGAATTTGATGCATTGATGGCTAATGGCACATGGTCTCTATGTCCAAGACCACCAAACAAGCGTATTGTTCGGAATAAATGGGTTTACAAGATTAAGAGACACCCTGATGGCAGTATTGATCGATATAAGGCAAGGCTTGTTGCCAAAGGATTTGATCAAGTATCTGGAATAGATTACTATGATACATTCTCTCCCGTGGTTAAACCTACCACAATTCGGCTAATTTTGTCTCTTGCAGTCTCTCTAAAGTGGAATATCAAACAGCTGGATATTTCAAATGCTTTCCTTAATGGCATCTTGGATGAAGAGGTGTTTATGGAGCAACCGCAGGGGTATATAGATGGGGATTTTCCAGATTATGTATGCAGATTACATAAGTCCCTCTATGGTCTAAAACAAGCCCCAAGAGCTTGGTTCCAACGTCTTTCTCAACAACTAGTTGAATATGGGTTTTCAGAATCAAAACTTGATTACTCCTTATTTACATACACTACTGCCAATTTACGAATGTTTGTGTTAGTATATGTCGATGACATAATTGTCACAGGTTCTAACATTACAGCAATTCAGCACTTCATTGATCAACTGAAACAGGAGTTTCAAGTTAAAGATTTAGGTGAATTGAGTTACTTCCTGGGAATTCAAGCATTACGAAATTCAGATGGTCTACACCTGCGCCAATCTAAATACATCACTGATTTGCTGCAAAAGACAGACATGATTGGAGCAAAACCATTAAATTGTCCTTCTTCTTCAGGGCCGAAGTTGTCAGCTGATACTGGTGATGTATTACCTGACCCAACAACCTATCGAAGAGTGGTAGGTGCTCTTCAATTGCATAATCACAAGACCAGATATTGCGTATTCTGTCAACCAATTATGCCAATTCATGCATTGTCCTCGTGATGACCATTGGAAAGCCGTGAAGCGTGTACTGCGATACCTCAAGGGCACGGTTGATCTTGGGTTACACTATGTTCCAGGAGATATAAAACTCAATGCTTACTGTGATTCTGATTGGGCAGGAGACCCTGATAACAGACGGAGTACCACTGGTTATGGTGTGTTTTTGGGCAGAAATCTCATTTCATGGAGTAGTAAGAAGCAAGGAGTTGTCTCTAGATCAAGCATCGAGGTCGAGTACTGAGAGCATGGCTCATGCAATCATGAATTGTATTGGCTTCAGTATGGTTCTACATGGTTTGAACATTACGTTACCTTCGGCACCAAATTTGTGGTGTGACAATGTCAGTGCAATTGCCTTATCGTCAAATCCAGTGTTTCATGCTAGAACAAAGCACATCGAGATTGATTATCATTTTATTCGGGAGAAGGTCACTAATCGAGACATTCAAGTCAGATACATCTCTACAATTGACCAAATTGCAGACATATTTACCAAAGGACACTCGCAACTCTCGGTTTACATTTCTTAGAAGCAACCTGTCAATTTGTATCCTCCCTAACAGTTTGAGGGGGGGTGTTAGAGTATTGACAGCAGAAGAGGAAAGCAGAGGAGGAGATCTCGGTGACTAATTGATTGCAGCACATTTGAATATTTGAATATAGTCAAATGTGCAGATAAGATAATTGCAGAGGAGATCTCGGACAAATTGAATGCAGAGGAGATTATGGAGATCACCTGATTTCAGCACTTTTGAATTTCAAATTTGTAATCTCTGATTTATTATGTATTTATTCTGTATTTAATTTACAAAATCTGTATAGCTATAAATACATGCAAGAATATGTAAGAATAACTTAAGAATTGTAATTCCAGTCTTAATACAATAATCTGCAGAATTCTTCTTGCTTCTTAAACTCTTTCATAACCTTCACTTCACTGCACTTTTCATGTTCTTTCATCTTTTGAACAAGAAATCTGAACCGATCAGAATCCAAATTGAGAGAAAAACTGTCGGAAAAACTTCAATGATTATACTGTCTGTAATTTGAAATCTGAAGCTCACTGAGGCTGTTGTGGTGTCTTAGTCCATTTCATCTCTAACAGTAGAATATTAGAATGGCCCGTGGGTCGGTCTTCAAGCAGACAAATCAATGTAGCTAGGGGTTAAAACTTTAACTGAGTTGAACCATGTCATGTTACATTTGAGTTTTGTTTCCCGTTCCCTTAGATTAAGAGGCATTGACTGTGCTCTTCCAAAGTAACTAGCTAGTCAAGATTGAATGATTTATGGACAGCGAATAATGTAAAGTAAGATTGAATAATGTAAGATACGATTGAATTGTAGTAGTGATGATTAATTTAACCAAAGATAAAAATAAAAAAACAAAAATAAAATTGATGAACATTAATTTCCACTGCATGATCATAAAACACTGATTAAAGCTTCTTCCTTGCTGCTTCTGCTTATTGCCTCGACTTCCAGCCAGCATAAAGTGACCAGATAAGAAAAGCCAGGATTATTAAAACGATAGCTCCTGTGACCAGCCCTGCAGTAATGTAATCATTCATCTCGCTTGCTTCCTCCTTCTAAACACAAGTACAGCACCTGCATGCAAGGCCAGCAAAACACACACAAAACGATATTAAATTAATGGATTCTAATTAACATGCAAAAAAACTTGCGTAGAAAAAATAAGAGAGGCAAAGCTAGCTCGCTATAGTCTGGTGAATTAGTCAAAAACAATTACCAGCAGCCTTGAGTACTAACACCAAAGAGTGATCCGGCCTGTATTTATATTGAGTATTCTGTCACAAATACTGAATTTCTGTGTATTTTTCTTGACTATTCCAGGAGGACTCTAAAATCTAAATACATGTACAAAACCCTAATTTACAGTCTACAATTAATGTAATATTTGCTGTTACAATAAGAAATTAAGTCTATATTCTGCGATTACGATTCACATTCCATGTTTGTAGCTGCTGTGATATCTTTCCATATATACATTATTGACATATTCAGCAGCCTAGAGTCTCTACAGGAAAAGAAATTACCTGGTAAAGGAAATTAGGCTACAAGATGCACAAAACAGTATAGGAAATTGCTTCTCATGGAATAGGAAATCATTTCTCCGAAACATGTACAGGAAAATTTTCTTTTGGCAAGCTCGACTATAACTATACGTACAGGAACTTTTAAATTAGTTTTTTTATCTCCAGATTATGTCAGTAGAAATTCTCTGTTACAAGCTAGCTAGCTGGTTATAAGCAAAATACAGGCAAGAAAAGCTGCATGCATGCATCATGGAACGGAAACCTTCCATCTACGGACGGCAGATTATGTCTCATGAAATCAGAGCTCTCGAGCTTACCTCTGTATCATCTCTCTCTTTACAATATCCCAAAAACAGTGGCCAGGAAAATCTTCGCAATTCGAAGAATATTCCTTTGGAGCGGAGTGGATGATAAGAAAAAGATGTGCATGGTGGCAAGGGAAAAATGTATTATCGAGGAACGTTCTCCATTACGCAATCGTACTTTCATTTTTACACTCGGGAGGGACATTGCATATGTTGTCTTCGTTCATTTCACTTTTTAACTCTACAATGTATTTGGTTTTTCGAAAATTCGTTAAAAATAGTTAATGATCATATTTGATATCAAATTAATAATGGGATACACCCCCTTTTTAGATTAGAATTTAATCTTCAAGATAGATAAACATTAACATTTACATTAGTTGAAAGGTCTTTTTTGTGTTTGGCACGCATCCTCTTGTTGTATGTTTCCCAGTCAAAGCTATTACCAAAAAACATTAGTCCAAAAAGTATCCAAAAGCTTTCAAAGTTTACTTATAACAAACGCCTCAGATCAGTCGAATGAATTGTTGAATTGTTGCAGTCCTTCCTCTATATTCTGTTTTTGTATATGTTTTTCCCTCATATAACTCCATTGAAGTTTACTTGCTCCTTGTATGGCCTACAAATTGTTCATTAGTTAGATATCATCTCAAATAACCACTAATATTTGAAGAAAATACTTAAAAATAGAATAGCTTTACCAGGAGCTTTGTATGGTTGAAGAAAGCAAGTGATTCGTCAATTAGACTTTGTAGAGGCGGTTTCGGTAGTTTTTCAAAGTGCTATTCATGCCGAAATATATCAAAATAATATTTTTTTTAAAAAAATTATTTTTGATATCAGCACATCAAAATATATAAAAACAATAAAATATATTCATTTAAAATGAAAAATAAAAATAATTTTTTTAAAATTTTTTCAAAAACGCTTTTGAAAAGTCTTTCCAAACAGCCAGAGTCTCCTTGTTATATATTGTTCTTGGACCCAGATTGTGACCACCTTTAGAAATGATCTGACATCATGAATTCTAGATATCTCTTCTAATTAATCTTCATGACAAAAGAAGATCCAAAACTCTTCAATAAATCCAAGCCGTAGGCCTTAACTAGTTAATCAAATCAAAAAACATAAACCTTCAATAAATCCAAGCCCCATTAAGAACCCTTATAGGTCAATTCCACGCATGAGTTTATAACCTAAATAAGCCTTATTTAATCTCATTTTTCTGTCCAAAATTAACCTATTATAGACCTAGACTGATTATGATGAAAATAGCTAAGAAAGAACATTTTACGTGACCAACCTGCCAAAACAATCACAACAATTTTGACCTATTTAAATAATATGTCTCCAAACTCTAACTAACATGAAATTTATCACAATATATTTCAATGTATTTGTTTTCTCCTTGTGAAATTTATGGTTTGAGAAACATGATTGATCTTGCAAAACTTGTTAATAAACATTTTAAAGTAAAATTTAGACTTGGTTATAGATGAAATATTGTTGGAAAGTCATTAATATGTTAGTACTGTTGATTTTTTTAATTATTTCAATTAGTTTTTAATATTTGAATCTCTTTTCGAAATTGTTAAAATTAAACTAGGTTTACTATGACCTAATGTCCATTAAATTTGGACATTTGTATAACAAAAGAAAGAGAGAAAGAACTAGAGCTCGATTAAGATTTTTTAAAGATGAGGGATGTTGTTGACATAAAATCAATACGATAGGGACCCCGAGCACATTAACCTTAACTTTGTGTGCGCGCATGTGTTATTCTTGAACTTCCAGAAAGCCCTAAAAACCAAGACAACACCTTACACACGCAGAGACAGTTATTCTCTACAGTTCCATACTCTCCCTCTCTTTTATTTTGAAAGAGAAAAATGTCGCTAAGAGTATTAAACCCTAATGCGGAGGTTCTCAACAAATCGGCGGCGCTTCACATGAACATCAATGCAGCTAAAGGCTTGCAAGATGTTCTCAAATCCAATCTCGGCCCCAAAGGCACCATCAAGATGTAACTCTCTCGCTTTATCGTCTTCTGTTTTTTGTTCTCTTGTAATTTGTTTTGTGTTTCTGAGATTTAATTACTTCGTGCTTTTGTGTTTCGTAGGCTTGTTGGTGGTGCTGGAGATATAAAGCTGACTAAAGATGGAAATACTCTTTTGAAAGAAATGGTTTGTGTTTTTTTTTTTCTGTGGTTTTCTCGATCTGGATTTGTTGTGATTGAAGGCAGAGTTTGGGTTTTATGCCTTTCTATTATTTTTTTCTCTTTAAAGTGAGTCTGCCTTGAGAAATGAGCTCTAGGAGCAACTTAAAGAAACTTTAGATTCTAAATGCTGAGTTAGATCTTAAAGGCCGATGGGTATGCTATCTGAGGTTTTAAAGAACAATGAGAGTCTATTGGCCGTTTTGTTTTTTGAATTTGATTGAATTTTTTGATGATTTCAGCAAATTCAAAGCCCTACTGCCATTATGATTGCAAGGACAGCTGTTGCCCAAGATGATATAAGCGGAGATGGTACGACATCTACTGTGATCTTTATTGGAGAGCTTATGAAGCAATCTGAACGGTACATAGATGAAGGTTGGTGAAGCTATCTAGTTTGAGCTATCTTTGTTACAAATTCTTTCTCTGTCTTGAACTTTATACTTTTGAGTTTTCTGTTATTTCTCATTTTACGCGTGCTTTTCCTTTCTATTCTCGAGTCATATTTTTTTCAAATGTTTAGAGCCCTAAATAAAGAAAGACATGTTCTGACAAGACATGATAGTGAAAGGTGTTAGATTCTAATGCCCTAAAGTTCAATCAAGTCAGTGCTGTTCAAGGGTTGAATCTGTGTTGTGTTTGCGCATTGCAGAGGCAAGAATAGAAATTTGCAAGTTCTTGTGTATTTGACCTTGGAATAACTGAATTTTTGCTTGGATTAATTAATTGATTGCACTAGAATTTATCATCAAGGCACATCTTCATTCTGTTTTTTTTTTTTACTTTCTCTGATGGTAAAAATAGTTCTATCATGGTGGTTCTTTCATTTTTTCCGTCTAGTTTTCAGAAAAAGGATGCTTTGTGCATAGTCGTGAGTTTCATTTCAGTAAATCAGGAACAGGCTCATATGGTTTTTTTATGGCTTATCTGAGGTAACCTTTATATTTTATTCGTGGGTGTTTTTTTTCTTCAGGGATGCATCCACGTGTCTTGGTTGATGGTTTTGAGATTGCCAAAAGAGCTACTCTCCATTTTCTTGAAAAATTTAAGACTCCAGTGGTGATGGGTGACGAACCTGACAGGGAAATTCTAAAAATGGTGGCTAGAACAACAATAAGGACAAAGGTAATATTTATTCATCAGTTTACTCTTCATTTTATAACTTGGATATTATTTAAAGTTGATCCTATTCTATTGTGCAGCTATATGAAGCTTTGGCGGATCAACTAACTGACATAGTTGTCAATTCGGTAAGTGTAGCCGGTGGTGTTAATATCTTGAAGCTGTTGGAAAAAAGATGTTTAAGTCAGATTTTGACAGCTTCTATTTTTGAATTAACTATGTTTTGCTTGTTTGTACAGGTGCTCTGTATTCGAAAGCCTGAGGAAGCCATTGATCTATTTATGGTGGAGATTATGCACATGCGTCATAAATTTGATGTTGACACAAGGCTTGTAAGTTAATCTTTTTTTTTTTTTCATTTTATCTGGATTCCTGTGGAATATTTTCACCTGGGATGTGCTAAAATTGTCTTACAGCTCCCAATTTCCTGATTGACTGATTTTGTTGAGCTTCAAGAGTGAATGTTTCAAATGGCTCTCAAGTTAATTTATCTAGTTAGGTTCTTTATAACTTTAGGTTTTGTTTCGGCACAACTAGGTTTTCACCGATGTTGGTTAATTATTTAAATCATATTGAATAGAGGTTCTTCAAGATTAAGATTGAGGGGTCACAGATCCTCAAAAATCCTTCCATATGAAACAGAATCGTTTTTTTAATGAGATGTGTTTAGTATTGGCATTTGATGGAATGCTCTGCTCTTTTCCATTATTCAACCTTTATTCAGTAAAATAATGCTACTTGTTAGGTTTTTCTCAATGCTGTTTTGTTGATTAGGTCAACTTTCCAGGAAATTGACGATTGGTTTGAGTTCAAAAGTTCCTAGGTTTATGGCTTGGACAAGTTTTAGTTATTGTTCATTTTTTTATTTCTATTTTGTTATAATTTTCGCTAGTGTTGCCAAGAGGCATTGAAGCAGCACTTGCATAGGCACTCTAGGCGAGGTGAGGCCCCAACGCCTTTATTAGCCTATTGCATTGGATTTAAATGAGGTGCCGCCTAGGGGAGCGCCTTGGGAGTGAGCGCAAGGCGCTAAGTCTAGCTCTTGCTTGAAGTTCTTCCCTTTATGTTGACTTTTTTTTAATGATTTATGTTTTGACCTATTTGTCCATTTTTTTAATTTACCATAAAAAGCAACTTAGGGCTATTTTTGTAAAAAAAATTGGGTAAAAAAATTAAAATAAATCATTAAAGTGTGAGGAAAACAGACAATGAAGGACACTCACCATCTACACTTTCTTTTTTCAACCTTGGGAGTTGGAGAACATCACATTTGTACATATAATACTTAAATTTTCTCTAAAAAATGCAGTATGGTTTGAGTGATGAGGATTTCAATTACAATTATGAAATGGAGGATTCAAGTGAAGGAGAGGATATCATGGATGATGATGTTTTTGAAGATTGATGAATAATGATGGTGATATTTGGTTTGCCTTTTAATCTATTTGGCTACATACTACTTTAAATTATCATATTTTGTTTTAAAGTTGAAAAATATAACTTTATATGACCATGCAATGGTATTTTATATCTTCTCTTTCATATTCTAATGATGTAATTGGAAAGATATATATTTTAGATTTCTATAATATAATATATATTTTTTAATTTATAGCATATTGCCTTGGTTCATTTGGGCAAGCGCCTAGTGCCTTCGGCATTTTACAGGCTTGGTGCCTTTTAGCGCCTGCTGCCTTTGACAACACTGTTTTTTGTCTATTGCAGATAACTTCTCTTCTTTTTAAAAAACAATGGACCCTGATTTACTTGTTCTGTCTTCCAGGTTGAAGGTCTTGTTCTTGATCATGGTTCTAGGCATCCTGATATGAAAAGACGGGCAGAAAACTGTTTTATCCTGACATGCAATGTCTCTTTGGAATACGAGAAAAGGTATTCATCGTGTGAATTTGATTGGAATTGATGTTGAACATGATATATCAGGAACTCTGTAGATAGAGCTGTGGTCTGTTTCAGTTCATTGGAAGCTAATACTTTTTTTACACAGTGAAATAAATGCAGGATTTTTCTACTCAAATGCAGAGCAGAGGGAGGCAATGGTTGCAGCTGAAAGGCGTCAGGTTGATGAAAGAGTTAGAAAAATTATTGAACTAAAAGATAAGGTTAAGTGACATGTTCAATACATTTTATGTTCATGTTACTGTCCCTGCCAACATGTTGGTTTCTGAAGTGCTGCTTATACTGTTGCTCTTCCAGGTTTGTTCTGGTACAGACAACAATTTTGTGGTTATTAATCAAAAGGGAATTGATCCCCCATCACTGGACCTTCTTGCACGAGCAGGGGTAAGTCATGAAATAATTATATTCTTTTCCTCAGTGATTGAATGGCAGCAATAATTAGCTACTTGATGCAATAAATTCACTTCAGTTTACTGCAAATCATGTTTATGTGTTAGTATTGGGTGTTGTCTTTCAAATATTATGAGAGGGGGATGATTCAGGGATTATTAGCTACCCTCCAAGAGGGTGTAATTATAAACCTTGGGACAAGAAGGGAAAGGCTTTTAACTAGGGTGGAAGGTGGTTGGGTTCATCTTTCTGCCTTCAAATTTATAAGCCACATTTTCTATCTTTCACTGTTTACTTACACCTCATGAAGTTTATTTTTTTCTTCATGTGATTTCCATTGGGTCCATGTAAGCTTGTTTGTGAAGCTCCTACCAAACATTGTTATGCCTTTATCATTTGCTTTTGTAACAATACATCCTATTTTCTTAACCTTGTACCAAATGCACCCTTAATCATAAAGAGAAGTTTTATCACCATGTTATATTGATTTTGAACCTCATAATCAGCTTTAGTAGGATACAGATTTCACAAGTTAATGATTGCTTGTGATCACAATTGGTTGCACATTTTGGAAGCCTTCCATCTCTCATGTTTTATTTTTAATGTTGTGAAATCATGCCATATGCTGACTGAAATAATTATTAAAAGCAAATAAGCAAGAAGGGTTAAGTTTGATATATATATTCAAAGGAGTTTATATATATATGGAAAAGAGGGTGCAGGAACCATTTCATACTACTGTAGTTCACTTGATTTTGTGAAATTATGGATGCAGGAATGGAGACTTGAAATGTTTTTTCATTATAGTTTAGATTGTAAATATGGCTGGAATACCTGCCACCGAATGTGGCTCCAGTTTTGGATGGTTACAAGCAAGACTTGGCTTTTTAAATGCACCGTCCTGAGTTAGATTCCTTTTTACATGGTACCTAATGATATATAAGATGACTAATGCTAGTTTGATATCTGGTTAGTCTACCTGCTTGTCCTGATGTTGTTATCTAAAATGGGGCTGATCTGCTTTCTTATGTTTTGCAGATAATTGCCCTTCGAAGAGCAAAGAGGAGAAATATGGAACGCCTGGTTTTGGCTTGCGGAGGAGAGGGTTTGAATTCTGTTGATAGCTTAACTCCTGATTGCCTTGGTTGGGCTGGACTGGTTTATGAGCACGTCCTTGGTGAAGAGAAGTATACATTTGTTGAAAATGTTAAAAACCCTCGTTCTTGCACTATCTTAATAAAAGGTATAGAAGCGTATCTAAGTCCTCAGCAAATGTTTGCAATTTTATTTTTATTTGTTCTAAATGCTGTAGATGATTTTTTCTTGTTTGTTTTAATTGCTTCTCTTAGGCCATTTAGCCATCAGGTTGAAGGATGTACTCATTTATGTTCAAGCATGAAATGTATAATTGTCTTGCAATTTTGTATCTTAGCAGGGACAAATTGTCACTCGACTTTTTTTTTTTTATTGTTACAGGACCTAATGACCATACAATTGCCCAAATAAAGGATGCTGTTCGTGATGGCTTGAGAGCAGTCAAAAATACTATTGAAGATGAAGCTGTTGTACTTGTAAGTTCTGCTCGCAGATATGTATGAGATTTGTATGTACAATCATGCTTGATTATATTGTTCAATATTGATTTATATAAAGCTGTACTTGTAGCCTTTGATGATGGCTTTGGAAGTTCTGTGGTACATTTAAAACGTGGTTCATGTATATGTAAGTTATATTTCTGCTCAAGTGCAGCGTGCTTCATAAAAAAGCTGTTTCGTGTGTACCGGCAGTCTAGGACACAATCGAAAACCAACATTATTATGGACCAAGAGTGATTTCAATCAAATAAACCAGAATGAAATTTGTGCATGGTGGAGTTATGGACATCAATATATTTGATTATAGGGTGAAAATAATTGACTTGAAAGTTGAGATTGGCCTCTTGGGATTGGGTGAGGTATGGAGAATTGGCAAGTTTTCTATTGTAATTCTTAGCGTAAAATTCTGCAAATAAGCAACTATTTGTTGATGACTTGATTCAGTGAAGAAATTTCTTTCCCTCTCAAATGATGTCATTTATTTTCTTAGGGAGCAGGAGCTTTTGAACTTGCAGCCAGAAAACACCTGATCAATGAAGTAAAGAAAACAGTTAAAGGGGTAAATGCTTGCCTGTTTTCTATATTTAAGTAATTATTCCTATCCGCTGGTTAATTTTAAACTGGTATTTTGCAAATTTGGAACAGCGTGCTCAGCTAGGTGTTGAAGCTTTTGCTGATGCCCTTCTCGTGGTGCCCAAAACTTTGGCTGAGAATTCTGGGTTAGACACTCAAGATGAGATTGTTACTCTCACGGTAACTATCAGTGCCAATATATGCATCATCCTTTTCTTTTTCTTTTTTTATTTAAGTTTTTCTTGTTTGTTTATTCAGGGAGAGCACGGCAGGGATAACATTGTAGGAATAAACCTCCAAACTGGTGGGACCCTTGATCCTCAAATGGAGGGTATCTTTGACAACTACTCTGTCAAGCGCCAACTCTTAAACTCAGGGTACGCAAAAATTTCTAGCTTGAGTTTGTCCTTTTCTTTCTCCCTATCTCTCTTCCCTAGGTGCAGCTCCTCTACCACCCCTGTGGCTTACGTATTGCATAAATGTACATGTAAAGAGATACTTTTGCCAAACTTCCCCTAAATGATTAAACTATAAGAAACCCGATGAAGTTCTTTCAGGTTTGAACTTCTTACACTTCTAACCTAGTTATAATCATGCTGCTGTAATTTTCCAGGCCTGTGATCGCGTCTCAATTGCTACTGGTGGATGAAGTGATTCGTGCTGGGCGTAATATGAGGAAGCCAAATTAGTCATGAATATGCTCCAGCATTTTGTTTTAATTTTATTGCCTCGGGAGGGTGCTATGCTGCTTGGATGTGTAATGGAGGATGGCTGTGTTTGTAGGATTGTGTTAGAGGGAATCTCCATTCATCTCATGGAAATATGATTTAGAATGAACTATTATTTTTTTCCTGGTATGCTTTTCGTCCATATTAGCAAGCATTCTTTTTTTTTTTAAAAAAAAAAAAAAAACTGCTGTGTTTAGGGGCCATTTTTTCGTACCCACTGATCAGAAATTGCATTTTAAGTTGAGAGTTTCAATTTTTGTAAGGTCTGTATGTCATGTATAGTCATTTTGTTATGTCCTTTGTCCGCTATGTGCCTGCCTGTTTCTATCAAGGGCCAAGTATTTGCTGCATTTCTGGCTAGGTCAAAAGTTAAGCTAAACGTATTTAGTGGCTATTAGGTTCGTCCACTTGAATTTGAATCGGAAATAGACTGGAGAATAGCAATCCCATGATGATCAGGTATTTCTATTATCACAAGGCATTTTGATGTTCTTGGGGGTCACAGACTTTCTTAGTTGCTTGACTTGACATGCTCCTTTCGACAGCTTTTTTTTTTTCTTCTTTTTCCCTGCCCTTTCAGCTGGTTATAATGGTTAGCAGTGTTTTGAAACCCAATCTAGTCGACCCGCTTTCTCATTGCCCAGGTCCTAGATTAATTTGGTTTATTGTTTTTTTGACAAGACATGGAAATGTAATATAACGAATTATTGTTAAATTGAATTGTTGAATCGTAAAATTATAAATATAATATTTTGGTAAAAAAAAATCATAATAAAACCGTAGAAAAAAAATCAAACACCTTAAATAATCTAAAAATACAATATAATTATGTCCATAGAATTTTATTAGTTAAAATCTAACAAATTTAAAACAAACACTCTAGTGGTGTGCCATGTAAACTAAAATATTATTGCTAGTACTAGCTTCAACCCCACCATTAATATTATCAACAATATTTAATTCCAAACTTCTTCAATTATCTAGGTTGATATCAATCTCTTAAGTCTCCATTTCTAACATCATTAAAATTTTCATTATCACTTTCATTTTTTTATCTTCTTCGCGTTGCACTATCAATAATACCAAGTAAATCAATGTTTAGTGAACCATTATGTTCCTGTCCCTCCATTATCCAATCATCATCAAATTGAGAGATCATCTAAAACTTCACCAAAATCATTAATTTGACTTTTCACTTGGTTATCATTCAATTTCAAATTACACATTACAAATATCAAATCTTTCATTTTTTTGTTGAAGGTGATTTCTTTATTTCGTATGAACCTATGAAAACAATTAAAATTGATAACATACAAAATTCTTATCAAATATCAAACACATTAAATTTCTTTTTTGAAAAAAATTACCATCTCAAATGCACTACAGCTATGCTCACATCTAGATTAAATACAAGTCAAGCTTAGAACTCGAATTGTAAATTTTGTAGCTCTCGATATTCATCCCCATTAAAATCTCACCATTTAGCTAGAGTTTTGTTTACCCCTTGCTATTTTGGTAGCCTTAATACCAAACAACCCATTTGTTTCCTTAAATGAATCAAAGTTGTCAATTCCGTTCCGTTCTGGCCGGAACGTTTCATGCCGTTTAAAAAACCGAGTAGAAACGACATCGTTTTCGTCTCGGTTTTAATTCCGGTCCATTCCGGAAATTCCGGCCGGAACGTCTCGGTAACGTTCCGGCCTTAAAATCCTCTTTATTTTGATTAACTTGTGATTTTTTTCTTCTAATTTTGAGATTATGATTGTTTGACTTTGTGTTTTTATTGTATAATTTAAAGTTAATTTATCTTGAATTTTAATTATGCTTGTTAAATTAATATTTTAATTATATATATATATATATATATACATATTGACAAACCGGAAACAGCACGCTGAATAGAAAAACCGGAACGACGACCAAAACGGCGACCAGAACAGTATTGACAATCTTGGAATGAATCATGTTGTAAATCAATTTTACACCTTTCATTTACATCAAAAATCTTTTCTAAGCATTGATATAATCCAATTTTAATGTTGGCATTAACTTTAAATCAGGATTATAATGATAATGATTATTCAAATAATAAGTTGGTGCATGTAAAAGTCTATGAAGTTGAAGTTCTCATCTTGCATCAATAAAATCCTTTATAGGTATAAAACTACAAAACATGATAAAAATAAGAATGTTAACATCAACATTAAATTACATAATATAAAAGTGAAATAACCATTATGCATCAACTCATTCTATTAAATAAATAATTAGAAATGACACCTTTTTTTTCAAAGAACAAAGATTCACTTATATTTTTTCTTTTTTACTTGATCTATTGCTTTATATATAAAACATATGGTTGGTTTCTCATCTGAATCAACTAATCAAAAAACTTTAATTAGAGGATATGTTGCCTTAATACATAAAGTGACATTATGCCAAAAGTTTATGTCCAAAACATAACTATTTTATCAATTGTATTTTTGAAAACCTACATGACCTACATTGGATGAAAATAAACATTGTCATAAATTGTATCTTACAATCATTCAAACATCCAAGAGTCAAGTATGTAGTAGCAAATCGAGTGGCAACAAGTCTGATCAAATCCTTTTCTTTTGTAAAGTGTCTTAACATGGAAATAAGAATAGTTCTTAAATATATGTACGAGGTGATTTCTCCTCCCCTTAACAATAGTTCTTGATGGACCTCTAGTTTCCTCTCAAATTTTTTCAATATCAAATCAATAAAATGAACAGTGCATGGTGTCCAAAACAATTCTTTTCTTTTTCCCATCAATAATTTCCCTGTTTCCTTATAATTCGTAGCATTATCACTGATTACTTGCACCATGTTTTCCTCCCCAATCCTATCCATAATAGCATCCAACATCTCAAATACCTTTAGCATCTGATTGATGGTTTTTTGGGTACTTGCACTTCTAGTTGTTGTTCTCTTTTCTTTGTTAACTGAGGTAATTCCATTCCCTTCTTTTGTATCTCCGTCTCTTCTCATATATTGATAAACCTTTCTTTTCTTCTCAAATGCTTCTTGATTTTCACCAAAATACTCAAAATCATCTTCTTCACATCTTCATATACTTGTTGGCATGACTCAACATCCTTTCGAGTGCAAGCTAAATAATGTTTAAGAAGATAAATGTCTCCACTGAAAACTTTTTGACAATACTTGCATTAAACTTTTCTTAAATTATTATCAGTACCTATACCATGCTACCATCCCACATCAAGTCTACTGCTACTGGTAGTTTTTTTGGATGCCATGAAATCTGCAATTCCCTGAAATAATAAATGTGTCCATGTTGAGTGTTAAGCTTGGCAGTAAGCACTCTTTCTTCAAAATATTAAAATGTTCTCTTCAATTAAGTATAAACTGAAAAGAGATAAAGAAAAGTTCATCAATAAAAGAACAGGAAAAAACTTACCCAAATCATTAATGCAATAATAGCAAAAGGAATGCTCAAAACAATCTTGCTAAATTCAAGCCTCCTTCAAGTGACATCTATGTCTCCAGACTCTATACATGTTCCTTGTTGTCAATTGGAGAATTTTTCTCGATGGGAATAGTATTTGACAGGGGATTTAGCTCGTCTATTTCACTTGTGACAAAAAAACTTTGCTTTCCAACTCAATCTTGTGCGCTTCCACAATTTCATTTTGAGGATTCATTTGTGTAAGGTTAACACACACACACACACACACACACACATGTTTGAATGCATCTTACTTCTAGCAAATAAGCAATGATAAAGCTCATTAATATAGCTAGAGAATGCTGGCAATGTCCCTCAAATTTTTCCAACTAGTGAATGCTGATTTGAATTACTTTGCATAAGATAAATTATTTTGATTTTTCCTACCTAGGGAACGACCAGAACAGTCTTGTGAACCTAGCAAAACTGGGGATTGAGGGTCGCCTTTCAAGAAAAGAGTTTTGTGATCCGATAGCCCACATTTTCATTTTGATTATTTAATCTTAATATATGGTGTAAAACAACTTTGATCTTAGTTGAGGATGACATCAGCTCTTAAAATCAAGCATAAAATGGTAGCATAAGAAGCATATCAAAGAGGGATCGGAGCATTCTAGTCAACAACAAAGGATTTCAAGATTAGATTTCAAGGGGGGAATATGCTACATATGCGAATGTCCTTTCTTTTAGACTTTTCCTATCCGAAAAGGACACAAAACTCGACATTAAATTGAGGAATAAACTTTTATCCAAACAGAATATAAGAAGAAAATAAATCAAGGCCTTGCTGAGTGCCATTCCCTGCCCACGAAGACCCAACTACGGACAATATGGATTTTCCCTCAGAAACGTGCAGGTAGCTATAGAAGTGTTGGAGAGATTGAATTAACATATAGCAAGGTAGGTAAAAGCTTCCCCAGCTGTTTTTTTTTTCTTTTCTTTTAAGCCCTTGAACCTAAAGGAGGAATGTGCTCTTTACAGACCAAAGATTTGGCTGTAACATTCATTACTCAAGACATATTGGACTGTGAGTGTATATATATAAAAACAATTGGCTTCGTCTCCTTTCATTAATTCTTTCCTTGTCCTACCTTCAATTGCAACATTACTCATAACGACTTTCTAATTTACACCTTAAATTCTTACAATAGTCCGACGCGTATCAAGCAACTGGATGCTACAACTTGCTATGTCCAGACTTAATCCAAACCAACAATAGAGTTGCAATAAGATGTTACAGAGAGGAAAGTGGAGGAATTTTATAAGTCTTCGAAAAAACATTCCCAGTGAGGATAATGAAGTGGCTACTGGAGATCCTTATCCTTCTATAAGGAGTGGCAGCCGAAAATCGATAGTTCGACACTAAAACTCTAAAGACTCAATCCACATCATAACCGGTAATGGCAAGCGCATATTGCAGAGAAGGAGAAATGCAGATTACAGAAGTTAAAGAATTAGAAAATTAACCTTGTTGAGTTGGTTGTCGAAGACTCAAAATAGAGAGCAATAGAGCACTACCTGCACAAAAGGACCGACGATGACGAGCTTACAGATGAGAGATGATGATTGACGAACTCCTGCTGCTGCTGCTTGGGTTGCGATTTGCGAAAGGGAAAGGTAAATGAGGGCAAGAGAGGAGAGGAGAGGAGCAAGAAGAAAAAGTAAATGAACACGGTGGGATCGTAAAATCATTTCGAGTTTACTAATTTTACAAATCTACACGAGTTCACCGAGTCATGAATGATTTTAGTGGGTTTCGAGTTTCTGAATTAATTATACAAGATTTTCATTTAACTCCTAATATTATACAATTTTGATTTATGAGATTATTCATATATAGAGTTTGATTGATTCATCAATTTTATTTTAAAAACCTTGAGATTATTCATTTATAGAGCTCGTTAATATAATTTGATTGGTGATAAATTAGGTTAACAATTTTATTGTAGAAAACAGTCAACAAAAAAGAGATTATCCAATTTGATTTATATATATATATATATATATAAATATTGATTATCTCTCATCACCATCATTTGTATTTGCATTTTTTGTGCTTAATAAAGATTTACCGTTGGGACTTTAATTTAATCGATTGAAAACGCTGACGTTTAGTACGAAGCAGCAGAAACCAAAACTTGTCTTCCAACGGTCATATTTGCTGACGAAATTCAAGAACCCTCTCACTATAATAGCAACGGTCATCTCCCTCTCACACGCACAATCTTCTTCCTTTTTCACACACCTCCCTTGAAAAATCTCTCTGCGCCTAAACAAAAATTAAATTCAGAGATCAAAAGCCGATCATCGATCAGTAGTCTCACAGCAACTTTCTCAGATGTAATTTCACTTTCTAATACCTTAGATTGCGTTTTAAATTCATGAAATCGATTTTGTTTTCTTGTATTTACTTTGAAAAACCCTAATTGTTTTTTACCCTATCCTATTACACGTATACTTTCTTGGTATTGATGTGTTAGTTATTCTCGATTTGTTCAAGTTATCATATTTGCTGTATAATCCGGTCTAAATTTGTTCATTATGAATCTTTTTTTTTTGTTTGTGTTAAGTAGAGATTTTAATTTTTTATTTTCTTAGAAGAAAATTGTATCTGTTTTCTCGGCGAACAAACAACTTTTCTATTGTTATTTGTATCATAAATATATGTAAAGAATTTTTGAAGTTGATGGATCTTGTATTCTATTATGTTTTACTGTGATTAATCTTTATATAGATAGAGACTAATGAGTTTTAACAAATATTTGACAGATTGCTACTTGTCAACTCTTAACAAGTTTTTTTTCTTTTTTCTTATTCCCTTCCCTGAATGGATTGCTTGTTCTTGTCTTTAGATTTGGAAAATCTTGTTTCTTGCTTTCACAATCTATTTTCATTTTCCCTTGTATGTGTGATTCCAAATCTCTTGCAGATAGCATGATCTCCTATTTCATACTACATTCTGTTTGATAGAGGATTCAAAATAACGAACTTTGATTTGCGATCAATGCCATGTTACACCAGATGTTGAATTTGTTACATGAATTCGTCCATCTTCTTGACAATTAGTGTATGTTTACATATACCATGCTTGGTAGAGCTATGGAGATTCTAAGAATTTCAGGAAATGTTGTGGGAGTATTTGTCCTAGAGTTTAGCTTGTTTGATCTGACTTGCTTCATGGGGGTTGTGCTCCTGGGATAACTTTTTTTTCTTGGTTACATTTTGAAACTGAATTTATGGTATAAATCTGTCATCCTTTCCTTATTTTACATGGTTTATCTAGGGTATTAATCAGTGCCGATGCTTTTTCAGAATATTTCCTTGAACTCGTTTACAGCTCGAATGGCATCATTAGTGAGTAGACGGACACCTCTCGGTGATTTGTCAAATTCAATGAAGGCTGTTGCCTCTCGAATTCCACATGATGCAAGCAAGATGAAAAGTATCTCGAAAGCACCAGGGAAATGGCAAACTGCTGGCAGAAAACCACTTTCGGACATTTCTAATTCAAGGAAGCCTGAGACAAAAAAGCAGAGTTTCAATGCAAAGAAGCTACCTGTCTTGACAGAGGAATCAGATCAAACCAGTGCAATTGCAGGGGAAAAGTGTCTGCACAATCATCAGGAATGCGTCAAAGCACAAACAAGAGCTATGGACATCAATGAGTTTCTGCAATCAATTGGACTAAAAGATGGTAATGGAAACTTAACATTCTTCTGCTTATAATCACTGCAGAATCTTTCCTTGTAAAATTCAGTTCACATTTTATTATTTTGTCCAGATTTTTCCAAGCAGTTGGCAACACCATGTTCACCGTTGGCATCAATTACAAAAATGAAGGTCACTTTGCTTATTTCTCTTTCTTCGTTTCTTCATTTGGGTCTCTCTTTCTTGCTTCATAAACTTTTCTTCAATGAATTATCTAAACAAAAAATTGGTTTGCTCAGAGCCCCCCTAGGCCCTTGCAACCGGAAGCTACGGTCGAGCAGCTCCCTAAAGATCAATCTTGGGAATTCAATCTTGATTCTCCATCTCCTTTCAGAACGCCAATATCACAAATGAATTATAGGGACTGGAAGGATCTTGACTGCTGCATCAGCTTTAAGTTGATAGAAACCCCAGAGTTGCCAAAGCATTGATATCTATCTCTTCAATGCTATATGCATCTATGTTATGTCAATTCTTTTTAGCCTTTTGATTTGGACTGGAAATGAAATTTTCCTTTTTTGTGTAACGAAATGGTAGTGTGCTGTAACATGTCTTCAGGATTTGTGTTAAAATAGTAGAAAAGTCACATTATGTTTTCGTATCTCATTGAAGGTTTCTGGTTGTTGACGACACTCGCAATACAAAGAAGCTGATGAGGTACGGGGGAACAAAAGCCCTTTCTCCTGCTGCTAGCGAGGAGGGGTGGTCTAAAGTTCTTCTAAATGAATCTGTTTTCAAAGATTTATATTTACCCTGGTATGAGATTCTTTGACTCTGAAACTTTTGGGCAAAGGATATTGATACGAATAAAACACAAGTATTTGTAACTCTCGAGCGTTACATTCAACTCATTATGAACTCTGTTTTTCTACATCCAAGGTTTTTTGAACTCATTCTGAACTCTGTTTTCTACATCCAAGGTTTTTTGAACTCATTATGAACTCTGTTTTCTACATCCAAGTTTTTAGTATTTATAGGGAAATTATATAATAATATAGGCAACACACTCTTTTAATCCAACAAGACTTTAAGTGTGTGCTACTAAGGATTCTAATTCTTAATAAAGATTCAAATTTCTTCATGCCCACATCTTCTTAGGAAAGAAAAATTATTACAATATAGCTAAAAGAGGTGGGTGGCCAGTCTACTATGCACCCACACTCACTGCACTGTGGACTGACCATTTTCCACATTTGCTTCGCGCGTGTATGTGTACCTGGTTCTAATTTTTTTTTCCACATAGATACTTTATATACATTTTATGGTGGAATTGACAAAAAAGAACATGTGGCCGAGCGGCCCCCTGCGCGCTGGAATTCCATCAACAGCCTACTTATTTGGGTTTTTTTTCTTTTGTTTTTTATATTATTATTATTATTCTTTTGAAAAGCAACTGTCTTCGTTTTTCTTTTTTTTATTATTTGTTGCTTTTCGCTTTTCTTTTTTTTTTATTATTAGTTGCTTTTTTATATATATATTATTATTATTCTAATGAATGAAAGTGGCAAAAATTAGTAAAACAATAAAAAAAATGGAGCGAAATCTAAAACCAGGCAAATGGAAAACAAATTCAAAATAGAAATTACTAGGAAAAATATAGCAATTATTTGATAAACATTAAAATCTGTTTTCGTTTATTTTTCACATATTTAAAGAACATAAACAAATAAAAATTTCGGTTAAAATAAAAAACACATTTTCAAACAGTATTGAGTAGTGAAAATTATTTTTTATTCAGCTTGCAACGTAGAACATATATTTTTTTAAAAAAATTAAATTAAATGATTTTTTCAGCTAATAATTTTTTTTGTTTTATCATCTATTATATTTTTTTATGTGCTCTTTCTTTTAATTTTTTTATTGGTTTTATTGTCATTATTTTCAAGTTAGATGAATTTTTCCCCTGATAATTAGGTTTTTTTAAGTTATTATGATTTTTTTCCTTTTATTTATTTCTGTTCTTTATTCATCATTAACACAATAATAATAATAATAATAATAATAATAATAATAATAATAATAATAATAATAATAATAATAATATATTCTTTTTCTTGCTTACTCTTTTGTTAATGTTTTTGAGTGTTTTTCTTTCGAGATAATTTGATAATTTTAATTGTTTTTGCAATAATAGCAAAAGTAATTTTGTATCTAATATTACTGGAGATAAAAGACAACTCAAGAATAAAAAATAGATAAATTTACCTAGGTTATCTACAATTAAAAAACGATACAAGTCACTTTTGTCTCGATTACACTGTTCCTTTTAAACGGCAAACAAGTCATTATTATATGTTTTAATATTTATTGCATATTATTGCCTAAAAATATATAAAGAGAAAAAAAAATTACCTCGGATTTTTTGCAGGAAAAAAATTAATATCAGCATTTTTACATATATTTAATATAATAATATGATATATAAATCTTATAAAAAAAATGGTTGTGAATTTTAATTTTGTGCTCTTTTGTTCAAGTTTATTTCTTAAAAAAAAACAAATTGGATTTTTAATATTTAAAATCTAATATTACCTGGGAAAAAATACAACTCAAAAAAACAAAAGGTAAACAAATATTATTATCTACAATTAAAAAATATGCGAGGCATTTTCCGTTTCGACTACACTGTTCTTTTTTGACGGCAAATAAGTAATTATAGCACCCAAAAAATTTATATTTCTTTTTAAAAAAAATGCAATATTTTTATTTATAATGTGTACGATCTAATATTACTGGGAAAAAAGGCAACTCATATTTTTTTTCAAATTTATCTAGGTTATCTACAATTAAAAAAATATAAAAATCACTTCCCATTTCGATCACACTATATACTATGTGAGACTAAGTATATGTGTTTAATATTTTTTTAATATTATCACCTAAAAATATATATAGAGAGAAAACAAATGACCTACGATTTCTTGAAAAAAATAATTAATATCGGTATTCTTAAATATATTGAATATAATAATATGATGAATAAATCTTATAAAAAAAATTTGCTTTAAATTTAAATTTATATTTTAGACTTTTTTTTCCTTTTAAGAAACGATGACCTTTTTTCACATGTATTTTTTATTTGTTAGTGTCCAAGTCAATTGTTCTTTTTTAATCGGATTTTTTTTTAACCAGAGTATCCGTGACAACAAATTTCTAATAAATCATTTCACCTTCTTAGCAAATTTTCTAACAAATTTTATCAAAAGGTTTTTAGCAATAGCAATATTAAATCACATTTTGGTTGAAAAAAACCATTTTCAACAAATTCTATTAATTAAAATTATACTACTTAAATGTGAAAAAAATACAATATTTATAACATCAATTAATTTTCTACATAGATAAAAAAAGTCTAGCGAAGCGGGCAAATCAGCTCGTTTAAACTAAAAGATAATCAATGTTGAATTATGAGATGGGGAAAATAACAAAAGAAATATTCTGAACACCGTATAACATGTCACCTGCTGCTAAAAAATCTCAGAATCTTCCATGTGCTTGGAACGCAATAGAAAGGTTTGAATTTTTATTATTTTTTCAATTATTGTAAAGAAAAATTGACACCTTTATCCGTCTAACAATAATGAAAAAAACTCAAAAGGAAAATATAAAAATACCCTCAAAAAAATATGAATAAATTTTGAATTTGAGGGTAATTTAATAAATTTAATGTGTTTTAAGTATTTATTATATTTTACTTTTGGAAGGACAAATTTACTCCTTTACCCATCCAATTATAATAACCAAAAGAAACCTAGAAAAAATACAAAAATATCCCCAAAAAGTTAATTAATTTTGGAACTAATGGCAATTTAGTAAAATTATTAAGCAACCTGTGGAATCTAAAAACAATCCCTAGAAAAGAACTATTTTTTTTCAATTATTGAAAAGACAAAATTACACCTTTGTCCATCTAACAATGATGAAAAAAACTCAAAAGGAAAATATAACAACAAAATATCCGTAAAAAGTAAATTAATTTTGGAATTAATGGCAATCTAGTAGATTCTTATGCAACATGTGAAATCTCAAAACAATCCCTAGAAACCAACTATTTTGTTCTTTTAAGGGTAGTAAAGGTATTTTATTGTTTTAAAAAAGAAAAGATTTTCTTACCTTTAAGAGCATCGCCAGCGGGGATGCTATCCCCGCATGCAAAAAAAAAAATGATTGTTTAGCTATTTTATCTACACTGTTTACACTGCAATGAGGATGTCATTTGCAGAGGTAAAAATGGCATCCCCTCTCAGTAGAGCAAGCTAAAAAGGTGGCCCCACCTTGGGGCCACCTTTTTTATATATTAATATAATGTGTGTGTGTGTGTGTATATATATATATATATTAGAAAATAATGTGATTATATCAAAAATATTTATTTTTATTTAAAAATATCTTAACAAGAGAGTAAAATTATATATAAAATTAATAATTATATTGTTGGAGGGTTTTTTAAAAGCAATTATTTAATTATATAACTTACTCTTCTTAATTGTATAATTAATTGCATAATTAAACTACATACAAAATAATTACACTATATTTAAAATAATATAAAAATAAATGACTCTCCAAAATGACTTTTACTATTGGAGCACAAATCAACAAAAATGTCATTTTTATACTATTCAAAGTGCCATTTTGGAGATTTGCCTCTCCAAAATGGCACTCCTCGCTGGAGATGCTCTAAGCATAAAAAAACTGATGAATGAATCTAATGGAAAAGGCTATTCTATCCTTAATCTTAGCTTTCTTAGTTGATTTGATGAAAGGTAAAATAGTTAAATTACTATTAAAAACCGTAATAAACTCTTTAGCGTGTGAGTATTGAAAACAAAAATATAGATGATTGTGCTTAGATGACATGGTTATATTTACTTGTATAGAGAGATAAAGTGCTTAATGTGTTCTAGTCATTTCATGTCATGATTTAAACATAGTGTTGAGCTAAGATTAAGGCCTTCAATACAGACTATGAAGGGAAATTTATTAATACAAAATTCGAAGTTTATTTCCAACAATATGGTCTCATTCATGAAATATCATATCCCTAAATTCCTCAACAAAATGACATTTTTTAGAGGAAAAAATAAAATATATTAGAGATGACACAAATATTATTGATTGGAGCATGCGTGCTTTCTCGATATTAGGACAATGTTATTGCTATAACAATATATCTACTTATTACCATGCCTTCAAAAGCCTATATTTTCAGACTCCTTTACAAACACTCTCAAGCTATATGCTCTTACCAATTGTGTTGAATGCTTCTCCTCGTATATTTGGATGTTTTGCCTTTGTTAATCTCCGTAAAAATCAATGAACTAAGTTGGAAACATGTGCAATATGACTTTTCTTAAGATATGCTCTACACCAAAAAGGGTATAAATGTTTCTACTCCGATACTCATTAAGCATACATCACCATAAATGTCACTTTTTTAAAAACAAAGATTTTATTTCCATCACTTCTAGACAAATCATCTCTTTAGGGGAGATTCAAAGTGAAGATGTTGTGAATTGGCTATGAACCACATGGCTAGAACTAGAAGGTGATATCAAAAAATATCATGAAAATATTAAGGAATGTCTTTCATAGGAATCTAACACTTGGTGAACCTGACTTGAATTCCAAAGAAACACTTTCACTTGTAAATGAGATGTCTTTAAGTGATGCAACATTAAGCGATGATGTTGCAACAAGTATTGGCTCCCTTGATGATGATGATAGTGTAATAACAAATAATGGTCCCTCTTTACAAGTACCTAAAGACCCGTTTCTTAAGAATATTACCACACTAAGTTCTTTTGCCATACCTTCTTCAACTAATAACAAAATTAGTGTTGTGCCATATATGTTTCCTTTTATATATGATCATGGAAAAACACTAAGATACTATTCTCTAGAGGTGGAAAATAGAAGATCTAGACATGTTATTGCTAACTATGTGTCCACACACATACTAACCAAACAACTCAAGGCCTTTTTGTTGACATATAATGTCATACTTTGTATGCTTTGTATATTTTGATGATAACAATAAAAAGAAAATGGACTAATAATATGCTTGGATGAGATTAAGATATAAACAGGTATTATACAAAGAATACATCAACAAGCATAATGGAGTACACGAAGAAATCACTCCAGGAAGTCCAAGATGCAAGCAAGTGAAGACTTAGAATAAGTGTTCATTTTAGTGCTTTATGTAAATCTCTATTTCTACCTTGATAGCACAAATTAAAAATGAACTCACACACTTCACATTGCATGCAAAGGATTTGATGATTAAAGGTTTAAGTCATAATCAATCGGTTCAAGAAATTCAGAAAAGATAATTTGTCAAAATTGCCTTTCTGCATGAACCAGTCGACCGCTTGGTTTACCAAGTGAACCGGTCGACCGCTTGGAAGACAAATTGCCTTTTGAGTTGAACTGGTCGACCGCTTGGGTTATCCATTGTGAACCGATCGACCGCTTGATATGACAGTTGCACTCAAACGGCTATAAACGGCTGGTTTCTAACGGCTATAAACGGCTGGTTTCAAACGGCTATAAACGGCTGGTTTCAAACGACTATAAACGACTAGTTTCTCTTTAAAACTTATAAATAGGCCTCTTAATTGCAAAACGAAATTGACACAACTTTCATATCTTATAGTGAGGCAATAAGTAGTGCTTAAACACCTTCATATCATCAATCCTCATTAATACTCATATTTGTGTTTAAATCTTCATATCCTAACACAAAGAGTATTTCTCATTCTCACTACACTTAAACACCTTCAAATATTCTAAGTGCTATTAAGTGAGATAAAGAGATCATAGATCTTCATTTGTAATATCTACACTATTAAGAGTGTATTGTTGTTTTACAAAAATAATCATTGTAAAACTCTTGAGAGTTGAGTATAAAACTCTTGGTATTAGTGAGGGAACATCACCAAGGAAAAATCTTGAAGAGGGTACATCTTCAAGTGGGAAAAAAGAAATCTTGAAGAGGGCATATCTTTAAGTGGTGTAAAAGTCTTGGTGTGGATTCATCAAGCGGAAATTGTAATCTTGTTACTTGGACTAGTAAGAGAATTAGTAAGAGAATACAATACTCAAGTACGGGTTGGTACTTGAGTCGTGGATGTAGGATTGCCGAACCACGTTAAAAACTGAGTTAGCAATTTCTCTCTCTTATCTCTTTACTTTAAAGTAATTGATTTTAGAATTGCTATAATTATTGTATAGTTGCCTTAATCCGTGAATTTCAACACTTTTCATATAAACAATTCACAAAATATTCTTTATACTGTAAAAGAGGCATTACTTGATCCACAGTGTAGTTAAGTTACACAATAAATAAATGTCTTATAGAAAAACAAGACTTGAAAGTTGGTCTCATTACCCGAATGAAAGAAAATTGTAGGGTGTAAATAGATCTTCTTCATTTTATATAAGATTAATGGATCCATTGATAAGTACAAGGTAGGGCTTGTGAAAAAAGAGTATACACAAGCATATGAGACAGATTACAAAGTAACATTATAATCGATAGCAAAATTAAACACGGTTAGAGTTTTGTTATCATCTATAATAAATTTTGATTAGTCGTAACACTAGTTTGATATGAAGAATGCATTTCTCCATGGTAGTTTAGAAGAAGGTGTTTTCATGGATATTACACCAGGATACTTGGCAACTTTAGAAGACAAAGTTATATGCAAACTTTAAAAGGTCTTGTATGGACTAGAGCAATCGCCTCATGCATAGTTTGGTTTATTCAGTATAACTATGAAAATATATAGTTTGAAATGGAGTGACTCAGACTATGCTTTTTTTCCTAAATAACCAATTTGGAATGGTGATATCATTAACTGTTTATATAAGGAATAATATCATCATAAGTAATGAAAAAAAAAATAAAGTTGTAAAAGTGATTGTGAGCTGAATTTCAAATGAAAAACCTAGAGAAAAAAATGTTTCATCCCAAAGAAAAAATGTTTTGGACTATTATCTAAAGCTGAGTTGTTGGAATTAAACCAACCGATACTCCCATTGTCCAAAACCATAAACTCTGCGTTTATATTGATCAAGTACCCAAGAACAAAGAGAGATACCAAAGGATAATGATAAACTCATTTACCTATCACATATTCGACCAAACATTGCTTATATCATAAGTGTGGGGAACCAATTCATACACAATCCCAATAAAGATCATATAAATGCAGTTTCTAAAATCTTTTGATATTAAAAGTCATTTTTTTGGGAAATGACTAATGTTTTTAAAAATAATCATTTAAATGTTGATGGTCACACTAATCAAATAGTTCAAATAAAAATCAACTTCAAGCTACTTCATATTTATTATAGGTAATCTTGTCACTTGAAGGAGTACGAAATAGACAATTATCGTGTTATTGAGTGTTGAGGCAGAGTTTTGAGGTGTGGCTAGGATGAATATGACTTATTTGGCTGATGAGGGTACTAATGCAAATATAATTTGCATCTAGCTTAAAAATGAACTTGTTTTGCAATAACAAAGCAACCGTTTACATCTCTCATAATCTGATCAAACATGATTGAACTAAACATGTTGAAATTGATCGACGTTCATCAAGAAAGATCTTGAAGAGAATTATCTGGTTTATATTTATCAAGTTAGAAGATCGACTAATCAATGTACTTATGAAAGTCATAGCTAGCAAAAAATTCTACATCTCACCCAATTATGGACAACTATAATCATAACCTTAATTCTTGTACATCCAAAAATAACTCCTATGTATTTATGTGTATACCTAGATATTTTGCTTTTGTAATACAAGATAAAATCACATGACTTTAAAAGGTGAAGAAGAAATAAAGAAGTAATGGGATGTGACCTAAGAATGTATCAAATCAAAGGTTAGGCCCAAATTTATATGATTTGTAAGTATTAAAAATGAGAGAGAAATAAGTTATCTTAACAATAATCTACATATATTCGGTAGGTGTTTGAGATGTTTTTCGCTTACAAATTTATTAAAATAATATTATTTTTATTTGTTAATTTTTTTGACATTGACAAATCAAAACTATTAAAATACACATAAAATAAGCAAAAAAAAAAGAGTAAAATTACAATTCAACCGCAACGCAAAACACCCTCTTAAAAAATCTAATTATATATTGAATGAAGATCAAGATTTTTTCATGAATGGAATCATAAAACATAAAATATTTTATAATATAGATAGATAGATAAATAACATCATGATTGAAACTCAAACTCTTCCATAAAATAAACAAAATGATTCACTGACGATGCAACTTTTCTTTCCAATATATGGTTGACAAGCTAATGACTATATAAGTTTATAGTATTTATAGAAATATTTTATTTTTAGTTTCGATTGGTTATTTAATTTTACTTATTTGCAAGTGATTAATTTCATCTTTTTGAAAAATGCATCTCATGATGAATTAAAATAATCATTATCAACAAACCTCATCCTATTTTTATTGACAATATAAAAATATAAATACTTGAAATATTTATTTTTGAATTGTGAAAAGTTAAAATAATTATTTAAAAACTTTAACCAATCAACTAGGTTGATCCATAACGCTATAATCTTAATATCCAAATTTGGTTGAATAAAAAATAAAAATTCAGCCTATCAAGATAAAGTCTTGGGTTGACATTATCGTCATTATCTAATTAGTTTTTATTTATTTATTATAACTCAATTATTTTATTTTATTCTTACATATATATTTTTCAAAATAACTATGATAAATATTGGACTTGTTATTCAAGCCTTATATCAAGTGAAACCGATTCCGGTTTTAGTGACCATTTGACATTGCGATCCCACTGGTTTTTGACCAAAATTTGATTTTTTTCATTTTAAATGAATATGTTTTTGTGTGTTTTAGATCATTTTGATGTGCTTATTTCAAAAATAATTTTTAAAAATAAAAAATATCATTTTAATATATTTTAGTATGATAAAAATTTTAAAAAATTACCACAACTACCCTCTCATACATGCTCTTGAAAAACACAATAGAAGAATTGAGCGGTTAATAATTGATTAGGGAAAGGGAAAGCCCAGAAATTCAAAATTCCACGTCACAATTTTCCCTTGAAGTGATAGCTAACCTAAAGAAAAGAAAAAGAAACTCAGGCCCATCGAATCATATCAATAAATTAAGGCTGCCTACCTGCCTTCCACGTTCCAACAACTTCCACGCTAAGGAGCAATCGTCTATTGGATGTTTGGGAGTGTGACAGCGGTAATTTTTCAAAGTTTTTTTCGTGCCGAAATATATCAAGATAATATTTTTTTTATTTTTTAAAAATTATTTTTGAAATCAACATATCAAAATAATCAAAACGAATTAAAAAAATTTCATTTTAAGAATAATAAAAAAAATTGAATTTTAACCTTTTCAGAGCTTGGCCAAACAGGCGCTAGACTCTAGACCAACTCACACTCCCGTTGACGGTCAACGCTAGAGTGCCCTTACCAAAAATAATAAATCCAAAAGGAAAAATAAGAACTCCCACGAAATCCCCGCCACCCAATACTTGTCACTTTCTCATTGGGCCCCTAACCTCATGACCGCTCTTTCTGACAAACCCAAAATACCCCTCCCTCGCAGTCTTTTTAACAGCCCAAAATACCCCTAACTCACAGTTTCTTCTCCTCCATTCCGCATACAGAGAGAGTCCCGTCTCTGCAGATTCTATTTTCAAGGTAGCGTTAATCATATTTTTTATTTAGTTTGATTAAATTTCTGATTAGTTAATTAAGCTTTTGATTTTTTTTTTCTTATAGTTTTTTAGGGTTAGATCTCTGGTTTTAATTTTGTGGATCTATGTTATTTGTGATTTGTTTGGATTTATATAGTGTGTTTTTTATTCGATCTGCTGAGAGTTATGTATTTTTAGATTTTTTTGTGGTTTGTTTGGATGCCGAGATAGCAAAGCACATACGGTCAGATTTCATTTTCGCGATTTCTTGAAGAATATTTTTGAAAGTAATGGAATCGGTAGCTTGGATTGGGGCTTTTAATTTTGAGGCTAGGAGTCTGAATTTCTAAGTGAAATTGTTACAAAAGGGAACTTTTTGTAAGCTAAGGTGTGATTGTTCTGTTTCCAATACGTGTGTGAATATGATCTGTTTTATTAACGAGAAAATGTCGTAGAAATCAAGGAATTAGAGTTTAATTTATTATTAATTGGAGAGTGGACATTCATTTCTAGTTGGTATTTTGGTCGGTGTTGGGATTAAATATTTTGTTGTAAAAACAATAACAAGCTGTCTTTTTCTAAATGACATGTAGAAATCAAATTTCATAACTTGATCAAGGGCTGTGGTTTTGTTAATGTTGCAAAGATCTTTGAAGGATATTCCTTGCCATTCGTTTTGGTGTTGTTGAGAACTTGTGTTTTTACAACTTTCTTAGTGTCTCTAGGCTCTAGCTGACTTGGTTCCAGCTTGAGGGAATCCATTCTAAAGCTTGCAAAAGGTCTGCAATAATTGAAATTTATTAATAACTTTCAGATAAAAATTTAAGAGTCAACAGATGGAGACATGCTATTGAGTGTTTGATGGAAGAGTTAATTTATGAATTTGTGCAAGTTAGTTATGTAATTAAATGTAGCTCTTCGAGTTTGATATTGTTCAGCTCATTCTAATGATACATGTTTTCGGAATTTCCTTGCAGAAGTAACTTTTAGTTTGATATAAAAATGTCGCCAACTGAATCATCACGTGAAGAGAATGTTTACATGGCCAAGCTGGCCGAACAGGCTGAACGTTATGAAGAAATGGTGGAGTTTATGGAGAAAGTTGCAAAGGCAGATGATTCTGAGGAGCTAACTGTGGAGGAAAGGAACTTGCTCTCCGTGGCCTACAAAAATGTCATTGGAGCCAGGAGGGCTTCTTGGAGGATCATCTCTTCCATTGAGCAGAAGGAAGAGAGCAGAGGAAATGAAGATCATGTCACAATCATCAAGGAGTACAGGGGTAAGATTGAAGCTGAGCTGAGCAAGATCTGTGATGGAATCTTGAATCTCCTTGACTCGCATCTTATTCCCTCTGCCTCATCTGCTGAGTCCAAGGTATTTTACCTCAAGATGAAGGGTGATTACCACAGGTATCTTGCTGAGTTTAAGACAGGTGCTGAGAGAAAGGAAGCTGCTGAGAGCACATTGTTGGCTTACAAGTCTGCTCAGGTGAGCCCTTATTGTGCCAGCATGTTGCCAATTTTTATAAATTTTGTGCTATTTAGCTTTATATGTGCAACAATTATTTCTCTGCTTAGTTTGCTTTTGTTTTGTTTGTTGCAGGATATTGCTCTTGCTGAACTGGCTCCAACTCACCCAATAAGGCTGGGACTTGCTCTTAACTTCTCTGTCTTCTACTATGAGATCCTTAACTCTCCTGATCGTGCATGCAGTCTTGCCAAGCAGGTATTTCCTTGCATACAATAGCAATTACCATGTATTTGCCTCTATGTTTATAGACAAGTTGTGTAAAGCATATTCTTCTGTTTTCTTTTCATTATTATTTTGAGTAAAAGGAAGTGATTGCTGTTTTTTCTTTTCTTTTGGGGTATATTTCTGACTCTCCACTCCTCATTGGTTTTAATTTGTAAATTTTACAAGTGACATGGAATTGGATCGTATCTTTTAACTTGATGGAAGCTAACAGTATTGAGTGCTTTAATAGCTGTTGGGCCGATAATGTTAAGTAAATTGTATTGCTCAAACATGGTTTAGTTAGTTTGTGAAGCATTGATACCGGTACGTTTCGTTTCTCCCCTAAATGTAACCATGTACTGGTCCATAGGGTTGACATGATTCATTGATGTACTTTCAATGAGAAATCTTTTTTGTCCCTTCTTCACTTTACTAAATAATATTACAAATTAGTGAAATTAGTTTGCTTTGTAATTGGTTCATACTAGTACAGCTGTTCATTTATATTCAATTTGTTGTGTATTAACATAAAACCTAGTTGATAAGCCATGTTTCCTTAAACATGGGTCGATCTATTCAGTCCTTAGTGCTGATATTTTTAATTGCACACCGATCATTGACTATTTTCTTGTTCCTATTGACATCACTAAAAAGTACTATATTTGGGCAGGCTTTTGACGAGGCTATTTCCGAGCTGGATACATTGGGCGAGGAGTCTTACAAGGACAGCACATTGATCATGCAACTTCTCCGAGATAATCTTACACTCTGGACCTCTGATATCACGGTCTCTCTCTCTCCCCCCCCCCCCCCTCCCCCCGTGCACACAAACGTACATCCATGCAAGCATGCATTTATTTATGTGTGTGTGTGTGTGTGTGTGTTGAGGTTTGGCTGATGACCCCTGAAGCCATTTAACAATTCTCGTTTCTAATTACAGAATCATTGAATCCTGTCTTGGAACCATATGTGCAGCATAACACATTTGTGCATGCAAAGTTTTTAAAAATACTATGTGCTCTACATTTGGAACTTCCAACAATCACTACCTGATTGGACAAATTTGACAAAATTGTCTAAAGTTCAAAAGCAAATCTTGCCTGATACTGTATGTCATGGTCGCCAATTTATGTTGGCTTGTCCTTTTTATCATAATTCCTCGTTGTTTGAAGTTATAGGGCATCTTATGAGAGACCTAAGCAGAGTATGATATTAGAAATGGTCTCCGGTGGTTTTGACCTGATGTTGCTTATGCATGAGCAACTGCTTGTAGCTTCTAAAAGGCCTCTAGTTTATATTATTCTCTGGTTATACTTAAATGATTTCATTATTCCAATTTTAGGATGATGCTGGGGACGAGATCAAGGAAGCATCAAAACGCGAATCAGGGGAGGGGCCGCAGTGATGAGTTCAGTTCATAGGATATATGCAGTACTTCTATCTTGTGACATTTACGGACGACTGTGGGTTGTTGTAGTTGGATTTATTATTGAATTTGGTAATCTTGAGTGCCGTGCCAACAGTGCTTGGGATTGAAATGTACCAGCAGATTATCAAGTTTTTAGTATTGATGCCTACAATCAGGGTTGGTGTTTTTATCAAAATTTTATCTTCCAATTCTGGATTTGGTGCTCCATGTGGCCCTGCTATATGAATTTATTATACATCGTTTGCCAAACTACTGGTTTCGAATTTTTAAATTGGCCTACCAAGTTGAGGAAACTGCTGGTGATTTTCGTTCTTTGACATTTTCCTTTAGAAAAATGGTATATTCCCACCAAGTATGACAAAACAAGTGCAGGCATTGCAATGCTGTCATCCATCTTTAATCCATCCATTTTGACTTGTCTGGTCCATGAGTTGTAAGTGTTTCTTGGAGTCCTTGAAGAGTTACACCTGGTTTCATGGGTGACCCTGTTTGGTTTATCAGAAACACCTTTCGTTGGTTGTAGGAGGACAGGATGGGACTTATAAGAGTTACCGAATCAGATTCTCTTATTTATTTTTCAGGTCATCAGAACGTCAAACATATTCTCTTTTTTTATTATTATTCAATTAGACCAAGTTGGACTTCTAGGGAGTGCAAGGTGGACGAGCAACTTGTGTAAAGAATTTAACTGAAAGGGAAAAGGGCAAGTAGAGAAGAATAGATACTTGTCATGGCTTGAAATCGATTGTTTTTCTTTTTTATTTTATTTCTTCGTTGTGGTTTTTTCTAAACCAAATGTTTTTGTTTGCTCATTTTAGCCTATGGACCACACAACTGAGCAAGAGACAATTTGGTGCTTTTCCAAAATGTTTCTAACATTTTTTTTTTTACTTTCCATGATTTTGTTATGTTCAAAATCATATTATTTTTCTCTTATTTGATCAAAATTATTTTAAAAAACATGAGAAACGCATTACTTCAAAGTAGAGTTATTGGTGTTACAATGGTCGACATCTTAAAATTGTGTTTTAAAATGACAAGTAAACACGTTATAATGCTAGTTGAGTTAATTTTTTCTTGAATATGTATATATATTGTCAATGTTTTTTTTTAAAAAAAAATCAATGAAAAAAATAATTATGTGGGGATTAGCCAATGTGAGTCGGTCAACTCTATAACTTCAAAAGCAACTTGGGCAATCTATAAAAATATTGTTTGACTAAGAAAAAACTTCAGGATTATATTTTATTTAATATTAAGATAACAATATATTGGATTGACTTGTATCAACCTAAGTAACATGTTAAATTTGTGACCTGTGTTATAAGATTATGATAACCATATAGAAAACAAATCATGAAGTCCTAAGTTCTCAATCAACCAAATACTAAAAGGTAAAATTGAAAAAAAAATCAATTATCAAAGGGATCTAAAAAAATGAATCAAGTTAACTTGTCATACTTGTAAATCAAGCCATAAGATTAAAATAACCTCATTGAGATAATCTATGAACTATAATTCTTAATCAACATAATATTAAAGGATACATTAAAAACATTAAAAAATAAACTCAAGTTAATTTGCTACACTCATAAATCGGGCCATGAGACAAAAATAACCTTATAAAAAACAAAACAAAAAAACCTAATTTAACATATCAAATTGTGACTAATTATCAAGCTACGATGACCTATACAAAGCAAATCAAAATAAATTATGAAGTTCAAACCCCCTAGTCGACCTTATAAAACTTAATATTGAACCATAAAATTTGTAAATTAAAAAAATAATACAAAAAATTATCAAAATTAACCAAAGCTAACCCATTAATCACTATTATTAAGCCATGAGGTCGGGACCTAATAAAAAGCAATGATAAAAAAAAATTAGTCAATTAGATAAACCTGCTAAACTCATGTCTCAAGTCATGAGATAGAGATAATCCAATAAAAAATAAATTTAGTGCTGAAAGACATGTGACTTGAGTTTACTAAGACAACCTATAATAAAACAAGTTATTTTGACCAAGGTTAAAATATCAAACCTCGTGCCCCTGATCATGAGACTTGTTAAAATTCACGGATTAAAGCAACTATGCACCTAAAAGCGGAATTGGTGCAAATACAATAATTATAGCAATTCTAAAATCAATTACTTGAAAGTAAAGAGATAAGGGAAAGAGATTGCTAACTCGGGTTTTTAACGTGGTTCGGCAAGCCTACGTCCACGACTCAAGTACCAACCCGTACTTGAGTATTGTACTCTTTTACTAATCCAAGTAACAAGGTTACAATTTCCGCTTGATGAATCCACACCAAGACTTTACACCACTTGAAGATATGCCCTCTTCAAGATTTTCCTTTTCCACTTGAAGATGTCCCCTCTTCAAGATTTTTCCTTGGTGATGTTCCCTCACCAATACCAAGAGTTTTATACTCAACTCTCAAGAGTTTCACAATGGTTGTTTTTGTAAAACAACAATACACTCTTAATAGTGTAGATATTACAAATGAAGATCTATGATCTCTTTCTCTCACTTAATAACACTTAGGATATTTGAAGGTGTTTAAGTGTAGTGAGAATGAGAAATACTCTTTGTGTTAAGATATGAAGATTTAAACACAAATATGAGTATTAATGAGGATTGATGATATGAAGGTGTTTATGCACTTCTAATTGCCTCAATATAAGATATGAAAGTTATGTGTAATTTGTTTTGCAATTAAGAGGCCTATTTATAAGTTTCTAAAAGAAACTAGCCGTTTCTAGCCGTTTTAGTGCAATCTGCCATATCAAGCGGTCGACAGGTTCATAACGGACAAAACCAAGCGGTCGGCCAGGTTCATAGCGGATAAAAATAATTTGTCTTCCAAGCGGTCGACCGGTTCCAGCGGATACCTCAGCGTCGACCGGTTCATCAAATCTATTTTGACAAATTATCTTTCGAATTTCTTGAGCGATTGATTATGACTTAAACCTTTTAATCATCAAATCCTTTTAATGCATGCCTGTGAAGTGTGTGAGTTCATATTCGACGGTCATGCGAAATCTATTTTGACAAATTATCTTTTCTGAATTTCTTGAACCGATTGATTATGACTTAAACCTTTTAATCATCAAATCCTTTTAATGCATGCACCGTGAAGTGTGTGAGTTCATTTTAATTTGTGCTATCAAGATAGAAATTGAGATTTACACAAAGCACTAAAATGAACACTTATTCTAAGTCTTCACTTGCTTGCATCTTGGACTTCTTGGAGTGATTTCTTCTTGAACTCCATTATGCTTGTTGATGTATTCTTTGAATAAAACCTGTTTATAGCTTAATCTCATCCAAGCATATTATTAGCCCATTTTCTTTTTATTGTTATCATCAAAATATATAAAGCATACAAAGTATGACATTATATGTCAACAGAGACTAAGATATCTTAATAGAAAGCAAATTAAAATAAATTATAAAGTTTAATTCTCAATCAATTCAACAACATTGAATGATAAAACTAAAAAAAATCAATTAAAATTAACAAAAACCTTATTAACCTTATAAAAAGCAAACAAAACAAAACATAAAATTTAATTTTCAATTAACTCAATATTAAACTATAAATTGTTAAATACTATTTCTCTCTTATGAAACTATAATAACCTCATACAAAGTAAACAAAACAAATTATAAAATCTAATTCCCAATTAACTTAATATTAAATAATGAAAATTGAAGAAATAAACGTCAATTAAGAAAAAAACTTAAGTCAACTAGATTAACTTGTCAAACCCACGATTCATACATGAGAGTGAGATAACCCAATGAAAAATAATTTTAATATTAAATGAAAAAGAAAAAAAGCAATCAATTGTGCAAATAAAATCAAACTGGGGTTTTCATTGTGGATTTGTTATGGATTGTTACAGTGAAAACCCTACATGTTTTAGAGTATTATATAATTATTTACACTATGCTATAGGACAAATTATTTTTTTAACATAAAAATATTCAAGTGCTCTTAATGTGTTCTTAGTAGAAAACAAAATTTAAAACTATATGGGGATTGACTTGATATGAATTAGTTAACTTGAGAAGTTCAAAGACAACCTGAATAATCAATAAAAATCACGACAATATCATTTTCTAAAGTACTGAAACATTGACATATTTGATTCACTCAAGTCAACTCAAGTTGACCTACCTAATATGTTACTTAGGTCATTAAACCATGATAATCCTATGTAAGGAAAATAATTTTTTTTATTCAACCCAATTCTTAACCAACATAATATTGAAGGATGTAATTGAAACACAATATTAAAATAATAATAAAAAAGCTCTGTCGACCTACGTTAACCTTCCAAACTGGAGTTATGAGATCAGGATAACCTATAAAAAATAAATTAAAAAAAGTTATAAAACTCAACTCACAATTAACTCCGTGTTAAAAGATAAAATTAAAAAAACAAAACATAAAAAATCACTCAAGTCAAACAAACAAACAAACTCGTGATCTAGGTCATAAACCAGGATAACCTTATAGATTTCAAATTAAAATAAATTTTGAAGACTAATTTTAGTCAATATAATATTAAAGGATGAGTTTGAAAAACAATTAACTAACAAGAACAAACAAGTCAATTGACTTAACTCGTGATTCGAGCTATAAGATGTTGATAACTCTATAGAAAACAAATAAAAACCAATTATACATCTCAATTAGTAATAAACCCAATGCTTAAGGATTAAATTAAAAAATAAATCAAATTTTAAAAGGACAAATATATTAACCCGAGTCAACTCGGGTCAACCTATCAAACTGTAATGAAGAGACTCAAATAATTTTATAGAAAGCAAATTAAAAACAAACTATAAAGTCTAATGCTCATTCCATTCAATTTTGAGGAATGAGCTTTTTCTTTAAAATCAATTAAAAAAAACTATGAGTCAACCTGACTAGCCTGCAAAACTCGTATTTTAGTTCATAAGATAATAATAATAATAAAAATACTATGCAAAATAAATTACTAATAAATAAGTAGTAGGTTCATATTATTATGCGAGTGTCAACCGTGCCAGTTCAGTAGTACAAAACCTACTCTTTTTTCCCCCTCCTAATATAATGAAATAATAATATAATTAAGCCTCCAAATCTACAAAAAAACTAAAAAAACCAATGACAAGATTGTTATGTTTTTGTGGTCAAAGTACACATTTGGAATTTTTTAAATTAGTTTTTATTTTAGTAGTAGGGGACACATTTTTGAATTTTTATTTTAAATTGAATTTTTAGTATTTTAAAATTATTTTAAAGTTCTAATATTAAAAATAACTTTTAAAAAATTAAACAATATAATTTTAATTTTATAATATTTTTATTAAAAATATTATAAAAAATAAGCAGAATCCAGTTCACTTCGCATAATCAAGACAAAAGGCAGGGAAAAAGGGAAAACCCACTGCCACCACTAACCCCAAAAACCCTTTAAAAAACCTCCTCTTTATAAATACACCCACGTACTTTTTGCTTGTTGCTTTCTCTCCAATGGCAACAGCGTCCTCTGTGATTGCCTGGTAAGCATCCTCTCTCACTCTCTCTCAGTTTTAACTCTATAAAACACCTGTGTACAAGTAAAATTATGGCAATGTTTTCGGTTTTATTTTGTTTGTGAAATATGAAACAGGGGATCGGGCGAGGATGGCCAACTAGGGATAGGAAACACCGAAGACAAAGAATGGGTTTGCGTTGTTAAGGCTCTTGAGCCTTACAAAGTCCTCTCTGTTGTTGCTGGAAGCCGCAACTCTCTTGCCATTTGTGATGATGGCAAGGTTTTTCTTTTTCTTACCCTTCTCTGGCTTTAGCTAGAATACTAGTACGCACTGAATAGTTCGTTCGATGTCAACAGTAAAAATCTGATTTAAGTTTGTCTTATTAGCTTCTAGTAAAAAATGATGGTTGAACGTTCAGACTGTTGACTTCTTAAAGTAAAGTTTAATATTTTAGTCCTTTGTAGCTGATGATTAATGTAGTTGGTTTTTTTTTTAGTGTAATAACCCTGAAATTTATTTGGATTAAAGTGATTAAATGATTTGATTAAATTTATCTACTTGTTATTGATTTGGATTGAGTCAAGAATAAAAAAAGAAGAAGCTCAACTTGAATGAATTGTTGAGGGCACACTTGTTTATGCATGCATGCGGTTTTTTTTTCTGGTTTACAATATGTTGGTGTCAATGTAAATGTTTTTTTTGAAAACAAATATTTTGATTGATATTTCTAGTTGTTTACTTGGGGTTGGAACCAAAGAGGAACATTGGGACATCCACCCGAGACCAAAACTGAGAACATTCCTAGCCAGGTCAAGGCTCTTGCGAATGTCAACATTGTTCAGGTAATATTTTTTCTTTGGTTATTCTATTTTTGGAAACCATGATGATCGCGCTTCTCTTTGGTTATGCAATAGTTCGTGTGTGTCTCTGTGTGTCAATTATTTTATTTTTGGGTTTCTTGATTTTAGGCAGCTATAGGTGGCTGGCATTGTTTGGCTGTAGACGATCAAGGACGTGCTTATTCTTGGGGTATGCAATGATGCCTTTTTAGTTTTTTTCTTGAATTAATCGTCTCATTGTCTGCTTTTGACAATGAATCATTGAAATAACTAGTAGGTTTCATACCTGTATCTGAATAGCATTGCCTGGTTTGGTTAAATGCTGCATTAAAGAATAAAGTTGCAGAAAATACAATGATTTTTTTTGTGAATGAAGATTCATGTTCATACTTTTTCGTCTTTCCTTCTCATGAATGTAGTTTGTTTACTCAATGTCATATATAAATGGAAGAAATATTGGGGATGTCGCTTCTGATGAATGATGAATTTAAAAGTATGATGTATTCTTAACAATGTAGGTGGGAATGAATATGGTCAGTGTGGTGAAGAAACTGAGAGGAAAAATGACGCTGGGAGGCCTTTGAGAAGGGATATAGTCATCCCCCAACGCTGTGCATCAAAACTTGTAGTTTGCCAGGTGATCTTCTTTGCTATCAATCATTATGGAGTGCAGGGGTTGAATTATGTTTAAGGAATCCATTTCAATATCTTCCCCAGCACCCCTTAAGCTGTATGGATATGGTTTCAGATTGCCTCATTAGTTACTATATACAAATGAATACTCAGGAATCTACGATCTGTATTTAATTTCATTCCCTTTTCCTTGCGTGGATTTTATTTGTTCTCCAAATGATATTGTAGAAGAGGATGGTTAATGTTCTCAAGGCATTAAAGTAAGTTAATATTAATAGCATGTATTTTCCTCCTGTGGCTGCTTGCTATAAGCCAAGAATGCAATGCTGACTGACAACCAACCTTAGAGTGACATGAATACTTAAGAATGGTATTTGAGACCTTAGAGTGCATGCGTGAGTTGTAATCCTGCTTCATTAAATTCTATTCCAGCATCAGGGAGTTGTTTTATTTTTCCCTGCTGTTGGCATCTCACTCATTGAGGCATAAGCCTTAAGTATCAATTTTATGGATCATATCAATTTTAGACTAGCATGTATACAACTTAGAAATCTGCTTTCACCTAGCACTCTTCTATATTTGTGATTACACTTATATGTTAAATGACATGTCTTGGCCCTCAATTCTAATTGCTTATATGTCATCTCTAATTGCTAATATTGTAGGTAGCTGCTGGGGGTACTCACTCTGTGGTTCTCACACGTGAGGGGCATGTATGGACTTGGGGTCAACCATGGCCTCCTGGAGACATGTACAGTTTCCTTGACTTAATCGTCATTTATGTTTTTACATATCCCTGTTTCTGGTCCTCGCTACATGCTTGGGAAGTGTGCTTGTATTGATAGCTTGTTGCGTCCTCATATTATTGCTGTTGTAATCACTTTCATTTTTTCATATTTTCAGAAAGCAGATATCTGTCCCTGTGCGGGTACAAGGCCTTGAAAGAGTGAGGCTCATTGCAGTTGGGGCGTTTCATAATTTGGCTCTTCAAGAAGATGGAACTTTATGGGCCTGGGGTAATAATGAATATGGACAGCTTGGAACTGGTGATACCCAGCCAAGATCACAACCTATTCTTGTCCAAGGACTTTCTGGTCTCAATTTGGTTTGTATTACATCCTTAAGTCCCTTTCTGCTGGACTTCTATTTTTATTCCATTTCATTAGGGATCGTTAGTTGCACAATACAGTTTCTAAAAAAATAAATCTGAAGGCTTGACTTCTGGAGTGAGGATTTATTGATGAATGTGTTCCCAATTCAAGTTGTATCTTTTTTTTTTTTGAAAATTCTTCTTCCAGATTACCCGAATAAATCCTTGGAAAACATGCTTTTTTTTAATTGGTTGTTTGGAACCTTTCTATGAAAACACTGCCATCATCCAGTCTGAGAGTGCCCCATGTGTAGCGTAGTTCTTGGCATGATCAAGGTACAACAGTTCGATTTAGTGCAGTGCAAATATGAAAGCTTATAAAAGGGGTGAAGATTCATGTTACTCAGTGATGCAGAGAATCTGCACTTTAAACTTGTTAACTTCTAATAAAGGCTTATGCTAAAGTGCATTGAGATTGGTGATATAGAATGAGCTGTTTTATTTATTGTTTTTAGACATTTTGTGCTTAATTTCAGTTTCATATCTATAATAGCCTGACTGTATGTCTAGGTTGATATTGCTGCTGGTGGATGGCATTCTACTGCATTGACTGGTGATGGGGAGGTAAATATGCTCTTTGATGTCTAAAAGTTTTTTTATTTAGCTTGACCACATGCTTGTCATTATTTCAACTTGTTCAGGTGCAGCATTGTATATATCAGAGAAGTTCATTCAGTTTTATATTTTTATCTTGAGGTTGTTATTCATGTAGGTTCTGTTTGGTATGATTTTTGCAAATTGATTTAAGTCATTTAATTTTTGACTCAGAAAAGTCACAAGTATATCTGGATAGAAATATATTTCGTTTTAATCAAAAGTTTATTGCCAATTTGAGTCAAGATTGTAATTTAATCAATATTCAAATTTTTTAATATTTAACTTATGAATTGTAACTTGTATTACATTTCTTCATCAAAAAAGCTGCTTTTAGGTCAATTTTAAAAAACATACTATAAACTTGAAAGTCATTTTAACTTTATTTTTGTCGTAAGCTGTTTATGAAAAACAAATTCTGAATTATGACTCAAAGTCAAAACAACTTTGAGTGGCGGAACTTTCCTAGCTTAGGATCAGAAAATCCACATGTATCAATCTTTAAAAGGCTTGTATCTTAGTTTCAAGGCTTTGGGGCCATATAACTCCCTTCTCTGCTCCGACTTTTTCGCGATGCTTGAATTGGATTTTGCTGATTATAAATAAGAGATGCATCCCTCCTCTTAGTATAGGAATTGCATCCAGTTCTTTGTGAATAAGGCTCCACTGGCAAATGATTTTTGATTTTGAGCCATAATTTATATTTCTCAAATAGCTTATGGAAAAAATAAGTGAAGATGCTTGACAAAAATGAATACAAAGCAACTCTTTTTTGATGAAGTGAGGTGGTATAAGTTGGAATCAATTCGCTAGAAGTATGAAAGTCAAGTCATTTCTAATCAAACATATTTATGACTTTTCTTGAGTCAAAAGATAAAAACAACTTATATTAATTTGTGATGCAGGAGGAAGCTACATAGAACAGTAATAACAAGGAATCATAAGAAAAAGACACATAATACTTGATGAGTGAAGAGGTTTGCAGATGTGAATCCTGAATACACAACTTTATCCTCTTAAATTTAAAGCATAAGGTAATTGCCTTCTTAAGAGGTTTACAAGACCCTTAAATAGGTAAAAAAAACCTACATTAACTAGGAATCCAAAAACTAAAAGGAAATAAACAAAAAAAATCAAATCAAAGACATGGTATCATAATAGGAAAATAATAAAAAAATGCCATTGTAGTAGCATTTGTGCTCAAAACATGATTTTGTAAGATTCAACAGTTTGTTCAACGATGCAGTGGCTGTCCTAAGAAAAATTGCTAGTAGAATCTGTAAAATTTGAGTTCGATTCAATAGTCAAATATTTCATTATCACTATTTTAATGAGCTAACTAGACCTAGCCCTTTCGAATTTATTTTGGATCTAGACCTATTCCATCGGTCCATAAAAGCATCTGTTAGACCATCAAAATAATATGTATTGGCAAGACCTCCATTTAGTAATGTCAGATCATCACCTGAATGTTTAGAACCACCCATGACTACTAGTCCAATTACATCATTCTTTCTTGGTTGGAGAGAACTCGTTCTTGAGTTCTGTTCGTCCTATAGATAGGATGTCAAGTGCTTAATATTAAAGACATCAGAAGTTTTTAGATGGCTTGGGAGGTGAAATCTATAAGTATTGTTATTTATTCTCCGCAACACATCATAAGACCCAATTCTCATCTCTTTAAGCTTGTTATACTAATTCACTAGAAGCTTGTCACAAGTAAGGACTCCACATACCTGATCACCAACATCAAACACAACTTTCCTATGATGAGTATCAACCAAGGCCTTATACCGGGTGTTGCTGTTAGTGATTGTCTTCTTTGACCTACTCATGGATTTCATGTAAATAATCTACCATATTGTTGGCTTGTCCGATATAAGGAACAAGCATCAACTCTAACACTTTAGAGGGGTTTTGTCCATAGACAATATCGAATGAACTAAGTTGGGTAGCTCGATATGGAGACCTATTATAAGGAAATTTTGTCTGTGATAAATTATATCCTATTGTTTTGGTCTGTCTCCCTCTAGACCACAATAAATTGCCAAGGCTCTGATTCACCATCTCTATTTGCTCATCTATTAGAGGATGATATGCACTCTACAAGTTTAGTTGAATCCATATTTACACCACAAACTCTTCCATAAGTTATTTATGAACTTTACATCTTTATCCAAAGTTATGGATCTAGGAATGTCATGTAAACAAACCACCTTGTTAAAGTACAAGTGGGTTATCTAGGACGCATTCATGGTTTTTTAATAGGCTATGAAATGAGTCATTTTTGAGAATCTGTCAATAAAAATAAAATTCATGGTTCCTTAACATATAGTAAGGGAGTATATACTCCAACATTTGATAAGGCCAAATATAAAGTTCATACTAACATATAGTCACGAGGCATAAAAAATTAGTAAGGGAGTATATACTCCAACATTTGATAAGGCCTTAGACCTTTGACAAATAATACATCTCCCTACAAAAATGGATACATGTCCTAGTAACTTATGCCAATAATAATCAATAGACACTAAGGTGTCTCACCTAAAAAGCACCCCTCATAATGCATCTTACAAATGACATGCCATATTAAGGAGCAATCTGGAATGTATATTTGTAAGCCACAAAATAATCATTCATAAGTTCAATGTGATAACGTATATCTCCATTCATCAACTCAATATAAATTTGTTCGAAAGATGAATCTTCTGGATACAATTCATATCAAACCCTGTCACTTGGGCATGCATAGTGCTGAGCCTCTAGAGCAACTAGTCTACTTAGGGCATCAATCACCTTGTTTAAACTGTTTGACTAGTTCCTTAACGAAAAAGTAAACTCTTGCAAAAATGAAAATGATTTTTTGACAACTTAACTTATATTATCCATTTATGTATTTCAGTGTCTTATGATATATAATGAGGATGAACTCCTTTTGCACTAGTTAATATCGCCATTTTTTTAGACTCTGAACAATAGCATAAAGTTCCATATCATACGTGGAGTAATTATTCTTTGAAAAAGCAATAGTTTGTCCATCCTGGCTAAGAACTCCCCTATGCATATCCTAGATGCATCACACTTTACCTCAAACAACTTTTCAAAGGTTTGAAGTGCTAGCATAGGAGCTTCAATCATTTTTTGTGTAATGAGTTGAAAATTGGATTTGGCCTCATTTGTCCATTTAAAAGTGTGCCCCTTCATACACTTCGTATCACATGCAATTACAGAACTGAAGTTTTGGATGAAGCTCCTACATAAGGATGCAAGTCCGGGAAACTCCTGATATAAAAAACACTCTTTAAAGTTGTCCAATCCACAATGACAAATTTTATGTGGATCATCTTGTACCCCATCAATAGTCACAATAAAACTTATAAAAGTAACAATATTAGTGAGAATCTATACTTTTGTACTATTCACATAAAGATGCTCATTTTTTAAGATTTCAAAAATTGCATGTGAATGCTCTAAGTGACTTTGGAGTAGGGCCTTAAATCAAAATATCATCGAAGTAAATGACAACACATCCACCTATAAAAGCCCACACTACTCGTGGCTTGAACCTGTGTTGGGAGCATTGAATAGACCAAATGATATAATCCCCTAATTTAATTCTTCTATGACAGTAAACACTTTTGAGATCAATCTTCAAAAACATTTGGAACTTGCCAACTGATTTACTTCACTGCATTCCGGTTGGTGACTTGATTATCTACATACATATGTTATAAACCTCCATTTTTAGTACTAGGAGAGCTGAGACTGTACATGGACTCACGCTTTCTTGAACGAAACCTCTTTGTAACTCTTTGTTTTTCTTGAGGTTCAATTTATAAGGTGGTCTACTTGGGATACTAGATCTTGGAATCAGGTCAATCTGGTGCTGAATGTCTTGCATGAGAGGCAATTAATTCTCAGGGTAACTCATCTAGCATCAAATCCGAAAATTTTGTTAGCAGACTGTTTACTTTATTGGAGCCATCCTCCTCCGTAACTGTTTCACTACTATGAACTAGGGCATACACTACTCATTCACTCTGTATTTCCTTCATAAAATATGATAAAGACATCAAGCTCTTTCCTTTCAATTCTCATTTCCACCTCCATTAATGCAAGCACTATATGATTTTCATTTAGGTATAGAGTGTACATATTTCTTGACCACCATGCGTTATATTTTTGTTAAACTACCATGACCTTCCTAACAAAACTTGACACACATCCATAGACATTTTATCACACTAAGCACCATCAAAATATTTATGCCCAATGGAAAAGGGAACAAAACAATGCTTGCCGACAATTACCTTGTTATCTTTGTTTAACCATGTCATCTTATAGTGCTTAAGATGATTTTTCATTATCAATTGAAGCTTCTTTACTACCCATGCTGAAATCACTTTCTCGCATCTACCACTATTTATGATTAAACTACAGACCTTGTCTTTAACAGTGCATGTATAATGGAAGATTCTAGTACACCGCCTATCTTCTTCTGATTCATACTAGGATGTCAACACTTTTTCTAATAACAAGAGTAGTACCACCATTTCCATGTACAATCTCGGAGTGTTCATCATACTTAGGTCAATTGTGTTCATAGGATCTTTTATTAACAACTCTTTTCTTGGGTGACTCTACTTCAATACACTTGCTAGCTTGATGCATATGTTCACCACATATAAAACAATGAATTCTAAAACCAGAACCTTGACTCGATGCCTAATGATTCTTTGGAGCTAGCCTAGGTTGTGTGGTGGTAGCCTTCTAATTAATGTAACCCTCACCTCTTTTATTATTCTAATCTACTTGAAAATTTCTACTTGTAGGCCTAGTAGCCTACTGTTTCTTGATTGTCAAGGTCTTTTAATAAGCTTAAAAAATTATCTATAAAGACTGGAGACAGAGTACCACTTATATGGACTTCCTTAGATCACTTAAATACCTTGCAATTAACTGTTCTTCCATTTTTGCTAGATCATTTAAAGCTACTAACTAGTAGAAATCATTAACATAATCATTAACATATTTACCTTATTGTCTCAGCATGTGAAGCCTTGATATAGGGTTTGGAAATAATCGAAAGGGAGTGCTCACTAATTTTCCTCATCTTATCCTAGTCACTGATTTTTTATTTTCCTTGCCTCTCCCATGTCTTCTTCAACTATTTCTACTAACAGATTCCTGACCTTTCAATCTAATTGCGATTAATGTAACTTGTATCTACTCAGGAATCTTCTTGTACTAAAAAATCCTCTTGACTTTGTTCAACCAGTCTTGAACTTCTCTGATTGTAAGGTTCCAACCATCTTTAGGGATTTTGATGTGAAACCTGAATCTCTAGATTTCACCTCTTCCACTGTTTGTGTCTTTGGTTTCATTACTAGCCAAGGACCCATGATCACCCTCTTAGGTCTGTTTCTGTTTTTATTTCTATTCTAGACTAAAAGTCAATTCTATGATTTGTCTCTGCATGGTCTCTATGCTAAGCTTATGGATGTTTCTCATTCAAAGAAGAGCCTTCTCATCCTTGTCTTAGACGCCCTGCTCCTCTACCTCTTCCTATCTTGGTTATTTAGTGGCACACAACAAGCAAACAATTATCCATGAAATTGCATCACACAACAAGCAATATAAAATTTGGACCATTGGCCTCTGATATCAATTCATACAGGCGGAAGCTATGTAGGAAAGTAACAACACAAAATCACAATAAAAGACAATACTTATTGAGCGAAAAAAGTTGTAGATGTGAACCTTGAATTCATCACTTTATTCTTTGAAAATTAAAGCATATGGTGGTTGCTTTCCTAAGAGGATTACAAGATTTTTAAATAGGCTAGAAAACCCTATCTAACTAGAAAATAGTTAAGAATCCAAAAACATAAAGGAAATAAACAAAAAATCCAAATTAAAACATAGAAATCGAAGAAACATAGGAAAATATTAAATATTGACATATTAGGAGAACAAAACATGATTAAGAAAGATCTGACTGCCTATAGAATCACCTGTAAAAAATTGAGCCCAACCCAATAAGTGAATTTCTTATCTCAATTTTAAAAAGCAAACCAAATTTGACAATTCTAGACTTTTTCTTAGACCTAAATCTGTCTCATTAGTCTTTATAAAGCAATTGCTAGGCCATCTATATAGTCTGTTTGAACTATATTCCTATCTAGTAATGTCAGATTATCACCTGAAAGCTTAAAACCACCCATGTCTACAAGACCAACTACATCAATTTGCAAGCCATACCATCGTAACCTAAACCTAGCTTCCTTGTAATTTTTTTAAGGCGAATCAAGTGTTACCTTCCTTGTTGCATATGCTACATGTCACCTAATATGGTTTTCTTCTCCTTTACTATTTGAGTTGAAAATAATTCTTTTGCTTGATGCCTGTGCCTTCTATTGCAGGTGTATGGTTGGGGAAGAGGTGAACACGGAAGACTAGGATTTGGAGATAATGACAAGAGCAGTAAAATGGTCCCCCAAAAGGTTAATCTTTTTGCAGGGGAAGACATTGTTCAGGTATAAACATATGCTTTTGGGAACTCTAGGAAATTTTTACGCTTTATATATAATTCAAGTTTTTGGCTTTGGCAACCCAGCTACTAAGTTCTACAGAATATGCATGATATGTTTCCTGAGAATGCACATGCTAAAGGATGTTAGGTCTTGTCGAGAGGATGAGCATTTGGTAAATTTTGCTTAAACTTCAAACTGAACTTGGCATTGAAGTTAATGGTTGAACCATTTCTTCAAAGTAGATTACTGGATTACATGCTCACACATTCGTGGGGCTCACTATCTCTGGAGTTTGGATGCATTAATTTCAGCTATGATATTGAAGAGAAATTAATCAAATTTGACAGTAGGTTCCCTCAACTCTTACTAGGAGCTTTAGGAACTTTGAGAACTGTTTGATGAGGATTTGTAAGCCTTTTGTTTTTTTTATATAATTTCTAGTGATGCCCAATATTTGAAGCCCATATTTTAGTTTGCTGTGACAATTCTCATTATTGTAATTGATTGTAAAAGAGAGAAAATTGAATTGGTATTTTTTAGCTTGCTATGGTTAACCAGTGTAATAACCTCCCATGATTCAAGATTGAACTGTTTTATTTGTAATCCAGATATCTTGTGGCGGGACTCATTCAGTTGCGTTGACACGTGATGGGCGAATGTTTTCCGTGAGTATAATCAGTTCTTTATATTCCAATGGCATGATATATGGGTGGAGTGCAATTTTTGTTCATCATAGAGGCTGATTCCTTACCTGCATTTACTTATATTTATTTTTTCTCTCTAATATCTTTGTCTGCATGGACACTTAAACACACGTACATAGTTACAAATATTTACACTTTTTATTACTTAGTGAACAACTTCTCTTAATAGAGTAGTAATATATGCTGACCGACTTTTCTGATAGTTTGGTCGAGGTGACCATGGACGACTTGGATATGGGAGGAGGGTGACTGCAGGTCAACCAAAGGAAGTGCCAATAGACATACCGCCTCCTATAAAACTTAGTGACAATGGAGATGAGGGACACTGGATTGCGAAACTTGTTGCTTCTGGAGGTCGCCATACTTTGGCAATCATGGAATGGCAGACTTGAATCTAAATAGGTATGACATGGTGTCTAAAAGTCTGATCATGTATTACGAGACAATGTAAGACCACCTCAGAGAACATTAACACAGGATAATTTTATAAATTATTGGATGTTTTTTTTTTCTTATAAAAGACGAGGATAGAACATTAATTATTAGGAATAGAAAATATTTTTTCTTAAAAGGCAAAAAGAAAAGAGTTAATGTCCATAAATAATACACAGGTGCAAAAGGTGGAAAATGTCTAGAGAGAAGTTATTATAATAAGTTTGATAGCAACTCATATTTCTTTGAGGTTCAAATTTATGGCCAAGCTGATATCTAGGATAATGGATTAATCTTTTGATTCTAATGATTTGAACCTTTCTTTCTAACCTAAGTGGCTGACAGATCATACCTCATACCTACAAAGTCCCATCTTATAAATCTGGAGACTTGTTCAAACTAATGTTCGTTAGAATCCCTTAAATCTCCAAGGCATAAGCTACCACATGCTTCCCTGGTGATTAATGTCATTACTAAAGTATTATAGTTTATTTCTGAAACATCAGAAATTATAATATTAATTGCCTTTGATGTCCTGCATATCACCTTTGCCAATAGTATATAATTCCAAAGTTTCGAGTAGTCAGTCATTCATGCTTCATGGAAGATACATGGGGAAAAAAGTATCTGCTACCATCACATGTATATTGTCATGAACTCAATCATCTGTCTCGTCTTCAACAAAAAATTCTATCTCCTATGCTTATTATAAACTACAACAACTAAAAATCTTTAACTATCAAACTACTTCAATTTCAATCTTTATTCACTAAACCTCTAGACAACCTTAACCTGCCAGCATCCCATAACAAGAGTACGAGAATGTTTTTTTATTCACATAGCAATGACTTGCAGGAGTTGTTCTTATATTATTTGTATAAAAGAGCAAAGTAATGCAAAAATATCATATGAATTGTGTAGGGGATATTAGTTTGTTAGAAGAGCTATTCTACAACAGTAACATGTGCACCACTTGTGAGGCGTTTGGAGATGATGTCATATTTTGCCAGTGACAGCTGATCTAACATCCTCTCAAGATGAAGAGGAGGTACTAGCATCAACTTGGATGTCAAACTTTGATGTCGAGAGATCGACAATGGTTTTGTGAACAAATTTGCCAACTAATTATTCGATGAGATATGATGTTTTGAAGCGTTTGCTCAAGTAGACTAGTGATATGGGCAATTTTTTTCTTCAGGGAATCCAACTCTTCTTGAAATCCAACCCCTCTTGAAAGTAGGCATCGCGATGCGTGTGGTCTTTATCTCCATGTTTTTTTGTTGGGGTCAATCCATGTTTTTTTGTTGGGATCAATTTTAATAGATTTTATGGATTAAGGATTCCTAAAGGCTTATATTTCAACTTGTTTATGCGCATATGACATCCAAACTTTAAAGCATGAATGAATGCTTGCTTATGAATGCAAAATTATGTATATATACATTGAATATAGATTAACTTGTTCAAAAAGCTACTTTCTTGAATTCAGCCAGAAGTTATAGTTTGATGAATCTAAAAAGATCTTTTCTAATTGTGTCATCTCATGTTTTAACTTGTATCGAAAAAAAATTCAAGGTCTTAACAAATCCTATAGAGTATTAACGACCAAGTCTTCCTTGATCCAAGATTCTCATTAACTTGGATCGGAGCACGAGGGTGATTCTTCTTCGCGGTAAATGTCAATATGGTGTTTATCTAATGCCAAAGCACCCTGGTATCTTACAACCTTCTGCGTTGGCACTCGTTGGTGAACGAACATCACATGACAGATGGCATAGGAGACTTGGGCATCCGTCAAATAAAACTGTTGATTTCATCATTCGTAGTTTTTCTCTTCCAGTTGTTGGAACATGTCATCCCTTAGGATCACTCTGTCCAGCTTGCAAATGTCATAAAAGTCACAAACTACCATTTTCATCTACATCTCTCGTTAGCAGCCATCCCCTTGAATACATCTATACATACCTTTGGGGACCTACGTCTTTAACCTCAATTGATGGATTTCAATTTTATGTACTTTTCATTGATCACTTTACAAAATATTCCTGGTTATTTCCAATTCATAGAAAAAGTGATGTTCAGTCAATTTTTGTTCAGTTAAAGGGTCTGCTGGAAAAATAATTTGGCTTTTAAATTAAACATTTGTACTTGGATAATGGGGGTGAATATCATGCTCTTCGACAGTACCTCTCTTCCAATTCAATAAGCTGGCTCACTACAGCTCCCCATACACCTCAACAAAATGGAACTAGTGAACAACGTCATCGTCACATAGTTGAAACAAGATTAACTTTGTTAAGTCAAGCTCATTTACCCTTATCCTATTGGTCCTTTGCGTTTCAAATAGCAGTATATTTAATAAACAGAATGCCAACCCCTGTTCTTAAAAATAAAAGTCCCTTCCAGTGTCTCTTTGGTCGCACACCAGCTTATTCAAAAATGCGTGTATTTGGCTGTCAGTGTTATCCATGGTTAAAACCATACACAACTAGTAAGCTACAACCAAAATCCATGCCCTGCCTGTTTCTTGGTTATTCCAACTCACAGAATGCATACAAATGCATGGACCTCATCACATCTCACATCTACATATCTCGACATGTAGTGTTTGATGAAAGTCAATTTCCTTTCTTACATTCTGCACCTGTCACTATGCCATCTCTGTCAAACTCTATTGCAGCTCCAACAACAGATCAAAAGATACCAGAGGTTCCTCGTATTGGATTGCCACCATCCGAGACATCTGCTTTGATTAATAGTTCTCCCACTATCCCACCTTTACAACCAACACCAACACAACAAAATCTACCTGCAGAAGTACCTACACAGACTATACCTGCACCAACACAGCACAAACTCCATCCAATGAAAACCAGGTCTATGAACAATATCCATAAACCAAAACAGCTCTTCACAGCCACCAAACACCCTCTCCTTTCAAATACAGAACCAACCTCCATGTCTCAAGCCTTAAAGAATCCAATGTGGAGACAAGCTATGTCTGAGGAATTCACTGCCCTTGTTAAACACGGCACATGGGAGCTTGTCCCTCCAAGTAGTGACATTAAACCAATTGGATGCAAGTGGGTGTTTCGAATCAAACACAATTTTGATGGCAGCATCTCTCGTTACAAAGCTCGCCTAGTTGCAAAGGGATTTCATCAACAACATGGCCTAGACTACAATGAAACATTCAGTCCAGTGGTAAAATCAGTAACTATTCGTATTGTTTTATCTATTGCAGTTCACAACAGGTGGCCACTTCGTTAGCTTGATGTTAACAACATATTTTTACATGGAAACTTGCAAGAAAACGTATTCATGATCCAACCTCTAGGATTCATTGATTCTACATTGCCATCCCATATCTGCAGATTAAAGAAATCCCTCTATGGCTTAAAACAAGCCCCTCGGGCCTGGTATCAACAACTACACACATCTCTTACTTAGTTGGGATTTGATCAGTCAAAGTCAGACTCTTCTCTCTTTATTTACATACATGATGGGGTCACAATTTTCACACTGGTATACGTGGACAATATCATAATCATAGGAAGTGATTCTGCTGCCATCTCTAAAATCATCACCCATTTGAGCAATCGCTTCTCATTAAAAGACCTTGGCCCCCTACACTACTTCCTTGGTGTTGAAGTGTTTACTATCCAGCAGGGGTTGTTCCTATCACAACAAAAATACATTCGAGACCTCCTGATATGAACAAAAATGGATGGTGCCAACCCTGTCAACACACCACTTGCAACCAAGGACTGCCTAATGCTTCATGATGGCTCTTCTGCAACTGATCCATCCACCTATCGACAAGTAATAGGAGCTCTTCAATATCTGTCTCTAACTCGTCCAGACATTTCATTTCCAGTCAACAAGCTAGCTCAATTAATGCATAAACCAACTCAGCTCCACTGGACTGCAGTAAAACGAGTTTTGCGATACCTCAAAGGCACCATCCATCATGGAATCACTCTCAAATGAACAAACAATCTGTCCAATTTCTGATGCTGACTGGGCTGGCGATAAGGACACTAGAGTCTCTACATCTGCATACCTTATATTCCTGGGAAACTGCCCAATTTCGTGGAGCACAAGAAAGCAAAGGGCTGTTGCGAGATCTTCAACTGAGGCAGAATACAGAGCACTAGCGTCTGCCACTTCTGAGCTTATTTGGATTCGCTCATTGCTGCGTGAACTTGACATCCCAGTAACCAAACCACCAAGCCTATTTTGTGATAATATTGGAGCCACACAACTCAACCTCAATCCTGTTCTACACTCACGAATGAAACACATAGCTATAGATCTACATTTTGTGCGTGATCTAGTATCAAAAGGTCTGGTTCAAGTATCACATGTCAGCACTCACGATTAATTAGCTGATCTTCTCACCAAAGCCCTATCTCATCAGAAGTTTCATTCACTGTGTACCAAGATAGGCTTATCAAATGGAACACCTATCTTGCGGGGGTGTATAAGGGAAACCAGAAATTAAACTCTGTATAGAACTCCACTAGCCTTCAGAGTTTATCCTTATCCCTTTTGATTAAACTTCACCGCAATTCATGGTGTATAATTTTATGTAAAATACAACACTTCAATCCCATAAATATAGGATTACAAATTAATAAAGTGATTCTGTGATTGTTGTAAACATCTTTAGGATGAACTTGACCTATATATCTAGAGAAGTTACTAAAAAGTAACCGCTTCGTGCTAACCTTACTCACAATGACAACATCAAAATATTTGATGAAATTGCTTGTCATGTCAAGCTTGAAGAAGATCGACTTCATGCTAAAAAGCCTATAAAGGAGGTTTTATGTTTGAGACTAAAATATATGGAACATATGACTCTCAGTATAAGAAGGGTAAGGTTAAGGGCCCCAACTATGATAAGCAGGTAATAGTGGACAAAAACGCAAGTATGAAAACCGTGGCTATAAGAAAGACAAGAATATGAATTGTTTCAATTGTGGTAAACCTGGTCATTTTGCTTATAATTGCACTGAATCAAAGGTACTGTTTAACCACGATCATCCCCCTAACTTGTATATTAGCAGTTGTTTAATGTTTGCTGATTCTATTCCCTTTTGAGCTGTAGATTCAATAACAACCAACCATATAGCAAAGGATCTAATTGCCTTTATGAAATTTTGTCAAATTTCAAAGGGAAGTATATATACATGGAGAATACTGCTTCCGTTGCAGTGCTTGGAATCGGTACCTGTAAACTGGATTTGCAGGGTGGCCGCACACTTTATCTTCATGATGTACTTTAAACTCTAGAAGTTCAACAAAATCTTGTCTCTATTATTGTTTTGCTCTAATTGGGATTTAATATTGCATGTATTGGTTGTTGTGTAAAAATATATATGGATAATATTTTCTATGCTTTTTTTTTGTATTAAATGGTTTTATGGTTTTAGACACCGTTACTATATCTATTAATAACAATGCTTCAATTTATGTTGTTCAAAATTCTAGCACTATTAAATATAGCAATATCATAACTTGACATACTAGATTATGACGTAAGATCGATTACATAGATTAGCACGAGCTTAAGATCATTTTTCAAAGAGGAATTGGCCCGTGTGTGAGCATTGCCTTGTTGGAAAAACAACAAATTACCATTTGGCAAAACTAAAAAAGCTAGTAGTCCATTACAACTTATTCATTCAGACATTTTGTGGCCAAATGAATGTAAGGGCAAGACATGGAGGAAATTATTTCATCATATTTATAGATGATTTCACATAGTTTGTTCATACTTTTTTGATCTCACATTTGCTTCATTCAATACACAAAGATGGTGGAGAATAAACTAAACACTAAGATCAAAACTTTAAGAACAAATCAAGGAGGTCAATATTTCTCTGAACAATTCAAAAGTTTTTGTGATGAAAAAGTTATAGCTAGACAACTAACTATTCCTTATATTCCACAAAAAAATAGTGTGGCAAAAAGAAGGAATAAAACCCAATTTGACAAGGTTAGGTCAATGATGGCACAAACTAGCTTACCAATTTCCTTTAGGGAGATGCATTGTTAACTGCTACTTATATACTTAATCGTGTGCCCTCTAAATCTATTTCATCCACTCCATATGAGTTATGGAATAACATGGAACCTAATTTAGGTTATTTCCATTCATAGGGGTGTGCAACTTATATTCACAATATTTCTCATGAATATGAGAAACTTGGTCCTAGAGTGAAGAAATGTATTTTTATATGCTATTCTGAACATTCCAAAGGATTTGTATTTATTGGTAAAAAAAATTGATGGAAGAGTGACAAAGATTGAGTCACGTGATGTTGTATTCTTAAAAGAATTTTTTCTGCAAACAGGTGAGGTTAAACAAGATTTTCAATTATATGAAATGGAAAGTCTAGACAATTGAAAAACAAACTATTTACTAAAGGATTTAAATGAAAATTTTAATCCTCCTAGTAACAATGGGAGTGATATTTTGTCTATTCTTACTCTCATGGAGTAAGATCATGAGCAATCTCAACCTTGTAGAAGCATTCGTGAACCAATTCCTCGTTGTCAATTTGAGTTTGAATGGGGAACATTCATGATTGCTCCACAACATGATGAAGAGACACCAACTATTAGTGATGATTTATCTAGTCCTAAAGCTAAAGAATGAATTCAAGATATGGAAGAAGAAATAGAGTCGATGAAAACTACTCAAGTTTAGGACTTGGTTAATTTACTATCAGGACAAAGATCCATTGGAAATAAATGGGTTCTTAAAATTAAACATAAGGCGAAAGAGTCAATAGAATGTTATAAGGCTCAACTAGTAGTGAAAGGCTATACTTAAGAAGAGGGAATTGATTATGAAGATACATTCTCACTAGTTGTGAGAATTACTTCAGTTTGTCTTATTTTAGCTATTGTCGCATATATCCCTAGAATTATACCAAATAGATGTTAGAATTATGTTTCTTAATGGAAAACTAGATAAAGAGATCTATATGGATCAACCTATAGGATTCAAGATTAAAGGACAAAAGCATAAAGTTTGCAAGCTTAATAGATCCATTTATGGTCATAAGCAAGCTTCTAGATAATGGAACATCAAGTTTCAACAAGTTATCCTCAAGGATGGTTTTATAATGATGGGAGATCATTGTGTATATTTAAAACATTATAAGAATATTTTGACGACATCTTAATAGCTGGCAACAAAAAAAATGATTGATACAACCAAAAGATGGTTATCATCACACTTTGAAATGAAAGACACAAGTGTGGTCAGCTTTGTTCTTGGTGTAAAAATCATTAGAGATCGGGCTAAAAGGCTTTTGGGTTTAACTCAAGAGATTTATATCAAAAAGATATCAGAGAGCTATCATATACAAGATAACAAACCAATAGACACCCCTGTTGATAAAAGTTTGAGTCTAACAGTGATATGTGTTCCAAGATTCTAGAAAAAAAGAGAAAATATCTAGAGTACTTTATGCTACCATTATCGATAGTTTGATGTATGCAATGATGTGCACACATCCCAATATATGTTATGTTATTGGATTGATTAGTCAATATCAATTAAATTCTGGTTAGAAATACTTGATGGCAGTCAAAAGGATTCTACGATATTTGATAGGAACTTCAATTAACATGCTATGTTACCTAAAAAGAAAGATTTACGATTGATTGGTTACTTTGATATTGATTAGGGAGGAGATGTCGACCAATCTAAATCAACTTCAGGATATGCTTTCTTGCTTAATGATAGCGCAACACTATGGAGGAGCAAGAAACAATCCTATATAGCCTTATCTACCATGGAAGTTGAGTATGTAGCTTGTTCTCCAACAATACAAGATGCTGTTTGGTATGAAAAATATTATATCATTTGAAAATTGTCAAATCAACATTAGATCCAATGACAATTTATTGTGATAGTACTGCTGCAATAATTATGGTCAAAGATCCAAAATACCATGAAAAGACCAAACATATCAAAAGATGAGATATCACTACATTAGAGAAGTGATTAATGACCATGACGTGATCCTAAAAAATATTTCTACAAATTCTATGGTTACAGATCCACTCACAAATCCAATAGAAAATGATGCATTTATTAGACATGTAAAATCCCTTGGTTTGTGTAGAATATAATTGATTAATGAACAAATGTCATTTGAATATCATTTATTCATTATTTGTTTATGGATATATTGAGTATAGTATAGTACAATTTTTTAAAGCATGTTGATAGATTTAGATTGACTCACTCACATGAGCAATCACTTATAGCATTTGTAAGGTCCATAGAGATGAGACTAATTGAGTTTTATTTCTAAAATAGTGATTTGGGCGTAGTGAGAGCAATTTTAACTCAAATAATTATTAAAAAGTCACCTTGGTTAGAACTATGATGAGATTCTTAAATAAAAGAATCAACATTCGATTCGGTGAACAACTATACAAAATCATGAACAACTGTACAAAATCATTAACAATTTATTTATTATTTGGTAAAGCTGAAACTTCTATCATTGAAATTTTTGCTTTCCACTTCACTAAAACCAGTCACCAAACCCACAACACACATGGTATGATGTCAAATCTCCTATTTGAAATTGATTTCTTTCTTATAACATTTTAAGATTATGTGTTTTTGACTTTGTGTTTGTCTTGTATAATTTAAAGTTTATTTATGATTTATATTGAATTTGTTAAATTAATATTTTTTCATATATATATATAATTAATTATACATGAATAGTACAAAATCAGAACGGCACGCCGGAATGCACCGAAACCGGAACGTTCCGTTCCAATCAAAAAACCAGAACGGTGACCGGAACGGATTTTACAACTATGAACATAACATGTCAAAGACAGGCAACATTCATGTGCAGGCTGTGGCCGTTAAACCCCACAAAAAATCATACAATTTCTTCATCTGGGCTTATAACTCAACTCACTTGCCTCTACACTTTATTCACGTAATCTAATCTATGCACTGTAATAATAACAATGGCTTTAGTGCCTAGTCGTCAATTATATATCGATTCTTTTCAAAGCTCCTTCTCCAAATTCCATGGCAATCATCTCCGATTCTTCAGGTACAGTTCATCTTTTCCTCTCAGACCACAATCTGGTTATGCATGTTCAATCACTGACAAAAACCCATCAAGGAAATCCACCCCATTTCCCTCTGATAAATCCAAGACCTTAAATTTATCTACTAGCAGCAGTTGTTTTTTTAACTGTAATAAATCCAACAAGCAAAACCTACCAAGACCCCCTCAAGCCAAGTCCTTTTTGGGTCTCTGTTGATGGGTTCGAGAGAGTAGCTGAAGGAAGAGATGGCCAATGGGATTGGAATCCATATCTCTGTTGCCTTTTTTCTTGAGAGAGAGAGAGAGAGAGACAAAGATCAAGATATAGCTCGAATGTGCTTGAGAGTCAGCTGGGTTGTGACCAGAGGTTTTACAACAGACTCTCTCTCTAAAATTTGAATTTTAGAGGACTCTCTCTCTCTAAAATTTGAATTTTTAGAGAGGGGCTTCCTTTCTTAGAACCAGCCACCGCACCTCCCTGCCAACCTTCAACTGACTACCCACCAGTCTTAGCCGTTGGCCACAATCCACCTTCTCAATCCATCTCTGTGTTCAACTCACAACCTCCACCACATCTCCGTCACAATACCCACTTACAACTAGCCACACACAATGGATCTTACACTACAAACTACAAACCCAACAAATCCCAAAAAACCTCTGGTCACAACCCACGGGACTAGAAACAACAACAATGCAAAGAAAGGGATCCAAGGCTGCCAGCAACATGCAACGGCTGAGCATGTCGCCGCCACATCGTGGGCTGACAGAGTTAGGGTTACCAACGCTTCCACAAGGCGTGAACTGGATCCCCTACCTCAACAACCAGCGGGCAGTAGCCTCACAATACCCTCGAATATGAAGATGCACAGCTCGGACCAGTGGGCTAGGTGCATGATTGGGTTTTTCTCAGGTTACAAGCTGCCATACCACGCCATCAACACACTGGCGAAAAAAGCCTGGGGTTCATATGGACTGGAACAGGTCTTGTCGATGGAAGATGGCTTCTTGGTATTCCGTTTCACCGAAGAAAGTGCCATTGCAGATATCATGGAGAAGGGGCCATGGATGTTTGGTGGGAAAAACATCATCTTGCAAAAATGGAACCCTAGTTTCCAGTTTGACTGTAAGAAGATAGCAGCTGTGTCTGTTTGGGTTAGATTAAGAGGCTTGCCTCTACCCCTATGGACTAAGCAAGGTCTTAGCTTGGCTGCAAGCATGATTGGCAAGCCATTATCTTGTGATGAACAAACCATGCAGTGCAGTCGTCTAGACTATGCCCGTCTGTGTGTAGAGCTTAATGCCAGCTTACCGTTTGTCCACCATTTCGATGTTATCAGCCCTTTGACGAAGGAGCCACAACGTGTCTCAGTTGACTATGAGTGGAAGCCCCCACGCTGCGAGAGTTGCCAAAGTTTTGGCCACAGCTGTCGGCAGCTAGAGGAACAAGAGGCTAGGGCTACAACGGAAAAAGAGAGCGAGGGCTGGCGAACGGTTTCCAAGGTTCCAACCCGGGAAGCTAAGGGCAAGGGTGGGATGGAACAAGGAACTAACTTGCAAGAGCAAGGGATTCCAACGGCTGGTACAACATCCTCTGCCGTCAAAGCTTCCCACCAACAACAACCCCTAGCGCCACCAGAGGTAAGCCCAGAAACCCTAATTTCTGTGCCTCTCCGAGTTGTGCCTCAACTGAGCCAGGATGGGTCAACAACCCCCTTGAGAAGAAATGTGTCTGTCACCCAACCGAGTCAGCCTGTAGACATTGGGGGGAAGGGCAAAGGCCACGTATTGGAGGAAGATGCATCCTCTCACTATGAGGAAGGGGAAGTTTCCTCGGGTCCTCAGACTGAGGAAGGCACTTCTAGGGCAAAGGACACCAATACCACTTCTCCAAAGCAATCTCCTCCGAGGAAGAAAAAAGGGGGACGACATAGGAGAGAGGCCAGGGGCCTCTGAGCTCTGTTCCATCCTTCTATCAATAAATGATGATTACCATGAGCACATGGAACGTCAGGGGGCTAAACAGCTTCCACAAAAAACAAATGGTCCGGCAATGGATCACCAAAAACAATATTCATCTCATGGGGCTTATAGAGCCTCGAATTCTCGCAGCTAACATGAGTGCAGTAGAAGAAGGCCTGGGGCTTTCTCAATGGCAGTTCTTATCTAATATCCGGTACCACTCTCCTTGCCGTATCTTGCTCAGTTGGAACGGTGAGGTTGTCACAGCTACAGAAGTCAGCATGGGTTCCCAATGGATTACGTGTGATATGTTTGCTAGGGATGGGAGTGGGGCTATTAGGGTCACGATGGTATATGGCCTGAATTCTCCGACCGAGAGACGCTCCCTATGGAATTACATGGTTCAACAACATAATAACAATAACACTCTCCCTTGGGTGGTAGCGGGGGATTTTAATGCTATTATGAACATGTCTGATCGTTGTGGAGGAGATAATAGCTGGCCAAGCCATATGGACGATTTGCCAAATTGCGTTGGCCAATCGGAGCTGATTCAGTTGACGGCGAGAGGGCTTCGCTTTACTTGGGACAACGGTCGCCGGGGTGAGGCCACAATCCTGAAGAAGTTGGACTGGGCCTTTGGAAACCAGCATCTCCTCGCTAAGTGGCCTTTGACACAGGCTACTATTCATCCCAGGCTCTCTTCGGATCATAGCCCAATCCTAATAAACTTCTTCCCTAGGGGCCAGCGTCCTAAAGCCCGGTTCAAATTTCTGAACTTGTGGACGAAGCTTGAAGGTTATGATAGAGTTGTTCTTGCAGCGTGGAGGACCGATCATTATGGCAACCCCTTTAGCAAACTGAACTCCAAATTGAGGCTTTTGAAAGGAGTCCTTAGCAACCTGCACAGCACCCAAACAAGTCATATCTCGTACCGAGTGAGGAAGGCGAAGACGGAATGGCAGGAGTTTCAACAAATTCTTGATCAGAGTCCCCATGATCGCGACATTCGGACAAGGGAGAGAGATGCTTATCAGGTGTATTCTCAATTACGGGAAAGTGAGGAGTCCTTTTATAAGCAGCGATCGAGGGTGCAGTGGCTCAGTCTCGGGGACAAAAATACCTCTTTCTTCCACCGTTCTTTAATGCATCGAAGGCACAGGAATGGGATCCACAGCCTTCGCACTGAGAAGGGTGAAGAAGTTAGCGGGGCTAAGGAAATGGGGCTATTGGCCTCTAACTATTTTCACAATCTGCTGGGTCCAGCAACTTCAACCCAACAGGAATCTCTGGCTCTCATCTACCCAAATCCAGTCCCGAATGATGAAAGGGAGAAAATGCAAGGGATAATCTCAGGCGAAGAGATCAAAGCAGCTTTATTTGCAATTCCAGATGATAAGGCCCCGGGGCCTGATGGGTTTAATAGTTTCTTCTTTAAGAACAGTTGGGATTTAGTGGGGAGGGATTTCACCGAAGCAATTCACTATTTTTTCAGGTCTTCCAGGCTGCCAAAATACATCAATGCAACCAGGCTAACCCTAGTTCCAAAAGTGGAGCACCCAGCTTCTCTTAATGACTTTCGTCCCATCTCCTGTTGTACGGTAATCTACAAATGCATTTCGAAGATTATTACTAATAGGCTGAAAAATAGCCTTGCAGGGATAATCTCCAGGACCCAGTCAGCTTTTCTACCGGGCAGAAATATTTCAGAGGCTATAATGCTTGTGCAAGAAATTATGCATAATTATCACAGGAGGGAGGGCCCCCCTAGATGTGCAGTCAAGGTTGATTTGCGAAAGGCTTTTGATACTGTCAGGTGGGATTTTATTTTGGAAGCCCTCAAGCAGATTGGTATTCCTCAATTGGTAGTTGGGTGGATTGAGGCTTGCATCACAACCCCTTGGTTTACAGTCAGCCTAAATGGCGCAGATCATGGGTTTTTTCAGGCGGGGAGAGGCCTCAGGCAAGGGGACCCTTTATCCCCCTACCTCTTTGTGCTAGCGATGGAAGGCCTCAATGGGATCCTTAAGCAGGAGACGCAGAGATCGGACTTCAAGCACCACTGGAGATGCAAAAAATTGGGGATAACTAACCAATGTTTTGCGGACGATCTAATAATATTCTGCCATGCAGATACCAACTCGGTGAATATTATTAAATCTGCCCTTGACAAGTTTTCTGTGATTTCAGGTCTTCGCATTAACAATGCCAAAAGCTCGGTTCACATTGCGGGCTTAGGAGAGGAAGCTAAAATTGCCATGGCTGCCAATCTTGACATCCAGCTCTCATGTACCCCTATCACTTACTTGGGGGTCCCCCTTATAACCTCAAGACTAACAAAGGGTGATTGCATGCCCCTCATGGACCGTATAAGGAGCAGAATTAAATTGTGGACAAATACCATTCTCTCGTTTGCAGGTAGATTGCAGCTGATTTCTTCAGTGCTCTTCGGCATCCAAGTTTATTGGGCAACGAAATTCATCTTCCCAGCTGTTGTTACAAGAGGCATTGATTCCATGCTCTCGGCTTTCTTGTGGAAAGGGCCTTCCTTAGCCACGACAGGAGCGAAGGTGGCTTGGAAAGCAATCTGCCACCCTAAATCAGAAGGTGGCCTTGGAATCAAAAGATCTAAGGATTGGAATCGAGCAGCTATGACTAAGCAAATATGGACCCTTCTCACGAATAGGGATTCTATTTGGGTAAAATGGGTTCATCACTATCTGATAAAAAATCGTCCCTTTTGGCTTATTACCATCCCTCCTAATGCAACTTGGATTTGGAGGAAAATTTTGCAAGCGAGGGATTGGAGCAAAGGCTGGTTTTACAATCAGGTGGGCAACGACGAGGACACTTACCTATGGTATGATTACTGGTTGTCAATGGGCAACTGCCCAATTGATTTTTTCTCTTAGCGAACCCTATCCTCAACGGGACTCCCTTGGAATGCTAGGGTGGCTGAGGTCATTTCTGGTGGTCAATGGCACTTCCCTGAGGGTGCTGAGAACTTGCATCAATTATGGGGTGCAATTAATAACCATCCTAAAGCTATGGAGAGGGACACAGTAAGTTGGAATCATACAAGTTCAGGGCTGTTTACTATATCATCGGCTTGGGACCTCCTCCGTGATAAATGGCCTAAACACCGTTTATATCATATCCTTTGGCATCCCCTTCATGTCCCTAGACAGACCTTCATTCTATGGCTAGCTGGCCAGAACCGTCTTCGTACTAAGGACCGAACTCCTCAGAGCAGTATGATCGACAATGTCTGTGAGCTTTGTCATTTGCATCCTGAATCCCATGATCACCTATTTTTCAAGTGCAGGTTCTCTAGTCTAGTTTGGAAGTCTACCCTCCACAGAGCTCACCTCAGATGGCCAACCCATGGCTGGATGGATTTCCTGCATTGGGCTTCGAACCAGTTTCATAACAAAAAAGATATATCCCATCTCATTGGGCCCCTTGTGATAGCTTCCATGGTATATCATGTTTGGAAGGAGAGAAATCGAAGAGTTTTTCAAGAGAGAGGTCAACCACCTGAAGCTATTGTGGAGGAAATCTATCAACAAATTCGTTCCCAGCTTCTTCGAGCTTTTCAAAGCCATGCAGCTCCTGCGGGCATACAAACAACTTGGAATCTTCAATAAGAGAGTGTTAGGCCTTGGGTCGGGGGCCTTGGGCCAAGTTCTGGGTTGGGGTTTTCTGGCCTTCTTTGGTGTCGTCTTCTCCTGGGCTAATTTCAGCCACGGTTTTCTTTTCTTTGTTTGCCGAGAAGGAGCCTGTTTCTTCTCTTGCCGAGCTGGCTAAGCCCAGCCTTTTCCATTGTACATTTCTTCTATACAACTTTGATTATTCAAAAAAAAAAAAAAAAAAGTGCTTGAGAGTCGTTGACGGGGCATAACTCGAATGTGCTTGATGAAATCTTTGCTAAATTTCGCCACACCTTCATCTCTGAACCTCAAATTCATCAATGGCCAGAGGAATAGAAAAGGGAGTTTCCCGATTTGGACATTATGTTAAGTAAAGATAAAGTAGTTTTGTATTCAATTATTTTAGTCTTGTAACTTTTCTATGAATTAGCTCCCAAATGTAGAAGAAAATATATTGAATATACAGATTAATCATTAATCATATTTTGAAAGTTTACATGGTATAAGATCAAATTTCGTTTTTTTCTTTGAAATCGAATTACTGATTTCTCTCTCTCTCTCTTCCGGTTCAAAACCCAGAACTTGATTTGCACAGTGCGTGTTTATCAAACGTATTGTTCACCGAAACACAAACCCAGAAATTCGATCGTTACAGTGTTGGTTTGTTAATGTAGCAACAGTTACTGTAGCCATCCCGGAATCCAAAACCCAGAATACCACCGTGTTTTTCTCGAGAAAAAGAAAACCTAGATTTTCCCAAGAAAAAGAAAAAAAACATCTCAACCCATCTTCTTTGTCAACCAGTGATATCAATTTGCAAAGAATCTCCAATGAAACCCATCTCAAACAAACAAAACCCATCAACCCGTACCCAAAAACCTAGAAAATCCATTCACCAACCTAGAAATCCATAAAACAACCTGCATAGCAAGCAATGGACGGACATGATTATGAGGATTCCAAGCAAAGCACTGTCGATATGACTGTTTTTGTACGTCTTCTTCAGCAGATGCAAAGTAGTTTTCAAACAATATTGGACTCCATTGTTTCGAAGATTGATGAAATGGGAAATCATGTAGATGAATTGAAGTGCAAGCATGGTGGTGGTTCTCCGGAGTCAGCTGAACACACCGTGATGATGACAAAGCATCATCGGTCGATGGGGGAGAACGGGGAAGAAAGGGGCGATGGGGTGGCGCAAGTTGAAAAAGGTGGAGGAGAAAGAAGGAAAAAATTAGGGTGAAATTTTGAATTTAAAGCTTATCGGGGTTGGGTTGACCAAGTTAACAGAGTTGACCAAAAATACAAAAATATTAGTGGATTGATGTGTTCTCATTGCAGTGAAATGGGACATTCGAAACAAAGGTGTTATGAAATTATTGGCTACCCGGACTGGTGGGACTTTATGAAAAAAATCTTGGAAAAGTATTCAAAAACCTATGGTCCATCTAACGGAAGCAGATCTGGCACAACCCATAGTGAATGTGGCCCATCCAGGTATCATCGAAAATGATTTTGCACACTCTATTATTACAAAGAATAGTACTTGGATAATTGATACAAGTGCATCTAATCACATTACTAGAGATTCCGATAATATAATATGTCATAAACCCTCATTACGAATAGCTATATGCACTGCTAATAGTAGTACCTTCCCCGTTACGGGGGAAAGATTTTTTGTTTTAATTGACACTATTACACTAGATATTGTTCTTATTGTTCCATCTCTTGCGTATAATCTTCTGTCGGTTAGTAAAATCACGACTACCCTTGAGTGCATGGTAATGTTTTGGCCTCTGTTCTATGTTTTTTAAGACATTCTAACCCGGAAGATTACTTGGAATTAACAAAACAAGGGGGGTTAAAACTGGGTCATGCACATCAGACCAGAAGTACGGATCAAGCTCATTCTCTTGTATGGTTGTGGCATCACTACCCAGACATCTTTCATTTGGGTACCTTAAGAAGTTACAACCGTATTTATTTTCGAGTTTAAGTATTTCAAATTTTCAGTGTAAAATTTGTGAATTGGCGAAAAGCCACCGTATTTCCTATTTGCCAAGTTTGCATAATAGTGTAGAACCATTTGCAGTTATTCATTCTGATGTTTGGGGTCTTGCAAAGGTCTCATCTTTTTCTAATGCATGATATTTTGTTACATTTATTGATGAATGTAGTCGGATGACTTGGATATCTCTCCTCCAAAATAAAAGTGAAGTAAGTACGACATTTCAAGAATTTCAGAAAATGGTGTTGACCCAATAGAAACAGTACATTCGTACGCTTCAATCCGATAATGGTACAAAATTTATGGATCAAGTGCTAGGTAATTTTTTACAGTATCATGGAATTTGACATTATAAATCCTGCACATATACTCCACAACAGAATGAATTAACCGAAAGGAAGAACATGCAAATTATGGAAAGAGTTCGTGCTTCACTATTTGGCTTGAATCTACCAAAATACTATTGGGGTGAGGAAGTCAAATCCACTGCGTACTTAATGAATCGAACATCATCTAGTGCAATTGATTTTCAGTCTCCTCAATAGAATATGGAATCTCTTCTCTCGGTTCCTCACCTTCCAAATTTGGAGTCTCGAGTATTTGGTTGTACAGTATATGTCCACATTCCTAAAGTTCTGCGAAGCAAACTAGATCCGTGTGCAAAACGGTGCGTGTTTGTAGGTTACTTGGAGTTTCAGAAAAGATATCGGTGTTATGATCCTCATCATCGAAAGCTACATGTGACCTTGAATGCATCATTTCGAGAATATGAACCCTACTATTCAAGGGGAGTTCCTGGTTCTTCTCTTCAGGGGGAGAGTAAAAATGAAGAGAATGAAGATATATTCGAATTAGAGAAAATAAGACCAAGCTGAGATGATAACTTGGAAGTCAACACAAACCAAAATGATCTCAATAACAATCCCCCATGTCTTTGGAATTACCAACGATTACACCATTAACCGAAGAATCAACCAAGAATGTTTCTCCCCAGTCCCCTCAGGTAACCCTAAATCCTATCCCTCATGAGATAAATAAAATTCCTATCTTAGAAAATAATGTGACCAATAAATACCCACAAATACTAAACCGGGGAGTCCCAAAGAAATAATGTGAACCTGATCCAAAACACAAAACTAAGTACCCCATCAACAACTACATCTCTACCCATAGATTATCAAAATCATATGCATTTACTATTAATCAATTATCCAATGTGTCTATTCCTAGTAATGTACAGGATGCATTAGCAGACCCAAAGTAGACCAAGACGATGAATTAAGAAATGGAGGCACTGCAGAAGAATAACACGTGAGAGCTATGTCAACTACCAACAAGAAAAAAGAAAGTTAGGTGTAAATGGGTGTTCATAATGAAGTTGAAAGCAGATGGGAGTATTGATAGATACAAGGCAAGGTTAGTCGCGAAGGGATACACACAGAAGTATGGAGTGGATTACCAAGAAACATTTGCCCTAGTTGCAAAAATAAACACTATTCGGATTCTCATATTTATAGCAGTGAATCGAGACTGGGCATTACAACAATTCGATGTCAAGAATGTTTTCCTTAATGAAGATCTTGAGGAAGAAGTTTACATGGAGTTACAACCTGGAGTTAAAACCAGGTCCTCATGCGGAAATGAAATATGCAAATTAAAGAAGACATCATATGGTTTGAAGCAGTCCCCCCGGGCATGGTTCGAAAGATTCTCATTCACGATGAAGGAATTCTTTTATAAGCAAAGTAATTCAGATCATACTTTGTTTATAAAACACAAAGAAGGAAAGGTAACAACATTGATAGTATATGTGGATAATATGGTCTTAACGAGGGGTGATTTAGAAGAGAGAAAGACACTACAACGAAACTCGAAATGAAAGATCTTGGACAACTAAATTACTTCTTAGGGATTGAGGTCTCGAGATCAAAAAACAGGGATATATCTTTCACAACGACAATATGTGTTAGATTTATTGGTAGAAACTGGAATGCTTGCATGCAAACCGGTAGATACACCTATGAAAATGAATCACAAACTGGGACAAATAGAAGATCAGACGCCAACGAACAAAGTATGTTATCCATGGCTAGTGGGAAAACTAATATACTTATCACATACTCGACTATACATTGCCTATGCAGTAAGTGTGGTAAGTCAGTTCATGCATTTACCAGGAGAAGAGCATATGGAAGCAGTATATCGGATTTTGAGGTATTTGAAAAGTTCACCATGAGAAGAGCATATGGAAAAAATATACCGGATTTTGAGGTATTTGAAAAGTGCACCAAGAAAAGGACTTCTATTCTAAAAAAGGGAGGTCCAAGATATTAAAGGGTATATAGACATCAGGATATTTTACATTCATAGATTGGGCATGAAATCAGACGGATAGGAGATCGACATCAGGATATTTTACATTCATAGAAGGCAACGTTGTCACTTGGAGAAGTAAGAAGTAGAAAGTGGTCGCAAGGTCAAGTGCAGAAGTGGAATACCGGGGTATGACTCATGGTGTGTGTGAATTATTGTGGATTAAACAGGTATTACAAGACCTTGGAATTGATTATGAAATGCCTATGAGTTTACACTGTGACAATAAGGTAGGTATCAAAATTGCTCATAATCCTGTTCAACATGATCGTACCAAACATATTGAAGTTGACTGACATTTCATTAAGGAGAATCTTGATTGGCAAATTATACAGCTTCCGTTTGTCTGGTCTGAAGATCAGCTAGCCGATATTCTCACAAAGGCAGTCTCCGGAAGAGTGTTTTATGACTCAATTGACAAGTTGAGTTATAATATTGCCTAATCTTTGATAGTTGTGCAGAGAGCTCCCCCAAGTTTTCTGCAATCCAACGGAATTCAGACAGAATTCATAGTTCCAACGAGGAGATAGAAGATGAATCAAACCGAACTGTATTCTACTAAATGAATTATGATTCTCAAGAAAGCACGGTACTTTCCATAATCTTACCTGATCAACAATAAATTTCTTAACATCTACTTCAGTCAGTGCGCTATTGGTTGAGCGTACAACATATGCAACTGGGACCTCACCAGCTTTAGCATCAGGATATCTACAGCAAGTGATGCAAGTAATCAGGGACATGAACATAAGATATAAATGTACATCAAAGTAGTTTTCAAGAGTTCACTGCTGTCAAAGGGAAAAATCCTTGTGTTCAACTTACGGTATGACAACAGCATCCAAGATTTCAGGATGAGAAACTAGCAGCCCTTCCAGTTCTGCAGGTGCAACCTAGTCAAAATCGAACAAGAAAATGTCAGCACAATTCAGTACGTGAGTAATGTTGCAATGTATTTCTAATATTGATATATTTGTACTTCATTTGGCATGATGAACTTGATAACAACTTATCCTGAGTTGGTTTCCTTTGCATGAGCAAATTCAAGATGATTGAGGGTCAACCTTCCAATCAATAATCAAGTGCAATTTATTTTTAATAGTAAATCTATATACCCTTTATAGGATTGAGGTCTATCAATGATACATTTACATCTCATTCTCCACGATTATCTTCACAAAGTACCTAAATTAATCATTTATCATTGAAGAATAAATTCACCATGACAAAAACAACTTCAAGGCTGTTTTTTCTGTGAATTTTTTGTTCAAAGTATGTTTAGTTAAAGTTTTGTATTTTTGTTAATTAATTTCTGTTGTGAAATTTTGTTAATTAAGGTTTTTTTTAGGTTAGATTGTTTAATTAGCAAGTATAATTCCTACACTTTTTGTTGTTAGACAAATTGTTAATTGTTGCGAACTAATTTAAATTATAGAATGGAAAGTAGTGACAATATGGATAAGGTTACCTGGACAAAGGAAATGTTGCATGTATTTTGTGACATATGTATTAAGGTAATTGATTTGGGAATGCGACCTACAACACATTTCGATAACATGGGATGAAAATTTCTGATCGCGTCATTCAAAGAACAAAATGGTCTTTCATTGACCCAAGCTCAATTTAAAAACAAGTGGGATGCCTGCAGGAAAGATTGGAAAATATGGGCAAAACTCATTTCTGAAACTGGGGTGGGTTGGAGTACTGAATTGGAGACAATCTCAGCAACGGATGAGTGGTGGAAAACAAAAATTCAGGTTAAGTTTTATTATGTAAAATATTTAAATATATTTTTCATGTTTCTGAATATCTTATAACAAAATATTTGTATGAATTATGTGTTTTTATAGGAAGTTAAAGCGGCCAAAAAATTTAGGCATGTTGGAATCGAGCCGGAATTGAAGTTCAAATATGACAGAATGTAATGTATTACAACATTATGGCTAACGGAAAGTATGTGTGGGCACCATCATCAGGAGTACAATACGATGGTAATTGGTCTTGGCCTGGTACAAATGACATGGTTGACCTGGAGGGAGGAAGTGGTGATTCGGAAGAGGATAGAAATCCTGCGTCTGACTCAGATATTGCTCGGTTAGTTGGAGGGGTGAACATCTCAAGTAGTAGCAACACACGGAGCAGTGGAAAAAAAAGAGATGGAAGATAATGAGGGTCGCACAAAGAAGAAGAAAAAGAAGAAGAAGAAGACGAAGAAGAAGACAACTAGCATTGGTGTTCAGCTCATGTCAAAGTGGGATTAACTAGTTGACAGTATGTCCAGTAGGAGCAATTCAACCTCTTTGAATATGGATAAGCAAGGGTGTAGCATTAATGAGGTGATGACTGAGATCCATTCTATTCTTAGAATCCGCGATGACCATGATTTCCATGACTTCATAGTAGAAATTATGCTCCAACGTCGGAGGAGAGAAATGTGGGATACTATGGGAACTCTTGAAGAAAAATACGATTGGTTGAAAAGGATGTATGCACGTACTAAACAAAATTAACCTAAGGTATGGTTATTTTTAACATTGTAAATCCTTTTTTTACCGCAATGTTAATTGAATGCAATGTGTGATATTATTGTAATAATTACTTGATAATTGATGTATACTTTCACATTGGCAGATTTATTGCACTGGCAGTTTTGGTAAAATTAGTTTGCAATTTGCGCATCGTTGACGATGAGTTTCGTTGTTGTATTATTACTCGGTATGTAATAATCATTGGTTTCGATGAGTTCTCTTTAGTTAAAACTGTATTTGTATTTCATTGTTATTTGAAAGTTTGTATTTGAAATTTAATTCCCTCGTTACTAGTACGAGATACATAAATCAGTTATATTGTTGCATTAGCATGTGTGGGATAATTTTTTAATTGATAATTTTTTTTCTAATGATGTTAAATTTTTTAATTGTGTTCTTAATATTTTAATTGGTTTATGCTCTTGATCACCAACATGTTTTGCTTAAATGAAATGGAATAAATGTGCAAAAAAAATAAATTATTTTTGGCTAATTGACAAGAAAATAATGCATTTCAATGGATTCTACAATTATGACAAAATGAGACTATTTACTCACATGTTTTGCTTAAATGAAATTATATAAATGTGCATAAAATTTGAATTAATGTTGGGTAAATGACAAGAAATTAATTCATTTCAATGGATTCTACAATTCTGACAAAATGAGACTATTCACTCTTATGTTTTGCGTAACTAAAATGGTACAAATGTGCAGAAAATTTGAATTATTGTTGGGTAAATGACAAAAAAATAATGCATTTCGAAGCCAAAAATTGCATAACCACATGTTTTGAATTACATATTTCTTCAATCACTTTTTCTATATAAATGAGAGTGATTTCCATAACATTTACACTCCCACATATATACATTTGCAAAAACATCTTTTGAAGAGCAACTTCACAAGAGAAACAACATTAACAATTTACAGGTTCATCTTAACTTCTTATACTTTTAATTAATTTTCTGCAAACTTATAAGTTATTTTTGTCTAAGGTGTATTTAAACTTTTTCTTTTCTTTTCATGGAATTTGAAGATATGAATGATCCTTGGTATAACAATATAGTTAACGAAGATTTTGATTCCGATTATGAAAATGTAATGAACTGCGCAGAAGAACAAATTAATTACCAAGTTTCTAAAGCTTATAAAGGTCACAGGTATCATTTCCAAGAGTTTAGGCGTCATGCACAGCCAAATGGTCATGAGAAAGTTTTCAATCGCGCACATTCATCACTACGTAACATGATAGAACGTTCATTTGGTGTATGGAAATAGAGGTGACAAATCTTACAAAACATGCCTGCTTATCCATATAAAACAGATAAACAGAGGTGAAGATTGTGGTTGCATCAATGGCATTGCATAACTACATTAGAAGAAGATCACAAGATGATATTACTTTTGCCGAATATGATCGCAATCCTAATTTTGTTCCTGAAGATATTTTACCAGATATCGTTCCTCGATCAAATCGTTAGAGATCACAGACGCGTTTACGCATGGATTTAGTTCATGATGGAATTGCAAGTAGTTTAATGAGAGAATTAAAAAAAAGTGTTTAATTTAGGTCAGTTATTTCAAACATTGTGTTATTATAATTATTAATAAATATAAAAAATTATTCCAACAAAATATTTATATAAATATGTGTGTGTACATGTGTATTTTTAATTAATTTCACAAGTTGACAGCAATATGAAAAACATGGTAACCAAACACACAAAACTACTTTTCATTAAACTTAACATCAACCATAGTTTTAACCAAACACAAATTTCAGTTACGAACCGTAGCTAAAAACGCTTTTTATAAACCTGTTTTTTTTTCAACCTCAACCATAACAACAACAATTGTACCAAACAGACTCTTAAACTTTCATACAAGCATTTAAAAATAATAGATATACTATATTGGTGGGCTACGAGATGAATTAAATAAAAAAATAAGACAAAAATATTTTAATCTCTAATAATTCATTCTTCAAATAATGACCCAAACTAGAAACACTATAAATAAAAAAACATTATGATGGTTAAAATTACATTAAAAAAACAAATTAAAAAAGCAGCAATGGGTTATTTTATAAAAAAACCACAAGGAAACAACAAAAACTCAATTTGAGAGCTAAATTGAAATTAATAAAAACATTAATAACGATAGCAATAAAAAAAATGCAGACCAAAAAAAAAACAAATACATTATAAATAAAGAGATAAATATAAATCAAGATATTTAATATCATAACATAAATAATTTAACCGATTGTGTTGCATGTATTTTTTATCAAAATAAATTTGTAATAGAAACCAACACACACATAAAATTTATTAAGTAAATAAAATAAATAGTACACAATGTTGTACATATTAAAAATCTTAGAAATAAATCAATATTTATTTATAAAAAACAGATTTAATCTCAATATTTAAAAAAAAAAACAGATTAATCATATTTTTTCATTAAAAACTAAACACTCAATATCATTAAGAAATAATTGCAATTTAAAAAAAATGTTGAATAATAATAAAAACAATCATAGAAAATGGATATTAATAAATCATATAACAAAATTATTCATTTAAAAAAACAAACTATATGATATTGGGCTTCTTAAATTAGGCCCAATGCCTAGCCTATCGAGAAACTACTAGTGCACGGGCTTGTAGGGTCAGCTCCAAGCATGCAAGTCTTTTATTTTTTTAAAAATGAATTGTGTCCGTCCCAATAATTTCAAAACAAATAGCAAATCACTGACATTATTAGATAATGTGTCATGTAAGAACTCCTAAAATTTGGTCATTATAGTGATGAGGAAAATAGGCTTCTAAATATTTTGATAAATGAACTCATTTTCAACATATTTTTTTTCCTCTCAAAATGCCTAGAAAACTATAAACAGAGATAAAAGGAAATAAGAGAAAATGAATAGGATAAGTAATTATCTTGTAAAATTGCTAGAGAGAATAAATGAAACTCTTAAGCCTCTCCCTCCTACTCAGTTAGGGGAAATATGGGTTAGGGGGCTCAATATCATGAAAGGTAGGATGCCATCTGGCCTGCTACAATGACAAGGTTTCCGTTCTTGCTTAAATGGCTCTTAGAATTTCGGTGCTGGAACAAAAACAAAATGTTTTCTAACTTGGAAAAATAATGTAAAGACAGACTTCCTGATGGAATCGTGGGTTAAAATTAGATTTTCTTGACGGAATAACATCTCAAATATCTATTTAACTGAAGCCATCATGTTTGTGCAATCCATTGGCAGGTTATTTCAATAATCCGCAAGCCACAAAAGATACCATAGATGAAAAGGGCTGGGTCCATACTGGAGATATTGGATATTTTGATGAAGATGGACAGCTTTTTGTAGTCGATCGGATTAAAGAGCTCGTCAAGTATAAAGGCTTTCAGGTTCTGTCTAGTGAAGGAAATTCATAACTATTTGTAAATTTGTTTATTGCCTGTAGAAATACATTTTAACATTGCTCACGTACTGAATTGTGCTGACATTTTCTTGTTCGATTTTGACTAGGTTGCACCTGCAGAACTGGTAGGGCTGCTAGTTTCTCATCCTGAAATCTTGGATGCTGCTGTCATCCCGTAAGTTGAACACAAGGATTTGTCCCTTTGACAGCAGTGAACTCTTGAAAACTACTTTGATGTACATTTATATCTAATGTTCATGTCCCTGATTACTTGCAACACTTGCTGTAGATATCCTGATGCTGAAGCTGGTGAGGTCCCAGTTGCATATGTTGTGCGCTCACCCAATAGCGCACTGACTGAAGTAGATGTTAAGAAATTTATTGCTGATCAGGTAAGATTATGGAAAGTACCGTGCTTTCTTGAGAATAATAATTCATCTAGTAGAATACAGTTCGGTTTGATTCATCTTCTATCTCCTCGTTGGAACTATGAATTCTGTCTGAGTTCCGTTGGATTGGAGAAAACTTGGGGGAACTCTCTCTGCACAACTATCAAAGATTAGGCTATATTATAACTTTTAGATTATGTTTTCTAAAATGAATTCATGCCATATAGTTCTCAAAGCTCTGCTGCCGTTGCTCGTTCAAAAAATGACATCTTTTTTCTTTATTTTTTCTTCTATGATTGGATTACATTTTAATTTTTACTCTGACAAGTACGCCATGGTCAACACTTTGTTCAGCTCGCCATCGACCCCTTTTCTCTGTTTTGCAGGTTGCACCGTTCAAAAGATTGCGGAAGGTGACTTTCGTAAATAGTGTGCCTAAATCAGCTTCAGGAAAAATCCTCGGAAAAGCGCTCATCGAGCAAGTAAAATCCAAGATATGAGGTTCTACGATCCATTTGCGAATACTTGTTGCAAATCAATTGCCTCTAGCTTGCAGGAAAATCACCCTGGATTCTTGACATGGCTTCCATTTCTCTTCTTGTTGTTCAATGAAAAAGGATTTATTTTTAAGATTTCTAGTTACTAAGCAAGTTAGTTTCTCAACATGTCATGGAAGTTGTTATCAGTCTCAAGTAATATGTTGTTCTTCAGGTGTTGGCCAGGGCTTACTTCAGGCTTTAGGATTCATTTGATGTGGCAAGTGTTCTCAAAGTTATAGGTCCCGTTTGTTTGCTGGAAAGTGGTTTTCTTTTGGAAATTGAATTCCGGGAAAAGTGAATTCCGATGTTTGACAGTGTTATGGAAAATGAACTGGAAAACACTTTTCAGTGTTTGTTTGTGTTATGAAAAATGAACTGGAAAATAATGTATTAATAATTACTTTTTTCAAGTTTATCCTATGCATATTAAAATTTAATCACTTTAAATAAAAAAAATGAAATCAAATAAGTATAATGATGAATTTATTTTATTATATCCTATATTCATACATAGCTTATTTTATAAAATATTACAATATATGTCATATCATATTATAGAGAAATAAGTTTGTTAAATATTTTGTAAGTAAAAATCATTCAATTTTAAAAGCTTAAAATAATTTGTTTTTTCATATTAAGAAAGCCAAATTAGTTTATGTTGAGAGTTATATGTTTGGGTTTTTGTTTTTGGTATGAAGTATTTTTGAAAAGATAAATAGATACAACAATATTTTGATGGGTATTTTAGATAAAAAAAAAATGGGTAAAGGCAATTATCCCTTTAATATCTATAAAATAAACATCAAGAAATAAATATTTATACCTAACATCAAGAAATAAATAGTCATGCATAAATATTAAGTTTCGATCATTGACATACATAATAGTTCAAATTACAAACATAAATATAGAATTCTCCGAATTAAACAAGTAAACATACTTGTCAAATAAAAAACATAGTCTTAAACCAAACTTTGAACATTTTCAAACCATCTTAGCAGGCCTGTTGTAGCGTTGGGTGACAAAGTTTTGAACCCAAAGTTTCCTCAAATTAGCATTTTTTTACCATAAATGCTTTTGCCAACATTTCATTTTGGACCAAATAATCAAATGCATCCACAAGAGTTATCTCATCAAAGCCTTCAACTTTCCTCACTGCCGCATACAACGCACTAACATCAAATTGATTTTTGCTGAGACTTTTATTTACAAATGCTACATCTCCAATCTGTTTAGACAACTTCTCAACACCATCATTTTCATACATGCGGCTTCTCTTTCTATGTCGTCTCTTTTGTGTACTAGAGGAAGATGTCCCTTTTCCCTTTGAAGTTTCATCATATTCACCTTCATTTTCATTGGAAATTGATTGAACTTCAGTGTTCTCTTCCAAGTTGACATCAGCATATGATTTGGCATAATTTCCGGTTGCCATGTCTTTTCCAACAACAATTGTCATTACCTCATACAAATCAAGTTTTTTGTTCAGATACTTGTCATGATTGGGATGTGCCTGTTCATAACGTATAGAATATGCAATTTTTTTAGTTCATTGTATAACATTGTAGAAACAAAAGTAAATATAAAAATTACAAAGAGTATAATATTTATCATACCTTCACTTCTTCATCATATACATCTTTCGAAATTGTAATCATCTTCAAACAATCATCCCAGCCAAAACCACTTTTATTTTTAGGATTGGTTATTATTCCCCATTCTTTTTTCACAGTTTTGAGATGATTTTCCACATGTTTAGGCTCGCATTGCACATTGAACGTTGCACTGATTTCTGTAGCCACCTTAACAAAAGATTCTGCTTTAAAGGTGGAAGAAGGTTTGTTTCCTTTAAGTGCCTCATCAGCTAATAACTCAAGCAGCATGTTAGACATGGGCTTAGTCCATTTGAAATGCTTGCCCTTGCCTTTGCATTTTTCATTCTGTGTTAAACTTATTTCTACAAAAAAGAAATTACAAATTTATACAAAATCATACAATATTTCGATTTAATACATTTCATATAAACACTGAAGCAAGACATAAGAAAAACAAACATATATGATTAACACTCAATTACAAGTTTCTTTGAGTGTTATAATCATTCCACATGGTTGAGGCAATCATTTCTCTTTTTGATATCCACTCCCTATTCTCTTCCCTTTCCTCCCGTTGACTGAAGTACATTGTTCGTCTAATTGGTTCACTAACCGGACATATTTCTTCCATAATAAAGTCATAAGGATCAACCCCCATTATGTGATTATGAATAATACAACATGCAAGCACAACATCTACTTGTGTTTCATAAGACCAAAAAGATTTTCCATCAATTGATCTAAAACAACTGTTCAAAATACCAAACCCTCGCTCAATCACGGCTCCCAATGAAGAGTGTCGAAGATTAAATAGCTCCTTTTCATTTTCTGGTGCACGGTCTGTAAACTCATTCAAGTGATATCGAACTCCACGAAAAGGAGAAATGACTCCTTTTCGAATACCGTAACCAGCATGACCAAGATAACATTTCCCTACAAATTAAAAAAAAACCCTATTACTATCTTCATGTAGTAAGACATTTTATATGTTTATGCATATAATACATATTTTATTATATACCTTCTGAAATTTTAAAACCATCAGATCTTGATAATGCATCAGCTAAAACCCGTGAATCATGAGCACTTCCTTCCCAGCCAGCTAAAACATATAAAAGCTTCAAATCAAAAGTTATAGCTGCTAAAATATTTTGTGTTGTTCCTTCTTTTTGTCCTCGAAACTTTCCTTGAATCTCAACAGGAACATTTGCAGGAACATGGGTACCATCAATTGCTCCCACACAATCCTATATAAACATGACAACATAAATTATAACCTTTTCTTCTTAATGTAATTAATTAATTCATTAAAATATTGGTATTGTGTTCATACCTTAAAATAAGGATAGGATCTTCTATTATTCATTATCTCTACTGTAATTGTATCCTCTGGATCTTTAATAAGGTGTTTGTACAACTTAAGAATTGCTTTTAAGACAATTCTAAAGTAACGATGGATAGTTTCAACAGACCTATAATATCTACCACTAACAACCCTAAATCTTTGGTTATGGCCTACAATTTGTAAGAACACAATTACTTGCTCCCTAATAGACACATTTTGAGTTGATCGTAATAGGTTACGGCTTGTGAGAAGATCACACAATCTATATAACACAATAGGTTTCATACAAATTTGTTCAACGCAATGTCGATCACCTCGATTCAAAATGCTGTCAATATAGGATTCTCGTTGAGAAATTGCATTTATACGTGGTTCTCTTGGTATATAAATTTTATTTATTTCTTCTTCAATTATAGATTCCCATGCAGCTATCACAGCAACAGCTGCTCCCATGCATACTGCATTAATTATTTTACTGTCCATAAAATGAAAGTGTAGTTTTCTGGTAACAATACCTAAAAATATAGGGAAATCAATATTAAGAAAAGCATATCAAATATTTACACAATCAATACAATGAATTATGTTCAAAGAAGCTGACAACATACAATTCATAAGTTCACAATGATCAATAATCATGCTTTTAAATGACGGCTTTTGATGAAAGTGACGGCTTTTGAAATCATGCTTTGCCTTAACATTGGACCAAATATCCATTAGAGTAGGCTTTGTGACTAATGTATTAGCTAATAAGTTGCCTACATAAATCTCTTTAGGCTTCTCTTATGGTATTCACAACTCTTTCAATAGTCTTCGAAGTCATATGGAATGACAAACACATGATGTATTAGCTATGTTTTGCACTTCACAAGCAAATAATGTAACTATATAATTATTTTTAAAAATAAAATAAAAATTATTACACTTATAATTGGGCTGCAATTACTATATTCTTTTGTTTCTAAGGGAAATACACACAAATTCTTTTGGTTAACTCGTCAACTTTGCTTCTTCACACACATCTTATTTATTTTTTTATTTTTTATTTTTGGCTAGATTTTGTTGTTTGGATTAATTTGTTGAGACAAGAGAGAAATGGGGTATTGGAAATCAAAGGTTCTGCCGAAGATCAAGAAGGTTTTTGAGAAGGACAGTGCCAAGAAGGCATTGCATTGAGCTACCAAGACCTTCGATGAATCTAAGGTCCTCTCTCTTACTTGAGTTTCTTCTTTTCTCGACAACAATATTATAGCTAGCAAGAACCAAGCTTACAAATTATTTTCTGTATATTTTATTGTGAACTTGCAATATCTCGATCGTTTGCTTTAATAGGAAGAAATCAGTAAGGAGTTTGAAGAGAAGAAGACTGAACTTATATACATATACATATACATATAATATGTATATGTATATACACACAAACACACACATGCATAAATCTACCTATATATTTTATACATGAAACAAAAAACTAACATGTTCTTGTAAATTGATTGACCTGAAACAGACCTTAGTTAAGGATCCCAAAGAAGCAGGATTAAAGAAGCAATCTACTTCAGTTCAGAAGTTCCTCTATGAGCTTGTTTCTAGGTTTAATTCCTACTATTCAACATAACACTTCTAGAATATTGAACACTAAATCTAAATGGTACCTAATTGATCTCAAACATCTGATGCAAAATTATTGAAAGTTCTTTTCGAAGTAACATACCATTAATAAAACACCTGAATCCACAAACAAATCAAAAGATCATACAAACAATGGTACTTTTAACATACCAAGGAATTTGCTTCAATGATTTGGCTACATTCCAGCCTAAACATAAAATTTAATTGGCAACCTGGGCTTTGGCTACATTCCAGCCTAAACAGCTACTGTAATTGGCATCCCAACACAATTGCTTTAATTTCAGGTTTTTAAACTTTGCTACTGGTTCTGCCATGTTTTCCCACCCGTGTATTTTACCAATGCTTACACCATTAATCGAAATATCAACTAGGAATGTCTCTCCCTAGTCCCCTCAGGTAACCCTAAATCCTATCCCTAATGAGATAAATAAAATTCATGTCTAAGAAAATAATGTGACCAATAAATACCCACAAAGACTAAACCGGGGAGTCCCAAAGAAATAGTATGAACCTGATCCAAAACACAAAACTAAGTACCCCATCAACAACTATATATCTACCAATAGATTATCAAAATTATATGCATTTAATATTAATCAATTATCTAATAATAGTATGTTAGTATGAGAATGAAGTAACATGTTTAATCCAGGGACCATGACCATATAATAGGCAACCAAGTGCCTTTTGGTATTCATGCTTTTTGGCATTACTATCATTTGGTATTCCTATATTATCCCATCACTAAAATAGGAATAACCCCTCAATCTCTACACATTAAAGGACCACACCCTATTAGATACATTAAAACCCAATTGCCTAAAAATACTTAGCAGATCATTTTAATTAGGCTTTATCTTATTTGACAGTCCACAAACACATAAGTATTCTCATATCTACCATAGTAATCACCACCACGGTCAGATCTGATGCTTTTAATCTTTTTACTGAGTTGATTTTTAACTTCAACCTTATAGCATTTGAACACATCTAGTGACTGATTTTTTCACTTATGAGATATACATAGCCATATCTGGAAAAATCATCTATGAACGTTATGAAATATTGTTGAGCATTCCCAGTGACCATAGAAATGACTCTCAAAAATCCATATGTATTAGTTCTAAGATGTCCATAGTCTTATTGGTTACAAATCTCCTTGTATTGGTTGGTTTACCCTTAATACAATTAACACAAATGTCAAAATTTGTAAAAGGGATTGAGAATTTCATTTGACATAAGTCTCTCTATTCTCTTTTTAGAGATATGACCTAATCGTTTGTGCCATAATACACCTGAATTCTCGGTAGTTAATTTTTTCTTCGTACCGCGTGTACTTAATTGCAGGGATTCATTAAATGAAGCAATTGTATCAATCAAATAAAGATTATCATAACCAGATAAAGAACCGAAACCAGATAATTTGGAATAATAAAACAAACTAAATTTTCCATTTCCGAATGAACAAGAATAACTAGATTTGTCCAAAGTAGAAATAGAAATCAAATTCCATCTAAAAGATGGTACAATAAAAGTTTCGTTAAGATCCAAATAAAGTCCGGTCTTTAAAAATAATCTAAATTTTCCAATTGCCTCAACTTCAACCTTCTTTCCATCGCCTACATAGATGTATCTTTCAACATCATTTGGCTTTTGGCAACTCAGGCAACCCTGCATAGACACACTGATGTGAGTTGTTGCACCATAATCTAACCACCACGTGTGTCTTGGTATCGAAGTCAAATTAACTTCAAAACAAACCAAAGCAAAACGCATACCTTTCTTAGCACGCCAAGCGTGATAGTTGGTTCATTGCTTCTTTTTATGCCTTTCAGCGCCACAAAAGAAACAACTAGTACTGATTGAATCATTTGATTTCGTTAATTGTTTCTTTTGGGGTACTATACCTGCAACTTCCTTAGTGTTTTTTTTTCTTCCCTTTTCTTTAAAGGCAGAGGCTAAGTGAGTACTCTCTGTCCTATCTTGCTTAAGCCTTTTCTCTTCCTGGACACAATGTGAGATGAGCTCATTCAAAGACCAAGTCTCTTTCTGACAATTGTAGCTCGCCTTAAATTGGTTAAACTGTGTAGGAAGGGATATTAAAACCAGATGCACTAGCAAGTCCTTAGAGAGTTCAAGCTGAAGTGTTTTGATCTTGGAAGCAAGATGAGACATCTCCAAAATGTACTCCGTTACATTGCCTTTGCCTTTATACTTCATTGAAATGAGACTTGTCAAGAGCGTACTGATTTCAACCTTTTCGTTCTTGACAAATCTCTTTTCAATATTAGCAAGGAATTCCTTAACGGTTGTGATTTGATCAGACATTATGCCCCTAAATGCTTCTGGAATGACTCTCTTCATGATCATCATACACATGCAATTTGATTTCTCCCACCTTTCCATATCCCTCTTTTCATCAGAGGTATTTTCATCCGTAAGTGGTGGGGGAGAATCAGTCCTTAACACAAGGTCGAGATCCATAACTCCAAGAACAATCAAAAGATTGTCTTTCCAAGACTTGAAGTTAGAGCTATTAAGCATAGGAATTGAGTTGATACTGGCAGTTATATTAGCAGGATTAACCGCTGAAAAGAAAACAACAACAATTGAAAACATGCTCATGTACTAAACTTATCTTAAAAGAAAAATTAATTCAAATAAAGGTAAAACCCATCTTAAGATATTGGGCACTCCAATAATATTTTATCTTTGGATAAAAGATTAACTTGTAAGTGATATCTTAATGTAGTGATCAAACATTGATAATAAGAACATGTCAAAAACATAAATCATCCTTTGGGTCGATTAATTATTCACATGTAAAATCAAATAATCATCACATGTTGATTACTACAAGTGTACATGCATTTATTTTAAATATTGACCTTCCTTTGGGCCGATCAATAAGAACATAACTCGCATACACATAACCCTTTATATTTCAAAATGAAATTAATCTCCACAAAAGAGGTCACTTTGGTGACATATTGTTTTAATTAACTCATTTCAAAATATATATCAATATACCAATATTTGAAAAATAAATTTGCATTTTTTTTTACAAAGTCAACTGTTGACTTTGACCATTGACCTTGCGGCTGGACCGGGTCAGACCAACTTGGATCCTAAACTAGCCTGCTGAATCTATATTTTATTATGGGTTTAAATTTTCCGCGGGATGAAGCCCATAATATAAAATATTTTATGTGGGTCTGAAGCCCATAACTAATGTTTATTTGCTATGAGCCCAAGCCCACAGGCCATAAAAATTATAGCCCATGAAAAGGCTGAAAGCGCCTCGCAGCTGTTACAAAAATTTGTAACAACTACTGTTGAATTATATTAATTAACTGGCAGCCGAAGGGTTGCCGATCAATTATTGTCTTAAAGGCTTGGCAGCTCTTACAAAATTTGTAACAGTTGCCCCTATAACAGCTGCCCCTATCGTTTCAGTTTCTTTTTTTTTTAGAGTTGCCAATGGCCAACATTGTCACCGGAGATGGCCATGATTTTCTTACACTGGCAGCCTATGGGCTGCCAGTTTGAATTCTTCATCTTCATAGACTAGCTAATGGGATTTCCTTATACCGGCATTCACACTGGCATGCAAATAGATATATAAGAACATATACTGGTAGCCTGCTGGTGCCAGTTTATTTCTTCAACTAGTAGCCAAAAAAACTGCTCTTCTCTAAGTGGTTTCCTAATAATTCAACACGAAATGGCTCTGATATCACTTGTTACATCTAACATTTCACAGCATAAAGAAATGATATTCATGTCAAATTATCAAGAACAGATAAACGATGAAGCAGAAGCGTACCTGAATCCATATCAGGAAGTCGCTATCTAGAGTTGAACGGATGACCTTCCATATTAACACATACTCCTTTGAGAGCCCTTTTGTTCTCTCTACCTTAACCTTAGTTTTCTGGCTGCCAGTTTCACCATATATATATATATATGTATGTATATAAAAGCATGCAAATAGATATATAAGAACATGTACTGGCAGCCTGCAGGTTGCCAGTTTATTTCTTCAACTAACGGCAAAAAAAATGGCTCTTCTCTAATTGGTTTCCTAATAATTCAACATGAAATGACTCTGATATCACTTGTTAGATCTACCATTTCACATCATAAAGAAATGATATTCATGTCAAATTATCAAGAACAGATAAACGATAAAGCGAAAGCGTACATGAATCCATATCAGAAAGTTGCTATCTAGAGTCGTACGAATGACCTTCCAGATTAACACACTCCTTTGAGAGCCCTTTTGTTCTCTCTACCTTAACCTTAGTTTTCTCTCTGATAATGGGATGTCAGTATGAGAATGAAGTAACACGTGTAATTCGGGGACCATGACCATATATATAGGCAACCGTATTCATGCTTTTTGGCATTCCTACCCTTTGGTATTCCTATTTTTGCCCATCACTAAAATAGGATTAACCCCTCAATCTCTACACATTAAAGGTCCACACCCTATTAGATACATTAAAACCCAATTGCCTAAAAATACTTAGCAGATTATTTTAATTAGGCTTTACCTTATTTGACAGTCCACAAACACATAATTATTCTCATATAAGCCCAACGTTGGATTAATGATCCAGCAATTGATAGATATAAGGCAAGGTTAGTCGCGAAGGGATACACGCAGAAGTATAGAGTGAATTACCATGAAACATTTTCCCTAGTTGCAAAAATAAACACTATCCGGTTTCTCATATCTATAGCAGTGAATCAAGACTGAGCATTACAACAATTCGATGGCAAGAATACTTTCCTTAATGGGGATCTTGAGGAAGAAGTTTACATGGAGTTAAACCAGGTCCTCATGCGGAAATGAAGTATGTAAATTAAAGAAGACATTATATGGTTTGAAGCAGTCCCCTCGGGCATGGTTCGGAAGATTCTCATCCATGATGAAGGAATTCATTTATAAGGAAAGTAATTCAGATCATACTTTGTTTATAAAACACAAAGAAGGAAAGGTAACAACATTGATAGTATATGTGGATGATATAGTCTTAACGGGGGATGATTTAGAAGAGAGAAAGACACTACAACGGTTTCTAACATCGAAATTCGAAATGAAAGATCTTGGACAACTAAAGTACTTGTTAGGGATTGAGGTCTCAAGATCAAAAAACAGGGATATGTCTTTCACATCAAAAATATGTGTTAGATTTATTGACAGAAACTGGAATGCTTACATGTAAACTAGTAGATAGACTTATGAAAATGAATCATAAACTAGGACAAATAGAAGATCAAACGCCAACAAACAAAGGATGTTATCAGTGGCTAGTGGAAAAACTAATATACTTATCACATACTCGACCAGACATTGCCTATGCAGTAAGTGTGGTAAGTCAGTTCATGCATTTACCAGGAGAAGAGCATATGGAAGCAGTATATCGGATTTTGAGGTATATGAACAGTTCACCACGAGAAGAGTATATGGAAGCAGTATACCGGATTTTGAGGTATATGAAAAGTGCACCAAGAAGAGGACTTCTATTCTAAAAAAGGGAGCTCTAAGATATTAAAGGGTATATAAACTCAGATTGGGCAGGAAATTAGACAAATAGGAGATTGACATCACGATATTTTACATTCATAGAAGGCAACCTTGTCACTTGGAGAAGAAGCAGAAAGTGGTCGCAAGGTCAAGTGCAAAAGCGGAATACCGGGGTATGGCTCATGGTGTGTGTGAATTATTGTGGATTAAACAAGTATTACAAGACTTTGGAATTGATTATCAGATGCCTATGAGTATACACTATGACAATAAGGTAGGTATTGAAAATTGCTCATAATCCTGTTCAACATGATCGTACCAAACATGTTGAAGTCGACTACCATTTCATTAAGGAGAATCTTGATCGGAAAATTATACAACTTCTGTTTCTCCACTCTGAAGATCAACTAGCCGATATTCTCACAAAGGTAGTCTCTAGAAGAGCATTCTATGACTCAATTGACAAGTTGGGCTTGATAAATATCTACGCTCCAACTTGAGGGGGAGTGTTAAAATATGACCGTTAATTTCCTGATTTGGACATTATGTAAAGTAGAGATAAAATAGTTTTGTATTTAGCTATTTTAGTCTTGTAACTTCTCTATAAATTAGCTCTCAAATGTAGAAGAAAATATACTGAATATAGAAATTAATTGTATTTTGAAAGCTTACAACTCTCTAGTAAGAGAAAGTCTCGTGCACCCAAAGCTGCAACATGACTAGTCATCTTCAAATTGTCATGGTCATGAAGTAGGCAGTGCATGAATTGGATGACAAAGCAACCATCAAGAAACATCATCTTGGTAAATTCTGTCATGTCATTGAGTTCAACTGATCCATCCCCATCATAGCATCTCCTCGCTTCTTCAACCACATCTACCACGATTTTGTAAAAATCTCCAATGTGTTTCGTACTCTGTTGCACAAATGTGCGCACAATATTGACTTTAGACTTCTCCATCTCTTGGAGAAGACGAGGGATGACGGCCAGGTCTATGAGGGGGAGAGGGAGGTGAGGTGAGGGAGGGTTTCAAACGGTTGAGGGAGGGAGGGAGAAGATGACTGAGGGAGGTGAGGGTGAGGGTGAGGGAGGGACAAGCAAACGACCCATGACAAGTTGTCCGAGACAACTTTTGCAGTCAATTTCGTGCCACATATGTAAAAGCATCTGAAATCAGTTTTAGTGTGGGATCTATAGTTAAAAACTGGGTCCTTGTTTGGATATATTTATTTCAGCTCTGCGGTTTAACGCAGCGTGAACTGTGGAGCCAAACGGCCACAAAGAAGGCAAGCTTTACAAAATAGAAAAAAGAAAAGAAATGATAACCCATTGATAAGATATATTGTAACTATATATATATATGTTGACATTTATGGCACATTTTGACTTCTTACACCATCGTAATCATATAAATTAATTTCTTTCACGAAGTGTTTTTAGCCAAATGCCATTCTATTTTTCTTCTCTGGTCTCCACGATGTTATACTCGTATCCAAGGAAAGTTTGTGCTGCGAAAGTCGTCATCATTTTTGTTTTATTTTTCTTTTCTATTTAAGTATTAATTTTTATTTTTTTATTCAAGTTAATTTTTCAAATGCATGTTTATATATACAACTAAGTGTGCATCAATATTATACTCTTGTTTTTTTTTATCAAGTATTTGTATTTTTTTCTCGCTTTTCTTAAATATCTATACTTTTTTAAAAATTTCATTTGAGTGCATTGCTTTTAAATACCATATTACTATATATATAATAGGCGTGGGGAAAACACTGTAGCTTTCCCCATGCCAATATATATGTGTATATATATATATATATATATATATATATATATATATAATATTACTATATTCTTTTGGTGTTTTTGTTCTTTTTGGACAAAAATAATCAATATTTTATTTATTTATGTTTTTAGATTTTATTTTTATTTTTTTTCATTTTTTTGTACTTATCAATCTGAAATTTTAATTTATGTCGGTTACATTGTATTTTATTTTTAAATTTGTTATTATTATTTTCTGTTCCTAAAAAACACTGTAGTAATCTACAGTGTTTTTCTTGCGCCATGATAAAGGATATATATATATATATATATATATATTATTAACTATACAATAAAACACGTCCCGGTTTTACTGTGCTAATTTACAATAACACCTACTATTAATATATATTTTCGTGAAAGACAAACGGTTGTTGAGGTAGCCGAGATGGTCTAAAGAGCGTCAAATTAAGGTCCCCTTCGAGGGCATGGGTTTGAATCTTACTCTAAACACATTTCTTTTTAGCGAATCCACATTAAAATTAGATTTAATATATATTTTCGAGAAAGATGAACGAATGTTGAGGTGGCCGAGCGGGTTTATGAGGCGGGAGACAAAAATTATGTTCGAGAGATTGGGGTTCAAGTCCACTCTTGACAGATTTCTATTTTACTTAAAAATATGATTAATTTTTTTAATGATTATGGTAATTTTCTTGCTTTTTTAATGATTATAATAATTTTATGTTGTTTATTTCGTTGAAACCTATTAAACAGATAAATTTATATCGATTTAAAATTCATATATTTTATAGAAAACTTGCACATCACAGGAATTCTGCACAAATTTATCATTTTAACCAAAAAAAATATTATAAAAAAACAATTAAAAAAATTTTGTGTTGAAAAAAATAGGGTACCACCCACGACGAGGCGCGCGACATTGGCTAGTTATTATATACAGCAAAACAAAATATGGTAAACTTAAATAGAAAAGACAAAATATGAACAATGATTGATTAAAAGTGGTTTTATTATTATTATTATTAACAGCTAGTTAAAATTATTTTCAAATAAAATTATTTTCAAACCATTTGCACTTACCGAAAGTAACCATACTTCACAGATTTAATTAAACACAAAATTATACTTATGATTAAAGGTTCTTTTTAAGAATTTTGTTCATCAAATTGTTCAAGTAATTCTGTTTTTGATGATTAACGGTAGTTTTAGATAAGTTTATATACAATAAAAGTTGTTTTTCTCAAATAATTCTAAGGATTTGAATAGCAAAATAAAATAAAATAACAAACCAAAGATTGTGAGGCATCATGTTTATCACAAGGTTATCAATACCATTTTGTTTCGGCCGAAACATTTCGTATCAATCAAAAATACAAGACAAAATGATGTCATTTTTGTTTCGATTTAAATTCTGATTTGATAGGCCACGACGTTCCAACAGAAGGGCTAAACCAAATCCCAAATATTTGGCATGCGATAGCGAACGTGGGCAATTAGAGAGATATGCAAGAGTGGGGAGCAGTTGAAGACAATGCCAGCTGCGAGCAAAACGTGGGAATGATTGTGGCAGTTACTTATTTAATTTTTATTGTAATTCTTTAATTCAATGTTGCTATTTGATATTCAGTTATTTTTTCTTCAGCAAATTCGATGTAGCATTGGCTTATATAAAGAAGCCAAGAACCTTATTTGAATTCAAGAAAAGATTTGTTAAATATTGGCTCATTCTCGCTAGAAGAGAAACCCTTTTATTTCCTGTTATTCATTACAACAATTAACAGGAGCCTATCATTGGTATCAGAGCACTTATGGGGACCAATAAGGAACGCATTGAACAATTGGAAGCTGGACTTGGAGGAGTGCAGGACAAACTCGATAGCTTGGAACAAGGTATGAGCGACAAGCTTCAACACTTGGAAGAGACCATTAACCGTCTCGCGAATGTCATGCTTATTATAAAAACTTGTCGAAACATTAAAAGAAATTCATTACTAAAAAGCACATCAATTATTATAAAATCCCAAATAAAAACAATAAATACATATGTAAAATAAAAGACTTAACGATACTTTTGATGCACAATCACACCCCAACTTAGATTTTGCTAGTCCTCAAGCAAAACAAAACATAAAACCTTTGAAATAAAAATAATAATAACCATAATTAGGTTTGACTCATCACACTTGAAGGACCTATCATGCAAACATTGATATCTTCAACTTGGTGTATACACAATAGCGAATAAAGAAAAATAAACATACTCACATTCTCTAAATCAAATATCCATACAAAATTCCAAATTCAATCGTATTTATCATGCAACCAACATAATTAATTCATGCGAAAACTCGACTTGTAATCTTCCCTTCTTTCCACTACAAACAAGGTAGCAAAGTAGAGAAATAACTATCTATCTATCTATATATATATATTTCTTTTTTTTCTTTTTTTTTCTTTTGTGTGAACTTCATTTGTTCTTTTTCTTTAAGTGGTGACTTCCCTTTTGACGCGAATACAAACATTTGTGATGAATGCACCCGGTTACTCACAAAGTCACAAACTTAAAGTGCTTTGCATACTCATATTTCAAGCTGCCGTTTGACGTAAAGATAAACATTTGTGATGAATACCCCTAGTTACTGAGCAACTCAAAACATTGGAGTAGGTTGAACTTTGCACACATCTATTTATTTAATTATTACTCTATTTACTTAAACCTTGTTTAGGACTAGATTAAAAGGGATGATCACAAGTAAAGCATCACACTCATCTTTTATGCATGATCACACAACTCACAATTTTTTAAGGAAAGATGTACTTCAATAATCTTAAAGAAAAACAAAATATGTTATATCTTGCTTTATAAGATATTATCTATCCCAAATTAAAGCATGCAATGTTCAACACAATAATGAATCCAAAAATGTAATGTTGATCCTAATTAAGTCTCACTCACATACAAATGCATTTTTTTCCTTTCAAACAAGTATGGCCATCTCAAGCATTCAACACAATCAAATATCCAAAATTAATTTTTTTCATTATCCTTAATGTAAAAAAAAAAAGATGAGAATAAAGATTAGAAAACTGTTACTCCCTTTTTTTTTCCAAGGATGAATGTCTGATTGAATTGGACATGAGCTGACTTCTTGCTTGAGCTTTTTTTCTTCTTCTTTTTTTTTAACCTGCATATCACAACTAAAAGAGAATATCAAACCATTTTTTTTTGAAAATAAACAAAACCTCATACCCCCCAACTTAAAATAATGCATTGTCCCTAATGCATGAACAAGTAAATAAGAGTTGGAAGAATAAGAGAGAGACAGAGAAAAACAAAAATAAATAAAAACACATTAATTCTGATACTGCAATGGCATTGGATCTTCAAGATCCAATGTCTCAACTTCAATCACAAAGTTTTCAAGATAAGGTTTCAATCGATGACTATTTACTGTGTAAACATTTCCATTCTTATGATTTTCTACCTCAACAGCACCATGCTCAGAGATGGATTTAATCACAAATGGACCAATCCATTTTGTTCTCAACTTCCCAAGAAAGAGATGTAATCGTGAATTATACAAGAGAACCTTTTGACCAACATGAAAGGATTTTCTAAGTATATGTTTATCATGCAAAGTTTTCATCTTATGTTTTGAAATTTTTGCATTTTCGAATGCATCATTTCTCAACTCCTCTAATTCATCCAATTGAAGTTTTCTATTTTTTCCAATCTCATTTTCATTGTCATTGAATTGCCGAATGGCCCAATATGCACGGTGCTCAATCTCAACAGGGAGATGACAAGACTTTCCATAAACTAGCCTATAAGGAGACATTCCTAAAGAGGTCTTGTAAGCAGTGCGATATGCCCACAAAGCATCGACTAGTCGTAAGGACCAATCTTTACGGTTTGGGTTGACTGTTTTCTCTAAAATGTTCTTGATTTCCCTATTTGCCAACTCAGCTTGGCCATTAGTCTGTGGGTGATAAGGGGTACTGACCTTGTGAATCACACCATCTTTTCTCATCAAAATCCCAACGGGCTTGTTACAAAAATGTTTTCCCCCATCACTAATCATAGCCCTGGGCATGACAAAACGAGAGAAAATATGTTCTTTCAAGAATTTGACCACCACTCAATGGTCATTGGTTCGAGATGCAATGGCCTCCACCCTTTTAGACACATAATCAACAACAACCAGGATGAATTGGTAACCAAATGAACTTGGAAAAGAATCAATCCCCCAACAATCAAATATTTCAAAAACAAGAATGGGGTTAAAGGGCATCATGTGACGCCGAGTGAGGTTACCTAGGCGTTGACATCGATCACATGCAACACAGAAGACATGGACATCTTTAAACATGGTGGCCCAATAAAAACCACACTGCAAGATCTTGGCAGTGGTTTTCTTGGAAGAGAAATGCCCACCACAGGCTAATGCATGACAAAAATTAATGACACTTGGAATTTCATGATCAGGGATGCACCGCCTAACAATTTGGTCAGGGCAATATTTAAATAGGTAGGGGTCATCCCAAAAAAAGGTACGCACGTTGCGCAAGAATTTATGTTTGTCAAGTTTAGACTAATGAGAAGGAATCTGACTTGTGGCTAGGTAATTTGCTATGTCAGCATACCATGGAGAGCCAATGTAGGAGACATTACCTGCAAAAAATAAATTTTCATCAACAAAGAGTTCATTTATTGGAGATTCATCTACTATGTTCTCATAGCTTGAAAGACGGGATAAATGATCAGCCACTACATTCTCTACTCCCTTTTTATCTCGAATTTCAAGGTTAAACTCTTGGAGTAGGAGGATCCATCAAATCAAACATGGCTTGGAATCTTGTTTTGTGAGCAAGTATTTCAATGCTGCATGATCAGTGAAAACAATAACAAGAGATCCAACCAAATAAGACCAAAACTTGTCTAAAGCAAATACCACAGCTAAGAGTTCTTTTTCAGTTGTAGTGTAATTCAATTGAGCATCATTCAAAGTCTTGCTAGCATAATAAATTACATGAGGTTTCTTATCTTTTCTTTGCCCTAAAATAGCACCTATTGCAAAATCACTAGCATCACACATCAATTCAAATGGTAAAGACCAATCAGGAGCTTGCGTGATTGGTGTAGTGGTCAACAACCCTTTAAGCTTTTCAAAAGCTTCTTGACATTTTGTTGTCCAATCAAATTGGGCATCTTGTGACAACAAGTTACACAATGGTTTGACAATGGTACTGAATGAATGAATGAATCTTTGGTAAAAACTAGCATGTCCTAAAAAGGATCTCACATCTTTCACAGTCCTGGGGGTAGGTAATTTTTGAATGACTTCAACTTTTGACTTATCTACCTCTATCCCTTTCGAAGATACAATGTGACCTAAGAAAATACCATGTGTCACCATAAAATGATACTTCTCCCAATTAAGTACAAGATTGCTCTCCTCACACCTTTCAAGAACTTTTTCTAAATGCATTAGACACAACTCATAAGAATCCCCATAAACTGAAAAATCATCCATGAAAACTTCCAAAAAAATTTCCACCATGTCACTAAAGATACTCATCATACACCTTTGAAAAGTGGCTGGTGCATTACACAAGCCAAAGGGCATTCTTCTATAAGAATAGGTACCAAAAGGACAAGTGAACGTGGTTTTTTCTTGGTCTTCTAATGAAATCTCAATTTGGTTGTAACCTGAGAATCCATCAAGAAAACAATAGAAAGCTCGTCCTGCTACTCTTTCATGCACTTGGTCTAAAAATGGAAGAGGAAAATGGTGTAGGACCTCAGGCGCTACCAACTCTTCTAAAACCAATTGGTGATAGAAGAGGCGCATTCCTTAGCCTTATAGTGCATTTAGCACACGAGCGCCTACGACATTCGATTGTGACTTGGCCCACATAGCCTCCGCCACGGGACAATTGATGCACACATGGCCAACAATCTCCCCCTCAGCAATTGCTCCCACTGGGAATCGAACTCGTGACCAAGACTCTGATACCACTTGTAGGACCTCAGGCGCTACCAACTCTTCTAAAACCAATTGGTGATAGAAGAGGAGCATTCCTTAGCCTTATAGTGCATTCAGCACACGAGCGCCTACGACATTCGATTGTGACTTGGCCCACACAGCCTCCGCCACGGGACAATTGATGCACACATGGCCAACAAATGGTCCTTCCTAGTCACCATGTTCAGCTTACGGTAATCAATGCACATACGCCATCCAGTTTGGATTCTAGTTGGCACTAGCTCATTATTTGCATTCTTTACTACCGTGACTCCAGTTTTTTTTAGGGACAACTTGGGTAGGACTAACCCATTTTGAGTTTGCAATGGGATAAATGATACCTGCATCAAGTAGCTTAAGAACTTCACCTCTTACTACTTCCTTCATGGTTGGGTTCAATCGTCTTTGCATTTGCCTCACAGATTTAGCCTTTTTTTCAAGATAGATTCTATATGTACATAAAAGAGGGCTAATTCCTTTCAAGTCAGTAATTGTCCACCCAATTGCTTTCTTGTGTTTTCTCACCACTTTCAAAAGCTTTTGTTCCTGCTCTATGCTAAGTTTTGATGAAATCACAATAGGATATGATTCATCTTCCCCTAGAAATGCATACTTAAGATCACTCGGTAAAGGCTTCCTTTCTAGCTTATAAGGTTGAACAAGAGATGTCTCACCTTTTACTTGGGCTGAAATCAAAGGCTCAAACAATGGAGTCCATTGACCCGTTGACATAATAGGCATTGGTTCTAGATAAGTCTCAAGTTCTCTTACTTCCTGATCAACACATTCCAAAGAACAAAATCTTTCATCATGAATTAAAGTTCTCTCTAATGGATCCTTTATCCCTTCTCTCTCAAAGTGTTCTTGACAAACAGTTTGAATCAAATCTACCTCTCTAATGTCCTCATGTTCACCAATTTGTTTGGAGATATTGAAAATATTCATCTCCAATGTCATATTCCCAAAAGACAATTTCATCACCCCATTCCTACAATTAATTAAAGCATTGGATGTAGCTAGGAAAGGTCTACCTAAGATGACTGGGATGGTAGCATTAAAACCTTGAACAGGTGAGGTGTCTAACACTACAAAATCAACAGGAAAGTAGAATTTATCTACTTGGATCAATACATCCTCGACAACACCCCTAGGAATCTTGATTGACCTATCAGCTAATTGAAGGGTGATTCGAGTAGGCTTGATTTCCCCTAGACCAATTAATTAAAGCATTGGATGTAGCTAGGAAAGGTCTACCTAAGATGACTGGGATGGTAGCATTAAAACCTTGAACATGTGAGGTGTCTAACACTACAAAATCAACAGGAAAGTAGAATTTATCTACTTGGATCAATACATCCTCGACAACACCCCTAGGAATCTTGATTGACCTATCAGCTAATTGAAGGGTGATTCGAGTAGGCTTGATTTCCCCTAGACCAAATTGTTTGTAAACAATGTAGGGTATTAAATTCACACTTGCTCCTAGATCCAACAAAGCTTGGTCTATCTTATGACTTCCAATAATGCATGAAATGGTGGGACAACCAGGATCTTTGTATTTGGGAGGGGTCTTAAACTGGATGATGGCACTAGCATGTTCAGTTAGAAAGGCTCTTTATTTCACATTAAATCTCCTTTTGACTGTGTATAAGTCCTTAAGGAACTTTGCATAAGATGGGACTTGTTTAATTGCATCAAGGAGTGGAATGTTTACTTTTACTTGTTTGAACAATTCATACATTTCCGAGTTCATAAGATCATGTTTAGATTTTCCTAACCTTTGTGGAAATGGTGGTCTAGGAACAAATTCTAAATCACTTACTTTGCCTCCATTTTTTGTTGAATCATCTCCTTTCTCACTCTTCTCTCTCTCATTTATCTCACCTTCTTTCTCACTCAAGCTCTCATTTGTCACTTGTATTTTGATTCCCTCTTCACTCTCCCTAGATTTCTCCATAATTCCTTTAGGAATCCCAAAACCTATAGCTTTGTCAATAATCTTTCCACTTCTAAGGGTGGTGATGGCTTGGATTTGTTCATGGTTTGAGGGTTCACCAGGTGACGATTCACTTATATGCATCTGACCTCTAGGATTTGGCATTGGTTGAGATGGGATTTTTCCCTTCTCTTGAATGCTTAGTGATTGAGTCAACTTGGTTAGTTGACTTCGAATGTCATCTAAGGTCCTATTGGTCTGATCTTGAAATTTGTTAACTTGGTTGTTGATTCCTCCTTGTGTTTGCATGAACTGTTGAAGAGTATCCTCTAGGGATCTCTTATGAGGGGGTTGGTATGTGTTATGTGTGGGAGCATGAAATGGTTGGGGTGGAGGTTGAAATGTTTGAGGTACTGAAGAGCCCTCATTTCTCCATCCAAAATTTGGGCGGTTCCTCCATCCAGGATTATAAGTATCAGAGTAGGGATTGCCTACTTGGTTTGAAAATGACTTTCTAACATTACTTGAATCAGAAGTTTGGCCATATAACACCTCCTTGAAAGCTGGAATAGTAGGGCACTCAGTTGTCCTATGCCCTTTACCCTCACAAACAATACAACTTTCCTCTTGTTGTTCACTTATGACATGCACTTTTTTAATCTCAAGAGACTCTACTTTTCTAGCCAATGAGGCTAATCTAGTATTAAGGTCATCAGTCTCTTTCAATTGGAACTTCCCACTTGAATGAGAAATGGTGTTTCTAGATTCAACTTGAAGTGGGAGAGAAGTTTCCCATTGCTTTGTGTTTTCAGCCAATTGATCAAAAAAATCAAAGGCTTAACTTGGTTCTTTGTTATAAAACTCACCATTACACATGGTTGACACTAGCTTTTTAAAATCTACGGTAAGAGAGTTATAGAAGAAACTCACTAACCTCCACATCTCAAAACCATGGTGGGGACAAGCATTTAACAAGTCTTTAAACTTTTCCCAGGCTTGGTGAAATGACTCATTTGGACTACAAGAAATATTTATCATTTGACATTGTAAGGCTGCTGTCCTATGAGTGGGGAAGTATTTTTTCAAAAATTCAGCTTGCATTTCCCTCCATGTACCTATAGACCTAGGATGCAGGGAGTTTAGCCAAAGCTTGCCTTTATCCTTTAGAGAGAATGGGAACAATTTAAGCCAAATGGTTTCCTCCGTGCATGTTCTATCAATAAAGGTATTGCATACCTCTTCAAACTCCTTACTGTGTATGTATGGATTTTCAGAATCCATACCATGAAATGTGGGAAGAAGTTGAATCATGCCCGGTTTCAAATTGAAAGCTTGTTGGTTAAGAGGCAATATAATACACGAAGGTGTACTTTGTCTTGCCGGGTGAAGATACTCTCGAAGGATTCGGAAATTAGGTTGATCATTGAATTATGGAGGTCCATTACCTTGAACACTCCCTTCACCCTCTATATCTTCAACATTAGCCATGAAGGAATATAATATAATAGTTATATGAATATGAAAGGAAAAGAGAAAGAAAAACAAGATTGCAAATAAAAGTAAATGAAATGTAAAAGATAAAGTAATAGCTGAAAGAAAAAAAATACAACAAATTAGGAAATACACACTCTAACTAACAAGCAATATTAACAACAATAAACATTAAAAGATAATTGTAACAAGCATGAATAAAAAAGGCGGTAATATCGGCCAAGAACTTAAAACAATAAGTATTAGATAAAAAAGCATACAAAATAAAATAAAATAAACAAGAGGCGGTTGAACCAGCCATAATCCAACAATTAGTAGTCCAGTCCACAGTCCAATATCCAAAAAGCTGAGGTCAATTTTTTTTTTACTTTTTTTTAGGTGGTAAGACCAGCCATTTGATTTTTTTTTTTGTATATTTGTTTTCCAATAATTAAAACTAAATTTGTTACCTTTGCTTGCTAGCTCCCCGGCAACGGCACCAAAATTGCTTGAGTGCAATTTATGATCGACTTGTTTTAACTCACAAGTGCATGAGTGTGCGATGTAGCAATTAACTCAGTAAGATCGAGGTCATATCCACAAAGAGCTAGATTTGAAATTAAGCTAGGTAACAAAAAAAAAATATCTTGGGAGAATGGATTTTTTTTCGAAGATGAAAATGAGTAAATAGATTTTAAGTCTTGGTTCCGAATCAATTTTGATGGTGATGTATTGGTGAATCCTTCAACATATATAAGACAACTCAACCTAATATCAATGATGGTGATATTAGATCGGAAGATATTACAATGAAGATCTATAACATGAAGATGATTATTGCTTAAGAATAAACGAGTGTTTTCATATTAAGTAAGACATTGAATCAACCAATCTCTATACCAAAACTATGTTTTGTTCATAAAAATTCAAGATTATAATATTACTTAGATGATTTCTAAAATTTCTTTGCAATAACAAAACATTCATGAAGAAAATGTGAAGATAGACATTAGGATTCATTCATATCTTAAAGAACTCACCTCAATCACCATCATCCTTAATTTGGATCCAAGAAAGAGATTAGCCAACCATAATTATGTATAGGCCATTCTGTGAGCTTTCCAGAACAGTAAAAAACATACAATTTGGATCTCGGAGTCAAAAGATATGACTGAAACTCCGAAAGGTGTTCTGGAAAACTTATTATTTTGGCAACTTGGAGAATATTTTTGTGTCTGATTTGATGCTAACTTTGTACTGTACTTTACCCCACTTTAGAAGCGTGTTATGGAGACATATTAGACACATATTTGTAGGCCTTTCTGTTAGCTTGCCAGAACATTAAAAACTATCCAATTTGGAGCTGTGAGTCAAAAGTTATGACTGAAATGCCGAAAGGTGTTCTGGAAAACTTATTATTTCGGCAACTTGGAGAAGATTTTTGTGTCCGATTTTCTTCCTCATTTTTAGCTGAATCTTTCTTCTTTTTGACCCAAGATAAAGTAGCAATCTTCCCTCCAGCTTTCCATAGATTTCTCCTCCAATTCTTTCTTCCAAATTTCGACGTTTAAATTTCTTGAAATAATTCATTTAAGCTCCAAAAACTTGTCGAAACATTAAAAGAAATTCATTACTAAAAAGCACATCAATTATTATAAAATCCCAAATAAAAACAATAAATACATATGTAAAATAAAAGACTTAACGATACTTTTGATGCACAATCATCCACCACTCCTACTCTAGCCATGCCAAATTTCGACCAGCCATTCACCATAGAATCTGATGCGTCTGGAGAAGGTATTGGCGCGGTCCTCACTCAACAAGGCAAACCAATTGCATACATGAGCCGTGCCCTTGGAGTTGCCAAGAAATCCTGGTCCACTTATGCGCGAGAGATGTTGGCAATTGTAGAGGCAATACGCATGTGGAGACCATATTTATTGGGTCACAAGTTCTACATTCAAACGGATCAGCGCAACCTCAAATTTTTCTTGAATCAGCGTATGGCCACGCCAGAGCAACAACGCTGGGTCACTAAACTGATGGGGTATGATTATGAGATTGTGTATAAAGCAGGAAAAGAAAATTTTGTAGCAGATGCACTCTCTCGTAAGCAAGGCAGCCCCACGCTCCAGGCAATTTTCACGCCACAGGTGGCAATTTGGGAGGACATCAAAACAGCTGCTGCAACTGACACCTATATTCAGCATATGGGAAACTTAGCTACGAAAGATTCCCATGGTTCATACACTTGGCGCAATGGGTTGCTGTTATATAAAGGGCGGGTCATTGTCCCAAATGTTCCTCACTTGAGGAATCTGTTGTTGCATGAGGTTCATAACACGAAGGTGGGAGGTCACTCAGGTATACTTCGTACCCTTAAGAAATTGCGCTCCAATTTCTATTGGCCTGGTATGCATCAATCAGTGCAGGATTACATAAGGGCCTGTGAAATTTGCCAACGGGTGAAAGTGGAAACATTATCACCAGCAGGGTTACTTCAACCCCTGCCGATTCCATGCCAAGTGTGGGATGACATTACTCTTGATTTTATTGAGAGATTACCACTCTTCCATGGCCAAGACACAATTTTAGTTGTGGTGGATTGTTTAAGTAAATCTGCCCATTTCCTTACTTTAAGCCACCCATTTACTGCCAAGATAGTTGCTGCCAAATTTGTGGAAGGAATCATCAAGCTACATGGCATGCCGAAATCAATTGTAAGTGATAGAGATCCCATCTTTATCAGTCAGTTTTGGCAAGAATTCTTCAAGCTGTCAGGTACCAAGCTCAAACTCAGTTCGGCATATCACCCTCAAACGGATGGACAAACCGAAGTTGTCAACCGATGCGTCGAACAATACCTCCGCTGTTTTGTTCACCAGTGGCCGCACATATGGTGTTCTTATCTACCATGGGCCGAGTATTGGTACAATACCACTTATCACATCTCCACTGGAATGACTCCTTTCCAGGCACTATATGGACGTCCTCCACCATCCATTCCATCTTATTCTACAGGTTTTTCACCAGTTCAAGAAGTAGACCAGCAACTACAGTCCCGTGATGACTTACTACAGCAGCTAAAGTCCAACCTTGCTAATTCGGTGAATAAGATGAAGCAAATGGCTGACAACAAACGACGAGATGTCACATTTGAGATAGGTGAATGGGTCCTGGTGAAACTCCACCCCTACCGTCAACAAACTGTCTTCAAACGTGTTTCACAAAAATTGGCTAGAAGATTTTATGGACCTTACAAAATTCTGGAGAAAATTGGGTCCGTGGCATACAAGTTGGAATTACCAGACGGAGCACGAATTCATCCAGTGTTCCATGTTTCATTACTTAAACGATTTGTTGATAATGGGGAGGCAAAAGATCAAACTACTTCGGCATTACCCCCGTTCAATGATGATGGCATCCTTCTACTGGAACCACAAGCAATTCTAGACTTCCGTTGGATAAAATAGGGGACACAATTGATAGAAGAATGCCTGGTGCACTGGAAAAATCTACTCGTGGAAGAGGCTACATGGGAACCGCTACAGCAGCTGCAGACGATGTTTCCACACCTGAACCTTGCGAACAAGGTTCCTCTGGTTGGGGAAGGCATTGATAGGCCACGACGTTCCAACAGAAGGGCTAAACCAAATCCCAAATATTTGGCATGAGATAGCAAACGTGGGCAATTAGAGAGATATGCAAGAGTGGGGAGCAGTTGAACACAATACCAGCTGCGAGCAAAACGTGGGAATGATTGTGGCAGTTACTTATTTAATTTTTATTGTAATTCTTTAATTCAATGTTGCTATTTGATATTCAGTTATTTTTTCTTCAGCAAATTCGTTGTAGCATTGGCTTATATAAAGAAGCCAAGAACCTTATTTGAATTCAAGAAAAGATTTGTTAAATATTGGCTCATTCTCGCTAGAAGAGAAACCCTTTTATTTCCTGTTATTCATTACAACAATTAACAGGAGCCTGTCACGATTCATACTAAATATTTTTGGCCAAATAGTAGCCGAAACACTCCAACTATCCCGTGTCATCATCTCCCGCACGCTTGCCTGGCCAAAAGTCATAACCAATTTAAATTGCCAAAATTCACAAACAATACTATATATATATATATATATATATATATATGCATACACACTATTATTTATGAGATATATTGAAAATGAGAAAATAAAAACAATAAAAATTTAAAAAATATATTATAAAAAAGAAAATTGTTGTCAATTTTGATTTTATAAGAAAAAATATATTTATTTTTTTATATAAATAATATAATTAATTATATATAAATAATATAATTTTGACACGTCAAATCAATCCAAAACTTAAACATTTTATATTAATAGAAAAAACAAAACGGCTAGTTGATATCATCGAAGCAGAGGTTAACCGCCAATTGCCACGAGAAGGTACTCATTTACGTCTTAGTCTTTCGTTTCTGTTTTCTACCAAAACATTTTCATGCACTTCTGGTTCTTCTATCTTCCCTTTTTGTCTCTCTTTCCTCCACTAGCTATTCCTTACCCTCCACTCCAAACTCTGCCCCTCAGATCATTCTTGCCTTGTTTTTATTATGACTACAACTTGAGCAAACCAGTATACGAACCAAAACCAAATATAGAAGATCCCATTTATCAGTTCCTTGTTTGAGTCCCTGTTGATTTTATAGCGAGCAGATTGTGCACTCCTGCTGCCACAAATCTCAATCATAAGCACATCCCGCTATTTCGTTTTCCTTTCTTTTGTCTCTCAATCAATCGGCATGGAGAAATCTGGTTATGGTCGTGATGGTATTTACAGGTCACTAAGACCGAAACTTGTCCTTCCTAAGGATCCTAATCTTTCTATGGTCTCATTTCTTTTTAGAAACTCCAATTCTTACCCTCATAAGCCGGCTCTTATTGATGCGGATTTGTCTATTACATTATCTTATTCAGAGCTAAAATCCGTTGTCATCAAGGTCGCTCATGGATTGCTCAATCTGGGCATCTCTAAAAATGATGTTGTTCTTATCTTTGCCCCCAATTCTTACCAGTTCCCCATATGTTTCTTGGCTATCATTTCCACTGGTGCTATTGCAACAACTGCAAATCCTCTTTATACAACCTCAGAACTTTCGAAACAGATTCAAGATTCCAATCCCAAGTTGATTGTTACAGTCCCTGAATTATGGGACAAAGTCAAAGGTTTCAATGTGCCTGCTGTCTTCTTAGGACCCAAACGAGTGTCTTTGCCGCTGGAATCAGGTTCTAGAATCAGAAGTTTCGATTCTTTGGTTGAGTTAGGAGGATCTAATTCTCAGTTTCCCTCGAGTAATGTGAAGCAAAGTGATATATCTACACTTTTGTATTCGTCAGGGACTACAGGGGTTAGTAAAGGAGTGATGTTGACACATGGGAATTTCATTGCTGCTTCCTTAATGTTCACTATGGATCAAGTAATGGCAGGCGAGATGCACAATGTTTTCCTTTGTTTCTTGCCCATGTTTCATGTGTTTGGATTGGCTGTGATCACCTACTCGCAGCTACAAATGGGAAATACTGTTGTGTCAATGGGCAAGTTTGAATTTGAGATGGTTTTGAAAACTATTGAGAAGTATAGAGTGACCCATATGTGGGTTGTGCCTCCAGTAGTACTTGCTTTGGCTAAACAGAATTTGGTTAAGAAGTATGACCTTTCGTCATTGAGAAGTATTGGTTCTGGTGCTGCCCCTCTGGGAAAAGATTTGATGAAGGAATGTGCCAAGAATCTGCCTGGTACTATAATTACTCAGGTAGTTGATATGGTTGGTTTTAATGCTTTAGAAAACAATAATTCAAGTTTAAGAAAATATGAAATGTTTCGAAGTTCACGTTTATAAACAGAAATCATTTCCTTTTGATTTGGACAAAAAGAAAGCGTTTCTTCTTTCTGAATCAAGATGTTCTCTGTGGTTTTTAGGGCTATGGCATGACTGAAACTTCTGGTTTTGTATCCATGGAGGATTCGAGACTAGGTACTCGACATTCTGGCTCTTCTGGAATGCTTGCTGCAGGAATTGAGGCCCAGATAGTCAGTGTGGAAACTCTTAAGCCTCTCCCTCCTACTCAGTCAGGGGAAATATGGGTTAGGGGGCTCAATATCATGAAAGGTAGGATGCCATCTGGCCTGCTACAATGAGAAGGTTTCCGTTCTTGCTTAAATGGCTCTTAGAATTTCGGTGCTGGAACAAAAACAAAATGTTTTCTAACTTGGAAAAATAATGTAAAGACAGACTTCCTGATGGAATCGTGGGTTAAAATTAGATTTTCTTGACGGAATAACATCTCAAATTTCCATTTAACTGAAGCCATCATGTTTGTGCAATCCATTGGCAGGTTATTTCAATAATCCGCAAGCCACAAAAGATACCATAGATGAAAAGGGCTGGGTCCATACTGGAGATATTGGATATTTTGATGAAGATGGACAGCTTTTTGTAGTCGATCGGATTAAAGAGCTCGTCAAGTATAAAGGCTTTCAGGTTCTGTCTAGTGAAGGAAATTCATAACTATTTGTAAATTTGTTTATTGCCTGTAGAAATACATTTTAACATTGCTCACGTACTGAATTGTGCTGACATTTTCTTGTTCGATTTTGACTAGGTTGCACCTGCAGAACTGGAAGGGCTGCTAGTTTCTCATCCTGAAATCTTGGATGCTGCTGTCATCCCGTAAGTTGAACACAAGGATTTGTCCCTTTGACAGCAGTGAACTCTTGAAAACTACTTTGATGTACATTTATATCTTATGTTCATGTCCCTGATTACTTGCAACACTTGCTGTAGATATCCTGATGCTGAAGCTGGTGAGGTCCCAGTTGCATATGTTGTGCGCTCACCCAATAGCGCACTGACTGAAGTAGATGTTAAGAAATTTATTGCTGATCAGGTAAGATTATGGAAAGTACCGTGCTTTCTTGAGAATCATAATTCATCTAGTAGAATACAGTTCGGTTTGATTCATCTTCTATCTCCTCGTTGGAACTATGAATTCTGTCTGAGTTCCGTTGGATTGGAGAAAACTTGGGGGAACTCTCTCTGCACAACTATCAAAGATTAGGCAATATTATAACTTTTAGATTATGTTTTCTAAAATGAATTCATGCCATATAGTTCTCAAAGCTCTGCTGCCGTTGCTCGTTCAAAAAATGACATCTTTTTTCTTTATTTTTTCTTCTATGAAGTGGAAAATACTTGCAAATATACACTCTGTAAATGGAATACATTTTAATTTTTACTGTGACAAGTACGCCATGGCCGATACTTTGTTCAGCTCGCCATCGACCCCTTTTCTCTGTTTTGCAGGTTGCACCGTTCAAAAGATTGCGGAAGGTGACTTTCGTAAATAGTGTGCCTAAATCAGCTTCAGGAAAAATCCTCAGAAAAGCGCTCATCGAGCAAGTAAAATCCAAGATATGAGGTTCTACGATCCATTTGCGAATACTTGTTGCAGGAAAATCACCCTGGATTCTTAACATGGCTTCCATTTCTCTTCTTGTTGTTCAATGAAAAAGGATTTATTTTTAAGATTTCTAGTTACTAAGCAAGTTAGTTTCTCAACATGTCATGGAAGTTGTTATCAGTCTCAAGTAATATGTTGTTCTTCAGGTGTTGGCCAGGGCTTACTTCAGGCTTTAGGATTCATTGGATGTGGCAAGTGTTCTCAAAGTTATAGGCCCCGTTTGTTTGGTGGAAAGTGGTTTTCTTTTGAAAAATAAATTCCGGGGAAAATGAATTCCTAGGAAGTGAATTTCGATGTTTGGCAGTGTTATGGAAAATAAACTGGAAAACACTTTCCAGTGTTTGTTTGTGTTATGAAAAATGAACAGCAAAATAATTTATTAATAAATTTTTTTTTCAAGTTTATCCTATGTATATTAAATATTTAATCAATTTAAATAAAAAAAATAAAATCAAATAAGTATAATGATGAATTTATTTTATTATATCCTATATTCATACATAGCTTATTTTATAAAATATTACAATATATCTCATATCATATTATAGAGGGAATAAGTTTGTTAAATATTTTGTAAGTAAAAATCATTCAATTTTAAAAGCTTAAAATAATTTGTTTTTTCATATTAAGAAAGCCAAATTAGTTTATGTTGAGAGTTATATGTTTGGGTTTTCGTTTTTGGTATGAAGTATTTTTGAAAAGATAAATAGATACAACAATATTTTGATGGGTATTTTAGATAAAAACAAAATGGGTAAAGGCAATTATCCCTTTAATATCTATAAAATAAACATCAAGAAATAAATATTTATACCTAACATCAAGAAATAAATAGTCATGCATAAATATTAAGTTTCGATGTCATTGACATACATATTTGTTCAAATTACAAACATAAATATAGAATTCTCCGAATTAAACAAGTAAACATACTTGTCAAATAAAAAACATAGTCTTAAACCAAACTTTGAACATTTTCAAACCATCTTAGCAGGCCTGTTGTAGCGTTAGGTGACAAAGTTTTGAACCCAAAGTTTCCTCAAATTAGCATTTTTTTACCATAAATGCTTTTGCCAACATTTCATTTTGGACCAAATAATCAAATGCATCCACAAGAGTTATCTCATCAAAGCCTTCAACTTTCCTCACTGCAACATACAACACACTAACATCAAGTTGATTTTCGCTGAGACTTTGAATTGCAAATGCTACATCTCCAATCTGTTTAGACAACTTCTCAACACCATCATTTTCATACATGCGGCTTCTCTTTCTATGTCGTCTCTTTTGTGTACTAGAGGAAGATGTCCCTTTTCCCTTTGAAGTTTCTTCATATTCACCTTCATTTTCAATGGAAATTGATTGAACTTCAGTGTTCTCTTCCAAGTTGACATCAGCATATGATTTGGCATAATTTCTGGTTGCCATGTCTTTTCCAACAACAATTGTCATTACCTCATACAAATCAAGTTTTTTGTTCAGATACTTGTCATGATTGGGATGTGCCTGTTCATAACGTATAGAATATGCAATTTTTTTAGTTCATTGTGTAACATTGTAGAAACAAAAGTAAATATAAAAATTACAAAGAGTATAATATTTATCATACCTTCACTTCTTCATCATATACATCTTTCGAAATTGTAATCATCTTCAAACAATCATCCCAGCCAAAACCACTTTTATTTTTAAGATTGGTTATTATTCCCTATTTTTTTTTCACAGTCTTGAGATGATTTTCCACATGTTTAGGCTCGCATTGCACATTGAACGTTGCACTGATTTCTGTAGCCACCTTAACAAAAGATTATGCTTTAAAGGTGGAAGAAGGTTTGTTTCCTTTAAGTGCCTCATCAGCTAATAACTCAAGCAGCATGTTAGACATGGGCTTAGTCCATTTGAAATGCTTGCCCTTGCCTTTGCATTTTTCATTCTGTGTTAAATTCATTTCTACAAAAAAGAAATTACAAATTTATACAAAATCATACAATATTTCGATTTAATACATTTCATATAAACACTGAAGCAAGACATAAGAAAAACAAACACATATGATTAACACTCAATTACAAGTTTCTTTGACTGTTATAATCATTCCACATGATTGAGGCAATCATTTCTCTTTTTGATATCCACTCCCTATTCTCTTCCCTTTCCTCCCGTTGACTGAAGTACATTGTTCGTCTAATTGGTTCACTATCCGGACATATTTCTTCCATAATAAAGTCATAAGGATCAACCCCCATTATGTGATTATGAATAATACAACATGCAAGCACAACATCTACTTGTGTTTCATAAGACCAAAAAGATTTTCCATCAATTGATCTAAAACAACTCTTCAAAATACCAAACCCTTGCTCAATCACGATTCCCAATGAAGAATGTCGAAGATTAAATAGCTCCTTTTCATTTTTTGGTGCACGGTCTGTAAACTCATTCAAGTGATATCGAACTCCACGAAAAGGAGAAATGACTCCTTTTCGAATACCGTAACCAGCATCACCAAGATAATATTTCCCTACAAATTAAAAAAAAAACTATTACTATTTTCTTGTAGTAAGACATTTTATATGTTTATGCATATAATACATACTTTATTATATACCTTCTGGAATTTTAAAACCATTAGATCTTGATAATGCATCAGCTAAAACCCGTGAATCATGAGCACTTCCTTCCCAGCCAGCTAAAACATATAAAAACTTCAAATCAAAAGTTATAGCTACTAAAATATTTTGTGTTGTTCCTTCTTTTTGTCCTCGAAACTTTCCTTTAATCTCAACAGGAACATTTGCAGGAACATGGATACCATCAATTGCTCCCACACAATCCTATATAAACATGACAACATAAATTATAACCTTTTCGTCTTAATGTAATTAATTAATTCATTAAAATATTGGTATTATGTTCATACCTTAAAATAAGGATAGAATCTTCTATTATTCATTATCTCTACTGTAATTGTATCCTCTGGATCTTTAATAAGGTGTTTGTACAACTTAAGAATTGCTTTTAAGACAATTCTAAAGTAACGATGGATAGTTTCAACAGACCTATAATATCTACCACTAACAACCCTAAATCTTTGGTTATGGCCTACAATTTGTAAGAACACAATTACTTGCTCCCTAATAGACACATTTTGAGTTGATCGTAATAAGTTACGGCTTGTAAGAAGATCACACAATCTATATAACACAATAGGTTTCATACGAATTTGTTCAACGCAATGTCGATCACCTCGATTCAAAATGCTGTCAATATAGGATTCTCGTTGAGAAATTGCATTTATACATGGTTCTCTGGGTATATAAATTTTATTTATTTCTTCTTCAATTATAGATTCCCCTGCAGCTATCACAGCAACAGCTGCTCCCATGCATACTGCATTAATTATTTTACTATCCATAAAATGAAAGTGTAGTTTTCTGATAACAATACCTAAAAATATAGGGAAATCAATATTAAGAAAAGCATATCAAATATTTACACAATCAATACAATGAATTATGTTCAAAGAAGCTGACAACATACAATTCATAAGTTCACAATGATCAATAATCATGCTTTTAAATGACGGCTTTTGATGAAAGTGACGGCTTTTGAAATCATGCTTTGCCTTAATATTGGACCAAATATCCTCTAGAGTAGGCTTTGTGACTAATGTATTAGGTAATAAGTTGCCTACATAAATCTCTTTAGGCTTCTCCTATGGTATTCACAACTCTTTCAATAGTCTTCGAAGTCATATGGAATGACAAACACATGATGTATTAGCTATGTTTTGCACTTCACAAGCAAATAATGTAACTATATAATTATTTTTAAAAATAAAATAAAAATTATTACACTTATAATTAGACTGCAATTACTATATTCTTTTGTTTCTAAGGGAAATACACACAGATTCTTTTGGCTAACTCATCAACTTTGCTTCTTCACACACATCTTATTTATTTTTTTATTTTTTATTTTTGGCTAGATTTTGTTGTTTGGATTAATTTGTTGAGACAAGAGAGAAATGGGGTACTGGAAATCAAAGGTTCTGCCGAAGATCAAGAAGGTTTTTAAGAAGGACAATGCCAAGAAAGCAGCTGCAGCTGAAGCTACCAAGACCTTCGATGAATCTAAGGTCCTCTCTCTTACTTGAGTTTCTTCTTTTCTCGACAACAATATTATAGCTAGCAAGAACGAAGCTTACAAATTATTTTCTGTATATTTTATTGTGAACTTGCAATATCTCGACTGTTTGCTTTAATAGGAAGAAATCAGTAAGGAGTTTGAAGAGAAGAAGACTGAACTTATATACATATACATAATATGTATATGTATATACACATAAACACACACATGCATAAATCTACCTATATATTTTATACATGAAACAAAAAACTAACATGTTCTTGTAAATTGATTGACCTGAAACAGACCTTAGTTAAGGATTCCAAAGAAGCAGGATTGAAGAAGCAATCTACTTCAGTTCAGAAGTTCCTCGATGAGCTTGTTTCTAGGTTTAATTCCTACTATTCAACATAACACTTCTAGAATATTGAACACTAAATCTAAATGGTACCTAATTGATCTCAAACATCTGATGCAAAATTATTTAAAGTTCTTTTCGAAGTAACATACCATTAATAAAGCACCTGAATCCACAAACAGATCAAAAGATCATACAAACAATGGTACTTTTAACATACCAAGGAATTTGCTTCAATGATTTGGCTACATTCCAGCCTAAACATAGAATTTAATTGGCAACCAGGGCTTTGGCTACATTCCAGCCTAAACAGCTACTGTAATTGGCATCCCAACACATGTATCTGTCTATCTAAGGCTCAAAATTATATCACAATTGCTTTAATTTCAGGTTTTTAATCTTTGCTACTCGTTCTGCCATGTTCTCCCACCTGTGTATTTTACCAACGCTTACACCATTAATCGAAGAATCAACTAGGAATGTCTCTCCCTAGTCCCCTCAGGTAATCCTAAATCCTATCCCTAATGAGATAAATAAAATTCATGTCTGAGAAAATAATGTGACCAATAAATACCCAGAAAGACTAAACCGGGGAGTCCCAAAGAAACAGTATGAACCTGATCCAAAACACAAAACTAAGTACCCCATCAACAACTATATATCTACCAATAGATTATCAAAATTATATGCATTTAATATTAATCAATTATCTAATGCGTCTATTCCTAGTAATGTACAGGATACATTAGCAGACCTAAAGTGGACCAGGCGATGAATTAAGAAACGGAGGCACTGCAAAAGAATAACATGTGGGAGCTATGTCAACTACCAACAATAAAGAAGAAAGTTAGGTGTTAATGGGTGTTCACAGTGAAGTTGAAAGTAGATGGAAGTATTGATGTTAGACCTAGCATTTCTCAGCATAAAGAAATGATATTCATCTGTAATTATCAAGAACGCATAAACGATAAAGCGGAAGCGTACCTGAATCCATATCAGGAATTCGCTATCTAGAGTCGTACGGATGACCTTCCAGATTAACACGTACTCCTTTGAGATCCCTTATGTTCTCTCTACCTTAACCTTAGTTTTCTATCTGATAATAGGATGTTAGTATGAGAATAAAGTAGCACGTGTAATCCGGGGACCATGACCATATAATAGGCAACCAAGTGCCTTTTGGTATTCATGCTTTTTGGCATTACTATCATTTGGTATTCCTATTTTATCCCATCACTAAAATAGAAATAACCCCTCAATCTCTACATATTAAAGGACCACACCCTATTAAATACATTAAAACACAATTGCCTAAAAATACTTAGCAGATCATTTTAATTAGGCTTTATCTTATTTGACAGTCCACAAACACATAATTATTCTCATATCTACCATAGTATGCACCACCACGGTCAGATCTGATGCTTTTAATCTTTTTACTGAGTTGAGTTTCAACTTCAACCTTATAACTTTTGAACACATCTAGTGACTGATTTTTTCACTTATATACATAGCCATATCTGGAAAAATCATCTATGAACGTTATGAAATATTGTTGAGCATTCCAAGCGACCATAGGAAATGCCTCACAAAAATCCATATGTATTAGTTCTAAGATGTCCATAGTCTTATTGGTTACAAATCTCCTTGTATTGGTTGGTTTACCCTTAATACAATTAACACAAATGTCAAAATTTGTAAAAGGGATCGAGAATTTCATCTGACATAAGTCTCTCTATTCTCTTTTTAAAGATGTGACCTAATCGTTTGTGCCATAATACACCTGAATTCTCGGTAGTTAATTTTTTCTTCGTACCGCGTGTACTTAATTGGAGGGATTCATTAAATGAAGCAATTGTATCAATCAAATAAAGATTATCATAACCAGATAAAGAACCGAAACCAGATAATTTGGAATAATAAAAGAAACTAAATTTTCCATTTCCAAATGAACAAGAATAACTAGATTTGTCCAAAGTAGAAATAGAAATCAAATTCCATCTAATAGATGGTACAATAAAAGTTTCGTTAAGATCCAAATAAAGTCCGGTCTTTAACAATAATCTAAATTTCCAATTGCCTCAACTTCAACCTTCTTTCCATCGCCTACATAGATGTATCTTTCAACATCATTTGGCTTTTGGCAACTCAGGCAACCCTGCATAGACACACTGATGTGAGTTATTGCACCAGAATCTAACCACCACGTGTGTCTTGGTACCGAAGTCAAATTAACTTCAAAACAAACCAAAGCAAAAAGCATACCTTTCTTAGCATGCCAAGAGTGATAGTTGGTGCATTGCTTCTTTTTATGCCTTTCAGCGCCACAAAAGAAACAACTAGTACTAATCGAATCATTTGATTTCGTTAATTGTTTCTTTTGAGGTACTATACCTGCAGCTTCCTTAGTGTTTTTTTTTCTTCCCTTTTCTTTAAAGGCAGAGGCTAAGTGAGTACTCTCTGTCCTATCTTGCTTAAGCCTTTTCTCTTCCTGGACACAATGTGAGATGAGCTCATTCAAAGACCAAGTCTCTTTCTGACAATTGTAGCTCGCCTTAAATTGGTTAAACTGTGTAGGAAGGGATATTAAAACCAGATGCACTAGCAAGTCCTTAGAGAGTTCAAGCTGAAGTGTTTTGATCTTGGAAGCAAGATGAGACATCTCCAAAATGTACTCCGTTACATTGCCTTTGCCTTTATACTTCATTGAAATGAGACTTGTCAAGAGCGTACTGATTTCAACCTTTTCGTTCTTGACAAATCTCTTTTCAATATTAGCAAGGAATTCCTTAACGGTTGTGATTTGATCAGACATTATGCCCCTAAATGCTTCTGGAATGACTCTCTTCATGATCATCATACACATGCAATTTGATTTCTCCCACCTTTCCATATCCCTCTTTTCATCAGAGGTATTTTCATCCGTAAGTGGTGGGGGAGAATCAGTCCTTAACACAAGGTCGAGATCCATAACTCCAAGAACAATCAAAAGATTGTCTTTCCAAGACTTGAAGTTAGAGCTATTAAGCATAGGAATTGAGTTGATACTGGCAGTTATATTAGCAGGATTAACCACTGAAAGAAAACAACAACAATTGAAAACATGCTCATGTACTAAACTTATCTTAAAAGAAAAATTAATTCAAATAAAGGTAAAACCCATCTTAAGATATTGGGCACTCCAATAATATTTTATCTTTGGATAAAAGATTAACTTGTAAGTGATATCTTAATGTAGTGATCAAACATTGATAATAAGAACATGTCAAAAACATAAATCATCCTTTGGGTCGATTAATTATTCACATGTAAAATCAAATAATCATCACATGTTGATTACTACAAGTGTACATGCATTTTTTTTAGAGTTACCACTGGCCAACATTGTCACCGGAGATGGCCATGATTTTCTTACACTAGCAGCCTATGGGCTACCAGTTTGAATTCTTCATCTTCATAGACTAGCTACCGGGATTTCCTTATACCAGCATTCACACTAGCAGCCTACGGGCTGCCACTATCATTTTCTTCATATTTCAAACTGCTGCCACTTTTACATTTCCTCACCGGCCATATATATATTGCATTGGCAGCCCATACGCTGCCAGTTTCATGATCACTAGTGCTGGCTTGCACGCTGGTTATATATATATATATAAAAAAGTATGCAAATAGATATATAAGAACATATACTAGTAGCCTGCTGGTGCCAGTTTATTTCTTCAACTAGGAGCCAAAAAAATGGCTCTTCTCTAAGTGGTTTCCTAATAATTCAACATGAAATGACTCTGATATCACTTGTTAGATCTAACATTTCACAGCATAAAAAAATGATATTCATGTAAAATTATCAAGAACACATAAACGATAAAGCTTAAGCGTACCTGAATCCATATCAGGAAGTCGCTATCTAGAGTTGAACGGATGACCTTCCATATTAACACATACTCCTTTGAGAGCCCTTTTGTTCTCTCTACCTTAACCTTAGTTTTCTAGCTGCCAGTTTCACCATATATATATATATATGTATATAAAAGCATGCAAATAGATATATAAGAACATATACTAGCTGCCTGTGGGTTGCCAGTTTATTTCTTCAACTAGCAACCAAAAAAATGGCTCTTCTCTAATTGGTTTCCTAATAATTCAACATGAAATGGCTCTGATACCACTTGTTAGATCTAGCATTTCACAGCATAAAGAATTGATATTCATGTCAAATTATCAAAAACAGATAAACGATGAAGCAGAAGCGTACATGAATCCATATCAGGAAGTCGCTATCTAGAGTTGAACGGATGACCTTCCATATTAACACATACTCCTTTGAGAACCCTTTTGTTCTCTCTACCTTAACCTTAGTTTTCTGGCTGCCAGTTTCACCATATATATATATATATATATATATATATGTATGTATGTATGTATATAAAAGCATGCAAATAGATATATAAGAACATATACTGGCAGCCTGCGGGTTGCCAGTTTATTTCTTCAACTAGCAGCCAAAAAAATGGCTCTTCTCTAATTGGTTTCCTAATAATTCAACATGAAATGGCTCTGATACCACTTGTTAGATCTAGCATTTCACAACATAAAGAAATTATATTCATGTCAAATTATCAAGAACACATAAACGATAAAGCGGAAGCGTACATGAATCCATATCAGAAAGTTGCTATCTAGAGTCGTACGGATGACCTACCAGATTAACACATACTCCTTTGAGAGCTCTTTTGTTCTCTCTACCTTAACCTTAGTTTTCTCTCTGATAATGGGATGTCAGTATGAGAATGAAGTAACACGTGTAATTCGGGGACCATGACCATATATATAGGCAACCATATTCATGCTTTTTGGCATTCCTACCCTTTGGTATTCCTATTTTTGCAGATTATTTTAATTAGGCTTTACCTTATTTGACAGTCCACAAACACATAATTATTCTCATATAAGCCCAACGTTGGATTAATGATCTAGCAATTGATAGATATAAGGCAAGGTTAGTCGCGAAGGGATACACACAGAAGTATAGAGTGAATTACCATGAAACATTTTCCCTAGTTGCAAAAATAAACACTATCCGGTTTCTCATATCTATAGCAGTGAATCAAGACTGAGCATTACAACAATTCGATGGCAAGAATACTTTCCTTAATGAGGATCTTGAGGAAGAAGTTTACATGGAGTTACAACCTAGAGTTAAAACCAGGTCCTCATGCGGAAATGAAGTATGTAAATTAAAGTAGACATTATATGGTTTGAAGCAGTCCCCCCGGGCATGGTTCAGAAGATTCTCATCCACGATGAAGGAATTCATTTATAAGGAAAGTAATTCAGATCATACTTTGTTTATAAAACACAAAGAAGGAAAGGTAACAACATTGATAGTATATGTGGATGATATAGTCTTAACGGGGGATGATTTAGAAGACAGAAAGACACTACAACGGTTTCTAACATCGAAATTCGAAATGAAAGATCTTGGACAACTAAAGTACTTCTTAGGGATTGAGGTCTCAAGATCAAAAAACAGGGATATGTCTTTCACATCAAAAATATGTGTTAGATTTATTGATAGAAACTGAAATGCTTGCATGTAAATTGGTAGATAGACTTATGAAAATAAATCATAAACTAGGACAAATAGAAGATCAGACGCCAACGAACAAAGGATGTTATCAATGGCTAGTGGAAAAACTAATATACTTATCACATACTCGACCAGACATTGCCTATGTAGTAAGTGTGGTAAGTCATACAAATAAAGGATTAGAAGGTAAGAACAAGGGGAAATAGAGGGGGGAAACCTGGAAAAAAAATAAGTATGCTATTAAAAATGTTATATCTAAACTTTGGGGGAGATAATGTAGCCCAATAGGCACAACTCTCCATTAATTTCTTCCATGTCTATATTTTGTTTACTTGTTATTGACTATGATTGGAAGCTAAAAATAAAGGGAAATGAGTAAAAAAAATCTAGAAAAAAGTTGTGTTATTCAAAAAGGTATATCTAAACTTTGGTGAGATAGTATAGCCCAATAAGCACACCTTTCTATTGATGTCTTCCGTGTCTGTATTTTGCTTGCTTATTATTGATTATGTTGATTTCATTTCAACTTAGAAGTTATGTTTACTATATTATTGCTCTTATATTTGATATGCATTTGTTAAGAAAAGTAAGTTCAAATAGTTTAGAGTATATAACTTATTGTTCTTTGATTATTAAAATCATGTAATTAGAATGTTTTTTCAGGCTTTGGGGTGGGTAGCATAACACATATGACTAAGTTGAGTCCATCAAGGTTAAATATGTGTTTGGCATGCTAAAAAAATTTAAGAGAAAAAAAATGCATTTTTTCCCCTTAAAACATGTTTACCAAACATGAGTTTAAAAGATTTTTTGCACTTTAACTTTTCGTTAAAGTTATGTTTGACAATCAAACCTTTTTTCATCATTGTTTCTAGTTCTTTTTTAGTATTTGTCAAACATAACACTTGTTTTTTAAATTAATTCAATTTGATATCTTTGAGGGAGATATTTGCAATAATTTGTTGTACTAAATGACAATACTATCCTTTATTTTAGGCCATGACACTAGCAGTATAACTAACTAGAACACCAACATAATTAATTCAATCTCATAACCAAAATGTTGTGTTGGATCCCATCCGTAAAATAAAATGTCAATGGTCATTCTTTTTGAATTAATCAAAACCTAGGATCTCCTTTCTCTGCAATACACGTAACATATTCTTGATTTAGTAGCCATTTGGCTCCGCGGTTCGTGCTGCGTTTGGCATGAACCGCGGGGCCAAACACAATAAGCACCAAACAGGACCCCAAATTATTTATGTGGGTCCCACCATTTAATTAACTTTTTAGACGCAGATGCAAAGCATCTGAGATGCTTCTGCATCTACGTCTCACGTGCTAAGACGTGACAAAACACTATCTCACCCTCTCGCATCACCTGCATCTCAAACTTCTCTCTAACCATCTCGCATTAAGACCTTCATCTCTGCCTCACTTTCATCTCTCGATAGTCCCTCTCTACCTCACCTCCATATCTAGTCCCTTTCTGACTCACCGATAATCCTTCTCCCTCACCTCCCTCTCTCAGTCATCCTTTAGACCAGCCAATCCAACATCCCGTCCCCCTCAGCCACACCCGCAAGAAGTTGATCGATCTCCCTCACACCATAAGACAGCCACACCAGTGCCCTTCCCCCTCAGCCACACCTACAAAAGTCGACCTAGCTTCAACCATGACACTCCGTCTCTCCTCACCCTCAGCTCCACAGACAGAGCTGCCCACAGACAGTCTCTCTCACCCTTAGCTGAACGTTGCAAATCAATGAGGTAGCTCACCCTCAGCTCCACTGACCCATCTCTCACCCACATATCATCGTTGACCACGAAGGGGAGGCACTGATTTTTGCAGATAGGTATGTGTTTTTAACCCAATTTTCTTTCCATATTTCTGAACAATTGATCAACAATTTGTGGATTTGATTTATGTGTATTTGTTATTGGTTTGCTATCTGTGTTTTCTACGAGTTTTATTAATGAACTTGTTGTGGATCTGAAATTGAGGAGAGAGCATGGAAATTATTGAGATTTAACTGATTCGGAAATTTTTGAGTTCGTTTTGTTATGATTTTTGAAATGGTATTAAGAACACTTTAAATATTGATATCTTTTATGTTTCAATCCATGGTTGAACTTGTTTTTGTGCTTTTGGATCTCTTGATGTTACCTGTGTTGTTAGTGTATGGAAGTTGTGAGTTTTGGAGTTGGTGTTGGGGCAGAGGTTTTGTTTGAGGAGGAGGAGGATGTGGTGAAGGAGGAGAGGGAGAGAGAGGATATTGAGAGGAAGGAAAAGGGGAGAGAGTTTGTTATGCATGTTCCATTGTCAGACGATAAGGAGATTGAGAGGATGGTTTTGGAGAAGAAGAAAATAGAGTTGTTGTGTAAATGTTGCTAGTGATTCATTGATGGAGGAGCAGAAAATGGGGCCTATGCTCATTTTTATTGTTTGTTTCTGTAAATTATAACTGTTTTTTCTGCGAAATTGTTGTTCAAAGTATGTTTAGTTGAACTTTTGTATTTTTGTTAATTAATTTCTATTGTGAAATTTTGTTAATTAAGGTTTTTTTAGGTTAGATTGTTTAATTAGCAAGTATAATTCCTGCACTTTTTGTTGTTAGACAAATTGTTAATTGTTGCGAACTAATTTAAATTATAGAATGGAAAGTGGTGACAATATGGATAAGGTTACCTGGACAAAGAAAATGTTGCATGTATTTTGCGACATATGTATTAAGGCAATTGATTTGGGAATGCAACCTACAACACATTTCGATAACATGGGATGGAAATTTCTGATCGCGTCATTCAAAGAACAAACTGGTCTTTCATTGACTAAAGCTCAATTGAAAAACAAGTGGGATGCCTACAGGAAAGATTGGAAAATATGGGCGAAACTCATTTCTGAAACTGGGGTGGGTTGGAGTACTGAATTGGAGACAATCTCAACAACGGATGAGTGGTGGAAAACAAAAATTCAGGTTAAGTTTTATTATGTAATATATTTAAATATATTTTTCATGTTTCTGAATATCTTATAACAAAATATTTGTATGAATTATGTTTTTTTATAGGAAGTTAAAGCAGCCAAAAAATTTAGGCATGTTGGAATCGAGCTGGAATTGAAGTTCAAATATGACAGAATGTAATGTATTACAGCATCGTGGCTACCGGAAATTATGTGTGGGCACCATCATCAGGAGTACAATATGGTGGTAATTGGTCTTGGCCTGGCACAAATGACATGGTTGACCTGGAGGAAGGAAGTGGTGATTCGGAAGAGGATAGAAATCCAGCGTCTGACTCGGATATTGCTCGGTTAGTTGGAGGGGTGAACATCTCAAGTAGCAGCAACACACGGAGCAGTGGAAAAAAAAGAGATGGAAGATAATGAGGGTCGCACAAAGAAGAAGAAGAAGAAGAAGAAGAAGAAGAAGAAGAAGACAACTAGCATTGGTGTTCAGCTCATGTCAAAGTGGGATTAACTAATTGACAGTATGTCAAGTAGGAGCAATTCAACCTCTTTGAATATGGATAAATAAGGGTGTAGCATTAATGAGGCGATGACTGAGATCCATTCTATTCCTAGAATCCACAATGACCATGATTTCCATGACTTCGTAGTAGAAATTATGCTCCAACATCGGAGGAGAGAAATGTGGGATACTATGGGAACTCTTGAAGAAAAATACGATTGGTTGAAAAGGATGTATGCACGTACTAAACAAAATTAACCTAAGGTATGGTTATTTTTAACATTGTAAATCCTTTTTTTCCCGCAATGTTAATTGAATGCAATGTGTGATATTATTTTAATAATTACTTGATAATTGATGTATACTTTTACATTGGCAGATTTATTGCACGGGCAGTTTTGGTAAAATTAGTTTGCGATTTGCGCATCGTTGAAGATGAGTTTCATTGTTGTATTATTACTCGGTATGTTATAATCATTGGTTTCGATGAGTTCTCTTTAGTTAAAACTGTATTTGTATTTCATTTGTTATTTGAAAGTTTATATTTGAAATTTAATTCCCTCGTTACTAGTACGAGATACATAAATCAGTTATATTGTTGCATTAGCATGAGTGGGATAATTTTTTAATTGATAATTTTTTTTCTAATGATGTTAAAATTTTTAATTGTGTTCTTAATATTTTAATTATTTTATGCTCTTGTTCACTAACATGTTTTGCTTAAATGAAATTATATAAATGTGCATAAAATTTGAATTAATGTTGGGTAAATGACAAGAAAATAATGCATTTCAATGGATTCTACAATTATGACAAAATGAGATTATTCACTCTTATGTTTTGCTTAAATAAAATGGTACAAATGTGCATAAAATTTGAATTATTATTGGGTAAATGACAAGAAAATAATGCATTTCAAAGCCAAAAATTGCATAACCACATGTTTTGAATTACATATTTCTTCAATCACTTTTTCTATATAAATGAGAGTGATTTCCATAACATTTACACTCCCACATATATACATTTGCAAAAACATCTTTTGAAGAGGAACTTCACAAGAGAAACAACATTAACAATTTACAGGTTTATCTTAACTTCTTATACTTTTAATTAATTTTCTGCAAACTTATAAGTTATTTTTGTCTAAGGTGTATTTAAAGTTTTTCTTTTTTTTCATGGAATTTGAAGATATGAATGATCCTTGGTATAACAATATAGTTAACGAAGATTTTGATGCCGATTATGAAAATGTAATGAACTGCGTACAAGAACAAATTAATTACCAAGTTTCTAAAGCTTATAAAGGTCACATGTATCATTTCCAAGAGTTTAGGCGTCATGCACAGCCAAATGGTCATGAGAAAGTTTTCAATCACGCACATTCATCACTACGTAACATGATAGAACGTTCATTTGGTGTATGGAAACAAAGGTGATAAATTTTACAAAACATTCCTGCTTATCCATATAAAACACAGGTGAAGATTGTGGTTGCATCAATGACATTGCATAACTACATTAGAAGAAGATCACAAGATGATATTACTTTTGCCGAATATAATCGCAATCCTAATTTTGTTCCTGAAGATATTTTACCAGATATCGTTCCTCGATCAAATCGTCAGGATCACAGACGCGTTTACGTATGGATTTAGTTCATGATGGAATTGCAAGTATTTTAATGAGAGAATAAAAACAAGTGTTTAATTTACGTTAGTTATTTCAAACATTTTGTTATTATAATTATTAATAAATATAAAAAATTATTCCAACAAAATATTTATATAAATATGTGTGTGTGTACATGTGTATTTTTAATTAATTTCACAAGTTGACATCAATATGAAAAACATGGTAACCAAATACACAAAACTACTTTTCATTAAACTTAACATCAACCACAGTTTTAACCAAACACAAATTTCAGTTACGAACCGTAGATAAAAACACTTTTTATAAACCTGTTTTTTTTTCAACCTCAATCATAACAGCAACAACTGTGCCAAACAGGCTCTTAAACTTTCATACAAGCATTTAAAAATGATAGATATACTATATTGGTGGGCTGCGAGATGAATTAAATAAAAAAATAAGACAAAAATATTTTAATCTCTAATAATTTATTCTTCAAATAATAACCCAAACTAGAAACATTGTAAATAAAAAAACATTATGATGGTTAAAATTACATTAAAAAAACAAATTAAAAAATCAACAATGGATTATTTTTTTCTAAAAAAACCACAAGGAAACAACAAAAACTCAATTTGAGAGCTAAATTGAAATTAATAAAAACATTAATAACGATAGCAATAAAAAAAAATGAAGACCAAAATAAAAAAAATACATTATAAATAAAGAGATAAATATAAATCAAGATATTTAGTATCATAACATAAATAATTTAACCGATTGTGTTGCATGGATTTTTATCAAAATAAATTTGTAATAGAAACCAACACACACATAAAATTTATTAAGTAAATAAAATAAAATAAATAGTACACAATGTTGTACATATTAAAAATCTTAGAAATAAATCAATATTTATTTATAAAAAAACAGATTTAATCTCTATATTTAAAAAAAACAGATTAATCATATTTTTTTCATTAAAAACTAAACACTCAATATCATGAAGAAATAATTGCAATTTAAAAACAATGTTGAATAATAATAAAAACAATCCTAGAAAATGGATATTAATAAATCATATAACAAAATTATTCATTTAAAAAAACAAACTATATGAGATTGGGCTTGTTAAGCTAGGCCTAGTGCCTAGCCTATCGAGAAACTACTAGTGCAAAGGCTTGCAGGGTCAGGTCCAAGCATGCAAGTCTTTTATTTTTAAAAAAATGAATAGTGTTCGTCCCAATAATTTCAAAACAAATAGAAAATCACTAACATTATTAGATAATGTGTCATGTAAGAACTCCTAAAATTTGGTTATTATAGTGATGAGGAAAATAGGCTTCTAATTCTTTTGATAAATGAACTCATTTTCAACATATTTTTTTTCCTCTCAAAATGCCTAGAAAACTATAAACAGAGATAAAAGGAAAATAAGAGAAAATGAATAGGATAAGTAATTATCTTGTAAAATTGCTAGAGAGAATAAATGGGTAATAAAGTTTTTTTAGTAAATTTAGCTAACAAAGAATTTGAAAGAATATCAATGACATAATATTTTCTTTTTTTAGTAAATTGATTTCTTGTGTGAAAAATTGTTTAGGGGTACTAGAAATACAATGTGTGAGAAGGAAAACCATATGGTGTGAGGATTGATAGGTTTTGATTTGTCAAGTCAAAATTGTTATGGATTACAAGAAATTATAACGTTCAAATCAATGTGTTATAGGTTTTAAAAGAAGAATGATGGTTGAGATATTGAGATAATGCATGTTGGATTAATTGTGAATAAGAAAAACTTTTGTGTTTCATGGAATATCAATAGCGACCTTCCACTAGGGGTGAGCATTTTCGGTTCGGTTTTTATCAAAAAAGTAACCAAAGCGATTTTTTTTAAAAAATACAAACTGAAACCGAACCGAACATATCAAAAACCAACCACTTTTGGTTCGGTTTGGTTCGGTTTTTATGATGAAAAAAATTGAATTTGAGTTTTGGGCCATTTGATGGGCTTTTTGTTGGGCTTTATAATGAATTTTCTGATGGGCTCACAATTAATATAAAGAAAAACTGATTTTCTTATATGAACCCAAAATATTTTTAATTTTTTTGGCAACTACTAAAAAATATTAATGTATTAAATTGTTAATATAATGTTTATTAATTTTTTTAACCTTTCTAATACTTTCGTTTTGTTTAATTTAGCAATAATTAAAACTACACAAGTGAACAAATTTAAATTTAAATTTAAATTACAAGAAATGCCTTCAAAGGGCTTCAAAATAAAGAAATAGAAACAATAACATAAAAAACTTCAAGAAGTACATCTGGTTTTAGTTAATTATCATCCGTTGCTAGATTTAGTTGTCCACCAAATTCTACAAAAAAAAATAGAAATGTTAGATTGAAAATAAGTTGATTAATAAATAATAAAATAAAAAAGACAAATGTATAAGAAAAGTAACCTGATTCAAGATTTTCATATTTTTCATAATCATTCATCAATGTTGTAGTGTCGATCGGGATTGATCCATGTTGCAACCAATTTTGACAATAAACAAGTGCTTGAACAATTACTGGAGATAAAGAATTTCGGAATTGGTCAAGTATACGACCCGCCTATGTTAAAAGTTGATTCAGAAGCCATTGTGGATATAGGAATAGCTAAAACATGTTGTGCAACCTTCAAAAGTATTTTATATTTAGAAGCATTAACCTTCCACCAACCTAAAATATCTAATTTATCATCATTAGGATCCTCACAACCATCATTCAAATACCTCTCAACTTCATTTTTATTTTCTATTGTAAATGTCTTTTGAATCGAGCAAAAGTATTACCACCAACCTCAATTTCATTGCAATCCATATCATTAATATCATGAATATGTCTATTATCATCCTCCACTTCATTAGCTATTAAATAAAAGTCATATAGTCTTACTAAATAATCTTTTACCTTTGTTGTTAAATCTTGTGCTTTGTGATAATCATACAACTCACCAAAACAAAATTTAACATATTTCAACTTAAAACGTGGATCTAAAACATTAGCCACATACAATATGAAATTCTGATTTGCATCATAACCCCAATACTTCTCAAACTTCAACATCATTTTCATCGCCATTCCACTTAAAACATTATCTCTACTTTTACATAATTTCAACAAGTTTGTATGCATGTAAATCAATTCATTGAAGAAAGAATTTGACGTCACATGTAATGAGCCAGAAAACTTTAATGTAACTGTATAAAATATCTTCAAAAATTCTACCATTTTCCCAATCCTCCGAACCAGGTGGCCCTATATTTTTTTTATTCCCTTTTTGATCAACCTCTAAACAATAACCCATATACCTAGGCTCACTCTCACCTAACCTCACAAACACCTTTTCAAATCTTTCAGCAGCATCCAACAAAAGATAAGTTGAATTCCATCGGGTTGCAACATCCAAACATAATGACTTCTTACACTCTATATGCAATTTTTCTGCACACTTTTTAAATGCAAGTTGCCTCGCAGGTGAAGATCTCACAAACCTTATTGCATTTCTAATCTTAACAACTGAAGCATTAATCTCTTTCAAACCATCACTCACAATAAGGTTTACAATATATGCACAACATCTTACATGCAAATGATCATTTAACAATATATTAGATGACCAATCTATCATCACATTCTTCAAATATGAAATAGTCACATTATTAGAGTTTGCATTGTCTACTGTAACAGTTAAAAGTTTATCAATACCCCACTCCAACAAACAATTCTCAACCACTTGACCAATTATATCACCCGTATGATTTGAAACTTGACAGAAATTGAGAATTCTTTTATGCAATTTCCACTCACTATCAATCCAATGAGCTGTTAAAGATATATAATTAATGTTTTGGATTGATGTCCATGTGTCTGTTGTCAAACATAATCGTTGACCCCTAAGTGCTATCTTCAATTTTTCCTTCTCGTCAAAATAAATTTTCAAACAATCTTTCATAACAGTAAAACGAAAAGGACTATCAAATCTAGGTTGTATTGTCCTCAAAAATAATCTAAATCCCCTACCCTCCACAAAATTAAAAGGCAACTCATCAATTATAATCATTTTTGATAATGCTAGTCTACTTTCTTCATAATTATAAGCTATTGCCTTTAGAGTGCCCATATTTTTGTCTTCTGATTCATCACTCCCTTTCTTAGGTTTTAATACCAAAAGTTTTTGCTTCTTATCAACCACAAAAGGGATTTTTTTGCACACTTTCAAATGACTCCATATATTACTGGTTTTATTCAGAACAGTATGACATGCATAAGTTTTTTTACAATAATTACATTCAGCTTTAGGACTTTTAGGGTCACCATCAAGCCTTGTAAAATGATCCTAAATTTGTGATTTTTTCCTATCATCAACATTTCTTTTTCTTAATGTAAGGGCTTCATGTTGTGTACCTTTATCATTTGTGATAGATCCTGAAGTGGTTGATGTAGGTTGGGTGTTTGAACTGAGGGCATTAAACGTTGATGTGGGGGTAGTATCGGTGGATGAAACATTTTGGTTTTGACGGTTCTCTATTGTAATTACCAAATGAAAAAGATCAAAACATGTTAATATATATTTTTATAATTCACAATATATTTTCTGAATATATTCATAATAATTTAAACATGTTAATCATATAAACATGTTAATCATGGTGCAATATACAATGGTGAAGTCTTCATGGGAGCAAGCTAATATACAGTATACACTAACCAGAAATAAGATTTAGTCTTTCACTCTCCACTTCTCTATCCTCTTGAACCATGAACCTAAGTCCTATTTGATTATTTATATTCTGTAAAGAAAAAGCATGCAAGCTAATATACAGTATACACTAACCAACTGACTATTATCGCAGTTAACATCGACTAAAGTGATCAGGCTCATGTCAACTTGGCCATGTTGGATCGCATAAAGCTAAGAATTGCTTGCCCAAAGGTTCTTTAGCCGTGAGAAAATAAAAATAAAAATAAAAATAAAAATAAAGCATGCAATCGATACCGCGGAATTCCAGAAAAAGGAGTGCTTAATAAGTCAGCTATAGCTTCGCCAAATCACTGAATGACATGGCAGACTGTATGTCATAGTTACAAAGTTGTTTCATGTGTAAATGCATAAAGTGCTTTCACATCACCCTTTTGAAAGCACGACAAAATCTTGAACCTAATCTATAGATTATTATATTACTCTCGATCGAGTTTAGCACAACGCTAGCAGAATGGATGCATAAATCAAAGTACGGATTATACAATCATCTAGGAAGCAGAGAAAATGATTATGAAAATCGATGTTAGAAAGCCTTCTGAAACTATTTCTCCCTTCTTGAGTCCCGTCATTCCTTTTCACCATTTGGACATTGGGATTTCAGACATTATATAGATTCCATATCTCTTTTATGTTCAAGAACAAATTACTAGAACTATCCAGGAAAGAAAAGAAAAAAACAAGAAATTAAAGAAAATGTACTGGAACAGTTACTAATTAAACCAATCACACACATGGCTACGGTAGAAGGAAGCATAAATGATCTATAAGAGATAACAAGAAATAAAACAGAAGTTAATTTTAATTACCTTTTGTAAGCTGCAACCATATTGGATGGGGACGATGAACCTTGCCGAGAGGGTGATTTTAGTTGCAGAGGGAGGTGAGAGGGAGGGAGATTTAAGTTGCGAGAGGCGAGAGGGAAGGAGATTGTTTTTGCAGAGGAGGCGAGCGAGATGCTGCTATACTATAGGGTGCAGTCTTGCAGTTGGAGGCGAGAGGGAAGGAGATTGTTTTTGGCTTTTACAGAGGAGGCTAGCGAGAGGCTTAGATGCAGAGGAGGGGAGGGGAGGCGAGAGGCAAACGAAGTAGATCTAGGGTTTTTTAAGTTTCTATTTATACTAACATTGTCAACCAAACCGGTTCGGTTCGTACAAAACAAAACCGAACCGAACCGGATTTTTTTTTCAAAATTTTGTACTCGGTTTAATCGGCTTTTTTTTGTCGGTTCGATTTGTTCGGTTTTTTTTCTCGGTTTAATCGGTTGTTCGGTTTTCTTACTCACCTCTACCTTCCACCGACCATTGACAAATATATATTGGAGGGTTTGAAATGTAATTTCATTTTCTATGCTTGTATTTTTTATTTCATTTTATTATGCAATTGCATTCCCTTAAGCACTCATCATTTTCTATGCTTGTATTTTTTATTTTATTTTATTATGCAATTGAATTCCTTGAGCACTCTTCAAACATTAAAAAAAAGTTATACTAGAATCCAATAATTATGTTTCTATTCTTACTAATAAGTAGTTAAAAAATGAAATTCGATATTAAAAATGAATTTTTAAAAATAAGAAGAAACTGTTACATAATACCTCAAAAAAATAAAATTTAAAACGAACTTTTAAAATAAATTTTACTTTTTCTATTTATTCAACTTGTTTTTTTTTAATCTTTTGACTTTCAATTTAACTTATTTTTTGATGAAAAATTAAATCGTTGAATATTAATTTGAATTCAAAAAATTAAATCGCGTAAAATAATAGTTAAGAAACTAAATTAAAAAAAATGACTAAACTCATAGCATTGTGTGACGTGACGAGGTAACAATAATAATAGTAATTGAAAAAAAGTAGAGAAAGGAATGGTGCCACGTAGCAATAGATTTGGAGGCTGAAACATGGCTTTTCAGGTTTTGGATCATCAAACTGTAACCTCTCATTCTTATTCTCTCCAAGAAAAAGAAGAAGCTATATACATGCTAGAAACAGAAGAAAAGTCTTGTAATTTCTAGAGTTAGAAACAAGCTAATAAGATCAATCGATCAGAACCCAATGACAGCAATAATATCATCACCAGCTGCAACAGCAACAACTAGAACAGCCATTTTCAACTATGATGTCCAATTTGGAAGGTTTTGTAATAACAAGAACAACAACAAGGGTTGCTGCTTTCTCTCTGTACACTCTTTTTCACCACCAAAATTGAGTCCTAAACAACCCCACAATGTTAAGCTTGTGTTTTTAACCAAAGCTGCTGATTCAAGTCAGGCTTCTTCGTCTTCTTCTACTACTCCTTCCAAAACTATTGTCAGTGATGATGAGTTCTCTCTTGCTAAGGTATTACTCTTTTTGCTTATTTTTTTTGGCTTTTAATTTGTGTCGAATTGATTTCCTTCATTAAATTCTCTGTAAAAGCTTAAGTGAAATAGACCCATTGCATGTCTGTGTCATTTATCTTCTTCTAAAGTTAAGGTTCTTAGTGCTGATTATGATAATATTTGCATAAGTAACTGGTTTTTTATTAACTAAAGAATATATTGGCGTCAAGGGATTGAGTTTAGGTGTTATGGATTTGAAGTTGCTCTTGTTTTTTATTTATTTGTTGTTGTGGTTTGCCAATTTTATCAATTTAAAGTAATGGGTTACCTAAACTAGAAACTTGTTTCTATGAAAATTGTATGAGAGAACAAGATGCTGAAAATTATGTTTTTTAGATATTATGTTGGGATTTTGAGAGTAAATTTTGCTATTATAGTATTCGGCATTGGAAAGCTACTTCCAGAGAATAAAAATAACTATCATTGCTTTGGATTGTAAATGAGATTTGTGGAGATGAGGAGGCTTTGTAGAATGTTAGTCCTTCAGGCCTAGAAATTAGAAATACTGTTGATAGACACGAACAGCTTTCTTACCTTTGTGGGGTTTAAGCCCACGGTGGTATGAGTATTATCATTTTCAATTGAGAAAAGAGTATTTATTAAGTGCTCGTTGACAATTTCTTAGTCCAACTGTTGTATTTTGTTGTTCATTACACTATAAGCAACGGTGGTCGGGCTAAACTCATTTGTTGTAATTGTCAAGTACGTAAATTAATAGGTGATCAGAGGTTGTGAAATGCCATATTTTAAGGATAAGCTGGTAAGCTTTTGGGTTAGATTCTTATATGCTAACACACTGTCTTCTTTTGCTCTATATGTTGTTCCCTTTGATCAGATCAGTGATGGAGCTGTCTTCCATAGTTCAAGGTTAATGGGATGCATAGTTTGTTTTTAGAGGAGCCTTTTATTGTGAATTATTGTTTTGTTGGCAAACTCCCAGTGATAACTAATAGCCAAACATTGCCCACATCGTCTTTAGTCTAACAATCACTTATGTGAATATGCTTTGGCTAAGACTTGATGCAAGCCTGCTAACTGCATAACTTTTAGTAAACCTTGTGTTCTCATCAATATGTTCTGATCAACGAAATTACAGTGTATTTTATTGTTTGCAGGTCTCATTTGGTGTTATTGGACTGGGTTTTGGGATTTCACTCCTTTCGTGAGTTATTTACCCTTTGATTGTATCTAAGTAATCTAAAGTGACTGCTAGTCATGATTTGTGCTTGATTTACAGGTATGGTTTTGGGGCTTACTTTAACATCCTTCCAGGATCTGAATGGTCTGCAATAATGCTAACATATGGCTTCCCTCTTGCAATAATTGGTATGGCTCTCAAGGTAAAAGTTTTATTTTCCTTATGACTGGGATTGTAGGATTATGTATTCTGTATTTTTTTTTAAAAAAAAATTATTGGAGATCATTTAGAGATTAAGGTAGCAAGTATGCATTAAGTTTTAATGCATGCCTCTTGAAACATATTTTTTATTCGTGTCTGTTTGCGTAACCTGTTTCGTTGAGTTGATATCTGCTCACTTGCGTCTGGTTACAGATGGTTCTTTAGATTTGCTTTCAAAACCATAATGGAGCGCTTAAATTCTATGACATGTATGGTTTATTTAAGTGGTATCCTCTTACTTCTGTGCAGTATGCAGAACTGAAGCCAGTGCCATGCTTGACTTATTCTGATGCTGAGATGTTAAGAGAAAAATATGCCACTCCAATCCTTAAACAGGTATTTTCAGCATCTGGACACAGAATGCTGGCAATTAATTTCAATTAGCTCCCCTTCTTATTTATTCTAAAAAAAATTCTAATTAAACTCCTATCTCTTGAGACTTAGCTTAGGAAATCTGATAATATGATTGGACATGTCATCCAGACTTGGTGTTCTCATACTAGGGTGAATATTTGCTTCCTTCAATAAATCTTTTTGGACGATTAGTTTCCATCATGTTATTATTTTGAGTCATATGTTTGACGTTATTCACAATTGCAATTCCATTGGACTTGGTATGTAGTTAAGGTAAACAGGGACAACTTTTGCTTAATGCTGAACCAATGTTGAAGTCCTAAATTAAAAGCAAATCAGTAAAATAGGAAAACATAATTAAATTTACATATATCTTTACCACCTAGGCTCAGCTTCATTACTCCTTCCTTGCTGTTATTTTAGCGTCTCTAAAATTCAGGATTAATGTGCACCAATATATTACACTCTAGAGAGTTATAGATTTAACATGATCCCTTTCAGATCTGTAATATACTTTTGGATGAGATAATCTTCATCGTGAAGTTTCTTCCTGTAATGACATTGTGCTATGTAGTTGTATAATGCAATGATGCAAAACCATATAGCCTGTTCTTATGCTGACTGCAGACACCCTTAACAGATGTAGTCTATACTATGATAATGTTTATACAAGTATGAAGCACAGTATACTCTTTGACATGTTGAATATAGGATGACATTTGGAATTACTTTCCCCCCCTCTTTATTTAGGTCAGGAATGATGTTATAAGATATCGGTATGGAGATGAGCAGCATTTGGATGAGGCATTGAAACGAATTTTCCAGTATGGTCTGGTATGCTACAAATGACTATTATATAATAGTACCTGGTGCATATTTTCTGGATTATTTTTTTGATAAATGAAACAGTTTTATAACCATTATTGTTTAATCCATCTTGTCGTTGCTGGATAATGGTATGCACAAACATGTTCAGAGAAAAAATTTATTTGCCTCCATGAAAAGTAGCCAGGTATTCCTTAGACAGCGTTGATCTGCTTTGCTTTGTTGCAATTATGTTCCTTATAAAATTGGAAAGAAGTAAGATGGAGGCTTACATACTTTCTCATGCTTCCATGTTCTTCAGTGTATATTCAAGACAATAAGGCATCGTAGGTTCTACTGCTCACATTTCATTTTTAATTTTGATTGTGTATAAAATTTTAGAAAAAAAAAAATGTGTATCTGATGTTGATAATACGCACTTTTAAAAAATGTCTTCCTGAATTTTTCGATCATGAAACCTCATCTTAGGGATGAGAATTTCCTTTCTTATACTTGTGGCATTTGTTAGATACATTAGCTCAAGGACAGGTCCTGGTCTCTTGACAAACTATTGCTTGAATTTGTTTGGTTGATGTACCCTTTTATATAGTCTAATTAATTGATGACAAAGTGAAAAATCTAGAAGAATATAAAAGGAATTTCTACTAAATTTGAGAATATAAATTCCATTATATAATCTGGTATATGTGTATTTTGTGCATTTATTTAAAAAGTAGATAATTTATATTATTCTTGTTCATGCAACTTGCATTATCATGTGCTTTGCCTTGCATTTCAGGGTGGAGGAGTTTCAAGGCGGAATGCACCTATTCTGCAGATGATTCGTGAACAAGTATGTTCCTTCAATACATTTTAAATTTTAAAAACAAAACATACTGATTATTGTATCCTACAACAACTTCCTGATTGACACTGTCATTGGCTGCCAAAACATACTGATTATCACATCCTTCAAGAACTTTCTGCTTGACACTGTCATTTGCTGCTATTTCTTGGGTCATATAACTGGAATGCAACTTAACACGATGGTTCACCAGATTCTTTTGATTGCTCATCTACAAGCATAATTCTTTAGTCAAGAGATGTTGAATTGCTTAGAACCCTGAAATTTTGATGTCTGTTTCACTATGCTGCTAGGTTTTTTTTCTGATAGATGGAAGCATCTCATTAACTTCTTTTTTTTTAAAAACAAAAAAAAAAACAGCCCTTTAGTTCCCCTTCTCTCTGACTAATTCTGTAACTAAAATGATTTTGGAGAACCTATACCTCCAAACCAATTGAACCAAACCTTGCTTTCTAAATACTGTTCAGATTTGTGAATTAGACTGTTTGTTGACTCGTATCATATCATTTCACTCATATCATACCTTGTTGCAGGTCACAGAGGATGGCAAATACTGTCTAGTCCTGGTCTTCCAGGCAAAGGCTTTGCAGTTGTCAGACTTTGAAAAAAGACAGGTAAAGATTGCTCGAGCTTCACTAGAAGCTAGCATTTTAGTATTTAGTAAAATTTATATAAAAATATTTATTATAAACCTTGTGTAAGAGATCTTTGTTGTCTTGAATTCCACCTTGTAATTCCATTTATATCATTAATTCAAGAAGAGATTAAAGAATAATTGCATGCTGATTCTTTAATCTCAAATAATGTTTTCAGGGAAAATTTGCTTCATTCTTTGGACCAGATATCACAGCTGAAATTGGTAAGTGCTACTTTTAATGCGTTGGTGTAAACATATGCTTTTGGAAAGTTTTGAAAGGCAAGGAACAGCTTGGAATTGCGGAGTCATGCTGATCAATAATGATTTGCAGGGAAAGGAGAAAACAATCTATACGAAGTTCGACTTATTTCCAACTTAAATGCCAACGCGTCACCTTCATGATTTGCTATCTGCTTGGTCTTTTCATCATTTACATATACTCCCTTGTGAAAATTTTGTATAAAGATGTTTAGATTTAGTCTGTCACTATTTTTATTTTTTTTTGTAAACTATAACATCTTGGAGAAATGTTACATATAATCTCAATTGAAAGCCAAAAGTAATTCGTTTTACACAAATCTGTTCTGTAAGCAATGTGCAAACATTTTCACCCTAAAATACTGTTAGAGAATAATATAAATTATATTTTGGGGTCTCATCTAACAACTGTATCAGAATCTTATTGATCCAACGGTCACGAGTTTGAATTTCACCACCTTTATTTTATTTGATAAAAATCAAGCATAAGGTAGTGTGGGTTTGTGTGTAAGTTTCAAGCTTAAATGACTTTCATTTAAGGGAGTATTAGAGAATAATATAAATTATATTCTGGAGTATTATTGATGAGATGGTTCTTAATAGGTACTCCTTTGCATTCAGGGTGAAAAGATTGCTAAATTCTAGATGCCTAGCAGCATTGCTCCCTCGTTACCTAAAATTCTTATTATGATTATTTTGTCAGTTATGGTTTCACCTACTTGAAGTGAACATAAGAAAAACAATGTTCTTTAGTGTACCTCTTGCTTGCTAACTCTTTTTCTGTCTGCAAAAAAAGTAGAAATAAATGCAATTCATGCAGAGTATTCTGAAGCTTTTGCTCAAGTGTTTTCAGAAAGAGTCAAATGAGATTGCAGTGTAATTTCCCATTTTCTTAGCTTAATACATTTTCATTGCTCAAGTGTTCCAATGACCTGCATAACAATTTTGCAGAACAAAATCAGGTGGCAGAAGACAAGATTATTTAAGTGTTTAGTAGTTTACGCAGTGATTATGAATTGCCCTCATGCACATTCAAGATATATATATATATATATGCGTACTCTAGGTATGAAGTCATTTTTAAAGCTATAATAAACTACTAAGAAAGAACAAAGCTGCTGTAACATGAACAAATCACCGCCAAGTCTTCCACTAGTTTAGAGAATCTCGGACACAAATTTAGGTCGTTAGAGAGTGTTGGAACTCTCTTTCCTTGTGTTAAAAGGATTTGCACATTGATCTTAACTACTAATGTAAGATGTAGGTTGTTAAATACATAGGTTTTCTTCTATACTTTTAAGATAAAAAAAAGTATTGATAAACATGTTTTTTTTTTTTTAATTTAGAATCAGTAATAAAATATCTCATTAGAAGACTTGGAGTTGCATCTAGAGGTGTATAAACCAAGAAACCCAAAAAAACTAACCGGAAATACCTAACCAAGAGGGAAAACCCGCTGAATCTATTTAAAATCCATGAAATTCACTCTGGTTAGTTTGGTTTCGGTTTCAGAAAACTAAAACCATAAAACCAAACTGGACCCAAAGACCCTAACACTTCATCCCCATATAACTAACATTGTGATCTAAAAAGATTTTTTTTTTAAATTAAATATTTTTCGTTTTTTTAGATTATTTTTATGTAATGATATAAAAAAATTAAAAAAAATCATTATTTTTTAATACATTTCCAAAGAAATATATATTTTTAAAAACAACACTGAGTATAAATATTAAATAGTACTTATACTTAACCCGACCCTAAATATTCCCCTATCTTGACAAGGCAGCCACCAGCCGGCAACCAAACAGTCTCCCCTGCCAACTCTCTCGTTCTTCCTTTTCTTCCCCAAACGTGTAAAATCTATTGAAAGCTGCAAAACACAAGGGGGTTTTCTCTGTGTTTTTTTTGGTTGAACTGTCAAAGTATCCCTGGTTAAGCTGAGAACATGATCTTTTCTTTCTTTTCTTTTCCTTCCTTTTATTTTGATGGGAAAGCTGGGAAAGGCTGCTATATTCTAGTGTTTAATTTTCAATTATTCCTGAGAACTAAAGTGAAGAATATATTTGAAACTCACAAATGGAAGTGAGGTGCAGACAGGGGTTTTATTTGCATTTGTGTTAGGAGCATAATTTCATCGTTGTAAAGCTTACAACATGGTTTTTGTCAGCAAGTATTGTCTGTAAGATTCTCTCAAGACCACGAGTATTCACTGTTCATGCTTGAATGAATCAAAGATGTTCTATATTTTTGACTCTTGGAGAAAGAACGCGATCTTCTCTGTTAGTATTAGGATTTGATTCCAAAAATCTGAACTTGACCAAACCGAAACAGTTCGGTTTGAACTGGTTTTCGATCCGGTTTGTATTCCTTGAAATTAGAATATTTCGGTCCGGAGTAGACATGAAACATCTCGTTTTCAATTGTGTCCTCGATGTTTCTTCATCTACGATATAAATTCATTCATCTTCAAACAAGTAATTGTGGAATCTTTCCATTCCAAAGCCATAAACAAAGGAGTGCACGTGAACCCAAAAGCTGTCGTCCACTTTCAGAGACAAGGTACAAAACATTACATCACCAACTACAACAAAAGACTCGTGGAAAAGACACAACCAGCGGAGGACACTGTCTTTTGATCCCAGTCCATCCATGGTTGCCGTCAACTAATCCCACCTCCCATGGACAAAATCTCTTCAAAGAGAGAATCTTGAAACCCCTTCAATCCAACATTTTATTTTACCATCTCTAGCTCTCCTTTTTAGCATCCTCCAAGCTTGAAAAGAAAAAAATCTTCTTTTTCGGTTTGCTCTTCTCCCTCTGCCTTTTTCTCATCCATGACAAGCATCCACCTTGCTTGCTGATGCTGCATCTCCACATTTGTTCATTGTTTTTGTTCTGCATTTCCTCTTTATTACTCTCTCTTTTTGTCGCCTCTTCTTCCCCTCTTGTTCCTTTCACCTGAACCTGCATTTTCCCAAGCATTCATCATATTATGGTAGCCTTTCCTTTTTCCCATTATTATTTTGGATCTGGTTTTGCCAAATTTGGAGATTTTAAGCTGCCTCATCAAAAATATTATTTCTAAAAGGAACAACAATCTAGTACTTCAGGCTACTTGAGTGTTTCAGCTCAAGTGTAATAACAAAGCATAACGTCTCAGAAAATTGTAATTCTAAACACTATGAATTGAATTATCGGGTGCAATAATTCCAAGAAACTTGTTCATATCCGATGTAAGAGTGTAGTCCTACATTTTTGTTGTGGTGGTCAGAGAAATCCTCTAACATGGCTGAATACTAAGCATCTCCCTTCTAACTCCTAACAACTAGCCACTAATGTGAATACTCTTACCAAAATTAACAAGAGATTTACTATGGAATAAAACTATATGGCGATTTCATATTTATTTTTTCCTTGTTTATGTTTACTGCAAATGCTTCAATAAACCCAGGTCTGGTTTCAAAACTACAAATTCAAACCCAAAATCCTCGACCTTGAGCGAATTAAGCATGTTCAAGTAGGGAAAAACTAGTTTGGTTTTGTATTTTTCTTCTATATTTTCTATCAGGTATGTGCTCCCAAAGACATGAGGCTTCTTCAAGTATACTGACTAACATGTCATGTGAACTCTTGGCAGACAAAACTCTTCTGTCATCATTTTCAACAGTATATCAGAGGCTCAGCCCTATGAATGAGCCCCTGAAGAATATTACTGTATTAGTCATTATTTTACGAATACCATTCAATTCAGTGTACCATGCCTCAATACCTAAAGATTGCAAAGACTAAAGAGGTGTCAGCGTCACATTATCCAAATTGCTGGTACAAGTTTACTACAACAGTGTAATGTCAAGATCCAAAAATGGCGTGTGCAGCAAAATCGTGTAGAATATTTGTATCCCATGATACCACTATTTTGTGATTCAGCCCTGAAACACATGGCTATTTTGTCCAAAAAGAAGAAAAGAAACTGTGAGAGGCAGTGAAATGCTACTTTCATTGAGAATCCCAAAGAATCAAAAGTAAGGGAACAAAAAAGAAAAAGGAATTGAGAGAATCTTCAGTGGCACCATATAAAACAAAGAGAAGAGAAGTGTGATTAAAGAACAAAAAGAGGGAGAGAAGGTAGTAGATGTAGATCATTTCCTTTGAGAATTGCTTTTCACTCGTATTGAACATCCAAAAGAGACTTTAATTTTCAATCTCTTTTACCTCATGAAGGTAAGAAAATAAATGGAAAGAAAGAAAGCGGTGTAAGAAAAAGAAGAAAAAAACAGAGGAAAGAGCTTTTCCTGCAAAAAAATGTTTCAGAAAATCACAGATGACACAACTAATGTTAAAATTCTGAAGATCAAAATTTATAGCCAAGGTTATACAAAAAGATTAACACTCTGAAAGGGAAAATAGAAGCTAATGAAGTAAACAAAAGAAGTAGAAGGAAAAAAAAAGCAATCAAAACCTGTGTTCAGAAATGCGAAGGTGACAAAACTGCTGAGCAAGAAAAACAGGGCTGTTCTTCAGCTTTCAGGTTTGAAATAATGAATATAAATGAGAATCATGAGCTGAAATTAGTTGAAAAACATACCTGTTCTTCAACTTTCATCTTTGAATTACAATTAGGTGAATCTCCACCTTGTATTTCACATCTCTTTCTCTCTGTAATCGAAGGCGTTGAAGCTGGACTCGGACTAAATGATGAAGAACTAAGTTCAGGAGGAGTGCTTTGAGTCCCAACATCTCTAGTACTCACCAAGCCCTCCAATGTATTTTCTACAAACAAAAAATCCTAAACCAGCTCAAAAACACGACCTCTTTTCTTCAAGTTCTTAAGAAAAAACAGCAGCCTGTGTTCAAATTATAACCTTTAATTGGAAAATGATTAGCAATATCATCATGTGTAGCAATAGCAGCAGTCCTTGTATGGATTCGCCGCGAATGATTAGAGAAAACAAGAGGTGCGGACATTGTAATTCTGTTTGTCAAGCTCCTAAACGATCTTCCACTTAGTGTTTTAGCTGATAAGCACTCCATTGGAACCTCTCCTGAAAGTGGATTACATATATACTTCTCTGCTTCATCCCATTTGGAATTTAAAGCAAATCCATCCGGTGACAAGCATTCCCGATTGTTAGAATGCCCTGACCTTGCCTGCAATGCTGCATAAAAAGAGAGCAAAAAAACAATAATCAAAATCACTAATTGTGAAGCATAATGCAAATAATTACTCGCATGAGAGTTTAACTATCAGATGACGCCATTGCCAGTTCACACTAATTACCTTTAAGAGCAGTTGTGAATGAGTATGTTGAAGGGTCAATCTCCTCTGAAAAGATACGAATACGATGGATTAGTCAGTTGATAGTGCTAATTAACAAAAAAAAAAAAAAAAAAAAAACGGGAGGGGGGTAAGAGCACTGGCTACCTCTCAAGGAGTAGCCAGGAGACGAGGCGGTGCTAGAAATGGTAGTGTTTGATCTAAAAGACCTAGCATCTTCTCTAAAACTTCTGATATTTGATCCTGAAAACCTTCTTGATCTCGTGTTTTCACGGCTGTTTTGAGCCTTGAATGCCCATTCTCTTAAATTGAACTCAGTTTCTTCTCCTCGTTGAGAAATAGTGTAGGGAGATTGCTCCAATGTGGAAGCCATGAACGAGTCATAAACATACATTACACAAGTTGAAATACGCAAAGGTTGTAATTAGCTATAAAGTCTTTATCTAGCTGTACTGTCTTTTCTTTTATGGCTTCTCAACTTGGTGCAGGATTTTTTAGTGTAAGGAATTAACTGATATTAAAATTAATTTAAATTATCAAATGAAATTCTAAAATATTATTTTTTAATATTTTTATTTAAATGAATATCACTAAAGTATCAAAGTCTTGATTTTTTTTATATAACAAAAAGAAGAGATTTGTTTTGTTTCTTGTTGCATTTGTTTCACATTAAATTGTTTGATTTAATTCCCATAAAAATATAGCATTGTGATTTCTATTTTATTTTATTTTATTTTATTTTCTATCATGGAATTTGTCTCATATTTTGTTTATTAAGTCATCCCTCTTTTTTTATCTATTTATTTTATAGCAAAATAACTAATAGGTATCCGAAGAGCGTGGCATGGTTAACAAAGGTTTGAACTCTGCCTTGCAGGTTTCAAGTTTAAACATTGTTAGAAATATTGAATATTTCAATATTAGGGTTACCAGTAATTACATCAACTCATTCATTCTTAGTCATCAGTGGCCTGCAATGACCTTAAAATCATCGACAATAGTCTTACAGCTTGTTAAAAACAATCTCAAGGATCGATCTCCCTCATTGACTGGTCATGTTTTGCTTGGCTTTTACAAATGATCAGTTGGTAGACACGCAATTAATGACGGTGATCAAAGTGGTGGTGTGTGTGGTAGCCATGTCTTACGTACGTTTAGTGACTATCTTTCTCTTTCCCTTACCCACTTGCATCATTGAGCTTCTTATAAGCTTCTGCGTAACTTTTATGGAAGTTCTTGAATTGTTTTGAAGTCATTTATAGCTTTGACCTATTTGTTATATATGTTATTGTTTTTTATCTATAAAAAAAGTAAAAATATTTGAATTATATTCATTTCATACAAATTGGGTGCTTTGAAGAGATTCAGTCGGGTTTCCCTTTTTTTTCTTCAAATATTTCTTCAAATATTTGAATTAACTCATTATATATCTATAAACAAATAGTTGATGTTGCGTTTCAAAAATACTCTTAATTTTTTTTGAAAATTTCTTATATTTATATTTTACTTTAATTAAATATTTTTGATGTTCTTAAATTATTTTTATATGCTGATATCAAAAATAAATTTTAAAAAATAAAAAATATATATTTTTATACATTTCTGAATAAAACAACCGTAAGTTTCATAACCACATTCTTAAACAGTGACTTTACCTCTATTATCTTGTCAAGTGATAGATTAATTTCTTCGTGTATATATCAAGGTTCTTTAAAGTTTGGTCACCTCAAAGTCCAGCATAATTTGTAAAGACTTTGGAAGAACATGGTCAAGTCAAGAGGACCGACTTGACAATGAAAAATGACCTCAGAGGAATAAAATATAATAATAATAAAAAAAAAAAAATGTAAACTGTTTTGGTATTCCTAAATAATTCCATGGTGGGGTTTTGCACGACCCACTAATTATTAAAAAATATTTTTTTATTATTTTAATATAAGATGATGGCCTTTTCTTTTTCCCTCCTCTTGAAGATCATCGTCTCAAAGTTCCCTCTGACAGCACTTGGAATTCAATGTTAGTGGGAGAGGCAGGTCTAAAACATATAATTTTATTTTAACAAAAAAATAAACCTAGGTTTAAAACACTGTCAAAACTCTCTTTTTTCTAGTGTTTTTCTCTCTAATATCTCTCACTTATCTTTTCTTCTTAACTAAACTTTCTATTTATACAGAAATGAAAGCTAGATATTTTTGACTTCAAAGATAACATTTGGACAAGTTGGAGGCGGCTGGAAGAGGAGGTGGTTGCTGCAACTTGCAGGAGAGTTTATCCCACCACGTAGATGATGGATATTTTGCAGATGGAGTTTATCATAATATTCAAATCATTCTCTTTCAGCTGAGATGAAACTTAAATTCCGGTGATCAGAGGAAACAATACAGTCTGAGAGATTCTTGAAAATAGAAAGTAAAAGTGGGGAAGGATATGGAAGCAAGAGAAAGGTTTTTCAAGGAATTCATAATAGTCCTTTATAGTTTTGAAAATTCAAATTTACTCCTTTGCCTCGTATTACTTGAAGCTTGTCCATTATTAGTCCACGCCATGTACACTTGCCACTAAACCATCTTGAGAGTTTCTTTTTATTTTCCATTTTACGTCCATGGAGGTACCTGTGATTATAATCATGCAGATTCTAGGTTAAGATGTATCAAATGGACAGCTAGATCCCATATATATGCATCAACTGATAAAAATATTCCCATGCGTCGATGCTCCTCCATGGAAGCAAGGGCACAAGATTAACTCATCACCATGGTTAAGTTTTGACGTAACCAGAGAGCAGTGTGGCGTCCCTTTCAATGGCGGGTTAGTGGACGAAAAAAGAGGGGTGGATAGAGAAGAAGAATGAGATGAGAATGTCTCTGTGGCTGTCATCACCCTCTTGAAAATGAATGAAAGGGAGGTGTCCTTCCCATGATAGGAGCCAGGAGGGTCCCCTGCTGGAACTCGCCATGGCCGGCCTTGAGTTTTGTCTGGTGTGCATGCTACGCAGGTTTCGATGACAGGGATGGGTTGCTATGGCTGCCAGCAGATTTTGGTCCATCTTCATTTAATTTCTAAAGGGATACGTACTTGTATCTCCATCTTATCCCACATCTTTTATCTTCTGTTTCGAGATGATCTATCTGATCAGGTTGTTCAAGTACCGCAACAGGAACATATTTTAATTATTTTTTCGAGATGATTCATCTCAGGTTCGCTTTTATCTTTTGTTGTAACTATCACTTGCAATACAAGCTTCAAATCAAATCAATAATCACCAAAACCAACACTCAAACTCACATTGACTGATTGATTACCGACAAGATAAAGCAACCACTTTCTCTACAAAGCAAACTCTAGCAAAATAACCCATCAAACAGATCACAGTTAAGGGGAGGAAAAAAAAACCATTTTGAGAACTGTCTAGGTGAACTAAAATAACTGAAGCAAGCCAGTTGAGAAGAATAAGATAAGCAACAATCGACAAGCAAGGGGGATGATCACCTAAATTGAGAAGGTAGGGAACGGCTAGGACAGATTATTGATCAAAAGACAGCTGCTTGTTCTTCCAAACCACATAAAAAGCTAGCTTGCGCACGAGGGTTGAGGTTTGCAGGCTGCTTGTTCTTCTTGATCAGTTCTTAATAGGGGAGAGCCAAAGGGCAGCTGTAGATGGAAGTAATTGGTTAAGAAAATATTTCATCTAAAAACTTAAATTATTAGATAAGATCCAAAATATAATTTATATTAGTCTCTAAAATCCTGACATACCAGAATGTCAAGGCAAATTAATTACATCCAAACCACAAGCCAATATGGAAGCAACATTCAGGTCTTTTCACCAGTTTTTGGTATTGAGCAAGAAATACGCATGCTCTAGGGCAGTTATACAGATTCCTCACAGCACTACTGTATTCTAAACATTAGTTCTGCAGTCGGATTCACGGTCACTTCGTTTCAGAAAATGCAGCATTTCTTGTAAAGGGGTGGATGATGACCTGCAACTACTTGATCATATTGTTTCTCTAGTGATCTCTTCGTGATCTGAAAGGAAACCACTTGGATAATATTCACGAGTGCTGTGACAACTGATATTATAAGAAAATGTTCATCGAATGTACGGTTTATCCAAAACACAACCACAGAACATAATCAAGAAAAATGGAATCACGAGCACAAATTGAGCTACAAGCCTTCTACGGGAACCCACCCCATATATATAAATGTTGATACTGAAGTCATAAAAGTGAGGTCTATCTTGCAACAGAACAGCAAACCAAGCTGATTCACATCTTCATGGTATTCACAGTTCGTTTGGTCTGCAGCACAACAGCATAAGAGATGAAGTAAACTCCACAGCGGACGCAAGACAGCTAAACCATTGTATCTGCAGCTAAGTGGTTCCAACTCAAGGTAGCTGGCAGTGCAGCAGAAGTGATTTTCAGTTGCTGAAAAGATCCCATATTCAAGATTCAGGACAAGTTGGTTCTGTTTTCACCATGAAACAAGAGATAAATAAACTGAATGAAGTCAATCATGATATGCAGACAAAATGGGAAAAATGAAATATCTAACAACAGAGTTGAGAAAAGGACAATACCGATCTACTCCAACCAGCGGAATTAAGCTCAGTGGACTCAAAAAAGTGAACCAATTCATACAAAGTCTTACCATAATATGCACTTGCTCTGGATCAATGACCACAGCAAGCGCCACAAACACCTTTGTTGAATTTTAATTATATAAAAAAAGGTGACTCTCTGTTGCTAATACCACAGCCCTATCTACCCTTCTCTAAAGATGAAGAATAGCAGCAGATCTTTGAAAACCCAAGTCAAAATATTCCTCAACACTGAACAACTGAGAAATTTCAGCATTCTTTTCACTAAACATGGAGATTCTCCACAATCTCAACCTGATAAGTAATCTGGTTAGTTTCTGTAACGATTTTTCCCATTCATACATCTGTAATTAATGTTTCACTAAAAAGCCTAACCTTCTTAGGAAGACAGGTAAGACCTCTTTCATGCTAATTTACATATTAAGCATATGCTAGAGTCCGAACATATGAGAGACAAGCCCCCCAATAAACAAAAATCCCCAGCAAGAGTCTCAAAAGTTTAAATAAATTATGATTTACAGTTACTATGAAGTACAAAGCTTTAGTATACTTTTCTAACAGGATTATGCAGTGACTAGTTATGCTTTGTACAAAAAGAAGACTGATCTCATTCACTTGTAAGAGCCAGCACAGATGTGACCTTCTGAGTCGCTATAGAACTAAATGTACAAAAGAAATACTTTTTGTGATGGCGTCTCAACAAACTTTGAACTCGGCAGAAATTTTTAGTCCAAAATATTCCAGCCTGAGACAATTTTGCAGGTAACTTGGCAAAGATATTATTTTGCAATGAATAACATGTAATGTTACATACCTTCTCAAGCTCAATATCTTTGAGTTCTTGTGCACCAATATACGCAAGAAACAACTACAGCTCAAGACTTCAGCAACACAAGGACAAGAAAAACCATGGTAATCAGAGAGAATGCATGGTGGTCAGCTGAATTCAGGAAATACAATCAGTCAGATACCCACGGCAAGATAGACTACATTATAAGTTAACTAGGGAACTAATTTCATAATAATAATAAATTAAATTACTGTTTAAAAACATTGATCCAGGAAACCACTATAACTGTTTCAAATATGGAGCATAGATTTCCTACACAACATTCCACTTTAGATGGTTAGAGCATAAAGAAATAAAGCAAGATTTATGATATGAGAAGAAATCCTCACCAGCAAAAGATAGATAAGTTCCAAGTGCCAAGCAACTTCAGGGAATTGTGTATGAATATATATTTCCGGCTAAAGAAAAGGAAAACATCAAATTCCATTCAGTTACTGGAATTTGGAAGACAAGTTAAGAAAAAAGGTACAGTTCAACTATTTCCAAAAACTTTTATTTTTTCTTAACTGCACACACCAATGTGGAATTTAAACCTTGGATAAATGGTGAAATGGAAAATCACAATTGTACAGGAAGCAATCATAAATCTTGTTTAGCAATTCTTTACTTTTTAAAAGACTATGACTTACCATCAAAGAGAACATATATATTGTAGACTCTGTTTTAAAACACCAATCATATGCCAACGAAAAAAATGACAATGATATATTGTCATTTCATGTCTTCCTTTTTTGGAGGTGCAAAATATGTAACTTAGAGTGACTGACTGCAGAAAGACAAAAGTTACCTTGTCCAAGAATCAAAATACCATTTACACCAAAAAGTATAAGGTCTTGTATCTTTTCAGCTTAAAGAACAGCTTGGATAACTAGCAGATACAAAACAGAAATGTTTTAGATAAATTCAGGGTGAGATTTGGGAACAGCTGCTAGCCAAGGGTCCAAAAACTAATAAAAAAGACAAGGCATATGAAGTTTTAATTTGAGAGACTAAGCCAATATAAAGAGGATTAAAAACCTGTGATCCCAATTAACTTTTCCTGGGTCTCATCTCCATCATATGTAACAGCAGCATCCATGTCGGAAAGAGTTATTGTGTGAACAGAATGGAGCCCATCTGATACCCAGAAAGTTTGCATTTCTGCAAAGCAACAGCACAATCACTCTGTTGATGATAAACATATATATATATATAGGCAAAATCATAATTTATTCTGGTCATCAAAATGTAATCCTTTTACCAAACTCATTAGGAAGCTTTGTTTCCATTTTATTTTACCACATTCTCCTAACCCCCAGACATCAGTAGTTTCCCCTTATCCACACGAATTTCCCTTCCTATAATTCTTGGTTCAACAGGTCATAAATAATCCTTGGATCACCTTTCCAGAAGACCCTATGAACACTTTGATCACAAAACCATTGTTGGACATGCAATCAACATCAAATTTTTGAGGGGGGGGAAAAGAAGGTAAAAAGGAAACAAAAAGAAGAGTTAGAGTTGATACTCGAGGAAATATCTGGAAGAACAGCCAGCTTTTGCACTTTCATACTATGGGGCAACCACCTCATGTGAGCCATGACATTTGGTCCAACAGCAGGAGCAGACAGGCACAAGATATGTAAATCTCCTGTAGAGTCCAAAATCACAAATTTACTGGAAGGCAATGCCTGGATAGAAACTGCCTTCAAAGTTGTAGGTTTCATGCCCTCAATCTCCTCCCTCTTAAATTCCACAAAACAAGCACCCCCTTCACCAGAGTCTTGGCTGCATCTTACATATCTCTGTTTTAGTGGACATTAAAATGATAATCAGCATCATGAGCCAACAACGAAAATCTAAGAGCAGTATTTAGAAACAACTTCCAGTTCTATGTAGAAATAGCTAATTTAGATTCCTCATGCACCACAATTAATCTCCTAAAAATATCAAAAATCAAAGATAAGATTCAGCGATCATTACATGCGACATACAAAAAAAAAAGAAAAAAACAGAGAGAGCCCCTAATCAAAGGCGTGTTACTCATGACAGTGATTTACCATCTAGAGGCATCCTTATGAATCTAAACATATGCCAGCACCTCGCTTAATATGGTTCCATCCATTTCCTGGTCAACAGAAACTCCCCATAACAATCTGTCAGAGCAAATAATGTACAGTTAATGAAAACCATAATGATGAGTAAGAAGTTATCAATCTTTCAATCCAAAAGAAGCACTCGTTCACAAAAGTGATTCAATAAAGCCATACATACAATCAAAGTTCAACAAAAACAAAAAATGGAGTGCAGCTACTGTTTACATTAATAAGATTTCTAGTATTAATTAGGAATTCTGTCATGAATTGTTTTAGCATTTATTAGGAATTTTATTATCTAGGATATCCTTACCTCCTGTCCAACAAAAACAAAAAAACAGCTCACGGGTCATGGATGCTTAGGCTAATAAGCTTTTCAGTATTAATTAAGAGTTCTTTAATGACTTTTTGCTTTAAATAGGATTTTTTTTTGTCTAGGATATTCTTATTCCTATTTTGCCTTTGAACTATTAGATAATTTGTTCATGACTAACAATAAGCACACATATTATGTTTTAGAGAGACTCTTTGACAGAATACATTTAAAATTTGAAAATCAACTCCTGCTGCTCTCCCCAACATTCTTCTATATTTATCCCCTTTCGATTCCTCAACACCATTCTCCTCTTTCTTTTGTTCTCTCCCTCCGCCTCTTCCCATTCTACATCAATAGAAAAACTGACAAGGTAAAACACAAATATTAAAAATCGCTGCCTCAGTGGAGAATTGAATCATTCACTTATTTATTATCCATTCTCATTCTCCTCTAAATGATTTTACTCCCACAAAATCCAAGAATTGGCATACACCTTGCAATTTTCTTTTCTTTTCAGAAAAAAATATTGGGAGGGCATGCAGAAGCTCACGACTTAATTCTAAACCTAAAATGAGAGAGAAAGGATCTTTATTCTCTCATGAAAGCTATATCAAGGGTGTCACTGAAATTTTTTCAAATAACGTATGCAAATCCAATTCAAGCTAAATTTGCTGACTGCTTTCCAACTAACCTAGGCCAACATGCTCACTGCCCTCCAATAAACCAAGACTACCACGATATCGAAAGAAATCTTGACTTCTTGACAGCAACATTCTATTTGTTTAAACAGATGATGCTGAGGAGGGGCTCTTCCTTATGACCTAAACATTGCAAAGGGTATTTGACCTCCAATGCTGATGAAAGCTACAAATGACAAGGTTAATAAACATGTTGACAATAGAAAGAAGAAGACATTGTCATTTTAATTCAAAACTTAATGAGACAATTGATTCATCAAGCACTTGAATTAGCTGCATAGGTTCAATCTTAATTACCAATAAATTTTATGTTCAAGATACTCAAACCCAATTCCTTTTATTCTATAGTATTACAAATTATGTTCCTATTCAGAGGAAGCCTCTTTCCCGGTAAATTTCATCTCTCGTTAAAAAAGAAAGGACCATTAATAAACTGCAAAAGAAACCAGAAAAATCACCCCCTCTGCAACTAGCTCTCTCTCTCTCTCTCAATTTGACAAACCTTTCTCTCTTTAAAACCAATTCGGTTGACAACCATCTTCCTTGTCCAGCCTCCATCGCATAGTAGCAGCTCCTTCTCTCTCGTCAGTAGCATCAATCAACTCTCTCTCTCCTTGCGACAGAAGCTCCCCTGCAGGCTCAACCTTTTTCTCCACCACCGGCTACGCGCAGCGGAAGGGAGCTCAACACAGACCGACCCTCTTCCGGCCACCACAGGCCGTCACCACGACTGGGAAAACCCCTAGACCTCCTCTACATGGCAGAAGTTCTTTAGGCATTTGGGCCAGCCTCTCTTGGCCCAACTTAGGTGGTTGGGCTGGGCCCAAGTCCAACAGGCTTGGGCCCTTGGCCCGACTCAGCGGGGTCAACCCATTTAGCGGGGCTAGGCTCGACCCAGATTTTTTTTGTTTTTTAAATGCATTTTAAAAAATAAAAATTGTGTTGTTTTCGTGTATACGGTCGGATTCCAAGATTTTTCCCAACATATTTTTCATAAAAAAAATTTGTTGCATCTTTATCATATTTCAAAACAAAAATTGGGTATCGTAACCAGTTTATGATTATCCGTTGGAATTTGGCCAAAATATATATAAAAAATATTTTGTTTTAAATATCGAGGTGTAAAAGTACATTGTAAAGTACACCCATAAATAAAAAAATTACTATGGTATAAAATTACATTGTATAATACATCCGTAGATAAAAAAAGGTTTTTAACTACAGTGTAAAATTATATTGTAAAATACATTCATAGATAAGAAAAGGGTTTCTAACTACAATGTAAAATTATATTGTAAAGTACACCCGCAGATAAAAAAATGGTTTTTGCAAATGCAGTGTAAAAATATTTTTTTAACTTAGAAAAAACAATCAAACAACAATGCAGCTTACCTTAGATAGGGTGCCCTAGGGTGATGCGTCTTCCCCTTGCAGAACAAGCCCCCCCTTACCTAGACTCTCGCAGACCAATAACTTCCTAGTGACTTTAATACTAAGTGGCGACTCCTGATATTTATAGTCGTAATTTTTACAACTATAAAACACACCTCATTTTCACCAAGCATCGTTGTCTCCCTAAATTCAGGGGATGGCAAGGTGCGAAACGCAAAAAAATCATCGTCGCGACAACTATTAAATGTGGTGTCACTTCTCTAATTTCCAAAACTTACACTTAGTAAGCGTCATGAAACTCATTTGGATGAATGTCATTGAAATTGAAGTTGTTTTCAATTTGGTACATACTAAAATATTTGTCAAAATGTTGTTTCCATTTGTCTATAATAATATTGCCAAAAATAAATTACAATATCAAAGGTCATATACAGCTATTGCTGTCAATATTTGAATTTTATGTCTCTTTAGTTGGTTGTTGTTGATGTTGTATAAATCTTGATGGGGAAAAGATTTTGGTATTGAAAAAGGTTGTTGTTATGTAACATGTTAACTGTGTTATATTGAAACACATGTTATTTAGTCATATTTTGTAAAAACATTGTATAACCAAGTTAGTTCCTTCATAGTATTTTGTGTTTATTATAATGTTGATTTGTTCTTCTTTTCAAAGTTTTAAAAGATATCATGAAAGGTCTTGAGTATATGGATAAGGCTACTTGGAATAATGAAATATTGCATACATTTTATGATCTATGCATTAAGGTTATTGCCATGGAAATGAGACCATTTCGATAAAAACAGGTTCGAAATTTTTGACAACATCATTTAAAGAACAAACTAGTCATGCGTTCACCAAAACACAACTAAAAACACAAATGGGATAGATGTGAAAAGGATTGGAGGTTATGGACAAGATTGATTATTGAAACTAATTAGCTAAAAAGAATTAGGTACAATATCAGCTAGCGATGAGTGATGGAAAACAAAAATTCATGTTAATCTTCGTCAAACTAATTAATCCATTAATTGTTTTAATGTTTTATGAAAAAAATACAAGATGTTTATTTTATATATATATATATATATATATATATATGTATGTATTTCTTTTATTACTGGACAATTATTAGAGGAACTAAAAAATTCAAACGTGTTGGTATTGAGCCATCTTTGAAGTTTAAATTTGATAGAATATATTCCAATATTCCCGTTACTGGACAGTTTGCATGGGCACCATCATCAGGAGTACATAGTGGCGATTAAGTTGATTGAGCACAAGAAATATCAATATTGATGGGACTGATTTGGAAGAAGAAAGTAGTGATTTTGTGGGAGATGGGATTTTGAATTTTGAGATTGACATTTATCGAATGGATGGTGGGGTGAATATATCGAGCAGCAACAACACAGAGAGTTGTGGCAAAAGAAAAGAAAGAGACCTTTCTGAGTCGAGATATAGAAAGAAGAAGACATATGAAATTGGCGTTCAAATGCTTTCAAAGTGGGATGAGCTACTTGAAAGCTTGTCGACTAAAGAGTGATTCCATTTCTTTGCATATGGATGGGCAAGGTTGTAGTAATGGTGAGGTTATGGTCAAGCTCCATTTAATACTAGGAATTTCAATTGATAGTGATTTTCATGACTTCGTTACTGAGTATCTAAGTTTGCCAAGAAATAGAGAAATATGGTATAGTACAGACTTGTCAATTTCATTCCGTTCTGACCGGAACGTTCCGTGCCATTAAAAAAACCGAGATAAAACGGCGTTGTTTTCGTCTCGATTTTAATTCCAGCCCATTCCGGAAATTCCGGTCAAATTCCAGCCCGAACGTCTCAGTACCATTTTGGCCTTAAAATCCTCTTTATTTTGATTAACTTGTGATTTTTTTTTCTAATTTTGAGATTATGTTTGTTTGACTTTGTTTGACTTTGTGTTTATATTGTTAAATTAATATTTTAATTTTTTTTATATGTATAATTAATTATATATGAACAGTACAACACCGAAACGGCACGCCAAAACACTCCAAAACCAAAATATTCCGTTCCAATAGAAAAACTGCAACGAGGACCGGAACAGTTTTGACAACCTTTGTATAGTATGCGATGTCTTAAAAAGGAGTTCAAATTGCTGAAATAAATGTATACGCGACGTAAAAATACTTAATTAACATGGTATGGCTTTGTTTTCTAAAGCGTTAATTTAATATAAAAACAATTGGGCTACCTATATTTCATTTGTTATGTTATTTTACATGCTTGCTAAAATATTTATATATCTTTACATTTGCATAATAATGACCTAACAATTTTACGCTTAGTAGTTTCAATTTGGTGTGTTCTTAAAGTTGGTTTTCACTCGTTTTACTATTCATATGTTATAGTAGTGGGATGTTGGCATATCCAATTGAAGTAGTTTTAAAAATATATTAATTTAATAAATCTTGTGGCATATCCAATTTAAGTAGTTTCTATTTACAATTGCAATAGGGGCAAGAAAGACTTCAGCATTCAGGAGAAATTGTGAGTAAACATATCAAAGAAGTCCTTCAATCATTATGTTTGTTTGTTGTAGATGTCATCAAACCAATAGATCCATAAATTTACCAACACCCCATTAGAAATTGCGATAATCCGAAATATATGCCACATTTCAAGGTATTTGTTTTTAAAATATTGTTTCAAATTTTCTAACATAAGTTGTTTTAATATGTTTTATACTAACACTGTATTATTTCCATGTAGAATTGTGTCGGTGCAATAGATGACACACATGTTTGTAAGTTTGACATGCAATTCACGTTTGTATGGGAAAATAGTGCACATGATACACGTATTTTCCCATTAGAAATTGCGATAATCCAAGATATTGTTGACATATAATGTCATACTTTGTATTTTTTATATATTTTGATGATAACAATAAAAAGAAAATGGACTAATAATATGCTTGGATGAGATTAAGCTATAAACAGGTATTATACAAAGAATACATCAACAAGCATAATGGAGTACACGAAGAAGTCACTCCAAGAAGTCCAACATGCAAGCAAGTGAAGACTTAGAATAAGTGTTCATTTTAGTGCTTTGTGTAAATCTCAATTTCTATCTTGATAGCACAAATTAAAATGAACTCACACACTTCACATTGCATGCATTAAAAGGATTTGATGATTAAAAGGTTTAAGTCATAATCAATCGGTTCAAGAAATTCAGAAAAGATAATTTGTCAAAATAGATTTCTGCATGAACCGGTCGACCGCTTGAGGTCTCTGTTGTGAACCGGTCGACCGCTTGGAAGACAAATTGTTTTATCCGTTGTGAACCGGTCGACAGCTTGGTTTTGTCCGTTGTGAACCGGTCGACCGCTTGATATGGCAGTTGCACTAAAACGGCTAGAAACGGCTAATTTCTTTTAGAAACTTATAAATAGGTCTCTTAATTGCAAAACTAATGACATAGAACTTTCATATCTTATATTGAGGCAATTAGAAGTGCATAAACACCTTCATATCATCAATCCTCATTAATACTCATATTTGTGTTTAAATTTTCATATCTTAACACAAAGAGTATTTCTCATTCTCACTACACTTAAACACCTTCAAATATCCTAAGTGCTATTAAGTGAGAGAAAGAGATCATAGATCTTCATTTGTAATATCCACACTATTAAGAGTGTATTGTTGTTTTACTAAAACAACCATTGTGAAACTCTTGAGAGTTGAGTATAAAACTCTTGGTATTGGTGAGGGAACATCACCAAGGAAAAATCTTGAAGAGGGTACATCTTCAAGTGGGAAAAAGAAAATCTTGAAGAGGGGACATCTTCAAGTGGAAAAGGAAAATCTTGAAGAGGGCATATCTTCAAGTGGTGTAAAGTCTTGGTGTGGATTCATCAAGCGAAAATTGTAATCTTGTTACTTGGTTTAGTAAGAGAGTACAATACTCAAGTACGGGTTGGTACTTGAGTCGTGGACGTAGGCTTGCCGAACCACGTTAAAAACCGAGTTAGCAATCTCTTTCCCTTATCTCTTTACTTTAAAGTAATTAATTTTTAAGATTGCATTATTTATTGTATTTGCATCAATTCCACCTTTAGGTGCATAGTTGCCTTAATCCGTGAATTTCAACAGATATATGCCACATTTTAAGGTATTTGTTTTTTAAAATATTATTTCAAATTTTTTAACATGAGTTGTTTTAATATGTTTTATAATAACACTGTATTATTTCTGTCGCACCCCTTCGCGAGAGCGCGACGTCGTGATGACCCTACGTCGGGATTTCAAATGTTTGGGTTATCATTTTTATTTTCATGAGAAAAAGGGAGTCGTCACCTAGTAGTATGGTTACTAGGAAACCTAAACTGGTCTTTCTAAGATTCTAGGGTAAGGGACTGGTTGCGTAAAGGGAAGGTTTTAGCACCCCTAGTACGCCCTACCTAAGGTAAGCTATTTGATGTTTTTTTTTGTTATGATTTTGATCTTTCAAAGAATATATTGGTTAAATGATGAATGAGATATTACTCCGCCAAATATTTTGGATATTAACCCCTTAGGATTTATTTATCCAAACACTGATAGTGAATAATAGCATATTATTCCCGTCGAATATTTTGGATATTAACCCTTTAGGATTTATTTATCCAAATACCAACAGTGAATAATAACGTATCACTCCCGCCGAATATTTTGGATATTAACCCTTTTAGGATTTATTTATCCAGATACCGACAGTGAATAATAGCGTATCACTCCCGCCGAATATTTTGGATATTAACCCTTTTAGGATTTATTTATCCAGATACCGACAATGAATAATAAATTCCTAAAAATAAGATTTTATATTTTTTGAAATATTGGCCAATACCCTTTGGATTTTACAAACATGCATAAAATCTCAAAATGCAAGAAATGATTTTTTCTTTGCGAAATCCATGTTAAAACTCATTTTATCTTCAAAACCCAAGATGATATCAATTTTTAAAAATATGCTAGTGTATTGGCCGTATGCAAGAAAATAACATATATTTTTTTTATATGTGTTTCTATATATTTTTATTATTATTCACTTTTTTTTATGGGTGGGCTCGCTGCTAGCCCACCTACATGGGGGCTAGGCTGCCAGCCCACCCATTGTGGTTGGGCTCGCGGCCCAACCTACATGTAACTGGGCTCGCGACCCAAATAATCTGATATTGGGCCTCAGCCCGTCTATTCTAAGGATGGGCTTCGACCCATTTTATTCTCGGACACTGTTCTCAGTCCATATGGGCCAGAACCATATTTTGATTAGGAAGAATTGATCTGTTTAGCCATGGTCAATGATAATTATGCGCGCTTGAAAATTCCATGCAATGCATGCCGGAATAGTGCATGCTTATTTAATGCAAATTTCAAAAAAAATTAGAAAGAAAAAAAATATGATTTGGTCCTTTATAATCTCTTTAATTGCACCCAATTGGATTTAAAATTGTGATTTTATGCAATTATATCCCATCAAAAATTCAATCTCAACCTTAGCTTTGCACAATCTTTTTGTTCTGGTCCTTAGTTCTTGATTTCCATGATTTAACCCTCAATCAACCATTAAACTTTCAATTTATCCAATTTGGCCCCCGATTTTGCATAATTGACTTGGGAAAATAAATAAATTTATCTCCGAAAATTTCAATTTCATCGATTGAGCCCAAATTAAATTTGCGAACTTGATTTCTTGTTAATGAAGCCCTTAGTAAAATTAATTTGATCGATTTAAACCTTCAACTGGACCCTAAATTAATTCCTAGTTACAATTTTAAATTAAACAACGATTATATCAAATTGGCCCATAAAAAGTATAATTATATCTTTCGACTTAGTTTTTACGCATATTTATCTGATAATAAATTATTTTGACCTTGAATCTGCAATTTTCTTTATTTTCGGGTACGAAAGAGATATGATCAAGCTCTCGACAACATCCAAAATTTCACCTTAATTTTCCTGCCGACACCAGACCCCTTTATTTTATTTTTTTGTTATTTTCGAGTAGTTTTGGGGAATGACCCAAAATTTGGTCACGACAGTTGCCCCCTTCTTTAGTTTGCTAGAGAAGACCTTAAGAGCAAGGGATGGAGAGGGCACATCCGCTCAAACCGATGAAGCACCACCAGTAATTCAAATTCCGGGGGCACCCCATATTGTAGGGACAAATTCACCACAGAGGCAGCTTGAATCCACTCGGCCCATCCCAATTCCTATTACATTAGATTTAACGGACGAGGACCCATAAAATGCCAGAGTTCCTGACCACGCTGGATATGACAAGTGGTCCGCACTGGAAGAAAGGATAAGAGCGGTGGAAGAGAACGATCTATTGGACCCAATTAGAGCAACCGAAGCATGCTTGGAGCCTAATATCGTGATCCCACGGAAGTTTAGGGTACCTGAATTTATAAAGTATACTGGAACAGAATGCCCAAAAACTCATCTTCGTTCCTACTATAACAAGATGGCGGAGGTCATACATGATGACAAATTGCTAATATATTTATTCCAGGATAGCCTGACAGGTTCAGCGCTTAGCTGGTATATGAGGTTGGATAATATCAGGATTCGAAAGTGGGCAGACTTGGGAGATGCTTTTTTGAAGCAGTATAAGTTTAATCTCAAGATTGCTCCTGATAGGATCAGCTTGATGACAATGGAGAAAGGAGCTCAAGAGTCTGTAAGGACTTATGCTCAAAGATGGAGGGACCAAGCTATCAATGTGCAACCTCCATTGATAGAGACAGAAATGGTGACCCTATTTGCCAATACGTTCAGGGCTCCGTACTATGAGCACCTGATGGGAAGCTCCGCCTAGTATTTTTACGATGCGGTACGAATCGCCAAGAGGATCGAGCAAGGAATCCGGAGGGGGAGAATTGTGGAAACCATAGAAAAAAGGGGTTTTGTCGGAAAAAGAAAGAAAGCTGAGGTGAATAATCTGGAGGACAGGTACAAGGGGAAAGATAGAAATTATAGAAGCTACCAAACACCTGCACCCTAAACCACCAATGTCAATTTTTCCTAACCCTCCATTCCAAATCAGCATTTTCACACAAAATTCCCCACACATAGCCCAAATAATTATCAACAACAGGAAGAACAACTACCACCTTTGCTCATGACCTTAAAGGAGTTATATGCGTAGTTGCTAAACATTGAACATATTGCTCCTCTACCATTACCCCCTTTTCCTGCCTGACACAACCCTAATTTGACTTGCGAATACCATGCTGGTAACGCAGGTCATAACATCGAGACCTGCGTAGCCTTCAAAAGAAAGGTATTGTAATTGATCAAGATCGGATGGATCACCATTGAGGATCCACTCAACGTAAGCCTGAATCCCTTGCCCAAACACACTGCAGAAAGTAGTGGGGTAAATGCAGTGGAAGTGGATATCAAAGAAATGAATCTAAAAGTGACCATGACCAAACTTTATGATATGTTGTGCAAGCTGGCCATTTGAAGGAATCAACAAATTACGATAGGGGCAGAAATGACTTTTGCCCATTCCATGACCAGAAAGAGCATCACATTGATGAATGTATCGAGTTTTGTCAAAAGGTCACAAGGATGTTGACTCTAGGGGAGCTAAGGATTGAAAATAGAGAAGACCATAGATAACAGGGATAGAGAAATGTAGGATCCAATCAACAGCCAGTGGGCTCTCGAGATTGGTGCTATATAAGACTTCATGTGCAAAGGAGGTGGACTACAGAGCAATGCCAGGAAATTATGCTGCTACCCCAAATGTCGAAATTCTTTTTTTCCAAACCGAGATAGGTGGTTTGACCCGAAGCGGTCGTTGTTTCACGCCCGAAGAGCTGGAAAAACAAAGGAAAGTCAAGGGTAAAAAGGTAGTGGGTTTTGAAAATGAGCTAGAGGTAAATAAACCTGTGACAATTTGAGCCTGATATTATATTTTTTGAAAGTTGCAAGTTATGCATATTGATAAGGTAAGTACTGAAAGATGAGACAAATTTTTCAACTGAACTTCAAGTTTTTACTTAGCTCTAAATGTTTGAAAACCACAAATCATCACTTCATCATGTACCATCAAAGGACATGCCCCAAAATCTGAGATTAGAATTGAAACCCAAAAACCATAAAAGACCATTTCAATCTCACAATGAATCAATTACTGTTTGCAAAATACGAAATATTTTCAGGTCTGCATTTATTGGATATCGTGTGTTGGGTATTTGACCAAATGAATTTGATTTTCAACAAATGGCATCTCTTTGATTTTATTTGCAATGATTAGACTTTGGAAGCACATGATCTTTGAAATCAGTGACTTAATTCTAGAACAAGAAAGATTTAGAGAAAATATTGACCGGATTTGAAGAATCCTTGACATTGACAATTCTCAGCTATCATCGGAATGCTCAGCAGTTAGAGGCCGAAATGTGGATCTTGATAGGAATGCAAATAATTTCACATCAGCTTGGGGGCAAAGAAGCATAAGCAAATGATTGATTTAGTGAAATTCATCAAGTAGCACCAACAGATTCAACTAAGGGCAACATGGCTTAATAGAGAGTGATGGTGTGGTAAGCTTCAGCAGTGATTGAGAATAAGATTGCATTTGAAGGGCAACTTCAGATTTCAGAAATATCATCTTACTCGCAGATTTGTTTGTCTCCAAAGATTTGTTGTATTTTCATAAGTATTGAAGAGTGCATGCCATCAAGGTTGATCATGGGATAATTGTTGCGAAGCTAGTCGACTCAAGGTTCAGTTCACCGCATGAATATGAGAGACAGAAAAAAACCTCGTTAATGACAATATCTTATTTCTTTGCAAACAACAAGGATTTGTTTAGAAGAAATTGAGTCTATGACGAAGAGTTTAAGATTGCATGGCTGGAACGTTTGCATCGGCTCAAGGCGAGATTGATCGCATGAATGTGGGTGATAGTAGCATTACATCTCCTCTCACAAGCTAAGAGAAATTTATTGATGATAGCATGGAGCATGCACCGATGAGTTTTGGATGCATTTATGGATGACTTGAAAATTCCATGAAGGTTGATGGTGACATACTACAAGAGAAACATGACCCAATTGATTAATTAATTGATTGACAATCGAAGATGAGGTCGGCATTAGCAAGCTTTGCAATGATTGTTAGCAAACACACGCAAACCAAGGAGTTGTTATTGAGAGATTCTAAGAAAATTGATGGCTTGTTACACTCCATCACGAGGAATCAAGCAACACCATACTTGGGGGCAATGTTAAACTTGATAAGCACTGAGAGCATAGATCATCGCAGATACGCCAGAAGAAGTAATGCGCTTGAGACTTGATGAATGAATGACAACAAAGCTTTGGAGGCTGGGCAAAAAACATTCTACGACAATGGAGCATCAGAAAAAGGGGACCTATATTTCTTAGGTAAGTATACATGCATCACCATGCATTGCATTATATTTTTTTAGGTAAGTATACATGCATTACCATGCATTGCATTAGAAAAAAAGGGACCTATATTTCCTAGGTAAGTATCCATGCATCATCATGCATTGCATCCCCATCTTCATCAGCTTTCATCTGGGTAGGTCACCCATAATAATTAGACCCCATTTGTCATCATCATCCATTCGGGTAGGTCACCCAGAAAAATGAGACCAAGCTAGCCGGGTAGGTCACCCAGAAAAATGAGACCACGCTAGCCGGGTAGGTCACCCAGAACAATGAGACCACGCTAGCCGGGTAGGTCACCCAGAACAATGAGACCAAGCTAGCCGGGTAGGTCACCCAGAAAAATGAGACCACGCTAGCCGGGTAGGTCACCCAGAAAAATGAGACCATGCTAGCCGGGTAGGTCACCCTGAAAAATGAGACCCTTCCATCTTCCATCCGGGTAGGTCACCCGTAAAAATGAGACCCCTCCATCTTCCATCCGGGTAGGTCACCCGTAAAAATGAGACCCAATCCTCCATCCGGGTAGGTCACCCGTAAAAATGAGACCCAATCTCCCATCCGGGTAGGTCACCCTGAAAAATGAGACCCTTCCATCTTCCAGCCGGGTAGGTCACCCGTAAAAATGAGACCCTTCCATCTTCCAGCCGGGTAGGTCACCCGTAAAAATGAGACCCTTCCATCTTCCAGTACGGTAGGTCACCCGTAAAAATGAGACCCTTCCATCTTCCAGCCGGGTAGGTCACCCGTAAAAATGAGACCCTTCCATCTTCTAACTCGGGTAGGTCACCCAGAAAAATGAGACCCTTCTAACATTCTAACTCGGGTAGGTCACCCAGAAAAATGAGACCCTTCTAACATGCTAACACGGGTAGGTCACCCAGAAAAATGAGACCCTTCTAACTTCTAACATGGGTAGGTCACCCAGAAAAATGAGACCCTTCTAACTGCTAACACGGCAGAGTCACCCGTCATAATCGGACTCGGTAAGTCATCCGTCACTATCGAGACTCTTTCAATTGGGTAGGTCACCCGTCATAATCGGACCGGTAAGTCATCCGTCACTATCGAGACTCTTTCATTCGGCGAGTCACCCGTCATAATCGGACCGGTAAGTCATCCGTCACTATCGGTGACTCTTTCTACTTGGGCGAGTCACCCGTCATAATCGGACCGGGTAAGTCATCCGTCACTATCGAGACTCTTTCATCGAGGCGAGTCACCCGTCATAATCGGACCGGGTAAGTCATCCGTCACTATCGAGACTCTTTCATCGAGGCGAGTCACCCGTCATAATCGGACTCGGTAAGTCATCCGTCACGATCGAGACTCTTCTATCTAATTTCTTTTATTTGTGTAGGTCACCCATCATATGATTTATTTATTTTATTTTCTTTATTTTTCTTTACAACACTTACTATTTAAAGTCTTTTGCAAGACTTTAGTCGTAAGAATTGTAAAGAGGGGGCATCTGTTGCTACCCAAATTTTGACCAACTTATTTTTTATGTTTCGAAGAAAAAGAAAAAATAGAAAAATAGAAAAAATAAAAAATCCAAAAAATATCTTGTTAGAGGGAAAATTGGGCAAATTGAGAGTTTAATAGTCAAATCGTGCAAATTGCAAATCAAAGGACTAAATTGAAAAGGATACGCAAGTTGAAGACTGTGTTTGGAATTTTGAATATAAAAAGTCTATAAATAGAGGTTTTAATCAACATAGAAAGGGGGACAAAAATATTTACACTTCCAAAACCCTAAACTTTGAGAGAAAACCTAAAATCTTGGTGAGAGTGCGTAGCGGCATCCATCTTTCTGACCAGCGACCCCTCCGTTCGACCTCAACTCGCCTCTCCCTATTTCTTCTTTTGTTTCCCCATCTCTTTCTTCTTCCTCCCGTGGCCGACGAGCCACCAGCACCCTCTCTCCCGTCTCTCCTTGACTTCGACCAGGAGAACCTCCCCTTCATTTTCCCTTCTCATTTGTGCCACAAACAGACCCCATCTCCACTAGACCCAGCCACCACAACATCCGTCGACCCCATCGGCCACACCTCCTCCGTTCCCATCTTCCCTGCTGTTTTTCTTGTCCTCTTGGCCGAACCACAACAGCCCACCCTCACGGTCTACTCCCTTGCCTCCTCTCCTCCACCGCGTCTAGCCACTCGGAGACAAAGAAGAAAACAAACCGAAAAAGGGAAAATGCAGATCTGAGATAAAGAAGAGCTCCCATGGACATCTGAGCCGCCCATTGAAGAGGAAACAGACCTGAGATCAGAAGAAACCGAGAATGAGCGGATCCAGAGATCTACAGAGATTTTTGATTCTTGTGTGTTTGTGCCTGTGTTGCTTTTGTTTTTGCTGTGTAGGCTATCTGAGTGCGTCTCCGCGAGAGCAAAGCGAGAGGAGAAGAAGAATAAGATGGAGCCGAGAAGAACAGAGAACGGATCTCAGATGAAGGAAGAACGACCCAGTTGCCTTGTGTGTTGTTGTTTTTGTGCTTTCGTTTGTTTGCGAGTCTTGGAACATTCTCGCGGCGATGAAGAGAAGAAGAAGAGGGGCAGATCGGCGATCGGAAGAGATTTTTGATTTTTTTGCGTGTTTGGGTTTGGGTTTTCATTGTTGGCGTCGCAGTCGCCGTGGAGGCCACCACCGGCGAGAGGAAGACGAGAAGTAGCCGATCCAGCCACCCCCCCCCCATTTCGCACCGCCTCGGCAGTGCGCGTGGTTCCACGCTGCCGCCTGATGGCTGATGGCGCGTGGACAGACGCGCCACCACCACTCCTCCTCTGCCACCAGCACTGTTCCTGCATATGGCATTGTTCCAGAGGCCTTTTTGTATTTTTTCTTTATGTTTATGTGTTTTATTTGAATTTATTGTATTTTAATTGTTATTTGTGAAATGTAATGAAAAAGATAATGTGTGTGAGTTGTATTTTTTTTTAGTTATAAAAAGGTGATGAAAAAGAAATGAAAAAGAGAATGTGTGTGTGTGTGTGTGTTGTTGTGTCTTATTTGTGCATTTATGTTATGTTGTTTCCTTAAGAAAGGAAAAAAGGGAATAAAAAATAAAATAAAAAAATGTGTTTTCTTTGTAAAAATTAAAAGGGTATTGGTCAATATTTCAAAAATATAAAAATCTTATTTCTTTGGGAAATTATTATTCACTATTAATATTCGGATAAATAAATCTTAAAGGTTTATACCCAAAATATTCGGGGAAATGGTATGCTGTTATTCGCTTTTCGGTGTTTGGATAAATAAATCCAAAATATTCGGCGGGAATAATATGCTATTATTTACTTTTCGATGTTTGGATAAATAAATTTCAAAAGGTTATTATCTAAAATATTCAGCAGGAATAACAATAATCAATAAAATTTATTTGATTTTTAAGCACTGATCGATTTCTTTTTTAATTGTAACATTTTTTATGAATGAATACTGACTTATTGAAACATTTTAAATCACATCTAAATAGGCAATGCAGCTTACTTCAAGTAAGGCGTATTAGGGGTGCTAATACCTTCCCTTTACGCAACCAGTCCCTTACCTTTGAATCTCTGAAGCAGACCAGTACAAATTGGGTGTTCCTAGCGACCCTCAACAGCAAGGTGGCGACTCCTCATCAAAACTCCACATTGCGAGAGCCAGGATCCCTCCCGGGACGCCGCGCGGGGACGTGCGACAGTTCTCATCGATAATGGTTCAGCCCTTAATGTATTACCAAGGCATACGTTAAATGAGATGCCAGTGGACCCCTCCCACATGCAGCCAAGCTTGATGATGGCTAGAGCATATGATGGTTCACCAAGGCAAGTGTTAGGATCGATCGAAGTTGAACTTGGTATGGGACCGCAAGTTTTTTTGGTAACCTTACAAGTGATGGATATCCACCCCTCCTATAGTACGTTGTTAGGAAGGCCATGGATACATGCTGCTGGAGCGATTGCTTTCTCATTGCATCAATGTTTGAAGTACATCGCAAATGGTGTCCTGGTCACTGTTAAGGCCGAAGAGACCATATCAATGATGAAAAATGTAGCGGTGCCTTTCATTGAAGCTGAAGAATGCATGGACGGAAACCTGCATGCGTTCGAGATTGTGAATACCGAGTGGGTGCCTGAGAATACTATAATAAGAAAACCAGGGATCTCAGAGGCCACCAAAATGGCTGCTCAAAGTCTGTTAAAGCATAAGATCCGTGTCCACTTTAAGGCAAAAAAGGGAAGGTTGAATGGATTGGTATAACAAAATTGAAAGTTGTAGAGCACAGGTTTGGGCTAGGTTATAATCCCAAAAAAGAGGATTACAAGCGGGCTGCTGGTGCAAGGAGAGAGAAGAGAATGGTAAAGATTGAGAGAAGGAAGCCTGAAGAAGAAAACTTAGTCATTCGCCCAATCAGGGTTTCGTTCCCAAAGGTTGCGTATATGATGCCACAATTAACCATCCTTGCTCTTGAAGAGATTACTGCCCGTACTTGTATTCGAAAACTGATCAAGGGAGAGAAGTCCCAGAATTGGCTGACCCTAGAAGCTCCATCGGTTTTTAAAATGTAATGCATGTTTGGATTGAAACATTAGGGAATTCACTGAATTAATAGAACAACACGAACAAGTTTGGGAAGCCTGCTAAAGAGGAACTTGAAACTATAAATGTGGGTGATGAGGAAAATCAGAGAGAACTCAAGATAAGAACCCTGATCACACAAAAGGAAAACGAAGACTTGATCACACTGCTCCGGGATTATGTAGATGTGTTTGCTTGGTCTTATGAGGATATGCTCGGGTTGGATACGAACATCGCAGTGCATAGGGTACCCTTGGAAGAAGGATGTAGACCGATTAAGCAAAAGCTAAGAAGAACTCATCCAGAAATTTTGATAAAAGTAAAGGCAGAAATTGAAAAGCAATGGAACGCGGGTTTCTTAGAGGTGGTCAAGTATCCATAATGGGTGTCCAACATAGTGGTGGTACCCAAAAAGGAGGGAAAAATTAGAGTATGTGTGGACTTTAGGGATTTAAATCGTGCTAGCCCTAAAGATAATTTTCCTTTGCCACATATAGACATATTAATTGACAATGCAGCTCGTAGCTCCACATATTCCTTTATGGATGGGTTTTCAGGATATAATCAGATAAAAATGGCTCAAGAAGATAAGGAGAAGACAACCTTTGTTACGTCCTGGGGGACCTTTTGTTAAAAAGTCATGCTATTTGGTTTAAAAAATGCTAGTACCACTTACCAGAGGGCTATGGTGGCCTTATTTCACGATATGATGCACAAGGAGATTGAAGTATACGTGGATGACATGATCGCTAAATGTAGAGAAGGAGAGAATCATGTCCAGGTATTGAAGAAATTGTTCGAAAGCTTAAGGAAATATAAGTTTAGGCTTAACCCTACAAAGTGTTCGTTCAGGGTGAAATCTGTGAAGTTGTTAGAATTTGTGGTGAGTGACAAAGGGATAGAAGTGGATCCTGAAAAAGTAAAGGCTATTCAGTCTATGTTGGCTCCGGAGACTGAGAAAGAAGTAAGAGGGTTTTTAGGAAGGTTAAATTACATCGCTCGATTTATATCCCAAGTAACCACAACCTGTGACCCGATCTTCTGTCTGTTAAGGAAAAAGAATCCGGGGATTTGGAATGAAGAGTGCGAAGAGGCTTTTGAAAAGATCAAGCATTACTTGCTTAATCCACCTCTACTTGTTCCTCCTGTGCCAAAAAGGCCATTTATATTAACTTTACGGTGACTGAAACAACGATGGGATGTGTACTTGGACAACAAGATGAATCTGGAAGAAAGGAAAGGGTCATTTATTACCTAAGTAAAAAGTTCATGGAGTGCGAATCTAGGTATACTATGATCAAAAAGTTATGTTGCGCACTAGCATGGGTTGCGAAGAGGTTACGACAATATATGTTGTATCATACCACATGGTTAATTTCCAAATTAGACCCATTAAAATACATCTGTGAAAAGCCCTACCTATCCAGCCGAATTGCAAGGTGGCAAGTTCTATTAGCTGAGTATGACATAGTGTATATGACAAGGAAGGCTATAAAATGGAGCGTTATTGTTGATCACCTGGCAGATCATGCTATGGAAGAGTATGAGAAGTTCATGAAAGGATCTGCTCAACCCATGCTAGTGGACATATGATGGCTAGGAAAATACAAAAAGTTGCTTACTTTTGGATGATATTAGAGAAGGATTGCATAGACTATGTTCGCAAGTGTCATAAGTGTCAGATCCACGGTGACAAAATGTGTGTCCCTTCGGCCTCTCTATTTAACTTGTTATCTCCATGGTCGTTTGCGATGTGGGGAATCGATGTGATTGGGCCTATCAACCCAAAAGCCAACAATGGTCATAGGTTCATTCTCGTGGCTATCGACTACTTTACGAAATGGGTAGAGGCTGGGTCATTTTCTCATGTAACACAAAAGGTGGTAAAGAAATTTGTTGAGAGAGATTTGATATGTCGATATGGGCCACCAGAAAAGATTATAATTGATAATGCACAGAACTTCAACGGGAAATTAATAACAGAACTCTATGCTAAATGGAAAATCAAGCATTCAAATTCCTCTCCTTACAGACCAAAGATGAATGGTGCGGTAGAGGTTGCTAATAAAAATATCAAGAAGATTGTCTAGAAAATGGTGGTCACCTATAAGGACTGGCATGAGATGTTGCCATTTGCCCTTCATGCGTACCGTACCGCAGTTCGAACCTCAACAGGAGTAACTCCGTACATGTTGGTGTATGGGATGGAGGCAGTAATGCCTTTAGAGGTAGAGATCTCGTCATTAAGAGTATTAATAGAGTCTGAACTAGAAGAAGCAGAATGGGCAAAAGTCAGATATGAGCAACTAAATTTGATCAGCGAAAAGAGGTTAGCCGCAATATGTCATCATCAATTATACCAAGAAAGGATGGCCAAAGCATATGACAAGAAAGTCCGACCTCAAAAATTCCTAGAAGGTGATCTGGTATTGAAGAAAATACTGCTTGTACCAAGGCAAGATCAGAGCAAATGGGCCCTAAACTACGAAGGCCCTTATGTGGTGAAGAAGTCATTCTCGGGAGGAACTTTGCTATTATCTAGAATGGATGAGACCATACTAACAGGGCAGGTCACCTAGAAAAATGATACCATTCTAACAGGGTAGGTCAACCATAAAAATGAGATCATTCTAACCGGGTAGGTCACCTAGAAAAATAAGACCATTTTAATTGGGTAAGTCACCCAGAAAAATGAGATCATGCTAAAAAAGGTAGGTCACCTAGAAGAACGAGATCATTCCAACACGGGTAGGTCACCCGTCACAATGAAACCAACTTCATTTTTTTTCTTTACAACACTTACTAAGCTAAAGTCTTTTATAAAGATTTTAGACGTAAGCATTGTAAAGAAGAAGGTAACTGTTGTAACCCAATTTTGGGTCATGCCCCAAAACTATCAGAAAATAATAAAAAATAAAATAAAAGGGGCTGGTGCCGGTAAAATAAATCAAGGTAAAAATTTGTATATTTTTTTAAAAGTTCGATTGTATCTTTTTTGTGCCCAGAAATGAAGAAAAACGCGGATCCAAGGCTAAAGTAATTTATTATCAGATAAATCTGTGTATAAACTAAGTCATAAAATATAATTATATTTTTATGGACCAATTTGATTTAGTCGTTGGTTAATATAAAAGCGTAATTATGTTCAAGAATTAATTTAGGTCCAATTGAAGGGTTTAATTAAGCTTGGTGACTTAATTATACTTTAAATTGATCAAATTAATTTTTATTAAGGGTTTAGTCAATAAGAAATCAAGTTCTTAAGTTTAATTCGGGTTCAATAATTTGAATTTTCGGAGAGCAATTTGAATTTTTCCAAGTCAATGATGCGAAATCGGGGACCCAATTGAATAAATTGAGAGTTTAATGGTTTATTGGGGACTATATCGCACAGATAAAAAGTCGAGGACCAAAATCAAAAAGGCGCGCGAAGTCAAGGCTAGTATTGAAATTATGAAGGAGGATATAATTGTACAAGATCATAAATTTAAGTTCAATTGAGGGTGCAATTAAAGGAGTTATAAATTGAGGGACCAAATTGCATTTTACACCCAAAAGTAACAGACAACACTTGTTGCGCCACCTGCCCAGTTGCCGACCAGTTGCCCCGCCACCTGCCTGAAATCACGAGAAGCCAAAAGCAGGTTACCTTTATGCAACAGTAACCTGCAGATGACTATAAAAAACCGATGGACCGAGGCAGAGGGGAGAAGAGAACGAGCAAAAAAAAGAACTGAGAAACCAAGGAAGATTTCACGTAAAATTTCAAAATTTTTCGTTCTTGTTTTCTTCTCTCCTCTCTCTCGGTCTCTGTTTCTCTCTCTCAAAGAACCAGCCACCCCGACGCCTCTCTATCCTCCAACAGTCACCGTTTCAGCCACCGAGAACCACCATATTCACCACCATCAGCCTCCCCACAACCCCAACAACCCATGTATCGTCTGGGCCCATAACAAAAAATGACCCTAAAGTCGAAAAATGAGGATATCATAAACAATTAAGGGTCGGTCACCCATAAAAAGGAGACCATGCTAGCCGGGTCAGTCACCCAGAAAAATGAAACCATGCTAGCCGGGTCGGTCACCCATAAAAATGAGACCATGATAGCCGGGTCGATCACCTAGAAAAATGAGACCATAATAGCCGGGACGGTCACCCAGAAAAATGAGACCATGATAGCCGGGACGGTCACCCGGAAAAATGAGACCATGCTAGCCGGGTCGGTCACCCAGAAAAATGAGACCATGCTAACAGGGTAGGTCACCCACGAAAATGAGACTAGGGTAGGTCACCCAGAAAAATGAGACCATACTAACAAGGTAGGTCACCCAGAAAAATGAGACATACTAACCGGGTAGGTCACCTAGAAAAATGAGACCATACTAACAGGGTAGGTCCCCAAAAAAATAAGACCATACTAACAGGGTAGGTCGCCCAGAAAAATGAGACCCGGGTAAGCCATGCGTCACAATAAGACAAACTTTATTTTTTTCTTTACAACACTGACTAAGCTAAAGTCTTTTACAAAATCCTTAGTCATAAGTATTGTAAAGAAGGGGGCAACTGTTGTAACCGGATTTTGGGTCATGCTCCAAAACTATCAGAAAATGACAAAAAAAAATATAAAATAAAATAGGGGATGGTGTCGGTAAAAAAAATCAAGTTAAAATTTTGAATATTTTTGAAAAAATCGACTGTACCCTTTTTGTGCCTAGAAATGAAAAAACGCAGATCCAAAGCTAAAGCAATTTATTATAAGATAAATCCTCGCATAAACTAAGTCATAAAATATAATTATATTTTTTATGGACCAATTTGATATAGTTGTTGGTTTAATATAAAATCGTAATTATATTCAGGAATTAATTTAGGTCCAATTGGAGGGTTTAATTAAGCTTGACGACTTAATTATACTTTAAATTGATCAAAATAATTTTTATTAAAAGCTTAGTCAATAAGAAATCAAGTTCTTAAAATTAATTCGGGCTCAATTGATGATATATGAATTTTTGGAAACCTATTTGAATTTTCTAAGCCAATTAGGTGAAATCGGGGATCAAATTGAACAAATTAAGATTTTAATGGTTGAGTGGAGACTATATCGCACAGATAAAAGTCGAGGACCGAAATAAAAAAAAAAGGGGTACGAAGTTAAGGCTAGTATTGAAATTATAAAGGAAGGTATAATTGAACAAAATCATAAATTTAAGTTCAATGGAGGATGAAATTAAAGGAGTAACAAATTGAGGGACCAAATCGCACTTTGTACCCAAAAGCCATAAGTATTGAGCCACCCAACAAACCCCCATTTTGTAAACAAATCCCCCACCACCTGCATGAATTCCTGGAGCCCAAAGCAGGTTACCAAAGGTAACCTGCTTTGGCTATATATAAGCTGAACAACAAAGGGGAATGGGGGAGGGGAGCAGAAGAAAACTCAAAGAAAGGAAGATTTTTACGTAAAAAAATTTGAAATTTTTCATTTTTGATTTTCCCCACTCCTCTGCATTCGGTTGCCATTCTTGCATTTTGAGATTTTACAACAGGTTTGTAAAATCCAAAGGATATTTGCCAATATTTCAAAAAATTTAAAATCTTATTTTTTTTTTTTTTTGGGTTTATTATTCACCATCGGTAGTGGGATAAATAAATCCTAAAGAGGTAAAAATCCAAAATATTCGGTGCGAATGATAGACTTTTATTCACTGTTGGTATTTGGGTAAATAAATCCTAAGGAGTTATTACCCAAAATATTCGGCGGGAATAATAAGCTATTATTCATTGTCAGTATTTGGATAAATAAATCCTAAAGAGATAAAAATCCAAAATATTCGGTGGGAATAATACGCTTTTATTCACTGTTAGTACTTGGGTAAATAAATCCTAAGGGGTTATTACCCAAAATATCCGGCGGGAATAATAAGTTATTATTCACTGTCGATATTTGGATAAATAAATCCTAAAGGGTTGATATCCAAAATATTCAGCGGGAATGATACGCTTTTATTCACTGTTGGTATTTGGGTAAATAAATCCTAAGTGGTTATTACCCAAAATATTCGGCGGGAATAATAAGCTATTATTCACCATCGGTATTTCGATAAATAAATCCTAAAGGGGTTGATATCCAAAATATTCAGCGGGAATGATATATTGTCATTCACTATCGATACTTGGATAATTAAATCCTAAAGGGTAAAAATAAAAAAATATAAAAAATTCAGCGGAGTAATATCCCATTTTTTATTTGATTAACACATGTTTTGAAAATTCAAGTCCATAGCAAATCATAGGCGAGCCAAAACGTCAACCAGCTTACCTTAGGTAAGGAGTACTAGGGGTGCTAAAACCTTCCCTTTACGCAACCAGTCCCTTACCCTAGAATCTCTGAAAGACCAGTCCTAGGTTTCCTAGTAACCATAATACTAGGTGGCGACTCTCTTTTTATGAAAATAGATAATACCCCAGACATTTAATGTCCCCGCTCACGGGGAGGGTCGTCACGATGTCGCGCCGCTCTCGCTCATTTTTTGGGGTGCGACAGAATGGCGACTCCGCTGGGGACTTGGACTAAGCTTGACAGTTTTATTTGTTTATGATATGTTAATTATTTATGTGTTTATTTATTCATTTATTCTAATGTTTCCATGGATTATTTATATATTTGTTTAAAAGTTTTAGCATGCATATTTACATCCTGTCATCATAATATGCCTCGTCATGCATCACTTTTTTATTTATTTTTTGAGAGCACACACTAAACTTTAAGTTAGGTGGGGGAGTAGCAGCTTACCTATGACTTGAGTCAAGGTTGAAGTTTGTGTAAACCCCAACTCTTTGCTGAGAGCTTAGATGATAGTGATTGGTATACGTGTCATCCCATTATCTGCTAAGACCCCATATTGCCTTTACGAAGGTGATCACTGGGACAACGAGAGACTCTCTTTAGAGACCAAGTAGTAAACCTACCCTATGTCTCACGTAAAGGAACTAGAACCTATCGTTAGAATGTATGCTCCGTAATATCTTTCTCATGAAATAAACCTAAAAAGCATTTTCGCTTTACAGGTCTTGTGAACGAAATGGCCACAATCACTAAACTTTCCATCATGGAATATGGGAGAAATTCTGAATTGTCACAATTGACTGAAGGAGACTGCCTTAAAGGCGATGCTATGAGACTATCACCAATCAAGAATCTAGATTACATTATAAATGAGGTGAACAAGTTAACGACTCACTTTCAGGATGTGGATAAAGACACATTTTTCAGAAAATACGGACGCCTGATGGAGATTGCGAAGGTAGACGTTTTAAGCCCAGCAGTGCGAGCTCTAATTCATTTCTAGGACCCTAACCACCGTTGTTTTTCTTTTGAGAACATAGATCTATGTCCTACTATGGAGGAATACGGAATGTTGACTGAGTTTCCAAATGACCTATACAGGATTTATTTCCCTTCGAGATCTGATAAGGTCATTCCAGAACTGTCGAAGCTGCTCAGGATCCCCAACTTTGAAAGGTTTTTAGAAAAGAAGGTCGCTAGTTTAAGATGGAAGATGCTAGAGTTGGAGCTAGAACAAAAATTCAGGTCAGAGAAAGAAAGATTGATTGCATTAGGCATCTTTGGTCTTGTGTTATTTCCAAGTCGGACGAGTGTAATAAGCTTAGAAGCTGCTGCTGCTTATGTGGAATATGAGACTACACAAATCAACCTCGTAGCTTCTGTTTTGGCTGAAACTCTCATGACAATTAATCACTGTCGAAAAGCTGGAAAAGAGGCAGTGAAATGTTACACGCAGCTGCTATATATTTGGATGGTTAGTCACATTGAAACAAAAAAACCTGTCTTCAATAATTTTTGGTGGTTCAACCAAAAACCATTAAGGATAGTGGAGGAAGAAGAATGGGGGGATCTAGACAACCAAGCATGATTCGGCTAGTTGGGTAGAAAAGTTAAAAGCTATACCTAGTGGTGGATTGAAATGGAAGGCCCCTTGGGCCAAAGTAGTGAATGTCCTAATAAGTTGCGGGCAAAGGTGCTAGGTTCCGTTGGTAGGAATTACCGGTTATGTGAATTATGCTCCAGCCCTCATGGTAAGACAGCATGGGGGCATGCAATTTGTTTCAAGGGCCAAAGGGATTGCTCAATTTTTTGGTTTGTTCAAGGATCCCATTGCACAAGAAGTTATGAGAGCCATTAAACAAGACTGGAAGCATCTAGTTTTGTTAGAAATAAAAGGTTTAGGGAATTCTAGTGCAAGCGAAGGATATGCAAAATGGAGAGATTCAGTTGCCTCAACCTCGACCAATGGAGAAGGAAAGTCGCCACAAACTGGAGAAAAGTCTGTTAAAAGAAAAAGGGTTGACAGTGAAGGAGAATTGAGGAGACAAATTGAAAAGCTTCAAATGGAATTAAACAAGACCAGGAAGGACAAGATGATGATGGAAGAAATGGTGTTGGAAGGTGACAAAAGGAGAGCATTTTTAGATGAACAATTACAGTCTAGAGATGCGAGACTAGTTAAGCTCGAGTTGAAGATGGTCGAGGAGGAAAATGTTAGGTCGGGAATTGAGAAGGAATTAGCGGAGATGAACCGGAAGTGGGTGCAAAGTCGCTCTGAGCTCGACGCATTGAAGACTGAACATAATGAATGCCAAGAGAACATAGAATATTACCAAGAGAAGTTTGCAGAGGTTCAGTGCGAGTTGATGGACAAAATTGAAAAGTATGAAGAATTGTATAAGAAATATATAATGTCGGAAAGTCGTTTGACGGAACCTGTGAAAGATGAAGTTGTTGAAGCAGAATTGGTGATTAAAGAAGATGAGATAAGAACTCTGAAGATGGAGCTCGGCAAAGAAAGAAAAGATAAAGCATCTGGGCGAAAAATTAGCATTGATAGAAAAACACAAGGATCAGATTGATGCTAAGAATACTTTATTAAACAGAACCAACTTGTTGCTTATTGAAAAATTGTCCAAGATGGACAAACAAATGGATGAAGCTGCTGCGCACGCTCGGGTCATTAGGACCAATGCTAGAAATGTGGGGAGAGACATCATCCGTTATCGGCAAAGTCTAGCTGAAACCGATGCTTTCTTGGAGTCAATCGAGAACCGTTGATTTGCTTTCCAACTTTTGGTGGAAGATGGGACGGACGAAGGATTTTGATTTGCTTTTTCTTTTTGTGTTTTTCAAAAAATGTAGCAAGCTATCCAATATCAATAAAAAGGCGTTACTCATCTCTTTGGTGAATATGACTTAAGCAAATGATCCGAAATGCAGTACTCCTAACGGCAATGTGACAAGAAACCCCTATTCTATGAAGTGTTTGGCCATTAATTGTTCATAAGAGAAACTCATTGCATTACATATACATTCATACAAGCATATTCATCATACCACATACATTTTACATTCTCTTATGCATTCATGTAAACAGCTCAACCACGAAACATAGGTCCCCCTGCAAAAGTCCACAACACTCGTTTAAGAAAAAGAATGGAAAATGAAGAAAGGATCGAGCCTGAATCTCCATACCAAAATGAGCTTGAAGTTGTCCGAAACGATGTGGCACGTTTGACCAGCATGCTTGAAAGGGTATTGAAAACAAAAGATGGAGAGGGAATATCAGCTCAGACGGATGAAGCACCACCGGCAATTCAATGCCCAGAAGCACCTCATATTCTAGGGTCAAGATCACCAAAGAAACAACCTGAACCCACTCGGCCCATTCCAATCCCCATTACATTGGATTTAACGGATGAGGAACCACAAGATTCTAGATTGTTCAGCCATGCAGGATATGACAAGTGGGCCGCACTAGAGGAAAGGTTGAGAGCAATTGAAGGGAACGATCTTTCTGACCCAATTAGGGCAGCCGAATCATGCTTGGTGCCTAACATAGTGATACCACGAAAATTCAGGGTTCTAGAGTTTATCAAGTATAGTGGGACAAAATGCCCCAAAACCCATCTTCGTTCCTACTATAAAAAGATGACAGAGGTCATACACGATGATAAATTGTTAATCTATTTTTTTCAAGGACAGCTTGACAGGGTCGGCCCTTAGCTGGTACATGAGGCTAGATAACATCATGATTAGAAAGTGGGCAGACTTGGCGGACGCTTTCTTAAAACAGTACAAGTTTAATATGGAAATTGCTCCTGATAGGACTAGTTTGATTACTATGGAAAAAAGGGCCTAGGAATCTGTAAGGGCTTATGCACAGAGGTGGCGGGACCAGGCGGTTAATGTACACCCACCGTTGATAGAAAGAAAAATGGTGAACCTATTCGCCAATGCCTTTAGAGCCCCATATTATGAACATCTGATACGAAGCTCCGCCCAACATTTTTTTGATGCGGTACGAATAGCTGAGAGGATTGAGCAAGGTTGATATCGAAAATATTCGGCGGGAATAATATATCATCAACATATATATATATATATGTATCAATATCCTAGCAATCATAAGACAAACAAAAATATCAAGCAGCTTACCTTAGGTAGGGCGTACTAGAGGTATTATGACGCAACCAGTCCCTTACCCTAAAATCTCTAGAAGACCAGTTTAGGTTTCCTAGTAACCATAATATAGGTGGCGATTCTCTTTCATAAAAATAAAGATAAGACCCCGACATTTGAATCCCTGACCACATTGGGGAAAGTTGTTATGACGCCGCGCTCCCACTCACATTTTTCGGGGTGCGACAGAGATAAACCTAGGCAATGACGTAGCTAAATTAAAATAATTGATTTTAGTTAAGATTTGTGTTATTAGGTTATATATGCTTGCACCTAGTTATACATTTATTATATTTCTTCAAATATATTTTTGTTGGATATTTTTATATATTTTGTTATATTACTTTTTCTTTCTTTTCTTATTCAAATTAAAATTAGAATTAAAAATTAAAACTGAGAAGCTTTAAAAAAATCATACACGACTTTCTAGCAAGTAGCAAGCAAACCATTAAAATTTTATTAGGTCCCATTTGTTTGCTGGAAATTAGTTTTTTTGGAAAATAAATTCCAAGAAAAGTGAATTCCTAGAAAAGTGAATTCCTGAAAAGTGAATTCCGATGTTTGGCAGTATTATGAAAAATGAACTGGAAAACACTTTCTACTGTTTATTTGTATTATGAAAAATGAACTGGAAAAATAATTTATTATTAAATTAATTTTTTTCAAGTTTATTAAAATAATAAGGAACAAATCTTACAAATTAAAAAGTTGAATGAAAAGAAAAATGAAAACAAAATATAATTTCATAAATTATCTCAAAATAAATAATAATCAAAATAATAAAAGATCAAATCTAAAAAATTAAAAAAATATGAAAGGTGAATAAACTAAAATAATAATAATTAATATTTCATAAATTATTTCAAATAAAATAAGTAACAATAAAAAAAGGACCAAATTTGATAGATAAAAAATTTCAATAAAAAAATGATAAGAAAAAAAAATAACAATTATAAAAATAAGGACCAAAATTAATATAAAAATTAAATTTTAAGAGATGAAATTAAAAAATAAATATTCAAAAAAAATTATATATAACAATCAAAAGTTTTATAATCAAATTTGATATAATCAGCAAATAATGATATTTTTAAATTTTTCAGAACTTCCGGAAAGTGTTTTCCGTTCAAATTTTCCAGAAAATATTTTCCTGAAAACCAAGCCAAATTTTTCTTTTACTAGAAAGTGTTTTCCGTTGACCAACTTTCTGAAAAGCAAACAGGTAAAGTTTGGAAAATAGTTTCCCAAAAAATGATTTCACATAAAATAAATTCCCGAAAAATAAATTCCGAAAAACAAACACAGTTTTAGTGACAGCCCATAAATAACTAATCAGTATAATTAGCAATGACAGCATTTGGTTCACAAGCCTTAGCCGCAGGGCTCGGCTCGGCAGCAGGGCTAGGCTCGACAACCTTCCCAAGCAGCTCCGCAGGCAAATCCTTCGTAAGACCCTTCAAATAAAAGGTGTAAAATAGCTTGAAAGGGAACACAAGCTGCTGTACCTTAACCTGACCATACACCCCTTCGAAAATACCTGACCCTCCAGTCACAGCGAGATACGTGTCCTCGTAGGTCAAATAAGATCCCTGCACTGCAATGTGACCATAGGCGCCAAAGTAGAAGCTGTAGATCGCCTCATACCTGTCACCTTTCTTTTCCGGTTTGTTTTGGATCAGCACACATATTCCTGCTGTTATTCCCACCCGTTTCTGTAGGTCTCCGGTGTAAAGCTGTCATAATAAGAAACAGCTCTTAGCTACCATCAATAATCTACAACATTTTTTATTTTTTTTAAATAATCTGTGTGTGCGTGTGAGTGTATATATATATATATATATTACATTAATCAAACAAGAACCACGTGATGTAAGTGCTTTGGTCGCTGAGATGGGAAGGATAAATAAAAAATTTATGTATTTTCACTTAATTAGTAAAAAATCGAAGTGTTTTTCCTTGATTAGTAAAAGTTAAACGTGTCATTAATTTCTTGGATCTAAAGAATCATTGTTATTATTATATTCAGAACCATATCTCAATGGATCACGTGCATGTTATTTTTTTGTCTTCAAGTGCATTTTATAAAATGTCTCGTTATAATGATTGTCCTTTTTATTAAGCTAGTGCTTATTTTTATCAAGATTTTAAAAATTATATTCCTATATCATTTTGATGTAAAAATTATTTTTAAAAAATAAAATAAATATTATTTTATTATATTTTCAAATAAAAAACACCCCTATTACATACATATATCAAAGCATAGGTTGTGAAATTAAAGTACCTGCAAATGTAAGACTGGAGTGGGGGGTGGAGAAATCTTTCAGGAAATTCTGGTGATTTTGCAGGAAAATATATTTGAAAAGAACAAATAATAAATAAATCGAAGATTATCATGGGAAAACGAGGTAAAAGTCAGATCATGGAGATGACTTACTTTGTTGGTAAACGGCACAAGATCACCGAGTGAATTAACAGATTTCTGGCTCAAACGAAGATAAGCGGGGCCTTCACGGTCTCTCTCATTGATCTCATAAACACTCAGTTCTTGAACTGAAACAGCAAAAGCACCAAACCCCGAGAGGGTGGGATCATAAAATCGCTGATTTTTTATTTTTTGGCATGAGATAAAGACACAGAGAAACATCAGAGATCAGATCACACTTACTGGGTCTTGAATCTTCAGTTGAGGAAGCTTGGCTTCTGCAAGAGAAAGATCTCTTCATCCCGGAGAAGTTGCCGGAGCTCGTAGTTTTTGTGAGGAGACATGGGTTTTGAGCCAGCTTGAAAGAAAGGAGTGATGGTTTGGTGGGCACAAAACCACTAGCGTGTGATCTTGCTGCAGATGATTTCAAAGAAGAGATGGATCTCAGAGCAGAGCTTGAATACGCCATTGATCTTGATTCTTGGTAGCTGTGAGGCTATGTTTTTGTTTGTTTGGGGACGGAGAAAGCAAGGGAAACTGAGTGAGAAAATGGTGGGGGGGAGCGGGGCTGTTTATAAGGAAAAGTGACGCTTATGACCACGTGATTCGGTGTTTGGTCGGAGAAGTTCTGAACTGGAATTGCCAAAAAAATATTATTAAAAACGAAAGTGCCATTAATAAACTGTCAAATGGAGCTTTGCCTCGGGAAAAAATGTTTGGATTTAAAATTGTACCACCTAGACCTATATAACACAATATGAGCAACTCTGTTGGAAATCTTGGCCCATAACAAAACAACAGTCCATGAATCTGCCATCAAATTCTACTCACTGCATCCACAAACCACTGGATCCTAAACTAATCGAACATTCCCAATTTAGAAGAACGAGAATTCTGGCAGGACAACAGACCACCTTCATGAACACATACAAAGTCCAGGTTAAACAGAAGTAACTATGCTCCAACTTTGAAAGGGATCTTCTAAAGTGAAACAGACAGAATTTAAATACATGTAACGAGAATAACAGCACTACAGATTTCACATTGCAAAAGTCTCAATTGCTAAGTTCTCTATACCACAAAGCTAAATAATCACAATTATTGACATTACTCCGACAATAACTAGCAAGAAAAAATCAACTTTTTTCATCACATAATGAACATTAACAAAGCTCAAAAGCAACACATTGTACTTGCACACTTGCCAGAAACACAATGTTTATCGGTCTTCCCATCCAACGCACCATTGCAAGCATTCCCGGAACTTGAAATGGGATCATAATCATCCCCAACACCGTTCGGCGATTTCAATCCTTTACCATCCAACTTCCCATTCCAAACAAAACCCTTGACTTTCGTAACTTTCCATTTCAGCAACTGCCTCAAATTAAAAACCCTGACCCCATTATCCTCCCCTAAAATCAAGACTCCAGAAGAAACACTTATTGACCAAATAGGCACACTACACTCAATCAACGCACACCTCATCAATTTCACCATCTCACCATCACCATCATCAATAAGTTCCACCGCAAAGACCCAAACTTTGTTGCAGAGCGCAGAACAAAAGAATTAATAGTGTTAGGAGCCTTTATGAACTAGTTTAGTTGCTGAAAATTTGGGATATTTGTTTGTAACTGATTTGTTGATATCTGGCAATTGAAGGAGCCAGTGACCTCCACAGATACTCGATCTTAATTCAAAAGTTGCATACTTCATTCATCCATGGTTGAGCCATAAATAGACATAAAAAAAATAATTACTCACTTAATTAACTCCCCACTCAAGTAACCCCCATGGTTGGTAGCTTAGGGTTAGGGTTTACCCGATTTCCCATCTTCTTCTTGAGACAAGACACATGAAACACCGGGTAGATCTTCAACCCATGTGGCAGATCGAGTTTGTAAGCAATGGTGTCGATTTCTTGAATGATTTAAGCTAGTTTCAAGTTCCTCCTCACGACGATAGTCATCTTCTGGTAAGGCTTCAATCTCAGATATACCCAGTCTCCAACTTCATACTCCCGTTCAGTTCTCTTTTTATCTGCAAAATTTTTCATTCTCAGTTGTGCTTCTTGCAGATTCTCCCACGCGAGTGCAAGGATATGTCCCTTATCCTTTAGCTCATTTTCCACAGCCTGCACCGTTGTCGTTCCCGGTTCATAAGGAAAAAGGGGTGGTGGTACCCTACATAAACTAGTTCAAACGGAGTGAATCCCGTTGATGAGTGCTCCGATGTGTTGTACACCCATTCCGCCATCGGTAACCAATTAACCCAATCTTTGGGTCTATAACTGGTGAAACATCTCAGGTATCCTTCTACCCATTTATTTACGATTTCTGTTTGTCCATCTGACTGAGGATGATATGTTGAACTCATGAATAGTTTAGTGCCATTTAACTTAAAATTTCCTGCCAAAATCTGCTTATGAACACTGCATCACGATCGCTAACTATGTTGTTAGGCATTCCATGCAATTTGAATATGTTATCCATAAATGTTTTTGCCACTGTTGTTGTTGTATATGGATGAACTAGAGGTAGAAAATGACAGTATTTGCTGAATCTATCCACCACCACAAGCAACACATTAAAACCCTTAGACAAGGCAATCCCTCAATAAAATTCATGCTGATATATGTCCACACCTGACTTGGAATTTGCAGAGGTTGTAGCAACCCTGCTGGTTTAAGATTCTCTAATTTAGGTCTTTGACATATTTTGCATTCCTTGATGAATTGCCTTATATGCTTCCTCATTCCATGCCAGAAGAACTCCTTTTTCAGTCTAGAATGTGTCTTATGTGCTCTAGTATGCCCTCCTGTAGGGTTGCTGTGAAAATGTGTCATAATTTGCTCCTGTTGCTCCTTCATAGTTCCCAAGTGAATTCTTCCTTTATAAAAACAACATCCCTCTTTTGAACTGAAACTTGAGTGGGTCTAGTTGGCCCGAGTTGCATTTGCTTATTAACTCCTTCAACTGGGGGGTCGTGGTCATAATTTTGGGAGAGAGTCTCCCACCACTGAACATTGACCAAGCTGATGACTTCAGCTTGTCCTTGGATAACCTCCATTTCTAGGTTTGCACTGTCTTCATGGGCTGGCAAGTGAGATAGGGCATCTAATGCCTTGTTTCCTTTGCCACTACTATACTTTACGTGGAAATCAAACCCAAGTAGTTTCTTAATCCATCTTTGTTGGAAGGGAGTGCCCACTTTCTGCTTTAGGAGATGCTTTATGGCCTACTGGTCAGTTCTGACCACAAACTTGTGTCCTAGAAGATAGTGCCTCCATTTCTGTATTGCCAACGCAAGAGCAAAAAATTCCTTTTCATAAGTAGACAAAAACAGATTTTTACCCTTCAAAGCTTGACTAAGATAGGCTATTGGTCTCCCTTCTTGCATTAGAATAGCTCCTGGGATTCCTTTGATGCATCACACTCTACAGTAAAGATTTTTGAAAAATCTGGTGTGGCAAGTCCTGGTGGTGTTACCATGGCTTCTTTTAGTGTCGTGAAGGCCTTGGCTGCATTTTCATTCCATTGGAATGAGTTTTTCTTTAGTAGTGCAGTGAGAGGAGATGCCACACCACCATATCCCTTCATAAATCTTCTATAATAACTAGTCAAACCTAAGAATCCCCTTAACGACTTAGGATTGTTAGGTTCGGGCCACTCTACCATGGCTGCAATCTTGGTTGGATCTGCCTTGACTCCTTCTTTGGAAATGATGTGCCCCAAATACTCCACTTCCCTACACACAAAGGTGCATTTAGAAAGTTTAGCGAACAACTAGATTTAAGATAAAACCCCTAGGACAATTTTCAAATATTGGCTATGTTCTCCCATTGTATTACTATACACCAGGATATCGTCAAAGAAAACTAGGACAAATTTCTTTAAGTAGGGCCTGAAAATTTCATTCATCAATCCTTAGAAAGTTGCAGGTGCATTAGTGAGGCCAAATGGCATGACTAAAAACTGATATTGCCCTTCATGTGTACAAAAAGCAGTTTTATGAATATTTTAAGGTTTCATCTTGATTTGATGATATTTGTACTTCAAATCCAATTTAGAAAACCATTTGCACCAGTAATTTCATCTAGTAGTTCAGTAATATTAGGAATAGGAAACTTAGCTTTCACGGTGTCCTTGCTGAGAGCTCTATAGTCGATGCACATCCTTCAGCTTCCATCCGACTTTCGCACCAGAAAAATAGGTGATAAAATATGGGTTTTGGTTGTTTTGAATGATGTCATTTTGTAGCATTTCCTTAACTAACTTCTCTATTTTGGGCCTGTTTGGGAGTGCGGTTGCAGTTGCTTTTGAAAGTGCTTTTCGTGCTGAAACACATCAAAGTGATGTTTTTTTATTTTTAAAAAAATTATTTTTGACATCAGCACATCAAAATGATGTAAAAACACCAAAATATATTCATTTAAAATGACAAAAACTTTTGAATTTTGGGCAACCGGCTGTACAACCGCGGTGCCATACGGAGCCTTGTTCTTTTTTATAATAGGGGTAACGATATGGCCTGAGATTTGTTGGTTTGGCTGTGGCATAGAGCTGTATTTGGTGGTCATGGCTTCGGAATGGAGGTAATCCTTTTGGTTCATCAAACATTGTCTTATAATCATCCAAAACAGCTTGGATGAATGGAATTTGTACTGTTGTTCTAGTTGTTGAAGTGACCCGCATCATTTGTAACCAAACTCCTTTCCCTTTGGTCATTGCCCCCTTTTTCAGGTTGGATTCATCTTCTACTACCTGTTCTGGTTGTTTCAGCACTTGGAAAGTATATGCTCTTCCATTCATATTGAATTTCATATTGAATTTCACAAAATTCCAATGAATGGTTCCCAAGTTTCTTAACCAATCTACACCCAACACAACATCACAACCACCTAGAGTAAGCATGAATAAATTGGTTAGAATATTACATGCCTGTGTTGCTAGTGTCACTGCCTTGCAACACCTAGTACATGGAAGTGTATCCCCATTGGCGACCTGAACTTCCATTTTGCTCCCTTATATTGACAATTTCTCCTTTCAGGCAACGTTTTCATCAATGAAGTTGTGCGTACTCCTAGTATCAATGAGTACAATCACTGTGCTTTTTCCAATTCTCCCTATTATCCACATAGATTTGGGAGAGAATGCTCCAGCAATAGCATGTAAGGATATTCCCAATAGCTCAGATTGTATATCCCCTGGTATGATATCAGTAATTTCTGAATTGAAAATCTCTTCTCCTCCTTCTTCCTCAAATTCCATACCTTCTAACAGATACAACCTTGGTTTATTGCATTTATGCCCTGGATGGTATCTTTCATCACAGAAATGACAGAGACCTTTCTCTCTTCGTTCCTGCATTTGGTTGGGACTGATCCTCTTGATAGGGTAAGGATTTATGGACTGGAATGCATGTTAGGATCTTGGATTTTGAGGGGCAGGTAATCTGGGTATAGGGTTTGAGGTTGTAATTCTTGGGATAGTGTTTAAGGGTGGTGCTTTAAGTGTAGGTTTGAAGGTAGAGTTATAAGTGGTGTGATGGGTTTGGCTGAATTTGTAGGGATTAAATTTTCTGTTGACTTCTTCCTCTTGCAGACGCGCAAGTCAAAAGGTAGCAGCAAGAGTGTTTGGTTTGAACATGGTGACTATGATTCTCAGTTCATTCTTGAGCCCACTGAGAAAGGTGTTGATTCATAACTCTTCATTAACCCCATGCACTTTGTGTGAACAAATTTCAAATGTTGTGTGATATTCCTCCACACTTCCCATTTGTTTCAGCTTTGTAAATGCTCCAACAGGATCTTCAAAGGTTGTGGATCCAAATCTAACCCGAATTGCTTCTAAGAATTCCTCCCAGTTGGCTATGGGACTGGAATCCTTCAACAAACAAAATCACGTAAGAGCCTTTCCTTCCATGTGGAAGAAAGCTAACTCCAACTTCTCATTCTCAGGCGTGCCGAAGTAAGAGAAAATTTGTTGTGCCTTTAAAATCCATGCACTAGGATCTCCACCATCAAACCGAGGAAAGTCTAGCTAAATGGACCTTGCTTGAATTCCACCATTGACTTCTCACAAAGGGTTATCATTTCCCTTTATATTTGTTGATGTTCCTTCTCCTGAATTCAGTCTTGTTGTCACTTGTGCTAAGCCCTCATAACTGGATGCTAAATTATTAAGTTGTTGCAGGATACCTTCCATCAACATTTCATGCCTAGATTGATCATCTAACAGCCTGGTAGTGACCTCTTGTAGATGCTGGATAGTTTCGGCTAACTATGATATGCGGGTGCCTTCAGCCATGTCGCGTGATCGCGACTTTGATACCACTTGTTAGGAGCCTGATTATGAACTAGTTTAATTGCTGAAAATTTGGGATATTTGTTTGAAATTGATTTTTTGATATCTGGCAATTGAAGGAGTCAGTAATCTCCACACAGATACTCAATCTTAATTCAGAAATTGCATACTTCATTCATCCATGGTTGGGCCATAAATAGACATAAGGAAATAATTACCCACTTACTTAATTAACTTCCCATTCACGTAACCCCCCATTACAGAATTAAATAACTTTGTAATTAAATACTGAAACATAACCCACCCACCCCCCAATTACAAACTTAAATGCATAATTTAAAAATAGTGGTCCTTGTACTAAAATAAAGATAATTGCATCTTGCCCCCTACAACAATTAATAATTGTTTTCACCCCACCCCCCTTTTATAAGGAAAAATCCCTAATTGTGCTTGTCATTTTTGGGCGTGTAACAAATAGAAACAACAACTCTTATAGAAACCCCATGATTTATATCCAACAAAACACCCAGTTTTGAATCAAAAGCAATCCCTAATATGCAGTCTTCATGTAAAACATAGAACCTTAAGAGAATCCAAGACCCACCCTTATATGGTCTAGCAACAAGGAAGAGGACTTTAGGGATGGGGTCTTTGTGAATAAGAAGGAAAGAAGAGGAAGAGGAAGGAGAGGGAACTAGGGTTTGGGGTTTTGGAGGGAGAGAAAGAAGGGATGGGAAGGAAAGAGAAGGAAAAATAAGAAAAAAGGAAAAGTGAGGAATCAGTCTGCATTAAGGCTAAAGAAAGAGAGTTTGGTTCAAAAAGGAAGGATTTTACAGATGAAACGGAAGGAGGAAGAGAGAGCTTGGTGGATTGTACACGTACTTGTCACGGCATTTGCACTTTAGGTTTTTGGCTTTCTCTGTGTGTGATTCCATGGGAAATACAAAGGTTATTTAATTTATTATGTAGGCTGTAGAGGGATAGTTGGATTACAAGTCTATAATTAAAATATTATAATTTGGAATTTATGATCGATTACTGATTATATATATAATAAAAGTTTAAAATTGGGAGTTGTTTGAATCTTGGTTTAATTTTTAAATGTTAATTTCCTGCTAATTTATAAACTTTGACAAAAAAAACCAATAACTTGAATGCAACTTTCATAAATAATTTAAGAATTTATTTCAGGAGATAAAAAATATTATTTAATCATTTGGATAGAGGATAGTTATGAAGTGGTCATTTGGTAATGAGGTTGTGGGTAAGGTTAGAAAAAAATGAATTTGATTATCGTTTGGTTGCACATGAACCATAGGTTTTGTTGCTATGGGATCCAAATCAAACCGAGTTCGGACCACAAATTGCAAAAAATATTTGTGAGCTGTTTTGCCCGCTTCTCAACACTCCTCGTCATACATCTTCATAGACAAACAACAGATCATTATCGTTGAATATTTTTTGCCAAAATAACCCTTATTTACTCCCTCACCATTGTTAAAAAATTATCCAATAAACAATGGAGTTGAATTGTTTGCTTTGATAACACAACTCATCTTTTATGCTACTCTAGTTAATTTGCTTTAATGTTTACTATTTTGCACATAAACTACCATAAAGAGTCGATTTGTGATCAAGGAGAGAACATAAATCAAGAAGTTGTAAGATTTCAACCTTGAATTCATCCTTATATCATTTTCAAAGTTGATTCATGTGATGATTCTTGTTGTTGTTATTTCAATTTTCTAATTAGTATAGATCTTTTAACATTGTTTCTTCGATGAATATACAACAGATTTGTGCTGAAAAAAGTGAAGGAATGAAGATCTTGTAACAATATTTCAACTGTAAGTTGCATCTCATCCGTATCTCATTTATTTTTTTATCATGTTCATATAGTCATATATCCTCTTCTTATTTCAATTTTCTAAAAGTTATTCACATTTGAATAAATTGCAGATTCATTTTGGGGAAAGTCAAGGAATCAATATTGCAGGAAAAACATTTGCACAGGTTTTTTATCCTTAGTTCAATTCCATAAATTATGGCTCTTTTTAATTACTTGATATTTAACTTTTTTTGATATGTTCCTCTTTAAATTACTATGTCTATGACGAATGTTCATGCTCTAAGTAATTTACTATTAATTTTGATGGGAATGTCTTATGTTTCCATGTATGCTAATTTCTCTCCCACTACAGTTGGGATAAAGATTACCTTATATATTTGTCCTCTATATACATACACATTTTTCTCCCACTATGAATTTTTTGCTCCGTTTTTAGTGTCCATTGCACTAAAAACAATGTTCAAAATACCATTACATTTCAAGTAATTTGGGTTTGAATGAGACAAGAATATATGGTGTAGAGTCACTTGTTGAGCTTAATCAATAAGCAACAATACATATTTGTTCATTTCAGGTAATCTTTGTGTAGAGAAAATGACTATGTTGATTTGTCATTAATAAGTAGCTAGGACTGAAACATGGATTAGTTGTAAAAAAAAAACCTCTACTAATGCACTTGAATACAACTTAAATATATTAACTTTTGCTATTGCACCTGCCTCAAATTTGTTATTATTAATTGCTTGTTTGGTTGTTGTATTAATTACAACTTTTTTTTGAAAATTAATGTGTGATGGATAACTTTGCAAGTTGCATTTGTTAATTTACATCACTTTCATTTGCTATTGCACTTGTGATTGTTTCTCAATAAAGAGCAATCATTAATAATATGAGTTGTGAATAATTTGTTGTAATTGACTACAAACAATTTTGTATGAATCGTTATATTGTTGTTAAATATGGTGTCATTTCTTTGATTTCCAAATCTTACACTCATCATGAAACTGATTTGATTGAATGTCATTGAAATTAAAGTTGTTTTGAGTTTGGTACATACTAAAATATTTGTTGGAATGTTGTTTCTATTTGTCTATAATAATGTTGCCAACAATTAATTACAATATCGAAGGTCATGTATTGTTGTTGTCAATATTTGAAGTTTGTCTCTTTAGTTTGTTGTTGTTAATATTTTATATGTCTTGATAGGGGGAATTTGGTATTGAAAGAGGTTGTTGTTGTGTAACATGTTAATTGTGTTCATTGAAACATGTGTTGTTTAGTCATATTTTGTAAAACAATTGCATAACAAAGTTAGTTCCTTCATAATATTTAGTGTCTCTTTTAATGTTGATTTGTTATTCTTTTCAAAGTTCTTAAAGATATCATGGAAGATTTTGAATCTATGGATAAGGCTGTCTAGAATAAGAAAATATTACATGCATTTTGTGATCTATGCATAAAGTCCATTGACATAGTAATGAGACCATTTCGATAAAAACAAGTTGGAAATTTTTGACAACATCATTTATGATCATTGTTCACTAAAACACAACTGAAAAACAAATGGGATAGATGTAAAAAGGATTGGAGGATATGGACTAAATTGATTGCTGAAATTGGTGTGGGTTGGAGAATTGCATTAAGTATAATATCAACTAGCGATGAGTGGTGGAAATTGAAAGTTCAAGTTAATCTTTGTCAAACTAATTATTCCATTAATTGTTTTAATGTTTATGAGAAAAAGTACAAGATTTTTAATTTTTTATATGTATTTCTTTTATACAGGAAATTAGAGGAGCTAAAAAATCAAACATGCTTGTATTGAGTCATCTTTGAAGTTTAAATTTGATATAATGTATCCCAATATTACCATCACTAGACAATTTTCATGGGTACCATCGTCAGGAGTACTTGGTGGCGATGAAGTTGATTTGAAAAAAGAAAGCAATGATTCAAAGGAGGAGGATATTCTGAATTTTGAGAATGAGATTTATCAAATGGTTCGATGGCGGTGAATATGTCGAGTATCAACAACATAAGGAGTAGTGATAAAAGAAAGAGATCATTCTAAGTCGATAGCTGGAAAGAAGAAGACATTTGGAATTCATGTTCAAATGTTTTTAAGGTGAGATCAATTACTTGAAAGCATGTCGACTAAAGAGTGATTTCACTTCTTTGCATATGGATGAACAAGTTTGTAGTATTTTTGATGTTATGTCCAAGATCCATTCAATTCTAGGAGTGTCAATTGATTATGATTTTCATGACTTCGTTACAGAATATCTAAGTTTGCAAAGAAAAAAAAGAAATAAGGTTAATTAATAGGATGTCTTGAAGAGAAATTCACATGGCTATGTTTTCTAAAGTGTTAAATTAATATAAAAAATTCATGATACCTACATTTCATTTGTTATGTTATTTTCCATGTTTACTAAAATATTTATATATCTTTATATTTGCAGAATAATGAGCCGACAATTTTTTGTTTAGTAATTTCAATTATATGTCCTTGAAGTTGGTTTTCACTCATTTTACTATTCAAATGTTACAACAATTAGATGTTGGCATATCCAATCCTGTTGTTTCAAAAATATTTTAATTTAATAAATATTGTTGTAGTTATTGAATTTTTAGATGAGTTGTTTGAATGTTTTGTTCCTATATTAGACTTTATTCAAATTGTAATTTAAAATTTTAGTTGTTGAAATTGGATTGATGCATTGCGAGATGATTGTGAAAGTCATTTATTATACACATACTTTTACGTTTGAATGCTATTATTTACCATAAATATATAATATATTTATTTCTATGAATGTTTGTTTCTACAAATAAATAAGCAAACACTTAAAAAGTTAATGACCTGGTCACTCACATATAAAATTAAGCAAATGATTTTGTATAACTAAAAATTATATTAATTAACTATTTGTACATAAATTAGAAGAAGAAAATTAATACATATTTTTCATGAATAATTTAGAAAGAGAAAAAAATACAAGGACATGAAATCTTAAATAATTGAGAAAAAAATTGAAATATGAATAATTGAGAAATATCACAAGGACATATATTTACTTCAATTATAAAGAAAGAACAATACATATTGGGACATTGTAGTTATATGAATAATGGAGGAGTAATTATACACATTTCAACAATGTCAACAAAGAACTTCAAATTATTGATGCAAGACATAATTGAATTCTTCCTATATAAGAAGGGAATGCGTATGTTATGTATAACAATAATAATAACTCCCACAACTAGGAACATTTGAGCTTGATCTTGTTACAAGCAAGGGAGGGCATATGGTTGTTTTATGGTATTTAGGACCATATAAAGGTGAGAGCTATCATTTACAGGATTTTTTGCATCGTGGACAACCTGGTGGTGTAGAAGAAGTGTTTAATCGTGTACAATAATCATTACATAACGTGATAGAATGTTCTATTAGAGTATGAAAACAAATGTGGAGAGTTTTACAAAACATGCAAGCTTATCCATATTAAAGATAAGTTATAATTGTAGTTGCATCTATGATACTACATAATTATATTAGAAGAAGATCGCAAGATGATATTGTTTTTGTTCAATATGATCATAATCTTAATTTTCTCTCGAATGATTGTCTACCAATATTGTAGCTCACACAGATAACCATGAATTACAAAGGCCTTCACGTATAGATTTTGTACTTGATGAGATTGCAAATAATTTGATGAGACAATAACAAACAAATATTTAATGTGTGCAATGAATATTAATGTTCAAAAGTCATAATAATAATTATAGATCTAAAGTATTTTGAAAGTGATTCATAACACACATACACACTTATTTTTATATGTATTTTGTATTTGTGTCCTTCGTAGTAATTTTACAACTAAACTTCATTGTTAAAAGCAGATTAATGAAACACTTGGTATTGCTTTATATTCAACTTTAATTTTAAACACGGTTTTAACCAAACACTTAACTTTATTAAAAAAATTCAATAAAAATATTTTTTTAAGAAAACTCAACCACAATACCAAACAAACCTTAAAGGGGATAAGAAAAAAGTCATCATTCAACTGGATGGATAAAAATTGAATTTTATTTCTAGGTTATGTTTCATTAAAATAATGTTGTTTTCACTTTTATCTAAGAAAAATCAAAATTTGAGTTCACTTGATCACGGGGAATTTCAATAAGAAAAAAAAGAGGAGTGATTCAAATTTTGGTTCCAAGTAACTAATAAGGATATAATTAGTCCTAGATTTATGAAGTTCGCTACATCAACTCTAAAATTGTAAAATCCTAGATAATAATAATGCAAAATGAATAAATAAATAAAAATGAATGTTGAATTAATATTGAGATTATGTTTGTTTGATTTTGTGTTCCGGGTGTGCCATTACAGCCTTAAAATCCTCTTTATTTTGATTAACTTGTGATTTTTTTTCTAATTTTAAGATTATATTTGTTTGACTTTGTGTTTATATAGTATAATTTAAAATTAATTTATCTTAAATTTTAATTATGCTTGTTAAATTAATATTTTAATTTTTATATATATATAATTAATTATATATGAACAGGACAACCCAAAACAGCATATAGATACACTCCGAAACCAGAACATTCTGTTCCAATAGAAAAACCGGAATCGGAAAGGTATTAAGAACTTTGGTTCAAACATATTTGTGTAGAGTATTTTTTATATATTTAGTTATATTTTTTTTCTTTTCTCATTAAAATTAAAAATAAAAACCGAGAAGCTTCAAAAAATATGATAAGCAACGGCTTCGCAGCAAACAACCATTAAAACTTTATTAGTCACAGCCAATACAAAATTAATCAGTATAATTAGCAATGACAGCATTTGGCTCACAAGCCTTAGCCGCAGGGCTCGGCTCGACAGCAGGGCTAGGCTCGACAGCCTTCCCAAGCAGCTCCGCAGGCAAGTCCTTCGTCAGACCCTTCAAATAAAAGGTGTAAAACAGCTTGAAAGGGAACACAAGCTGCTGTAGCTTAACCTGACCATACACCCCTTCGAAAATACCCGACCCTCCAGTCACAGCGAGATACGTGTCCTCGTAGGTCAAATACGACCCCTGCACTGCAATGTGACCATAGTCGCCAAAGTAGAAGCTGTAGATCGCCTCATACCTGTCACCTTTCTTTTCCGGTTTGTTTTGGATCAGCACACATATTCCTGCTGTTATTCCTACCCGTTTCTGTAGGTCTCCGGTGTAAAGCTGTGATAATAAGAAACAGCCCATAGCTACCATCAATAATCTACAACATTTTTTATTTTTTAAAATAATCTTCTTATATATATATATATATACACATATATAACCAAACAAGAACCAGGTGATGTAAGTGCTTTGGTCGCTGAGATGGGAAGGATAAATAAACAATTTATGTATTTCCCTTAATTAGTAAAAGTTAAACGTGTCATTAATTTATTGGATCTTAAGGAATCATTCGTATTATTATAGTCAGAACCATATCTCAATGGATCACGAGCATGTTAGTTTTTTTTGTCTCGAAGTGCATTTTATAAAATGTGATTGTCCTTTTCATTAAGCTAGTGCTTATCTTATCGTGCAGTTTAATCTATATTTTTATTAAAAAAAAATTAAAAGTATATTCTTATATCATTTTGATGTAAAAAATCATTTTTAAAAAATAAAATAAACACTATTTTATTATATTTTCAAATAAAAAACACCCCTATTACATACATATATAAAAGCATAGAGTATAATTTTAGAAACCGAGGGGCTTTGCTTTGATTATTGTGAAATTAAAGTAACTGCAAATGTAAGATTGGAGTGGGGAGGGGCTTTGATTATTGTGAAATTAAAGTAACTGCAAATGTAAGATTGGAGTGGGGGGTGGAGAAATCTTCCAGGAAATTCTGGTGATTTTGCAGAAAAATATATTTGAAGAGAAGAGCAAGGAGTAAGTGAGATAGATCGCAGTCCAAAATAAATGGAGGTTTTGCCCAAGTAAAACTCAGATCATGGAGATGACTTACTTTGTTGCTAAACGGCACAAGATCACCGAGAGAATTAACAGATTTCTGGCTCAAACGAAGATAAGCAGGGCTCCCACGATCTCTCTCATTGATCTCATAAACACTCAGTTCTTGAACTGAAACAGCAAAAGCACCAAACCCGAGAGGGTGGGATCATCAAATCGCTGTTTTTTTTTAATATATATTTTGGCATGAGATAAAAACACAGAGAAGCATCAAAGATCAGATCACACTTACTGGGTCTTGAATTCTCAGCTGAGGAAGCTTGGCTTCTGCAAGAGAAAGATCTCTTGGTCCCGGAGAAGTTGCCGGAGCTCGTAGTTTTTGTGAGGAGGCACGGGTTTTGAGCCAGTTTGAAAGAAAGGAGTGATGGTTTGGTGGGCACAATAGCACTAGCGTGCGATCTTGCTGCAGATGATTTCAAAGAAGAGATGGATCTCAGAGCAGAGCTTGAATACGCCATTGATCTTGATTCTTGGTAGCTGTGAGGCTGTGTTTTTGGTTGTTTGGGGACCGAGAAAGCAAGGGAAATTGAGTGAGAAAATGGTGTGGGGGAGCGGGGCTGTTTATATAGAAAAGTGAACGCTTATAACCACGTGGGCTTATTTGGGTGTGCGGATAGACGGTGCACCTGTGTGGGTGGAATTCAATGGTCAGCGGAGAGCGTCAATATGGACGCAGAATAGAAAAATCCAGCTATCTTCACATTGCAAACGTGATTTTGTGTTAGGTCGGAGAAATCCTGGAAATGCCAAACAAATTACTTTTTATTGATATACGTTTCAGTATTAGCTTATACGAGCGCACTTACCCGTGAAATTTGTTGGGTTTTTAAGGTAAAAAATTGATTGATTTTATATATATTGTAATTGGTTATTTTAATATTTAAATAGTAAAATTATAATTGATAAAAATTGTTGAAAATATTTATTATTTTTTATATAGTAAACAAATTGTTTATGTTCTTGTTTTAATTGGTTATTTCAATTATTTAAGTTAATTAATTAACTCAAATGTGTATTATTTTAAAAAAACATTAGGACCATTAACAATTGTATTACATGTTCAAAAATGTGGTGCCAACTGTAGCGAAACATGGGGCAATTTTTTTATTATTTTAGATAATTTGGTATATGTTTTTTACTTGTCTTGTCAATGTATTGTTTCATATATATTTTTTAACGTAATATAAGAGCTCAGATATTATACATAAGAAAAAAAACGCAGAAGTGATTTTTTACAAAAGAAACATTGACCAATGAATTTTTTTCATAATTCTTATAGTTCTTGTTATAAATATTATATACATAATTAATATTCTAAATATTATTGGGCATACTATCGATGACACCATAATTATTGTTATAAAAATAAATTATTATTTTCTTAAGATTTATTCATCATATTAATATATTAAAAGTATTTTAGAACACTAATGGTAAATTATTATTTTATTTTGAGAAAAGAAACATGTTTATATATATAGCCTCATATATTTATAAGAATAAAAACTTACAAATAATCATCATCATTATTATTTTGAATGCCTTACCGATAATAATTAAAAATTCTCATCCTAGAAATATTAAAAAAAATGAAAGAAAGCAAAAATTTATTGTATTTTAAAATATTATTTGTCTTGAATAACAAATAATAATACAATTTTAAAAAGGGAAAAAATACTAAATATAACTTTTCAAATGATTACTAAAACAAATTATAATTGAAACAATAAATTTCAAAAAAAAAATTCATAACAGAGGAAATCATAAAAATTAAGAACAAAAACCAAGAGCATGTACATATAAGCATAGAAAAAAATAAAAACTATTTCAAAAATATATATCTAAAAATAAAGGAATTAAGATAAAATCAAAGATTAAAAGTATAAGGCCTAAAATAAAAAACAAATATATATGAACTTTAATTAAAAGGACACAATTGAAACAAATCTGAACTTTGATACCGAAAATATTAAATAATTTCAAACCAAATCAGAAATTAAAAGCCTGAGAACCGAAATGAAACTCAAATTTATAATCAATTGCTATTGAAGGATAAAATTGAAACATATCAAAAATTTGATACCGAAAATATTAGGGATTTCAAACCAATCCGAAAATTAAAAGTCTGAGGATCGAAATGAAAATACAATATATAATCAATTTTCATTGAAGAACAAAATTGAAACAAATCAAAACTTTTATACCAGAAATCAAGACCATAAAAAACAATCAAAAGAAAAGGGATTGAAATGAAAACTGCCACAACACCGGGGACTTTCGAGCACTTTCGTCGGCAAGAGATAGAAAAGAGGGAACAAATGCTCAACGATCAACTGGAACTTTTTACAGCCACCTTTGGTCGCAACGCGCTACACCATAAGGTGTAGGACAGGGAGGCGCATCCGATGACATGCCAGAAGAACATTTTTCACCGCAAGAGTAGCCTGCACGCACCGCATGAATGGGGTGTGAATCTGAAATAGCCAGCGCGTCCTCCAAACACGTCTGCTACAGTCGGACGAAAATATTATTTATATTATTTTAAACATGGTCAATTACATAATCACTCCTGCAACCAATTCTTGAATTTTATCTTCTGTTTTTTTTTTGGGGGGGGGGGGGTATTAGTATTAACACACCCAAGGTACTGTTCATTTAGGAATAAAATATAATTAGAAACATTAGAAATTATAGCCTTTCCTCTGATGTCAATTCAACCTTTTTATTGTTTATGGGGCAGATCGGTATGTGCCCATTTCATGCATTGTTCATGAATAATGTGTAAGGATCGTGATACCCCTATAGACACAACCTTATTTTTATCTTATTATAGGCTAGATTAGTTATTTTACTATGCATATTTCAAGGCTGAAGATGAAGCACATCGAGGGTAAAACAATCATTTCATTGTTCCAAACCACAATAATTTTAGTTTGTGTGTACAGTGAAACATCGAGCTGATATAGCTTTTTTCATAATAATAATAGTCGTGGTGCATGTAAGTTGACCCAGACATCCCGGTTATCAAAAACAAATGTATAAGTGGGAGAAAAATAGAAATAAATGTAAAAACAAATGTGTCCAGGGATTATTCGTGACCCGCGTAAGCTGGTTCGGACACCCGGTTATCAAAAAATAAATGAATGTGTTGGAAAAAAAATTGTGGTGTGTGTAAGTTGACCAGGACACCCCAATTATAAATATATATATATATAAGGGGAAAAATGTTAAAAAAAATGAGTCCAAAGATTAGTCGTAGTGCGCATAAACTGCACCGAACACCCCGATTATATATGTAAAGAAAAAAGGAAGCCCGGTTATACAAAAAAAGAAGAAAAAAATGCAATGGAAAAACACCTTTTTCAAACAATAATGAACAATGTGGAGGAAAAAATCATGGTGTATGTAAGCTAACCCGAACACCGTGGTTAAAAAAAAAGTATAAGTAGAAAAAAAACAGGAAAAAAATATAAAAAAAAGTGGGTTCGGAGATAACTCGTAGTGCGCATAAGCTACCCTGGACACCCTGGTTATAAAAAAAAAGCCTGGTTATAAAAAAAATACAAGGGGAAAACAAAGTTTCAAAAAAATAGTGAACAGTGAAAATCATTGTTTATTATTGTTTAAAAGTGTGATCTCCTTTAGATATATACTAATAATATAATATCCAAACATCAATGTTTATTCTTTTTTTTAATTTGTAAAAATTAGGTTATTGAAATTAGTCTATAATATCCAAGCATCAATTTTTACTCTTTTAATTTTTTTTATTTTTTTTCTAATTTTTAAAAAATCAGGTTATTGAAATTAGTAATAATAATAATAACAAGGTAATAAAGATAATTAAATCTCATTATCATTAAAAATGAAACGATTTCCAACGTTTTATTTTCATTTCTATCTTCTGACAAAATACTATAAAATGAAATTAAAGGTTTGTTTCAAATTCTATTATTTCCATTTATAGTTACCAAGCTCTCTATCCATAATTCTTTAAAGTATTAATAGCTATAAATTGCAAAGTAACCAAAGAAGTGTGCTCCCCACCTGACATCTTTGGCTATCTTAGCAACAACAATCCAATGGCCCAAAACGCAAATCACAAAAAGACAGGGGAGGGTCTGGCTTTCAAAGGTAATGAACCGTTGTTCATTACTGTTGAAAACTCTGACCCAGCGCGTTGCGCTGTGTTTTTTTCTATGTAGAAAAATAATTAATTTTTTACATACTATAATTAGTTATTTTAATATTTTATTAGTAAAATTATAATAGATAAAATATGTTATATAAAAAAAATTCACCTAAAAGGAATAATATAATCGAAATGGAAAGTGGTTCGTATATTTTTTAATTGTAGATAAACTAGGTAAATTTGTCTACTTTAATTTTATGAGTTGCCTTTTTTTCGAGTAATATTATATCCGACACATTATAAATAAAACTATTATAAGTTTTTTTCAAAAATAAACTTCATTTTTTGTGTGCTATAATTAGTTATCTTAATGTTCAATAAGTAAAATTATAATAGATAAAATATGCTAGAAATGAGTTTTTTGCGTGCTATAATTAGTATGCTTGCCTGCGCGTTGCGCTGAGATTTTTTCGAAGTAGAAAACTAATTGATTTTTTACATGTTGTAATTAGTTATTTTAATATTGAATTAGTAACATTATTAAAGATAAAATATGTTATAATTAATTTTCCCTCTTAAAAGGAATAGTGTAATCGAAATAGGAAGTGGGTCGTATATTTTTTAACTGTAGATAATCTAGGTAAATTTGTGTTTTTTTTATGAGTTGCTTTCTTTCCCCAATAATATTGTAATGTTTTTCAAATATAAACTTCAATTTTTTGTGTGCTATAATTATTTATTTGCCGTCTAAAAGGAACAATGTAATCAAAACGGGAAGTGACTCGTATATTTTTTAATTGTAGATAACCTAGGTAAATTATTTGTCTTTTTTTAGTTGTTTTTCCCCCAGTAATATTAGATCTAAAATATTATAAATATAAATACTGTAAATTTTATTTAAGAAATAAACTTAAACAAAAGAGCACAAAATTAAAATTCAAAACTAGTTTTTTTATAAGATTTATTCATCATATTATTATATTAAATGTATTTAAGAATACTGATATTATATATTTTTTCTTCAAAAAATCCTAGGTCAATTTGTCTCTCTATATATATTTTTAGACGATAATATTCAATAAATATTAAAACATATAATTAGTCTCACATATTTTAATTTGATATAAATATATACATATATAATTAATTAGTCTCACATATTTTAATTTGATATAAATGTACACATATATAATTAATTTGACATACTTTAAATAATATATTTAATTTAAAGAAGAAAATTGAAGTGAATCCAAATATTGAAATTAAATAATTGAAAACAAAACAGGGAATTAAAAGAATTGTGACCGAAATGAAACTGAAATTCATAATTAACTTGCATAGAAGGATAAAATTGAAAGAAATCAAACTTTGATACAAAAAATATTAAGGATTTATACTAAATTTGCATGCAAGGATGAAATTGAAAGCAATCAAAACTTTGATACCAAAAATATTCAGGATTCCATCCCAATCCAAAAAATTAAAAGAAGGAGGACCTAATTGAAAACTACAATATATAATCAATTTCAATTGAAGTACGAAATTGAAACAAATCAAAACTTATACAATAGCAATAAGGGCCAAAAACAAAATCTAACATTCAGGGACTGAAATGCAATTTTACAAAAAACAACCACGATGATGTTAGCTTGCACAATAGGAGAGGGAAATGGGGGGGGAGTCAAACAATCATTCACACGTCACCGGACACCACATATTTTAATTTGATATAAATGTACACATATATAATTAATTTGACATACTTTAAATAATATATTTAATTTAAAGAAGAAAATTGAAGTGAATCCAAATATTGAAATTAAATAATTGAAAACAAAACAGGGAATTAAAAGAATTGTGACCGAAATGAAACTGAAATTCATAATTAACTTGCATAGAAGGATAAAATTGAAAGAAATCAAACTTTGATACCAAAAATATTAAGGATTTATACTAAATTTGCATGGAAGGATGAAATTGAAAGCAATCAAAACTTTGATACCAAAAATATTCAGGATTCCATCCCAATCCGAAAAATTAAAAGAAGGAGGACCTAATTGAAAACTACAATATATAATCAATTTCAATTGAAGTACGAAATTGAAACAAATCAAAACTTATACAATAGCAATAAGGGTCAAAAAACAAAATCTAACATTCAGGGACTGAAATGCAATTTTACTAAAAACAACCACGCTGATGTTAGCTTGCACAATAGGAGAGGGAAATGGGGGGGAGTCAAACAATCATTCACACGTCTCCGGACACCACATATTTTAATTTGATATAAATGTACACATATATAATTAATTTGACATACTTTAAATAATATATTTAATTTAAAAAAGAAAATTGAAGTGAATCCAAATATTGAAATTAAATAATTGAAAACAAAACCGGAAATTAAAAGAATTGTGACCGAAATGAAACTGAAATTCATAATTAACTTGCATAGAAGGATAAAATTGAAAGAAATCAAACTTTGATACCAAAAATATTAAGGATTTATACTAAATTTGCATGGAAGGATAAGATTGAAAGCAATCAAAACTTTAATACCAAACATATTCAGGATTCCATCCCAATCCGAAAAATTAAAAGAAGGAGGACCTAATTGAAACTACAATATATAATCATTTTCAATTGAAGTACGAAATTCAAACAAATCAAAACTTATACAATAGCAACAAGGGCCAAAAAACAAAATCTAACATTCAGGGACTGAAATGCAATTTTACAAAAAACAACCGCGCTGATGTTAGCTTGCACAATAGGAGAGAGAAATGGGGGGGGGGATTGAAATGATCATTCACACGTCTCCGGACACCACATATCCACACGCGCCGCACCATGTGGAAAAGAACATGCCTGAAAATCACTGTAAACGCCGGATGAGCATTTTTGGACTCCGGATAAGTTGCACGCGCCGTCCGAAACACTCGTGAGCATAGACATGGACGACACGCCAAAAGTAAAACGACGAAAAAAATTGGCTAATTACCGGATCGCCCCTCCCTGTAATGCCTGATTTTTGTCATTTTCGAGGGACAAAACGGTTATTGCACTGTTCAAGAAATTATTTTAAAAAAAAACTAGCAAAACGAACTGGGCAGGACCAAACCAAAACCATTCAATTACTGGAGTCCTTGAAACCAGTAGTGTTTTTTGGGGGGCAGATTCGTTAAAGCATTGTTCATACACGGAAAAAAAAGAGCACATGCTCTCGCAAAGCACCGGAGTAGATATCCAGTCCACGGTGACAATGAGTCCTTAATATAATAATTAAACCAATGGATCCATATCTGATAATAAGTATAACCATCAAATATGAACACACGGGAATTTATCCGATCATCTGCAAGCAAAGTGGCAATTCAGCTCCGATAACCTCCGTTATCCACAGTTCTTCATCTCGATCTGTTCTTTCATCGCTTTTCAAATGAAACAACATTTGTTTTCGTAACTTTTTACGCTTTGATTTTTCCTTCAAGTATCTGCTCCTCAGGGTTTGGCTTAGCTTCTTTTTGATGTTTTTGCGTCGATTATGAGTTTTTTTGAGTGAAGTGACTTTGCGTACGCATGGAAAATGCCACTACAATGCCATCTTCTTTTCCCTTTTCTTCATCTTCTTATTTATCAACCCTAAATGTCCCCGTGCCTGGTGTGAATCTTGACATCTTGAGCTTAAGCAAGCTTAACTGTCATCTTGGAAGGCTGTTATTTATCTATTTTTGTATTAACCTTTTGATTTACGTGCACCTTTGATTTTTTAGCAATGTTAAATTCGAAAGTGACAATCATCAAATCGCACACTTAATACACAGTGGATTTGAGTGTGTGTAAACAATTAATGATCAGTTAATGACCGGTGTAATTTGGTTTTTTTTATAATGTATTTATAGTAATTTTATAAATCATGAAAATAATAATTATATAAATATTATATTATCAATTACATAACTGAAAATTTTGAGAAACTGAAACAACCTTTTTTAGGAATCAACTTGTTTCTCGCACGTGTCAACCATTCATAGTGAACGCGTCATTTTAATTCCGAATCTTTATGCCTTCAATTTGTAACTGTTTTTAAGAGTCTATATATTTTTAATATTATTATTTTAAAAGTTGTTTTTATAAGAAATTTAAAACAAAAATGAGTTAGTGGGATTACAAATTAAAATTAAGAAACATCCAAGGCATTTATTTTAGAAAATAACGAATGCAGTATAATTTCAATATTAAATTTCAATTAAATATGTCTATTACTGTTTTCTAGCAATAGATTTTAAATGTATATATAAATAAATTAGAAATTATGCTCTGTAAATTAGCTAAATGTGTTTCTGATTTTTCTGTTGAATTATAAGACTTTATACCTGTATAACTTCAACCAGCCTCCCACAAACATGCACTCGATCCACCACTTGCCTGTCATAACTTCATAACAAGACGCCATTCTCTTATGACCTCAAAGCTTCACTCAGTAAATGTTGCAATCAAACTCTTACATGCTCAAATTCTCTCTTATTCCTTTTCAATACGGCAATCATGGGGTGTCCTCCAGGCGAATGTCTCTCATTTTATTTTAAAATTATTTTTGAAAATTTTTATTTTTATTTTTCAGTATTTTCATGTTATTTTAATATAAAAATGTTCAAAACTAAATAAAAATATTTAAAAAAACAATATTAACCACAAGACAACTCTAAATCGAATAAACATCTGCACCAAAGATTGTTCCCAAGGAGGAGCCATATCCACTTTAGGATATAAAATGACTATAAGTTTTGCATCAATCATAAAGACAAAAAAGAAAGAACTATGGTTGTGTGGAAGTGGCCGGCGGCGTGGATCTTAATAGAACACGTTGAAAACACTGCTCTGGGCAGGCAAAGTCAGTGGGACGATCATCTACAACAAGGACCATCTACCATCTACCATGCGCCACAAATCATTTCTGAAGGTGTCAATCTCTTAGTGAACCTGTGGGGCTGATCTATAAACTTATCAATCCATCCAAAATATGTTTCCTTCCTTCGATGACATTGTGTTATAGTAGAGAATTTATGATTTTTACTGCGGATTTTAAGTTCGAGTTATGATGTATATTTTTCATAAGAGTTTCGGACAACTAGAATTTTATTTGTTATTCTCAATTTTTATCGGGCCTTTTTTCTTGAGAAGTTGAGGATTTATTATCTTTATAATATACTAGACAATACCCGCGCTTGTCACGGATGACAAAATATTTTTTCAATGTAAAAAATATTAATTGTGTGTATTTTTTATTATAATATAAATTTAGTTAAAATAATAAATATGTGCAGAATTCATGTCAAATGCAAGTTTTCTATAAAATATATGAATTTAAAATCGATATAAATTTATATGTTTAGTAGTTTCAAACGAAATAACCAGTATAAATTTATCATCATCATTAAAAAATTCAAGAAAACTCAGATATTTGAATTATTAAGTTCATTGTATTAAGATTAGTTTATTATATAATTCAATTTCAATCAAACAAAAATAAAATATAATTTGTGAAAATACTTACAATAATCAAATAAAAAAATAAGCTATTAATTTTCTATCAACAAAAAGAAGAAAACATAGATTGAAGAATCATCCTGACATTATTGTCATTATCATTGCTATAAAAGCTAAAATTATTGCTAACATTACAGCCAAAAAAATTAAAATAATTAAATTGCCATGAAAAATAAAAAAAAGCAAAAGATTTTTCTAAAACAACAATAAAAAAATAATAACTAAAATTATAAAGAAACAATAAAATTATTATTATTGCATAAATAATAAAATCATAAAAATCATATAATATAAAGAACAAATAAAGAAACAAAAAAAATAATAAAGGGAAAAATAGAGTAATATTACTTTTAAAATGATCACCGATATAAATTAAAATTTCAGAAAAATCTTAAAACAAATTAAAATATTTTTATTAAAAAATAATCACTAAAATTATCATTATTATTGTGCAAATAATAAAATTATAAAAATCATCTAATACAAAGAACAAATAAAAATAAAAGAAAACATCTAGCCATGGCACTCGCTACTGTCATGGATGGATTCATATTTTTTTCAATATAAAAAAATATTTATTATGTATGATTTTTTTTTATCATAGCATAAATTTAGACAAAATAATAAATATGTATATAATTTTTAGGAATTGCAAGTTTTGTATAAAATAAAAAAATATAATAAGAAAAAAATATAATAAGGAAAAATAAAAAAAAGTAAAAAAGAAACAAAAAATAATTTGGGAAAAAAGTAAAAAAGAAGAAGAAGAAAGAAAAAAGAGAAATTAAAAAAACACAAACATAAAAGCAAAAAAAAATATGCACTATTGAAATCCACGAGTGCTCATGTGCCTGAGTGCACAGTGCAAAACCCATGTCTTTTATTGTTTTTATTGTTTGTGTAATTTTAAATTCAAATTACGATTGTATGTTTTTATAAAAAATTTAAATAACTAAAATTTTATTGGTTACATCGCCTTGAGAAGTTGAAAAATTGATGGAGTTTTCACTTTCCATGATATGTCGTTGTTGAGAAGCACTCAGTTGAATTATTGATGCCATATATACCCACAGAAGAGCAAAGCACTAGGAAAAAGAAAACGAGTCCAAGTGGTCCGCACTGCCAAATAATTACAATAGCAAGTAACAAATTTGTTCACCCCACTAACGTAATATTTGTCATTGCCTTAATATCTTTTTTTTAAAAAAAAATGATTTTTTAAATTTTAAATTTTAAAAAATTACTATTTTTAGATTATTTTTATTTATTAATGTCAAAAATTATTTTTTAAAAATAAAAATACATATTATTTTAATACATTTCTTAACGAAAACAACTTTAAAAACAATCTCAACCGCACTCCAAGAACATGCATTATTTATGACGATTTTTTTTGACAAAAAAATACAGTTTATTTTCTTGACTAAGTGTAAACTAAACTAAATAATAAAATAATTTAAGATATAAATCATTACAAGTGTAAAACCTGTTTCTTTTATGTTTTAAAAATAGTTTTAAACTTACTTTTTTATGTTTTTGATTTATTTTGATGCTCTATAACAAAAATAAATTTTAAAAAATAATTTAATATACTTTTTAAATACAAGAAAAAAATTGACTACTTTCTAATTATGGATTTTGTGTTATTTTTTATATTTTTTTTCATATTTCCCTTTTGTTTTTGGGTTCTTTTTTTTTAAAATAATCTAAAAATAAAATAAAAATTCAATTATTTTTTTAAAAAAATCATACTGCATTTTTTTCGAATAATACACAACCAATATGATTGTCCCTGTTGTGATCTGTCAGAACCTTACAGGCTAAAGCCAAATCCTAACAAACCCATGCACACTCCACTTTCTCTCTGCCGGCACACTCACATACATGAATAAGACACAAAGGCCTGCTATAAACAAAGAAGCCTTCATAACCCATCAGATCCCAGAAATTTGTTGATGAAGCATACATTTCATACCACACGCATCCTACTTGTGCGTGCATTGCACGTCTTCAGCTTTGCTAACACCCACCAATTCCAACCTTGATTTTCAATTCTATTTTATTATGCTTGGTATTGTTTTATTTAAAAATAATAATCAAAATGGACTTTATCTCACTACGGATCTTCTTGACTTGTTATAGAAGTCCAAATAAATTTTTAGCCGAGATATTCTAGATATACGAGATAACCTTATTGTGCGTTGAGCTCGGTATTTTTATAATATAAAAAATTAATTGATTTTGTATGTGTTATAATTGATTATTTTAATATTTAACTAGTAAGGTTATAATTGATAAAATCTGTTAGAAATTAGATTTTTTCTGGTCTAAAAGTGATTGAATGTTGGTATTAAAATTATTTTGTTAATTATTTAATCGGTAGATTTTACAATTGGAATAAATGTTTTTTGTTACAATGAGTCACGTGCTCCGTGTAATATACTGATTGATTGTTGTGTATATTTTATTTTTTTTATGCATCAAACAATATGATTAGTGGTCTTGTCTTAACTACTTTGATAATAATTTAATTGGTAGATAGCAAAACTGTAATTGATCAAATTAACTAAAGATATATTATTTGTTGCCTGCAACATACTAATTATTTGTTAGACATGTTTCAACTATGTGACGAATAATTTATTTGACTAATAACAAAAATACAACTGATAAAATTTATCAAAAATTATATTTTTAAATTTTTTCTTCATATTATTATATTAAAAATATTCTATAACACTGAGATTAAATTAATGTGAGATTTATAAAGAAAAGTAAGTTCATTATATATATATTAAGACATTAATATCAAAACATATCACAATATATAAAAATCTTGTATGATTTGAAAAACCTTACTTACTACATCCTCTTGATCTTGCCCCCTTCTTCTATTTGGAACATGAATATCCGAGTCGGTTTACACATATTTAAAAGTTCTGAAATTAATAACTAATTAAATTTTTATATAGCCCTGATTGATATATAACTCAAACTCGTAATATTAAGGAAGCAAACTCACTACCTAACTAATTGAACAACACCCCTCAAGTTTCCATCTTCTTACTAAAAAATTTATATCTTATTACTAAATAGATAGCTAAGTCATAAATTTTATGATTTCTCATCTCATCATTGATTTTAGCTTGCAGCTTTTGTGATGACAAGCTATCTATTCTTATATTTAAATTGAAAATAATTTTAAAAAATAATTTTTATATATCTTTCCTCTAATAAAACAATACATTCACAATTTTTCCGTCCATTAATAAGACTTTTTGAAATATTGTAAAAAAAAAACGGTGCTTTCAATCATTGTTATTTGACCCAGACATTTGACTACCCATTTATATATATATATATATATATATATATATATATATATATATATATAATAGTCAATACCCGCATACTGTCATGGGTGGCACCATATTTTTAAAAACAAAAAAATTAATTGTATGTGTTTTTTTGTTATAATATAAATTTTATCAAAATAATAAATCTGCAGAATTACTCGTGAAGTGCAAGTTTTCTATAAAATATATGAATTTTAAATTTATATAAATTTATTTTTAGGAGGTTTTAACGAAATAACCAACATAACATAACATTACTACTACTACTACTACTATTATTACTGTGTTAATAATAAACAAATAACATAAATAAAAAACTAAAAAATATTCAAAATTTAACAAAAGAAAAAAATTATGAGGTAAAAGAAGTTATATTATGTATATAAAAAGCAAATTATTTTACAATAGTCAAAATTATTCTTAATATTATTGTCAAAGAAATTGAAATAAAGAATCATTGTAAAAATATTAGCTAAAATAAAGAATAGAAGGAGAAAGATCATTAAAAAAAAGCAGAGGATTCATAGAAAAAAGCTGATAACTAAAATTATTATTATCATTGAGCAAATAATAAAATCATAAAAATTATTTAATACAAAAACAAATCAAAATAATAGAAAAAATTGAATAAAGGGAAAAGGAAGCAATATTAATTTTAAAATGATTACCAATAAAAATTCAAATTTTAAAATTGAACCGATTAAAAAACCCTAAAACAAAAGAAACTAAAAGCATAGATGCATAAACACGAATAAAAATTAAACATCATCAAAAGATTAAAAAAACAAATGAATTAATATAAAATAAAAAATCAAAAGAATAAGGGCTGAAATGAAAAATAAAATATATAATTAATTATAACTAAAGGATAAAAGTGGAAAAAATGTACGGTCCAAAATAAATAAATGATTATTATAATAGTTAAAATTACTATCAAAATTATTATCAGAACAATTCAAATAATTAAATTACCCTGGAAAATCATTACAAAAATTAAAAGATTTGTATAAGAAATAATTAAAAATAATCAGTAAAATTGTTATTATTTTTGCCAAAATAGAAAAATTATAAAAATCATTTAATTAAAGGAACAAATTAAAATCATAGAAAAAAGGAACGAAATGTGTAATATTAATTTAAAACTAATTATCAAGACAAATTTAAATTTTGGGACTCAATCGATTAAAAATAAATAAAAAAGACAAAAATTAAAAGCATAAATGCATAAATATCTAAAAACAAACATTTTAAAAACAAATGAATTAAAATCAAATCAAAAATTAAAAGAATAAGGACCGAAATGAAAAATAACATATATAAATTTAATTGCAATTAAAGGATAAAATTGAAACAAAAACAATTGGAGGACTAAAAATAAATAATGAGAATTGTTGGCATTGAATAATAAATTAGAAGAAGAGGGACTGAAATCAAACTTTGCATATATTACCAATTCCAATTGGAGGACCAAATCAAATAATTCAAAACATTGGTACCGAAAAAATTGAAATAAAAAAATCAATCAAAAATTAAAAGTATAGGGACTGAAATAAAACTATTTTATATAATCAGCTTTAATCGAAGGGCGCCATTGCAAGCAATAAAACTTTAATTTCAATAAATCAGTAATAAAAACAAAATAAAAACATCGGGACCGAAATAAACATTTATCAAACATCGAGGGACCGGAGAGGACTTTGCGCCTCTAGGAGAGAGAAAAGGGCGGCGGAAAAACCCGTCCTCCGCCGCTCACCAAGAAATGTTTGACAAGAATGCGCCGCGCCGACGAGAGAGGACGTCCGGTGCATCTTTCGTTGTCGGAAGGAATTTATTACGGCGGGAAGAAGGAGCAGGCGCCACCTATATGGCGCGGTATGGCCGGATGATGCTAAGCGCGTCCGCACGACGCGCCATCGATTAAAATGAAAAATATTAAAATAATAGGTAATGACCAAGACGCCTCTGGACCCACGGTTATTTACGTAAAACCGTTGGGGAAAAGATGGATGTACCCTGCTTATCGTGCGCTATTTTGTCGTTTATGGGGGCTTTTTCGTTAATGCACTCGTTCACACCGGAAAAACAAAAAAGGTGGACGAACTCGCTGACGCACTGGAGGACAAATGTCCAGTCTAGAGTGCATTGTATGTGTGTGCATAGTGAACTTTTACACAGAAAACCGGCACAATGTTTATTGTTTTGTTAATATATATATATAGTCATGTTTAGATAGCTTGGCCGACTCTAAACTTCATATCCTATAATTTTATATAAATCAGCTCTTCTTTCCCACCTTAAGTCTTTGTCTAGACTCCAAATTTTTCTCTTTGAAAGAAGTTAGGCTCTAAAATCATATATTTTAGAGCGACTACGTCACCCATACGGTGGTGGTTCCTTCACGGAGGTGCGCCACCTTAGCTGGCTTTTTTAATTTGACCCTTCCACCGTGCCGGTGTTTGCTACCCATAGAAAGCATGCCTGCAGCTGGTGCTGGTGAGTCTATCTCTTGTTTACCCAAACTCCCTCTTCTTTTCACATTCTTTCTGATAGCTAGAAAAGAACAAGGAGATGTTGCCATGTTGAGTGGGCTGGTGGGGATATTCTAAGTTATATACCCCAAATATTAAAGTCAACACCTAAATTTTAATTTTTAAAAAATAATTGATGAAAGATTTTTGATATTTTGATTGAACTCTAATAGATAATCATAATTTAGAGTGATAAAATGGAAGGGTTACCTTACCTTACTAGAATCGAGTGGTGACCAGAATTGTTGTTGGTGCTGAAGAAAACATTTGGATGGTTGATGGAACCGATGGTAGAGAAGAGGGGCCGAAGTGGCTCTTGAAACACATTATCTAGTTCTTTATATTTTTTTTCCTCTTCAAAACGATGTATAAATTACAATTATTTTTCAATTTAGCCTCATTTTTTTTTTCAAATTTGGTCTCTAATCTAACGATTGCCATTTATTTTGTGAGGATAATATTTTAGTTTTTTTTTTTTTTACAATTTCATCATCCATAGTTTTTTTTCCTTTCATATCATATATGATCCCAATTTTTTTATGCTATTATTGTTTCTTCTTTCACATTTTTGTTAAATTAATATTTTGTTTTCAAGATTTTTATGTTTCAAAATAAAATTGGTTGAGAATTAAGCTTCTTGATTAAACTTTGTTCAACAATTTCATGGGTTGCAAGTATTAAAGATCAATGTCCAAGGAGCGTGACGTGGTGACAGAGTTTGAAATCTGTATTTCAGGTCTCAAGTTTATATTAGGGGTGTGCTCAATTTGTAAAAACTTGGGACAACTGAGATTTTACTCACTTAACTCAGACCCACAATGAATACCTAAAGAAGATGGGTTTCATCGAATCCAAAAAAAAAAAAAAATTAAAGACCAAATGAGGCTTAGAAATTTTTTCATAGTTAACTTTGTTTTTTTTTTTTTCTCTTAAAAAAGTAATTTATTTTTTATTTTTTGTTAATACTTTATCATTTATTATGATAAGACTTCTATGATATTCATCTCGAGTTCATGACTAGAATCAATGGTTTCAAAGATTAACCAGGCAACATATATATTATTAATAGAACAATAATTAAAAGAAATAATTAAGACTAATGAGTCAATGGGCTTACATATCCAAATCCAAGTCTAACATTCGAAACACATACACTCTCTTTCCAGGATCCAAAACAAAGAAGAGAAAAGCCCAAAATTTATTAACTTTAGGCACCGCGAAAGGACTATCGATGAAGAACAAGAAATGGCAGTGAGATCCCTCGCCTCAAAAACCAGAACCTTTCACTCTCTCTTTCACTCCCTCTGCACCTCCAAATTCCACAGTCATCGTCATCCTTTCTCTACTCTCACTCCACTAAACCAAAACCCACCATTACCAGGACTTGTGAACGAGATATCTCGCATTCTTAGCGACCAAAGAAACCCGCACCATGACTTGGAAACCTCTCTAAACGCATTCTCTTCAAAAATTTCCACAAACTTGGTAGAACAAGTCTTAAAACGTTGCAAGAATCTTGGGTTCTCAGCCCACAGATTCTTTCTATGGGCTAAAAGAATTCCGGGTTTTGAACATAGCAAAGAGAGCTATCACATTTTGGTGGATATATTAGGTACTAGCAGGCAATTTGCAATATTATGGGATTTCTTGCTTGAAATGAGAGAATCTCATGATTTCGAGATAAACCCAGAAATTATTTGGCTTGTTTTTAGATCTTATAGCAGAGCTAATTTGCCAAGTGATGCCATTCGTGCCTTTGATAGGATGGCTGAGTTTGGTCTAAAGCCCAGTGTTGATGATCTTGATAAACTTTTATATGTATTATGCAAACGCAAGCATGTGAAATGTGCCCAGCAATTTTTTGATAGAGTCAAGCATAAATTCGAGGCTAAAGCAAAAACTTACAGCATCTTGGTGAGGGGGTGGGGTGATATTGGGGAAGCAGTACAGGCGCGTAAGGTGTTTGACGAAATGCTTGGCCGAGGGTGTGCCTTGGATGTTCTTGCTTATAATAGCTTGTTAGAAGCTTTGTGCAAGGGAGGGGATGCTGATGAGGCGTATAAGATGTTTCGAGAAATTGGTTCACATGGAGTTGAGCCTGATGCATGTAGTTATGCCATATTCATTCGTGCATATTGCGAGGCAAACAATATTCATGCTGTTTTCAGTGTGCTCGATAGAATGAGGAGATACGATCTCGTACCAAATGTCTTCACTTATAACTGTGTTATCAAGAAACTGTGCAAGAATGGAGAGGTGGACGAGGCTTATCAACTTTTGCAAGAGATGTTTGAGAGGGGAGTTAGCCCAGATGCATGGAGTTACAATACAATCTTAGCTTACCATTGTGAGCACTCAGAGGTTAACAGGGCAACCAAGTTGATATCTAGAATGGTTAAAGATAATTGCTTGCCTGATCAGCATAGTTACAACATGTTGCTAAAATTGCTTGTAAGAGTAGGAAGATTTGATAGAGCAACTGAAATTTGGGAGAGAATGGGCGAGACGGGATTTTATCCTTCAGTCTCAACTTATGCTGTCATGATTCATGGTTTGTGCAAGAAGAAAGGAAAACTAGAGGAGGCATGCAGATACTTTGAGACAATGATTGATGAAGGAATACCGCCATATGCTTCTACCATTGAGACTTTGAGAAACCGGCTAATAGGGTTTGGGCTCATGGATCACATTGAGATACTTGCATGTAAAATGGAGCGAGGCACTTCTTCTTCTATACAAGAGCTGGCAAACGAAATGAGGGGCAATAAGACTTGTGTGAGATCTAGGAATGACGAAACGGAGCCTGAAAGCGAGTAAAACTTTGCTCTCTAACCACTGAGTTCAGATATGTTAACTGGGCAAACTCATCATGGTATAGACTTGTGTGAGGTCTTGTCTAGTGCCTAAGTGGGGTGCAGCTTGAACATGAAGAGTTAACCTACACAACCGCGATTTGTTGTCATCAGATAAAAAATTGAAATCTTGTTTTGTCTTCAATGTGATAACCCTTTATGCTTCATTCGGATAGGATTTATGTTTGAAAAAGTCTTTCTTTTTAACTCTCACACATCCCTCTCTGCCAGATAGAGAAAGAAGCTTCTTGGGGGCCCTTGACCCTTTCCTGCCACTCACTCCCACCACCCTCTCCCTCATTGATTAGTATCTTTATTATTGTTTCCTGTAAATTATATTCAATTGATTGAAATTGAAAATACAGAAGCTCCATCGATCGAAATGATAACAGAAAGTTTTTTTTTTTTTTTTTTGATGAACTGGCAAAAACAAATGGTGTAAACAGTGAGCTTTATCAAAATCTCAGCCCATGTACAATTCAGAGTGTTGCTTTGTTGGTCGATAAAAACTCAGTCTTCGAACGCCATCTCTAGCCCTTGTGAACCATCAGAAGTTCCACTGTCATCTTTGACAATCTTAATCTGAACACATATTTCTGCTCCTTCTCTCCCAAATTGTGGATCACAATTCCTGATAAACAAGTAACTGGAAATTGTGTCAAGCACTACCAGAATGGAAAACAGGTAAGCAATCAGCAATCCCTCCAGGGCCATAGACACACTAAACCTTCCAAAGACATGATCATAAGCTCTTACAACCCGGTACCGGAACAAGGCTTCAGTAGCAGCAAGTCCTAAATTTACGGGAAGAGCTAACACCAAAGCCATTGAATTTTTACCCTTTCTTAACAAGCAAGCCTTGTGAATAGACTTGTATACAGTGGAGTTATCCGTACCTGCTACAACCAGAGCTAAGTTGCATATGACCATGGTGTTGGTTAAAACCATGTAGAAAACAATCCCTGCTGCCAGATCGAAGAAAGGATTGATGGATGATAGAATGAACAGACCCTTAAAAAAACTAGAGGCTTCGAAAAGGAACAACGAGGCTGTCGTGTTCACGGTTATAGCAAGGATTATACTGCAAATGCAGGTTAAGACTAGAGGCTTGTAGCAGAGTGACACAGAAGACGAACAAAATAGTGAAAAAACAGGTTTATGGTGATTTAGAGACTGGATGATAGATGCTTTTGCCAGGGCAAGAGAGGATAGTGCGAGTGGAAGACTAAAAACAAGGATAAATATCATCTGGGGAAGATCTAGAACAGGAAAAGAAATTCTCTTGCCTTGAAAAATTGATGGGGTCAGTGAACAAGGTTGACAGAAGGATAGTGAGAGAAGAAGTGAAGATGAGAATGGAAGCAGTAGGATTGCTGGGATGCTGGTGAAGTAGTGGAAATCTTTCAACAAGGTGTGGACTGATCTTCTAATGATTTTTGCTGCCTTCTCCATGACAAGAAGCAGAGTTTTTTTTTTCTTTTCTTTTCTTTTTGGTTTTTGAATTGTATAGATGAGAATGAATTGTCACTTACCAGGTGAATTATAGGATTCTACTAACAATCGATAGAAACTAATGATATTCCCACCTGATATTTTGAGATTTGTTTAGAGATTTGAGTTCATGTTTTCCGTCGCCATCCAACCACTATAAACTAACATGCAACCACCACAATTTTCCTTTGAAAAATTACGACTATAGGGATATTAACTATTACTTGACTACTCGAGTCCAGCCCGTGTGGGGTGAGGATATTTTCGTCCTTTAAAAGAGATCAGGAGTTCAATCTCTCCTCTTGTATGAAGCTGACTATTTGGAGAGCATTTTTATCTCTTCGAGGCCCACCCGATACGAACATAAATTAGTTTAGACCAGCGTCCGAGACACCGCATGGTTTATAAAAAAAAATAATATTACTTGACTTGATACTAACGTTGGCAACATGAGAAGAATAGGGTTTGCGGGGTGATGGTGATTATTTTTTAAACTGATTTTAAATTTAAAATATATTAAAAAAATTTAATTTTGTTTTTGACAGTGTCAAAATAATATTAAAACATAAAAAAACATAATTTGAAACAAATAAAACAATTATTTTTTTGAAAACACTTTTTAAAAAGAAGTCTCTAGAGAGAGATGGGGATGGATATGAGTTCTTATCAAATCCCACCAAAGCGAAACAGCTTATTACTTGCACGAAATTTGTGATTAAAGTGTGGAATTCATTACTGCAAGTAAGGGTAAGGAGTTAAGTGTATTATTATTATTTAAAAATATATTAAAATAATATATTTTTTTAAAATTATTTTTGATTTCAACACATAAAAATAATCTAAAAATATAAAAAAAAAATTTATTTAAAATAATAATAAAAAAAATTCATTTATCATTTTTTTTAAAATACAGTGATAAATATATTCTTCTTTTTAAAATGATTACAAATAAGGTTCTCAAGAATAGTAAATTTTAAATGTGTTTTTAAATAGCAACTGTATGTAAATTATTTGTTTTTTAATTCTCTTTAGAGTGACAATAGCAAGTTTTTCAAGGTGAATTCATTAGTCCCTTCTAATGTTATTAAGCCAAAATTAACGATCAAATGTGTGAATTCATTAGCAGTGTCTATTTGGAGGTGTGATTGATATTATTTTTTAAAATATTTTTTCTTCAGAAATACATCAGAATGATATATTTTTTTATTTTAAAAAAATAATTTGACTATGATATATAAAAATAATCTAAAAACATCAATTTTTTAATTCAAAATAAAAATTCATTTTTCTTTAAAATAAAAATTAAATTAAAATTCATTTTTCTTTAAAATATTACAATTAACTAAAGAGCTAAAACAGCTCGGGCGTGTACTGTGGACTGGACTGCCGTCGACCGTGCGTCGCGCGAGTTCGTCCACCTCTCTGTTTTTTTTTTTACTAAGATCTTCTTTATATATTTTTTATGGTGAAATTGACCAATTAAAAGCTTTGGCGGAGCGGTAGCCCGCGCGCGCCTATGTTGGCAGCGCGCGGGTTCGAACAACCCAGGCACCAAATCTGTTTTGTTTTTTTTCTATACAATGGTCTTCTTTATCTATTTTTTATGGTGAAAATGAGAAATTAAACCCTTTGGCTGAGCAGTAGCCCGCGCGCTGCCAACATAGGCGCGCGTGGGTTCGAGCCACCCAGTCACCATTCCTATTTTGTATATTTTTTTTGTTTTTTTTCTTAAAAGGTTTTTTGTTTAAAAAAAAGGATTATTTTTTCAAATCTGATTTTTTTTAAAAAAAATTGTTTTTTAATCGAAAAAAAATAGCTAATTGAATTTTTTTTTCAATATTTTTCGCACTTATAATTTTTTTTTATAAACAGGGTGTCTAGGTAAGTTTACGGGAACTACTTCTATTATTTCATAAAATAGCTTAAGGAGATTGCAATTTCAAACAGTAATGAATACTTATTTCAATTGTGATTTTCGTTGTTCATTATCATTTGAAAAAAAATCCTTCTTTTATATTTCTTACATAATTCTTATTTCTGTCCATATATATATACATGTTCTTAGTTTTTGTTTCAATTTTTTTATTCCTCTCTTATTAAGATTTTTTTCATTTTTAAATTTTAATTTGTGTTGGTAATCATTTTAAAAACAATATTTGTTATTATTTCTCTTTTTTTATTCTTCAAGTTAAACAATTTCTTTAAATATAATCATATTTATTTTTTGTTAATATTATTAGGTATTGAATTTTCTAATTATTATAGATAAAACATTCAAAATAATGATAATTATTATTTGTAAGTTTTGTTTTCTTTTAAATATGTTAGACTAATTATATATATATATATATATATTGCTTTTTTTGAAAAAAAAATAATATCATTGTTCTGAAATACTTTTAATATAATATTATAAAAATAAAAAAATATGAATTTTTTTTCTCTAACAATAATTATGGTCTCAACAATTTTTATTATTTCTACTGTTATTAAAGTTATTTTCTTTTATGTTTACATTTTAATTTTTGTTGGTTGTCATTTCAAAAATGATATTTTCTATTTTCTCTTTTTTTATTCTTCATTTCAATTTTTTTTAAATCTCTTAATATTTATTAATTGTTTTCCATTTATTTAGTTTTTTAATTTTTTAATATTATTATGTGTTGAAATTTCCTATTATTATAGATAAGACATTCAAAATAATGATAATGATTATATTTTTCTTATAAATATGTGAGACCTATTTATTATTATTCTAAAATATTTTTAATATAATAATATGAGCAATAAATTTTACAATCAATTTCCTTCATATAAAAAAATCATTTCTAACGGAATTTATCAAAAAAGTTTTAGTTTTAGCAATATTCAATTATTTTTTAGTTGAAAAAACACCTGTTTCTAACAGATTTTATCAATTATAATTTTACTAATTGAATATTAAAATAATAAAATACAACATTTATAAACTCAATTAATTTTATATATACATAAAAAAAAAAATCTAGCAGAGCAATCAAATGAGATGGTCGCTTCTCTAAATGTCATTGGCAGGACTGGATGGATTAATGATTAATGGCTTACCACATGAACCTACTTTTTGCGGACTAGAAAACGCAAGCTTCGAGGATAGTGACGGTAAAGATATTGGAACGATACGTTTCAAAAATAATTTAAAAAAAAATATTTTTTTAAAAATAAATTAATATTTTTGAATCATTTATATTTATGTTAAAAATAATTTTTTTAAAATAATTATTTCGATATATTTTTAAATTAAAAACAATTGTACAAGCTACCAGACAGTTGCATAAAAGTGTAAAAATAGCAGCCGCCGCCAAGCCACACAGCAACAAGGAGTCCTAAGTTGCACCTTCCTTTTCTTTTGTTCTTGGATGGATGCAAATCTTCCTATCCAACAACAGCTTATCGCACGTGAAGATACATGAGTTGTACTCTTTCCTCGCTCGCGAAGATCCCCGCTATGTTGGGAAATTCCAACTTTCCCATGCGCGGACCGGGGTGTACTTGATACTTGCTCATAGGAGGTTTAAGCACACTAACACAATATTTAACGTGGTTCGACAAAGCCGCCTACATCCACGGGAGAGAGACATTGTATTAGAGATAGAGAAAGGGTTACAATAAATACATATAGAGGAGGAGGATTACATCCACTCTACTCAACTCATCAACTCTCTCTAGCTCTCTCTACACAACACATTCACTTGTGTTTCTCCCTCACTCTCCACAACACATTCACTTGTGTTGCTCTCTCTCTCTCACAACACATTCACTTGTGTTGCTCTCTCTCTCATTTTTAGCTCTAAGAAGCTCCTCTATTTATAGCAAGAGTGAGGAGACAATCTTAAATGGTTGGCCACCAAATTTTCTTCATAGTCAAAGGTTGGCCACCAAACTTAGGCAATTTACCATTTTCAACAATGGTGGGTTGGTAACTCTACCATTTTCAACAATGGTAGGATATTGCCACAAATGGCAATATACCTAACAATCACCCCCTTTGCCATTTGTGTGGGCAATTGTCCTCTTGCTTGTTCAGCACAAGCTTGCATTCTGCAGCTCTTCCAAGCTTACCATTCTGAGAGCGTCTTCAACACAACATTCCCCTTCGAGCATATCAACCATGCTCGGTCCGGAATGATTTTTCAAGCCTTACACCAAGGCTTACAACACCCCCTCAAACAAATATTTCCAAGTGTGACAGTCATTGAGTATTTCAATGTGATCACAAGCTCACCACTCTTCCAAGAGTCTACTCATCCAGGAGTTGCGCCTGCCCTCTGTTCCACCCTAGGAACCACGCCTTACTTCTCCATGAGTCTCTCGCTCTTAGTCGTAAGAGTCCAGGTAGCTCTCCACCTTTAACCATGGGGACAACCCATTAAAGGTTGATCCATATTTGTCTACATACTCTGAGTATTACAATACCATTACCGAGCGTACCACTTTGACAAGAGTCAACTCGTTCTCGAACTCGCGCATGCCCTCTCGCTCCTTCATAGCAGCCGTGTCTTAATGCTCCACAAGTCATCCACTTATTGTCAAAGACAAATATTTTCTAGCTCATTGAAATTTAGAAGGGGGGGCAATATCCATGAAAGTCAATCCTGCATTTGTCTCCATACTCATCATAGCCACTTCATTGGCTATACACTTGTCCACTCATATCTAGCCATCACATTGGCTCTGGGGTTGTTCTGAACTGGGCTCATATCGTGGCCCACACACCTTCTCCTTAGGTGTCTGAACTGGGGCTTCTATCACGGCCCTCACACCTTCTCTAAGGTGTCTTCGTCGTTGTCACGGGGCGGTCTGATCCAGGCTCCTATCATGGCCCTCACACACCTTCCATCTAAGGTGTCTTCGCCCGTTGTCATGGGGCGGTCTGATCCGGTCTCCTATCATGGCCCTCACACACCTTTCATCTAAGGTGTCTTCACCTTTCATAGGTGGTCACATCCTCCTTCAACTGAGATGCTTCAAAGTGGATCCAAAAATCTCTACCACCATGTGCACTTATGGGAGAGATTACTGCCACTAACTACATAGAAAGAGAAAGTTGCGGTATACTCCTCGCAATCCTCCACCTCGATTTCTATGTTTGGAGCTTTTGTGCCTTTCTGCTCGACAGCTCCACCTACACCAACTCTCTTTGGTGTCTTCATCTTTCATCATAGATGGTTGCCTTTTATCACAGGCGTTTGCACCCCCTCAATTAGGTGCCTCCGCAATGACTCTCTTTCCATCCTTGCATGCATTGGAAAGGTCTTCGCATGTTGTCTTCATTAAGAGCATAAGAGACTTCTGTTGTACAAGCTTTAACGATCTCGCTCCGAGCTTCATCCGGGAACACTTCTTCTCCTTACACTCTCTGTCTCATTACAGATACCTCGTTGGATCCTACGGGTACTCCTGCACAATCTCCGTGTGCCCTCGTGCAATTTTTGTTCTCCAGATTTCTCCCTATTCCTTGCTTATGTTTGACAGCAGCTCATCCTGTCATAACACCTGTCCAAGTCAAAATAGGGTGCCAATCTTTATCCTCTACTGTATTTCTCTTCCATTATCAGGGTCTTCATCAATTCTCCCATCGAGAAATCACAGTCACCGAATCTAACTTCTTTGGAGAAATCACCACTTCATCAGATCTTTGATCATACAGAACCCAACTGTTCCTTTGTGCCGCCATCTTGCTAGTCTTCAACTGTTTCATTACAAACTGTTATATATACCGTATGGATAATCCTTCCACTAAGCAAGTTCCCGGGAAAGATTGGAGGGGTCACACTGGTCCCGCTTAAAACCCAATCTCCTAGACAGAACTTCTTAGGCCATATCTATCCATCATACTGTCTTTCCGTATATACAACCATTTGCTAGCTTTGTCCCGGTTTTTCTTTACAAGTGATCTGGAATATACTAGTTTAATACATGATTTCTCAATATCTGGCGAGACTACCAGTGCTTAGATTCGTCAAGATTGGTCTTCGTCAATTTTCCACTCTTCACCTCAAATTATCCACATGATCGGGTGTCCAGAGTGTCCCAATTTTACCTTCCCTCAAGGCAGTTAAATTTCTCCCCACTTAGCAGTTCAGCACATGTAATTGGGTAAACATGTGCACCTTCTTCTTCTTCTCTTCAACGACCACCATGATGACCTTCAGATGCCTCCTGATCGGGCAATCTCTTTTGGTAATTCGCCACTGCCATTTTTGGTCTCAAATCTCAACGATCGGACCATACCATTGCATCCGGAACGATCAAATTAGCTGGAAACAAGTCTGAAATCGTCCAAATCGCACTTCAGACAGCTAAGATTTGATCAAAACAAGTCCGGCCCGATGAACGGCCCGATTCAATCTCGAGATCCGGTTGCACGTAGACTCGTTGCACGAATCTTATCCCACCAGTGACATGGCACTGTTGACGTGACTGATGATGTGGCGCTGACGTGGCACCGATGACGTGGCGTTGATCGGCCGGTGACGTGGCGTTGACTTTTCCGATCAAAACTTTGACCGACAATAACTTCTTCGCTTGAATTCGAATTAAGTGTGCTATACACCGTTGGAATCGTGATGACCTCCTCTAGAAGATCGGATACTCAAAAACATTTTTGAGCACTTTGATTTTTCTGCAAAAATCAAACACCTACCTACACCAACGGCCTCGATACAAGTTGTTGGGGTCAACTGGTATTCGGTCGGTCAGCCAATCCGAGCGAAGAAGACGCATGGGCGCGTCATGCGGCGTGGCGATGCCCTGCTGAGAGTGATGGAGAGTGTGGCCATGTCCGACATCGATTTTGACGCCGCTTTCACCGGTGGCTTCGCCTCGGCCTCCTACACACAGTGGTATAGTCAAAACACAATTTTGACAATTTTCATTTTGAGCAAAATCAAACACCCCTTTAAACCATCAGCTCTGATACCAGTTGTTGGGAAATTCCAGCTTTCCCATGCGCGGACCGGGGATGTACTGATACTTGCTCATAGGAGGCTTAAGCACACTGACACAATATTTAACGTGGTTCGGCAAAACCGCCTACATCCACGGGAGAGAGACATTGTATTAGAGATAGAGAAAGGGTTACAATAAATACATATAGAGGAGGAGGATTACATCCACTCTACTCAACTCATCAACTCTCTCTAGCTCTCTCTACACAACACATTCACTTGTGTTGCTCTCTCTATCTCTCCACAACACATTCACTTGTGTTTCTCCCTCTCTCTCCACAACACATTCACTTGTGTTTCTCCCTCTCTCTCCACAACACATTCACTTGTGTTGCTCTCTCTCTCATTTTTAGCTCTAAGAAGCTCCTCTATTTATAGCAAGAGTGAGGAGACAATCTTAAATGGTTGGCCACCAAATTTTCTTCATAGTCAAAGGTTGGCCACCAAACTTAGGCAATTTACCATTTTCAACAATGGTGGGTTGGTAACTCTACCATTTTCAACAATGGTAGGATATTGCCATAAATGACAGTATACCTAACACGCTAAACACCATGTTCTTACATGCCTAAAACCTTCAAGAACTCCATTGATTATGAAAGCACTAACAATGATCACTGCTACAAATGACGGGAGCCGGCAGGTCTGTTATCAAACCCACATCCCCATTAATCATCGTAAAGAAGGGGGCCGGGGGCGACTTAGACCCACTCCGTCCAATCATCAATCTTCCACCTTCAGAAGATCCACCTCAGTTTATCCGTTCTAATCATCCATCTCAATCATGTGACAGTAGGAAATCTTATTCTGTCAAATCAACCATCTTCATAGATTAATAAATCGTTAAGTTAATGCACTGCTAGGCTTGTTACAGTGATCAAATGGCATGCTACAGCAATATTCATTTCATCGATGATATGTTGGGGGAAGGGGGGTAGTTCTGATTAGGAAATCATAACCATTTAAACTTTGCTATCATGCCAACAAAAATCATGTTTCATTTTCTAAAACAGCTACGGTCAATTTACGCAAGAAAAGTGATGAAGAAAGGTTTAAAACAGAAAATGAAACATGTAATTCTGGAAGAATTAGATAAGTTCCCTAGTAATTCTGGTTTTCTTTTTCCGTCTAGGAATTATTTTGCAGTGTCATGTAATCTAACTAGCATGTGGCTTTGAAGTTTTCTAGGTGTCTTCAAGCCTAAGATGACTTTGACCGTACCTTGCAAATGATAATATGCGTAACCCTTAATCCATATATATATATATATATATATATATATATATATATTTGTTGAGCCCAAAATATGATCGAGTCAACTTAATTAATCCAACGAACCGCATGCAAGGGGCCGGGAAATATCAGAGGAGATGCATGATCTTTGAATAAACCAAGTCAGAGACACGATCACAGTTGCAGATTGTGGGGTTAATTAAGCAGACAAGGAGCTCGTTAGGTAAGAACGCAGCTCCTACATTCAGTGTAGTCTGAATCCAGTGAACCCTACAATATACCCGGCCATGATCATATTTGGTTTTAATGTTTCGAGAAACCATGCATTTAAAAAACATTTCCCATGAACATATCAGTTGGTTTGAAGTGATCAGTCTCTTTTTATTGCTAAACTGAAAGAGAACCTTGAATGGATTTGGATTTAGAAGTTCGTCAATATCTAATCTGCATGGAGACAAACTGGGTTCGTGTGGATTCATGGGACAGAAAATCGATCTATCGATCATAGTTTTTTCAAAATGTACATAGTGCTCCTCCTGATCTAATGGATGTTTAGAAAGGGCTTGGCAGGGATGAAAAGGGTCTGGCCTGGTTACAAGGCAAGTGGCGGCTCAACTCTTTGATCTTTCCATCTAAGCTAGGAGTTGACTGTAATGGAGTGTAGATTCCTCATGTATGGAATGATAGAGACCAACGACACGGAAGGAGCAGGAGACTCAACATGTGGGATTATGCTTTGTGTTTGTTAATTATTATGTTTAACCAGGAGCTCTAGAGTTTTGTGCTGGGTTTTGAGAGACAAATTCTGAGGCTATTTCTTTTTTCTTTTTTTTAGTTTTGAGTGTTCTTGATTTTTTTAAATGTTTTTTATTCAGAAAAATATTTTAATGATATTTTTTTATTTTTAAAAGTTATTTTCATATCAGTACATTAAAATGATTTAAAAATATATTTTTTCATTTAAAATAATTTTTTTTTATAAAAAAAAGCATTTTTAAAACGCAGTGTCAAACAAGCTCTTCCTGGAACTACAAGGAGTCATAACTCTTAGCAATATACTTAATATATATCATTCCATACTTAATATATATTAAATACTTAATATTTTTTTATAATTAAAATAATATCTTGATTGTCTTACATCGATCGATTATTTATTTATTTATTTATTCCTTTTTTGAATTAGAGAATAATTAAAAATTATATTTATCTTAATATTATTTTCTTTCCTAGTAATCAAGCTTTTTCTATATTTACAAACTAATATACATTCAAAGTTAAATTTTATTTTTTATTTCATAATGTTAGAATGAAAAAAGAGTCTGACTTTAATATTTGTTATCAACATGAAATTAATCTCACCATCATAACATGTGTAAATCATAAGGGTCTTTCATCAAGTATTTGAAATAGTTTTTAGGTGGGAGTTATGATGCAAGGGAAGTGAGATGAGAGTGAATGGAACAATTTCGTTGACAAACTAACTCATGTTGTATTATATTTGATATTGTGTTTTAAAAATATCATTAGAAAATTAAAAAAAAATGATCTTAAATTAAATATTTTTGATGTTTTTAAATTATTTTCATGTGTTAATATCAAAATTAATTTTTAAAAATTAAAAAATATTATTTCAATATAATTCTAAATAAATAATCATTTTAAAAAACAACTTTGACCACACTCTTATAGAACCAAAAGAGATACAGGCAGGGAAAACAAATATTGAATTTCGTGCTAAGTGTTTCGTGCGATGCCGAGGAGATGGAGGTAGAAAATAACACAAGGCATTAATGTCATATGCAATATGCTGGCGAAAGACATGACAAAGGAAACATCGTGGTTTCCTCACCATTTTGAAAAAGGAAACACCCGCGGAATGCAGCCATACAATCCAAAGTATCCAAGAACAAGACTTGTAGCTCAATTTTTTATCCTTTTTTTTTAATCAGGAAGGAAGTGAAATTGCCGACCACTTGTCTGAAAACCCACATAAATGTTGGTGCAGAGAATGATGTGGCAGAAAGATAGAGGCACCAGAGCTTGGTCGTGTGTGGGGGGGCCTGCCTAGGTTGCTTCTTGTTTTAAGGAGCTGCCTTAGCTAGCTGTTCTTTCACTGCAAGCAAAGCATTGCTCCTTCCAGTTCTCGAAGAAATTAAGTGCTGCCCTAAGAGCAGAGATGATGAAGATGACGAGCAAAGCAGCCATGGAAGATCAGTCCAAGAAAAGGATGCCATGCAGAAGGCTTGGAGGGTACGTCAGACAGCAGAAGGGGAGGCTCTACATTATCAGGAGATGCGTGGCCATGCTCCTCTGCTGGCATGACTAAGCCGCCAATTAAAGATGATCACCATCTTAATTTGTGAAGTTGAAGAGCAATCAAGCAAATCGTCCATCATTGAGTGCTAGCTGTGAACTTGGAGCCCAGCCCTCTAGTCTTCTACTCCCTTTTTTGTTCGAAATGTAAATAGAAAAGAGAAATGGAGGCTACCTGTATTAGTTTATTAATTTTAAAACGTATGAGCTTTTTGTGTCCAAGGAAATGTCTCAAACCAAATTAGTTGATCTCAACTCCATAGGAAAACAAGCTTTGCATCTTCTATTCAAGTTTTTTTTTTTTTTATCACAAGTTAAGAAAAACAATTCATGAAATTTTCTAGAGAGAACAAGTGGAGTGATGTTGAGTATAAGAGCAGCCTTGCTAGTTACTCTGTGCAGAGATATCACTAGATTTGGCTAATTAAAAGGGTTGTATGAGCATTGTCACGATGATGTTTTCGGCCTCATCGAGATGAAATGCGTTGAAAATGAGTTTTAGGATTCACCTTCTAGTATTAAGAATACTAGAAGATCTAATGATCTACGAGCATAGTTGTCAATATCATTCCGGTCGTCGTTCCGGTTATTCGACTGAAACGGAACGTTCCGATTTCGGAGCGTTTCGGTGTTCCGTTTCGGTGTCATATTGTTCATATATAATTAATTATATATATATATATGAAAACAATAAAATATTAATTTAACAAGCATAATTAAAATTTGAATTCTTTTTTATTTAAAATATTTTGGTGTTTTTAAATTATTTTGATGTATGGATGTCAAAAATAATTTTTAAAAATAAAAAAATATATATTTTAAATCCGGAACGGAACCGGGACGTTCCGGCTGAAATTTGGCCGGAATTTCTGGAACGGACCGGAATTAAAACCGGGACAAAAACAACGTCGTTTTGTCCCGGTTTTGTAAATGGAACGGAACGTTTCAGCCGGAACGGAACAGAATTGATAACATTGTCTGCGAGAGTCTGAATAAGAGAACTTGTAGGAAGGTGATTTAAGATTTGTATAGAGGATAGAGGTTTGGCTAGTCATTTGGAGCAATAAAAAACTAATGATGTTGCCATCGACATGTATTATTGGCCTCACTTAAAATGAGACACTGGTAAGTTCATGAAAAAAAATTATATTTGTCAAACTACCAAGGGAAAAACACAGAATACAAGTCTATACTAACCAATACTCTGCGCCTCGTCGCGGGCAGTTTCATATTTTTTTCAACAAAAAATATTTAATTGTTTTTTATAATATATTTTTGGTTAAAATGATAAATTTGTGCAGAATTCCTGTGACGTGCAAGTTTTCTATAAAATATATGAATTTTAAATCGATATAAATTTATCTGTTTAATAGGTTTCAACAAAATAACCAACATAAAATTATCATAATCATTAAAAAAGCAAGAAAAATATCATAATAAAAAAAATTATATTGTTAAGTAAAATTGAAATCTGTCAAGTGTGGACTTTAACTCCCAACCTCTCGAATGGAATTTTTGTCTTCCGCCTCATAAACTTGCTCGGCCACCTCAACATTTGTTCATCTTTCTCAAAAATATATATTAAATCTAATTTTAATATGGATTCGCTAAAAAGAAATGTGTTGAGAGTGAGATTCAAACTCATGCCCTCCGAGGGGACCTTAATCTGACGCTTTTTAGACCATCTCAGCTACCTTAACAACCGTTTGTCTTTCATCAAAATATATATTAATAGTAGGTGTTATTGTGAATTAGCACAGTAAAACCGGGACGTGTTTTATTGTATAGTTAATAATATATTATATATATATATATATTCTTTTATCATAGCGCAGGAAAAACACTGTAGATTGCTATAGTGTTTTTTGGGAACATAAAATAATAATAAAAAATTTAAAAATAAAATACAATGTAACCGACATAAATTAAAATTTTAGAAAAAAAATGAATGAAAAAAAATAAAAACAAAATCTAAAAACACAAATACATAAAATATGGATTATTTTTGTCCAAAAAGAACAAAAATACCAAAAGAATATATTGTATTATATATATATATAATAATATATATACATATATATTGGCGTGGGAAAACATTGCTACAGTGTTTTCCCCACGCCTATTATATATATAGTAATATGCCCATTTTCAATTCCTTAAAACATATGGGAGGACTTGTCTGTAGATTTTATGAATGGATTTTCAAAGAGAAACGACATATCATCGTGAGATAAACCTGAATTGAATCACGTTTGACATGTCATTAGGCTAGAGTGCAAGAGCTTAAAAATCAAACCAAGATAGTTCATTTTTAATGTTAAAACAGCTTATTGGGTTCGGGAGGAGGGGAGAATTATGGATCAAGACCCTATATGGAGAATCGTGTGGCGATGGAATGGAATGGAGCGGATCAAAGTGTTTCTATGGTCTGTGGCTCATAATGTTATTCTGACTAATGAAGTGAGATGGAGAAGGAGGTTAACGGATAACAAATGTTGTAGTGTTTGTGTAAATGAAGTGGAATCTTTAATGCATGCTCTTCGAGATTGCCCTACGGCTAGGAAAATTTGGGAGGCCTTCGTAAGGGTGGAGAAAAGGGACATGTTTTTCAGTCAAAATTGGTATGCCTGGTTGGTATCCAATTTATCTTCAAGGCATAACACTAATCGATTTGGGGATTGACCCCCAGTGTATGGAGTAACATTATGGTTCATATGGAAGGAGAGATGTAATAGAACACTTAGAGGGAATCAAGAAAATTGGTATGGGACTGTGCTTGCTATAAGGAGAACGGTGGCAGATAGTAAGTTGGTGTAGAGAAGGAATATTAGGGAAATACCTGGAGATACAGTGACAAATTATATAGGGTGGAAATATCCAGCGGAAGGATGAATCAAGTTAAATGTTGATGAGTACAGTAAGGGCAATCCGGGTTTGGCAGGTGTGGGAGGAGTGATCAGAGATCATATGGGAAATTGGGTAGGAGGTTTCGCGAGAAATATTGGAACTTGTTCGTCATTAACAGCGGAGTTATGGGTTGTCCATGATGGGTTGCAAATCACTTGGAACAAAGGATTTCGGAAAGTGGTTTTGGAGTCTGATTCCAAGGTTGTGGTGAATCTAATTACGAATGACGGTGGGGGAATGGATAGACACTATAATCTTATTATGCAGATAAAAGATATGTTGGGTAGGGAATGGGATGTTGAAGTTTTACATGTGTATATGGAAGCCAATTACGTGGCTGATTGGTTGGCTAACTTTGGCTTGGGTAGAGATCTGTTAGACAGGGAATCGGATGCTCTAACTGATCCTCCGTCAGACATTTATCCTCTGTTGTATTTTGACCTTATTGGGTCTACTATTCCTCGTAATATTTAGAAGGACGTAACGCCCCGATCAGTACCAAAAAAAAAGGTAGTTCATTTTTTGACACGTGGAAAGTTCACACTCCTAAAACAGTATTAAGAATTAATAGTACATAATTCACATTTTGTTTAATTTCTTGTTTTCTAATTGATTTCTTTTTGGCGTGGCATCTATCATTCCACCATTTTCTTGGGTTAAAATAGCTCTTCTTTTTATTTTATTTGTTCCAAGGATGATCAACATGTTTGAGGACTAACAAGCTATTTGATATTGCGATCGGAAAATGCTTATGAAAAAATTTGATTTTTTTTATTTTTTTTACTTTAAATTAAAAAAAATAGTGTTTTTAGATAATTTTAATGTGGTGATGTCAAAAATAATTTTTAAAAAATAAAAAAAATATTATTTTAATGTATTTTTAAACAATAAATACTTTTAAAAACCACCGCAATCGCACTCCCAAACATATCGGGGTTGTCATCTCCTTTCCTAAAAAGTACAAACCTCCTTGTGTGAGTTGGGCTTTCATGATCACCCATCAAATGTTCCCTTCCGGTGCTTTATGGGCTATATCTTATTACAGCCTGTTCAGCTCATAGCTGGGCTCACTCTGGGTCTGATGAAGCCACCAAGCTCATCAGATTCAAATCTCTCTCTCTCTCTCTCACACCTGAAAGTACAATATTCGCTTCCATCTTCAATGTTCATTGCTGGATGATTTGCCATTCAAACAGTTAAAAAGTAGAAAGGCACCGGCAATCCCAGTCCCTAACGCAATCCAGTTTGCCAGCGAAGAAAATTATAGCCGAGAACAAATACATACATACATGCATGCATGCATGCATGCATACATACAGTATCCATGGAAGCTTATTTCTAACAAACATCTTCTGTTCCCGGAAGGTTAGGACCATTTTTCATGAACTTGCTGCTGTCTAGGGTCTGTGACTTGGACGATTGTTGGGTCCCGTGGGAGATCACCGCTTCATTCTTGTGGATGAGACTTGAGAGTGCTGGAGAAGTTGTGTTCTAAATTGTTTTTAAATAATACTTTTATTTATTTTTAAGAAATTATTTATTATATTAATACTTTAAAAATATTTAAAAAATGAAGTAAATATATAATGAGAAATACCTGTTTCTATCAACCACCGTCTCTTCAATCAACAAGTGTAGAGTATTGTGCAAGTTAACCAAGCCTTTGAAAGCTCTTATTATCTATAAAATATATATTTTCAAAAAGGGAAAGGAGAGGTGATAATAATAATAATAATAATAATAATAATAATAATAATAATAATAGCGGAAGAAGAAATGCAAAGAAACGACAGCGTTTTAAGGGAATGGTTTTCAGTATCACTACCCATTCACTGTCACTGTAGCAAAAATATTCCAAATTCTCCTCTCTCCCGGACCTCAAAGTCCAATTTCCCAATTCTTGATGAATCCCTAATTTCCCTATCTCTCTCTCTCTCTCTCCAACATTATGGACTCTCGGCGAGCTCCGAGAACTGTAAGCGACCCGAAAGTGCGTAAAGTCGGGTTCTTTACTGCTCCACCTGACCGCTCTCTGTCTGGTCCACCCGATCACCGAATCTTCTCTTTCCTCACTCCCCCTCCTCCTGTTGTCGACAACTCCTCTCCCTCCGCCGACAACTCCCTCTCTCCCGTCATGATCCCTCCTCCTCGCCACTCCTCCGCCAATCTGTCCCCTCTCCGCCGTGACTCCGCAGAATATTTCCCCCCTTCTGCTTCCCCCACCTCCCCAGCCTCGTTCTCCGATGATGTGGTTGCGGCGGCGATGGGGAGGGGTGCTGTTGCTGCTTCGAGTAGCTTGCCGGGAGGGTTAGGGTTTGATATTGCGGCGTTAAAATCAGCCGCGAGTAGTGTTCCGGCAAGTGGATTGACTACCGTCTCAGTTGTGAACAATTTCCCTATTGGCATTTCTGGTATTGCCTTTTTATTTAAATTATCATTTTTTTATTTAAAGATGATTGTTCAAATTACATCAATTTATTGTGCATATTTTGTTATGCGTGATGTATGAAGTAATGCTTGGATTTTTTATTTTTTAGTTATGGTGATTCAAGGCCGTCAGGAAATGACTAAAACTTGTATGTGATTGCAGAAAAGGGTGGTGGGGTAGCGGTGGAAATGCAAAATGATCAATCTACACGTTACAAGTCATTGAAAGAGAAAACTACTAAAGCAGAGAGGCGTGCACTTCAAGAAGCTCAAAGAGCTGCGAAAGCTGCTGCCAAAGGTGAATACAGCTGCATTAATATCTTTTGACATATCAAATTATTTTTTCCCGGTGCCAAAAGTTTGTTTCATTGACATTGCCTGGAATTAGTTATGTTTAATTACTATTTCTTGTGCTCGGATGTTTGATATTTTTGCATTGGTTATGAGCAAATGCTCTTCCCTTTTTTGTTTGGTTTCTGTTATAATAACCCAGTTTGTAATTATGGTTTCTATCATGGGTGTGTTATTAGCTGAAGGTGGTACGACACCTGCTGCTGCTTCTGTGACTATGAAGTCAACTAAATCTGTGAAGCCTCCTCCTTCATTGAAGAATGATAGTGCTACAGTTGCAGCTTCAGAGAAGAAGGGAGGTGATAGGCCACCAGAAAAGGATAGAAAGAAGGAAGTCCCCCAACCACGCATGCAATATGATGACAAGAGTCGGGTGGAAAAGGCAAAGAGGCGTGCTGTGGTGAAGCAAACAGAAGCAAGGAATAGAGTTGAGTTGTTCAGGCATTTGCCTCAGTTTGAACGTGGAACTCAGCTTCCTGAACTTGAGTCTAAGCTCTTTGAGCTTGATCCAATGCACCCAGCTGTCTATAAGGTATTCATTTGAAGTTGTTTGTTTGCACATCCTGTGGACATATCTTCTGGTTATTATATATTGAATGAATTAAGCAATCTTAGATAACTATATGAACCAGAATAATCTTTTTGATATAGTTCAAGCTACATAACGTTGTGTACCTGCTATCCATGATCCAGTCCACATTTGATTCTATGTAGAAGTTAGTCGATGATTGCTACTTTTAGCTGGATGGTCGTGTATATGGCAGTTACCTATGAACCTTTAGCAGGGATATTTATGTAATCTTGTAGTAATAGGGTTTGGTGGAAATTTAGGTTACCACCACTACTTTTTTTTTTGATTTTAGAATTATTATTTAGGAGGTTTTGCTCTTAATGAGTTAGGAGTACTCTTTACTTTTCTTTGTGGTATTTAGTTTTTCTTCCTAGATAAGGATATCTCTTGAGTCTATGCATTCAAACATTGACTAGCTTCTAAACATAGTTAATTTGAGAATAATTTTTCTCCAAGTGTGAATTTCTAAGGAGTGTGAGTCCATTAAAGGTTTTACTTTTGTTTTTTTCTTACATGAGTCCTGTAAAGGGAATCGGTGAGGCTCTCAAGGTTAAAATGTGTTTCCAGCAGAATCCTATCATCATTCCCACCCCATTTCTACCTTTTAAGCACCCAATTTCAAACCCTAATCTCCCTTATTGTAAATCCCTAAACCTGTTAGAAACTTCCCACCTATATTGATTGCAGTATATAAGTGATTGAGTGTTCTGGTGTTGCTGTCCATTTGTTGAGCTTTTCTTCTTGTTGACAGGTTGGATTGCAGTATTTATCAGGAGACATATGTGGTGGCAATGCTCGCTGCATTGCAATGCTTCAAGCATTCCAAGAGGCCATTAAAGACTACTCAACACCACCTGAAAAAACTCTAGCTCGGGACTTGACAGCAAAAATAGGCAGTTACGTTTCTTTTCTTATTGAGTGCCGCCCACTTTCTATCAGCATGGGCAATGCAATCAGGTTTCTGAAGAATCGAATTGCCAAGTTACCTTTGTCCTTGTCTGAAATGGAAGCAAAAACAAATCTTCATGCTGACATTGATAGATTCATAAATGAGAAGATCATACTTGCAGACAAGGTGATAGTCAAGCATGCTGTTACAAAGATCAGCGATGGCGATGTTCTTCTTACATATGGGTCGTCTTCTGCGGTTGAAATGGTACTATTGCATGCTCATGAGCTTGGCAAACAGTTCCGGGTCGTGGTGGTGGATTCTCGTCCAAAGCTCGAAGGGCAACTATTACTTCGTAGATTGGTTGGAAAGGGAATCAATTGTACATACACTCATATAAATGCCATTTCTTATATCATGCATGAAGTTACTCGAGTTTTTCTTGGTGCTTCATCAGTGCTGTCCAATGGAACAGTTTACTCAAGAGTTGGGACTGCTTGTGTTGCTATGGTTGCTCATTCATTCCATGTACCAGTTTTAGTCTGTTGTGAAGCATATAAATTTCATGAAAGGGTACAGCTTGATTCAATATGCTCTAATGAGCTGGGTATGCATTTCTAGCTATAGGATTAGGAGCTGCTTCTTACAATAATGACTGGCTTGTGATTGCTTTATGCTCAGCATCTTCAATGCCTGTCCATTTCTTGCAGGTGATCCAGATGTGATTTCAAAGGTTCGTGGGAGAGAGGACATCAACTTCCTTGATGGATCATCCGATAGTGCAATTCTCCAGCTTCTGAATTTGATGTAAAGTTCTTTTGATACTAACAATGGTCTGAAAGATGTTGATTTTCTGAACCTGACCATGGATCTTATATGTTGGACAGCTACGATGCAACGCCTTCAGATTACGTTTCAATGATAATCACAGATTATGGCATGGTAGGTTGTCTGTTTTTTAACTAAGTTTTATTCTTTTATGAAAGTACTTGGTGGTTTCACATGGTTGCATTCAGAGCATTAGTCCAATCGAAATTGATGCATGCGCATTCACACCCTAATTAACATCTGCTTGAAACCTTCCAACTTCCAAGCTAGGTGATCTTTCTGGTGGGCACTGGACCTTGGACTGATGGGAATGAGAGGAAATAGGAGGAACCACTTACTCTTTCAATCATGTATTTATTTAATGTTGTAAATATTGTTACATCTGTTATTATAAGCTGTTATTGACTCGTATCATGTTGTGCTTTCAGGTTCCACCCACGAGTGTACCTGTCATAGTACGAGAATATCGAAGAGAACACTTGTGGATATAGATGGCATGCAGATGGATCATCAAGCTTCCCCAAGATTTTTGACCATGCTAATATCCGTTTTTTGGGAGCAATAAGACTAGCAAAACTTCAAATCAAGTGGTTTCTTTTCCTCTATGGTCACAGTTGTGGAATAATGCTAAGATTTTGACATTTTTGTTTCTCGTTTCCTGACTGTGTAGAGTGCCATTTTTGCCTCTCCGGGCAGATTTAGCAAGGCATACTCATGTATGTTGTGAGCATGTGACAGAGATGCGTCCCCTTTTGGGAATTTCAGACAATTAATTTTCAGCTAATAACAATTTTGCTGCCAAAAGCCTTCACCTCGAACTGTGTTAGAAAATTTTCCCTTGAAACGAACCATTCAACTCTTTATTTTATTTGTCCTGGTGGTCTCAGCATGTGATATTAGCAGCCGGTGCAACCTGAACTCGCATGAACGGGGGTTAGTATGAATTAGCTGGAAAATTTATAATTTGTAAGATCTACTTTAAAAAACAATTTCCTAATTGTTTTCTCTGCACTTTATAAATACCAAAATAAAATTAATTTAAAACAACGAAAAAAATTAAAAATGTTTTTTTTTTCAAAAGCAAAACAAAAGAGTCTGCCTAAATATTATACCTATATGATTTGTGGCATTTTGATCATAGTCTCGTCAGCATCATAACTTTTATGTTCAATGTTTTCTCTACATAACGCTACATTCGTGTTATTTCCAGAGTTGCGTTCATCCATTTCATAATAGGTGGAATTTGGGAAAACTTTGATCCAGTTTAATTTTGGTCAAGAAATTTCGAGAATGAATGTGGACAAGTTCATTCACCACAAGGACAAAGGTATGTGCACCTAGTTTTGGGAGAGTGCATCCAATAACTACATTTTAATCAAGAAGATCCATCTTCCTCTCGTGCTGGGATTTACTTGTTTTAGGGTTTCATCCTGTTTGATGTCAGTATACAATAATTCACACTGTCAAGTTCCAAAGTATATTATTCAGCATGTACATGGAAAATACATGGCATTCGGTAAAGGAAGAAAATCATAAATCCCTTTAAACACAGGGGAACGTGATAGCTGTGGTCACAAAAAAGCCATTCTGCTCTGAAATACCAAGTTGGAAATTTCTCTTAATGCTATGCATGCAAACAAATAGAACTGGAGGCGAAATTTCTTTTGGTGCATTGATCTTGTAGCAATAAATAAAAAACCTGTGATTCATATGCAATAAGAAAACAATTCTTAATCAAACATTAGTTATGAAAATATACAGTGTGCCTACTCTGTTGCATTTCTGGGGATGTCACCTTTGCTATTCAGAGAAGTAATTGTTGCAAGAACAACAAAACCACCCAGAACAATCATCAAGATACCCAGTGAGTTCACCAGCAAAGCTTCGGCGGAGTAGTGTGATATTACTTTGTTGGTTTGGAGGAATGTGGCTTTTTCTAAGATACCAGTAGTGGCAGTGACAACAGCAAGGGCATAAATATAAACCCCAAAGAACACATGCCATGGGAGCAAGGTGGCCCTGCTATTCCGTGAGCCTCCTGGATACCAAAAGGTAACAAACCCAGCAGCCCACTGGAATGAAGAAAAGATTATTAGTTCACAAACTTCATAAAACATAGCGCATATGGGTAATCATCAAAGAGAATGAAAAGGAAAAATGAAAAAAGACCTGGATGGCAAAGAGGAGAAGGCAAGCTAGTCCCAACCAAGAGTGCAGGCTGTAGAAATTGTCGATGCCCTTGTCATTATGGAATTTCAAAGCAGCCCATAGGCCAATCAAGCTTAAACAAAAAGCGAGGCATTGTAGTGTCAGATGAACTAATTTTTTAAAGCTTTTTGTTCCCGAAACTGTTTTGTAGGCTAGCATGCCTGCATGAGTCAATAACAAACATTTGAAACACAATCAAAAAACACCAACATGGCACAAATTCATAGATAACTAAACATGACAAGTTCATACAATGCCACTGACAACATTTGAACCCCCACGACTCAAACATTACAAGTAACAACTCGCTTTCTGGCTTTTTCAGAGGCCACTACAAACGTCCAACATTCCATCCATTTTGTCTCATTGTAATTTGTTCTTATCCAATCATGCTTATAATCCAACATGAAGCATATTTGCACCATAGTTCTAAGGAAATATAAAACCACATCTAAATATTTTCCTGAGACTGCCTCCACAGCAAAAAATGATTCCCTAGAGGTCATATTTTATGTTACCATATAGAAACAGAAACTATAAGAAAAACAACACTTCTTTGGATTATTAACAGAACATGAGTAAACCAAAAGAGACCATGGTTTTCTCTCCCTTTTTGAGGATGAAACAAACCCAGTCACCTGATAATTATTGACACATTTCAACTTTAATAAATATAATATCACCACGCACTCATCAGAAGAAAAAAGAAGATCCATGCATGTGTATAAAATCAGTGTAAAGGTAGTTGAATACATGTCTCTTTCGTAACACCATGGCAAACACTTGCACAGGGCCAAACGATGGTCATATAATAGCAATAGAACAAACAATTACTAATATATCATGCCATGTAAGTTTAATTTCAATGCCTTTTAATTGTAGAGCTTGAAACATTTAATTGTAGAGCTACTTATATCAATGACTATTAATATTCCCAGAAAATCAGCTTATTTGTTAGATTCATAATTAAAAGAACACATCAAATGATCTCTCTTGTCAATTTCCAGAATCGAAAAGCACATTACGTATCCATTTTATTCAACATTATTTTAATTCTAATCATCTCACCTCACCACGTCTGCATACACACAATACTAATGCCAAAAGAGCACAAAAGGGATACTTGCCTTCACCATTCAAGAGTACAAGCCCGATTACCATTAAAACAGGATGTACCTACAAAAGGGACACAAAAACCACACTTATTCCACCAGTAATCCGAACCCATAGAAGAAAACAAAGGTTTAAAAGTACAGTATCAAAGACTTTGACCATTCTCAAAATGAAAATTAGAGAGTTGGAATTCTTACATTAAAGATGAGATCTTTGTTATCAGAGAGAAGAGTCAATCCTCCTCTATAATGAACAGTCCACGTCAACACCAGAGCAGCGACTGTCACCCCCATTAACCTCACCAACATCATCAAGGTTGGAAATTTAATAACTGGAACTGCCATTTTCTTTATTCTTTTCTGTACCAAAACTGCAAGGATCTTGGATCTATGCCTTCCTTTCTTCAATTGATTGCTTGTATTTTTGTTTAGCCTCCAGGGACAAAGAATCTATCCATTAGTAGAGCTTTCCAGGAGAAGAAGAAAGAAATTCCAATTCATGTTTTATTCAAGGTTTTCGACTGACTACCCCGTTCACATCAGCATCGTGCTTGGTTTTACTTTATAATTTTAATTACATATGCTGTTTTTGAAATAATTTTTGTTTAAAAATATATTAAAATAATATTTTTTATTTTTAAAAATTTGATATCAATAAATAAAAAATAATTTAATAATAAAAATTAAATAAAAAATTAAATCTTTTTAAAAATATTTTTTAAAGCATTATCAAACATCCCATATTATTATTATTACTATCTATCTAAAAGTCATCGGTCAAATACACATTAAATTACTGTGGATTGGTTGTTTTGCATTTGTACTTCGCGGGAGTATATCTGTCTCTCTTTTTTTTTTTAAATTTCGTTTTTTTTTCTTTTTAAATCCTTGAAAAGTGTTTTTTTCTTCTAAATTTGGTTTTTTTTATTAAATCTTTATTTTAAACAATTACTCTGTAAAAGTTGTTTTCGTTTATTTGTTTTTTTAACTATGATATTAATGACAGTTTGTTTGTTTTTTTAACTATGATATTAATGACAGCTTACGCGTTCCACGATTAATCTCTGGATCTATATTTTTCTTTTTTTTATTTCCACTTCTACATTTTTTTCCCTTTTTTGTTTCCACTTATATTTTTTTCCCATGACCGGGGTGTCCGGGTTAATTTATGCACACAATAATTTTTTTCTCATTACTATTTAAAAAGGTGTTTTCCCCTTGCATTGTTTTTTTAAATTTCGTTTTTTTTCTTTTTAAATCCTTGAAAAGTGTTTTTTTTTCTTCTAAATTTCGTTTTTTTATTAAATCCTTATTTTGGAAAGTATTGTTTTTTTTAATTTTTTTAAAATCCTTATTTTGAAAAATTACTCTGTATAAGTTGTTTTCGTTTATTTGTTTTTTTAACTATGTTATTAATGACAGTTTGTTTGTTTTTAACTATGATATTAATGACGACTTACAGCGTTTCACGATTAATCTACGGATCTATATTTTTCTTTTTTATTTCCACTTCTACATTTTTCCCTTTATTTTTTCCACTTATATTTTTTTCCCATGACCGGGGTGTCCGGGTTAATTTATGCACACAATAAATTTTTTTCTCATTACTATTTAAAAAGGTGTTTTCCCCTTGCATTGTTTTTTTAATAACCATGCTTTTTTATTCTAAATTTCATTTTTTAAATCCTTATTTTGGAAAGTGTTGTTTTTTGTTTTTAAATCCTAATTTTGGAAAATTACTCTGTAAAAATTGTTTTTGTTTTTTTTTAATTAGGATATTAATGACGACTTACAGCGTTTCACGATTAATCTACGGATCTATATTTTTCTTTTTTATTTCCACTTCTACATTTTTTCCCTTTTTGTTTCCACTTATATTTTTTCCCATGACCGAGGTGTCCGGGTTAATTTATGCACACAATAAATTTTTTTCTCATTACTGTTTAAAAAGGTGTTTTCCCCTTGCATTGTTTTTTTTTCACAGTTCAATACAGTTTAAAGAGGTGTTTACTTTTTTTTTTTTATTTTAATCGGGTTTTTTATTTTCTTTTAAACCGGAGTATCCGTTGCAACTTATGTGCACCGACTAATCTCTTAATCCATTTTATTATTATTATTATTATTGTTATTATTATTATTATTATTATTATCTAATAACCTAAAAGGGATCAGCCTTCTACTGTTCATTGGACATTTTTCCTCCCTACTTCTCGCGTGTATGTGCTGCTCTTTGTGTTTTTTAGGTTTTCTATTTCTATTTTGTTTTACATTACATTTTCTCTTTTTCTTTCATTGTATTCTTGCTTTTTTATGATTATTTTTTCCTTTTTTTCTTTCTTGCTTTTTTTTGTTATTGTGTTTTTCTAATTATTTTTTCAGTATTTTCCCATAAAATTTTTTTTTCCTGGTTATATTTTTTTTACTTCTTATATATATTTATTTGTTATTTATTATAATTATATAAGTTTTGATTTGTTTCAATTTTGTCATTTGAAAGTTATTTATTATAATTATATAAGTTTTGATTTGTTTCAATTTTGTCATTTGAAAGTTATTTATTATAATTATATAAGTTTTGATTTGTTTCAATTTTGTCCTTTAATTCAAATTAATTATATATTATTATTATTATCTAATAACCTAAAAGGGATCCGGCGTTCACTGCTCATTCGTATAGCTCAAGACCCATACCCACTCGTTAATTTGCAATTTCACCATTGCTTCGTGGGTCTACATCCTCATCCTCTTTTTTAGTGAACGAGTGTATGCAATAATAACAATAATAATAATAATAATAATAATAATATCCGTATAATTTAATAATTTTAATTGTTTTTACAGAAATGGCAATAATATTTATTTATTTTTTTGTTAAAGTTTCTAGGATATTCTTAGTTTTTCATTAATAATGATAATAATAATAATAATTTAATTGTTTTTCTTCCTTACTCTTTTGTTAATGTTTTTTTTCTACGTATAATTTAATAATTTTTATTGTTTTGACAGTAATGTCAATGATATTTTTTTTTGTTAAAGTTTCTAGGATATTCTTAGTCTTTCATTAATTATATGTTCTAATATTTATTGGATATTATCTCATAGGAATATATATAAGGAGAAGAAAACATAACCTAGGATTTTTTGAATAAAAAATTAATATCAGTATTCTTAAATACATTTAATATAATCATACAATTAATAAATCGGGTAACACAAAAAACAAATTACCTTCAAATTTTAATTTTGTACTTAACACAATAATAATAATAATAATAATAATAATAATAATTTAATTTAATTTAATTTAATTTTTTTCTTGCTTACTCTTTTGTTATTGTTTTTTTTCTCTCCATATAATCTAATAATTTTTATTGTTTTGACAGTGATGACAATGATATTTTTTTTTTATTTTCTTAAAGTTTTTAGGATATTTTTAGTCTTACATTAATTATATGTTCTAGTGGATATTATCTCATATGAATATATATATATATATATATATATATATATATATATATATAGGGAAGAGAAAACATGACCTAGGCTTTTTAGAATAAAAAAAAATTAATATCATTTTAAAATTAATGTTGAAATTTGGTAGTCTTTTGTTTAGGTTTATTTCTTAAAAACAAATTTACAATATTTTCATTTTTAATATTTTAAATATAATATTGCTTGGAAAAAAATTAAACTAAAAAAAAAATACAAATTAACTTAGGTTATCTACAATTACAAAATATACGCGTCACTTTTCATGTTGATTACATAAATTTTATCCATTATAATTATACTAAATAAATATTAAACTAATAAAATACAATACATATAAAAACAATAAATTTTCTACATAGATGAAAAAACCACCGCATCGCGCGGTATACCACTCTTATTTACTACATATATGTAGTTATTTCACTATTTATATTAGTGTAAGAGCATCTATAGCGGGGAGTGCTATTTTGAAGAGGCAAATCTCTAAAATAAAATTTTGAATAGTGTACCTATGATATTTTTGTTGATGTGCTTTGGTAAAAATTATTTTGAAGAGCTATTTTTTATATAATTTTAAATATAGTGCAATTATTTTGTATAAAATTAATAAGAGTAAGTTATATAATTAATTATTTTTAAAAAACTCTACAATAATATAATTATTAATTTTTTAGTTATATTTAAATTTTAAAAAAGAATTTAAAATAAAATACCCTCAATATTTGAAATTTGAAATACAATATTAATAAACTCAAATTTTATCAAACTTACAGTATTAATAAACTTATAAAAATATCTATTTAATACAAGGAAAATAACATCATTATCAACTTACAAATTACAAATAAATGCACAACTCTAAACATAAAATTTAAATAATTTATAAATCTAAAACCCAATTTTTCACAAATTATTTCCTATTTTTTCGCTTCAAATCTAAACCCACCACCACGAGTCCACCACCATCACCACATCAAACAACCCCTTTGTCTTTCTCCTCCCCAAAAATCACAACAACAGTCCCCTTCTCTCCATCTAAAACGCAAATTATTTCCCATTTTTTCACTTCCAATTCAAAACCCACCACCATCACGACATCAAACAGCCCCTTCATTTCCTCCTCTCCATAAATCACAACAGCAGTCTCTTTCTCTTCATCTAAACGCAAACTTCTCTCTTCTCGCTTAACTTCCACACCAAAAAGACCTAGACTTTCACCTCACACAAAACCCACTTCTCTCTTCAGGGGCTTGGGCAAGCAATTGGGTTTGAGAGAGACGGAAGAGAGGAAATAAAAATTGCAACGGTAATATCTTTTGTTTCTCTTGATCAACAAATGCTTCGGAAAAAAATGGTTGTTGTTCTTCCTGGGTTCTCTTGAGTTTCGAATGAGAGAACTTCCAGCGTCGGGCACCATATATAGCAGTGATTCCAACTGTAAAAAAATGTACTATGCCTTCTCTTTCGTCTCCTGCCATATATGACAGCTCGATCAACCATAGCTATTTTTAACCCCATGTATAGCTCTCCTGCTGGAGCGTATACAGTAACAAAAAAACTAAAAATATATTATTTTATTTATGTCTCCTCATATAGCACTCCTCGTTGCTCTCACTATTCTATTTTCTCTTCAATGTCTCCTAGTTTTTAGGCCTTTACTCTTTGATTAGTAGACTTTATTTTATTTTTAAAATTGGTTATCAAAAGTTATGCTGTTATGATTTGTATTTTCAAATTTGTTTTGTTGCTCATGTTATCACATATGTGAGACATTAAAGAATATCTCAATGTTATTGATTTTATAAAATTAAATTTTAGTTTATTCTTAAGAAAATAAAAGAAATAGGATCAAAATTAACATATGCAGAAGAAAAAAAACAAATTCCTTTTTTATGCATGCTTCAAAAGGCATGGAAAACTTTAATTTGGTTCCTCAGTTTTCAATTTTTACATATATATTTTTTATGATTTTACATTTCAACCCTAAACCCATTTTTTACATTTCAGTCTTTGAGCAAGGAGACGAGAGAGAAAGTTGTTAAAAAAAATAAGTGGAGCGATTAATTGAAATTTCTATCATGTTTTTGAGGTATTTTTGTTAAAAAAAAAAAGGTTAGAGATTTGATTTCTAGGATCCAATAAGTTGGACCCGAATTTTTCATGATAAAGAAATAAATTAAAATGGTAAATATCAGTAAGGAAGCTTAATGATGAAGATTTAAAATTAATAATAATAATAATAAGCAACAGTACAGTGGAATTTCATGAATCGGATGTTACCTTAAAAGATGGAGGATTAGCTTTCCTTCCATTCTAATTTCAAGTTGCAATAATAGGAAACATGAAAGTTAATATTCTACCATTTCTGACCTTGCCAACATGTTCTTGCATGCTACTGTGAAGGATCAAGGTGATGAAGAGAACTGCCTTGACATTTACTTGGGCAATACATAAAAACCAGCAAATGAACTTTACTTTTTATTTCATTTTGATATATCTTGATGTAAGAAATTACTTTTTTTAAAATAAAAAAAAACATCATAATACATTTCAAAAAAAAAAAAACTTTAAGAAACAATGATCACCACAATTTCATTAACTCCCTAAATTTTGTCATACAACATGCTGAAAAACCCTTTTCTGTTTTGGGATATTTTGTTTACTTCCATGACAATTCCCCTCCAAGTGAGCAACTAGAGAAACAGGTGCACGACCATTTATGGATATATCCAGATCGGCAGGGCATTACCCTTAGGTGAGGTTAATTTTGCATTGCAAAGTCTAAACCGACTTAGTGCACTATAAACTCAGCATCGGTTTATAGTGTAAATATTACACTATAAACCTAGACTTTGACAGGAACTAAATATAAACTCGAGTGATAATTAGAAGGCACCATATGACATGCCATAGCCTCGGCCACGAGCAGCATTACCAGAGCCTCTTCCGTAATAACCACCACGTGAACGACCACCTCGACCACCCCAATGGTGGGAGAAATTAACATATGTCTGCAAATTTAAATCAAGAGAAATTCAGCTAAATGACATTGAAACAAAAAATAATATAGGAATAAAGAGAGCAGTTTTGAGCATGGCAATAATTGAAAACAAAAAAGCAATTGTCATTTTAGCAGTTCAGAATGTAGTAGCTGTGGAAAACAATTGACAAATTTTATCAAGTTAGATTCTAAAATTATAAAAAGCAGAGCGAGATGGGGGTTATAGGGGATAACACAGACATCAGTATCTCTTCTTGACTGCTGGGAATATCTAGCCCTTCCATTTCGTGATCCACCATCAAGAGCATCACATGATAAGGAATCAAAAAAGTCATCCTTCACATAAACAGGCTGCAGAATGGGAAACACAGGGTAAGCAAAAGCACAAAAAAAATTGAAACAGAATGGAAAACAGTGTGTGTGTGTGTGTGTGTGTGTGTGAGAGAGAGAGAGAGAGAGAGAGAGAGAGTATACCTTGGTCTCAAGTTTTGATGATCCAACATCATCTTCGTCTAACAAATCATCCCTCTCTTGAGTTCTGCGACTCTTACCAAGGTGGCCCCATACTTCATCCTTATTGAATTTCTCATTCATTGCAGTAAAATCAAAATCCTCCTCGAATCTGGTAGCAGAGCGTGAGATCTGCAATCCCGAAGGATGATTTGTTAAAACTCAAAGTCCACAGAATATTGGCTACAGCTACTTTGGTTTAGAAAAGCAAAACAGACAAATTACTTTTCTAGAGTCAGCAATGAACTAGCAGTGATTGAGAAAGGAATGGAGAAATTAAGCACAAAAACTAAGACCACCTTTGCTCCTAGAACTAGTAACTGCTTGTTAAAAAAGCAAAAAGAATAACTAATAATAATGAAAAACAAAGGAAGGGGAAAGAAAGAAATTAGAGCAAGTGAAACTAAAGTAGGATATTTTCGGAAATTTCCCATTTGATGTTCTTTAGAAGGAACAGCTGATCTGATAATATTATATTCTTATTTTACTTTGGCCATGCTACACAGCATCAAAGTCAAATTGCCAAATCATGACAACATAAAATAAGAGATAAAAAGGTTAAATCTGCCAATATGAAAATGCAGGGAAGACAGCACATACCTCATTTTCTCTTCCCCTTCCACGTCCTCCTCTAATAGTATGATAAGTGTACATAGGCACTCCATATACCTTCAAGGAGAAAAGAAAGAGATGAGGTATATTAATATTAAATAGTGTGATAACTTGTAGACACGCATTTATCACCAAACTAGGCACCAGGGAACATCAATTTAACGAGGCCAACTTCAAATTTTAAGTCAAGAATAATGGAGCTCTCAGAAAATTTGCATACCTTATGTTCAGTTTGTGAAGGAAGAGATAATATGGGTTTCTGCACTTCTGCTGCGGCTGGTGGTGGTGGTGGTGCTGACAATTCTGGTGATGATACCTGTACCACCTCAACATCCTTTTGAGCTATCTGTGAAGACTGCAGTGATGGAACAATGGGAGGGCCAGGATGTGAAAGTTGGCCTGGTGTCACCAGAGAAGGTGTTTTTCCCTCATTCAAAACTGAACTTGATGTCCTCATGATGGAGGATGGAGGTTCAGACATACTTTTAAAAGGCATTATTGGATCTGGGACTGTCTTGGGTAGGTAAGAAGCTGATGACGCAATAGCAATTTTATCTACAGCAGTACTCAACGGGAATGCCAATGGCAAGGTACTAGGAAGGGTTTGAGTAGAGGCCCTATTAGGAGTTACATTTGTTGAGTCTAGAACCATTGCAGAAGAGCGTGTAGTAGGAAGAGTAGAAGTATGCAAATTTAAGGTGTTTGTACTAAATGGTGGCAACAAAGGAGGGGGGCTTTCTGACAATGGAGAAGCTGAAGTGTAGGAGGCATTCATGGCAGGATACTGCACAGATTGCAACATGGAAGGTGGCAGTGACAAGCCAGGTGGGGGTCGAAGCAAAGCTTGCTGTGGGGCCTGAACTCCATTCGAGGGCCCATGGTATCCTTGCCAATACATTGGCATGGCAAGCCCACTACCATTTGTGGTTGGAAGGAGATGTGATGAACTCCGTGATTCTAAGCTTGCATCAGGCTGATATGGGGAAAGACCACCTTGAAATGTTGGCCTGGGAAGACCACTGGATGAAACATGGGAACTTGGATCTGTTAGAGATCCATTACCAGGAGGCAAATTCATGGATGCAGTTGCTGCTTGAGGATACTGAGACTGCACAAGGGAATTTAAATAAGCAGTAATGTGATTAAGTAAAGCAAGACATTCTTTTCGTCAGTTCATGTCAAGCCTGGGTACAATAAGTACTATTCAGATTATATACAGGTTATAGGGGACTAATGAAACTGACTTCTGAAATCAGATGTCCATATATGCAAACAAAATCACTTAAATTAACAATCTTCTTTTCTTAAGTTTATCATGTGAATTACGAAGTGATGGAAACCCTTGCTAGACAGAGTTTTCTCTGCAGTTAGACCTCTCCCTTGAAAAGGGGGTAGAGGCAGTGCTACTTGTACTTGACATCCCATGGTAAATTTGCTCTAAGACAATAATAGCATCCAAATCTGCCATTATTTTATCACCTCAAAATCAATAATATCTAATCAATCCATGTGCAGACAAGACAAGCATGAGACCATTGCCATTTTCTTCACCTGGATGATTGCAGGATCATTGTGCACCGGTGTTGCAGTCTGAACAGCAGGTGGAGAAGATTTGACCTGCAAATCCTGTGACCAAATGCACCAAAGAAGAAAAAAGAACTGTAAAGCTATTTCATAACTTCTTAAATATGGAGTACCAAATGCCACCTTAACAAAATGTTTGGCCCATAAACAGTGAAATCAATGGGGGTCTACTGTAACTCCTTAAACATTCAATATGATCCTCCCAAACTAAATGAATGAAGCTTGCCTTTATGTTAATGCGTGCTGGTATGCAGCTAAGCTTTAATATTAACCAGCTGAAACTGATACTAAGCGTGACATGTCCTCAGCAACATTGTCAAAAATTGTAGGGGAACTTAATTTATAATATTTTGCACCAAGCTTTTTTGCCAACAGAGAGGCAGATGCTTCACATGCATATAATTCCCTGTCCAGGTCAGGCCAGCATGGTTTATGAACTCATCCCCAATTCAAGTCTAGCACATATTGGCCAGACTTAACCCAGAACTTAATGAGGAATGTAAAATAAAGAGAAAACACAAAAAAAAAAAAAATTATAAAACCTTACAACTATCAACAGCAAGGTTTTGCTTGTGCAATGAGCAGGTAGCAGAGTGTCTAAAAACCATCCATGACTAACAAACATTGTCTGTCTGTGGTGAACAAGCTCCAACTTGTATGCCTCACTGCAGACTATCTATACAAGGCTAAAGTGTGTGGTTGATTATTGGTCGATCTTCTAAACGTGGTGCTAGAATGACTAGAAACAACTTTGAACTTACATATGATACGACAAAATGCAAGAAATGAGAGATATTTTCCACGCAAGTGGTGACTTAAGAACTTGTATTGAGCAAAACTAGGAGTGTCATTTTGTGAAACCATGCATGTTTTCTGGTTCAAATAAATAAATAAATTTTATCCAAGAAATGGAGTATAAGAAGTGATAGTAGGTATAATCATTATACACATTATGCATGCCCTCAGAAAAAGCCTTGTAACATGTAGTCCAGACTCTAAATTTTCATATGCATAGCAAATAATTCTCATTGCAGACAATCAGTATACCTTGATATCAGTTCCTCGGAAGAGTATGAACTCGTAAATTTTATCACTTGGAGGAACTTGCAGGCCATCCTTTTTCCGCCCTTCTGTTCCAAACGATCTTACTGCAAATTTAAACAATGTGTTTTAGAACCAACAGACATGCTCTACATCTTTAAACAGTATCCAGAAGAAAGAGAAGGAATAAAAAACAGAATGAGCAGAACTTGGCCAAAGATTTACTTCTAATATCTTTTGAGGCTGACAGTTTCATTATCATCAGAAATACAAGTCAAAGTGGCTGAAAAACATATTATTTTGCATAGGTTCCAGAAAAATGTGGTTGATTCTACAGTAATTTAAATTAGAATTAGCAATGTTGAAGATTGTGACCCAAACTGACAACATTATGGTTCCAGTGTAAGTAAAATACTAAATGTCTACTAAAAAAAATACATAATATAGCGAAAACAATATAATCTATTTCAGCGGCACACAAAAAACAAGACGCTGTTGTTATACTCAAGAAAAACATTACAACCATGGAAATATCACGGGTTTCATATGAAAATGGTCTGATCTTCCATTTTTGTACAAGTAAAATACAATCCTGTGGTCCAGTTTTCTTCTATTTCCAAACTGCCATTGATGTCATATGCAAATTCAAGGACATTCTATGGAACAGTTAATGTTGCAATAGTTTATCAACGCAATCATATCACTTACATAACCAACAGATTCTTCCAATTAAAACATAACACCACAGAACATCGCCCAAATTAGAGTGTTATCCCCTACTTTTCATTCTTTTTTTCTTTTCAAAATGGTATCCTTTCTCTCCTCGATGAATAGCATCACCTTGAATCATAAACAAAAATGTCTAATTCCATGAGTGCCACGAAGCAGATTTTGCAACCATGCCTGCCTTAATTAATCCTCTTAAACAACACAACCTCTATTCTTCAAATGTAAGCCCATATCAAATGTGTCAATGCTGATATCTTTTCCCACCTTCCACCAGGCATATAACTTTGAACTAGGCTCACAATTTATTTACCAGTATAAATTCCCCCAGGTTCAAATGAACCTTCCAGTGATAAATAATTAAATACAATTTACATTTCAACATCTACATTCATACATACATGACTTGTACCAAAAAGCAAAGAACTCTAAGGCTCCCACCCACAACACAAAATCACAATGACACAAAACCCATTTGAGATTGAAAGAATCTCTGTCTTAACACCAAGAAAAGAAAAAAACCCAGAAAAGAAAAAAACCCGCACAAATGTAAAAGGAAAAACTCAAAAAAATATCAAAATGTTTACCATTTCTTAAGCCGATGGTGGATTCTTGAGTGTTGATGTTGAAAAGAACGCCTTCATAGCGAATCTCAGACTTTGAAGTCAAGCTAATCAAGCTACCTACATAGGAATCTGCTGATGACCCACCACCACCACCGCTACCTGTGGAAGAAGAAGATCTGGCTGCCTCTGCTGTTGCAGCTGACATGGCTTGAAAACAATATCAAATAAAGAATGATGTTTTCTTTTGTTTCTTTGTCAAAATAGAAATGGAAGAAAAATAGAGCATGCAGACAGATGCAAAGGGTGTCTCTTTCTTTCTGTCTTTTGGCTTTAATAATGGGGCAGGTCTTCGTGTTTGCTGGTCTGCTTTTGGTCCCCTCTTGTAATGAATTGCTGGGTAAGTAACTGTTCCCCTCCCATTTACTTTAATAATTGAGAATATTAATAATAATAAATAAATAAAAACTGTTTAAAATTTAAAAGTGTTTTTGAAAAAAATATTTATTTATTTATTTAATAATAATATTATATCATTTTAATAATAAAATTTAAATTTAAAAAAAATAAAAAAAATAATTATTCTAAGATATTTACAAGTGAAACATATTATAAAAAACAATTATTATCACAATACCAAATAAATTCTTAAATTTTAGGATAGTATTAAGTTATTTGTCTTCCTTTGTTTTCAATTGAGTAGATTATTTTTTAATGTAAAAAATCAAAAATTACTAACATGTTTTACGGTAAAATAATAATAATAATGAACTTAAAATATGATGCATAAATAATTTATTTTAATATTATATGACAACATATTAAATTAGATTGACCTAAATTAATATATCAAAATAAATTCAATGTTACTTTTTAATCAACTTAATGATAAAGAAATAAAAAAAAAATTAAAGAAAAATAGTAAAGTAAAAAATAGGATAAAAGCCTAAATAAGTCAAACTTTAAATTCACAACTCGAGTCATGAGAAAAAAAATAATTAATGAAAAGAAAAGAAAAGAATTACATAGCTTAATTTTCAACTAACACAATGTTGAAAGATAAAATAAATAAAAAAATTAATTCATACTACCTTGTTAAACTTGCAATCTTAGTCTTAATACCATAATAACGTCATAAAAATAAATAAATAAATAAAAGTTATAAAGCTTCATTTCCAATGGATCTAATATTGAAAGTGAAATCGATGATAAATAAATTAAGTAAATTCATGAGATTTAGACAACTCCATATAAAACAAATTAAAAAAAATAGAATACTTAATTCAGATAACTCTATATAAAGAAAATTAAAAAAAAAAGATACATAATTCATATAATTCCATATAAAACAAATTCATGACAATGTGTCAGCACTCTATTTGTGTGTGAGAGAGAGAGTAAAAAGGAAAAGATGAAATGCATATGTTTGCTGGTAGTGTTGTTTCAAATTACATTTATTGACGGATACTAAAATATTAATATATTAAAATATTCTGTAGTGAAGTGAAATTAAAATTTTGAACTTGCACAAAAAATTTCAGAAAACCCCTTCAATTTTTTTTAAATTTTGTTGGTAAAGAAAATCAATAGTAAATGAGCACAATAATTGTCAATCATTTGGGAAAGAGATTAGTTCCCTTAGCCATTGTAAGATATTGATGGACTTAATATGTCGGGAATATAGTGTGTGATGTTTACAATGAACTATCAGATATGAAGGGGAATGGTTCCCTTGACTATTTTTAAATTCGGACGAAGATAATTTATTGGTGATATCATGTGTGATGTTTAGAATGAATAGTGTTATGGAGAAAGAGAACAGTTTCTACGACTACTAAGCAATATCGATGAAATTCATTCGCCGGTAATATTATATGAGATGTTAGTCTATCGGTATTTTCATTGGTGTTAAACATTTTTTGATGCAAGATTCTATTTGTATTCCCTATCTATCATCCCTGCAAATACTTAACACAGTTGCACACATAGCACAATAACATCGATAATAATATTGCACAATATATTTTCTTGCCATTGAATAATAGTTTTACATTATTATAATTACATTGAAATTAATTCATCAGAATTGTATTCTTCCTTGTCAATCGATTAGTCCTCATACCATATCTTTGATGTTGATTTCATAGTTATTATCATCTTTATTGACATTATATGTCCATTGAACCTTAAGATATCATTCAACTCCTCGGCACCAACATCAACAAGAATAGTCTCGATAATGTGAAATATTGAATTTTCTTTTAGGTCATTAGAAAGAGCAAATTAGTATGGATAAACTAACTCGCCAAGTTGAAACACATCATTTCCCTATGTAAATTCATCGTTTTCATCCTAAAAACCTCAACAAAACCCCTGAGTTTGTTTTCACTACGGATAATCAATCAACTCTTAAATAATCTTTTTTAAGAAAAGAGTGTATGTGTAATGAACTTATTGACACTACTTTAAGAAAACAAACACATCATCGGTGTTGCGAAGTCTAGACTCTAAAATAATTTGGACCATATCATGATGGGGATCTACTCTGACTTATTTGTCAGTGGTGTCATATTTATAACATTTGAATAAAAATATTGTATTCTATTCGCTATGATATTGCAATTAAATGATTTCTTCTAACTTTTCATAGTAGTTAATTTTAATAAACTTCGTTGTTATATGTCCTTCTATTTTGCCTATATTCTTTAGTATGAAATACGTGTTCATTGATGAAATCTTATTATAGTACTTAACCTTTTGTTCAAGACCTAGACTTAGTAAAGACAATGTAACACTAGCATCCATTCCTAATTTATAAACCTAGTACATAAAGTGCACATGAATAGTTACAAGAAATATGTAATAAAATTAAGCACTTCGAGAGATAAAAATAATTACAAAGTACTTATATGTGTTTTGAACCACGTGGAAAATTGCTCATCTTGTAATCGAAATATTTAGGATTCAGTCACTTATAAGTTTTTGGATAGTAAAAGTTGATGATGTTGTTTACAAAGAATTCAACAATGTATTAGTTATGATATTTTTAAATGATAAATTGTTAGAAAATAACATGTTTAGTAGTATATTTAATGGACAAAATATCTCAATTCTTCCTAGTTAAAAAACATATAATTATATGTTTGTCTGGATTCTAATGCTGACAAATATTTTTTCCAGATAATATTTTTTGAAATAGGTCAAATATGATGGGAAAATAGTGACAAGTTTCCACTAGAGGGTCCTTCCCCATCATCGTCATATCTTGGAACGCGATTGATTCTTGTTGTCAAATGAGGCTCAAAATAGAAGGAGATAAATATTGTGATCTCTTCAATAATATAGTTCTCGCATATCAAAGCCTTAGAATGCGCCTTGTTTTGAAGTTTTCTCTTAAGATTGAAGAAGTATATACATGGAATTAAATGAATGTTTTGATTTATGCATAAAAAGACAATATAATTTTAATTATTATGAAATGCTTCATCAAATTGCAAAATGATGGAGGGGATGTCATCTCAAGTTTGTAGATTGTTTGAACGATATTTTTTTTCGGGCCTTTTTAAGTGTTGTGTCAATATGTTGGTAATTTTATTAGTAACAATGTCACATCATCATACTTTTTGGGTTTTTTAAATTCCACTATAATTTCCTCTTGCTATACTTACTACCAATATTTGTCAACATAAAGTTTTCATTGTTAATAATGTCTATAAAAGTCATATGTCATATTGCGTGTATTTTTTTATTCCTTCTTTGCCCGCTGTTATTTCATCGGTATATACCAACAACATGTTTTTGTTGGTATTTATCAACGAATAAGAAGATAAAAACATTGCTAGTAAAGTGTACAACAAATTACCAATGGAAAATTTTCAACGGTGTTTTAGCAAGTATTTGCTATTTTTCTAGTAGTGATCAATGACCACCATCCTTATAGATTTTTCTTAATTGTATATATATATATATGATATAAGCAAAAGCACTAGGCACATGACAAAAGAACATATAGCACTTCATAATCACACAAAAGTATTTAAAAAAATAAAAAACAATGAGAAAAACAAGTCAGCTGCTCCCTTCTTAACAATGTTTATACCATAAAGATATTGAAAAAACCATTCTCTTTGAAAAATATAATGTTTGAAAAAAGATTATTATGAAGAAAAAATTTTGGAAGATGATTTTGAATACCAAAAGGTAATATTGATAGGTGACAAGCTTTCATTCTATGGAAAAAAAAAGAATTTTTAAAATCAAACTTGAAAAGTTAAGGTTATCTAGAGTCAATTAACTTTGAAAAATAAAAGTTAGACTACTTTGAAAAAATTAAAAATTTGTCAAGTAACAAGCCTTGAAAAAATAAAAACAACCCTTGAAAAATAAAAACAACACAATGTCTAGAGGTAACTAATATTAGAAAATAAAGCAAAAATCATGTCTTGATAAGACCAACCTTAAATTATATAATAAATAATCGTTGAGATTTGAACAACCTTAAAATATATAAGAAACACTCGTTGAGATGGGGCCTTGCACAAGGCTTTCAGGTATTGGCGACCACATCCACGTCTCTATTACCTTAAACTAACCTGAGAATTGAGCTTATATGATATACAATGCATGGATATAGCTGCACATGACTAAAGGAGACCAGTGATCTGCCAGCATAAATATGCCAAGACTACAAAAAAATAAACCCTACCCCTGAGATTGAGATTATCTCATCATTCCAGCTTAAAAAGAACTATATTAATTATATGCTTTGGTTACAGACCTTTTACTCTTCCGCTAACAAAAATTCCATAACTTTGAAGCCTAGCTAACTGTACACTTGACTCTTTTCTGGCACGCAGTATTTGGTTAGGAATGTCGACAAGTCTTCATATATACAGTTGGGCAAATCATTTGTCTGTTCCTCGTATATACAGTTGGGATAATCATTTGCCACTTGGTTTTCCAGCTTGCAGCTCCGAGTAGTTTTTTAGATCTCTACACAGTTTTAAACAAATAATTAAAAACATGGATCTGGCAAATCAAATATAGTTTAAACTCACGTGATTAGGAAGTGACACTGAAATGGAAACTGATTACTCACTTGCAGCGTGGTACACAGCAATCTGTTTGTCTGCAAATTTGTGCATGTAGCTTCAATATGTACCATACCTTCTGACATTGTTGACAGCCCCCAGAGGACCGAATGCTGCACTTCCTTGCATGGCCGAACAACCTTTTCATTTGGAGGCATTTTGGGTTAGGGCAGGGATCACTGCTTGTTGTTCGACAATGAGTGGCATGCATTAAGAGATTTAACAGCTCCTTTCGTTGCTGTGTCATCAATTTAGCATGGTTTTGTTCCTTTAGCTGCGCCACCAAATTAGGAAAATGTTAAACAGAGCATTAATATTCTAAATCTATTACATGTCTGGCAACGCAAATATGCAAGAGGAAGGAAAATTGAACAAGAATAACTTGTATCATTTGTATTAAAACAATGGCTTAAGGACCAGTAACATATGAGGGAGATTCATCATGCCTGAAGTGCTTCTTGATGAGCATCTACTTTCTCAGTTCCATGATTAGCTGCTGGAGAGCATTGATTCAACTTATAGACATGCAAAGAGCTGTTTTTCTTGTGATAGCATGCAGCACAGACATCTCTATCCAGTGTATCAGTATCCTGATGACAAATTTTGCACATTGTCCCAGCTGCTGGCAGTGTTGGATTATGAAGATTATGCAGGATCATCATCGATGAATGCTTGGCTCGGCGAAGTGTATCAAACTGATAATGATTTTTCTGACAAATACCCAAGAAAGTATGTCTATTATCAAAATGCCAGTTTTCTAAAATTGCATCATTGTCCTCGGTATCAGACGGTATCCCCTTCACCATAACCTGAAAAGAAAAGGACATAGGTATCAATTGTGTCATCTTTGCAATTACAAATTTAGCAAGGATACTCACCTTGAAGAGTGAATGCTTTTCCTTGTTATTTAAGGAGTGTGAGTCCTCCCCATTGAGGCTTCTCTCTACAACATGGCATCTGCAAATGCGTGTTGAACTACAATTAATTTTAAAGTAGTAATTCCTTCATTTCATCAGAAAATAGTACGAAACAATGTTTTAATGGGAGAGTTAAAGCGGCGTGTACATTGATTACCTTTCACATAGCTGAAAATTTTTGCACTGTTGGCAAAACCACCGGCTTCCAGATAACACCACTTCATGACAATGAGTGCATACATGTTGCAAATGAACAACCATGAAGTCCTCCTTACGACCACACATGGGACCACCCCTCAGCTGATAGAGAGAGACGAAAAATAACAAAAATTAAAGAATAGCACGGTCAAGTAACAAAAAAGCAATCTCTCCATTAGCTTCACCGTTCTATGTAGTGCAGGCTTAAATAATTTTAATTCTAAAGCTTCAAAATTCATAAGAGAAACAAGTATCAAAACAAGTAACATGTAGGCCATGCATGTGCAAAATTATGCCAGCATTTATGCAGCTACACATTTTCCCTTCCTGTAATTCCAGTTGTTTTGGAAAATAAAAGGTATAAAATTAAAAGCTAATAAAAATAGCTTGGATTTAGATGCCTGAGATGGTTAAGAAACTATAAGACATGATCTGAAAAATTGAGTTAATGCCCTAAGAAACCATATCACAATAACTAATATCATGAGCTATATATATTATTCAAGGAGTCTAAATTATGCTTTATGATAAAATGATTTACCTTGATAGCTATAGTTTCTGCACTACAAAGTTTTCCATGTGTAAGAGATAATTGAAACAATTAAATAAGAGATGGTTCTGTTATTTTGCAATACACCTAGCAGCTACTTAGTTAGATATAAGAAACAAACAGGTTTAAGCTCATTTTTGCCCCATCAACTCCTAAATTAGTCATTGAAACTCTTAGTTGACTATGAAGTCACAAGGGTAATGATTAATGATGATAGCATGAACAGAAATATCTAACAAAACAAATAGAAACAAATAACAAAAGGAGTGAAGTTCAGTGGATTACATGATTCGTAACTAGAATAGCTTTGGTGTTACCACCAGAGGACTCTGTGTGCCCCATGGCTTTTAGAGTTCTTTTTGTCATTACTTTCTTCACCTTCCTCTCTGCATATACTCCAGTTTGCTGTTCAATATTCTTGAGGATATCCTCCGCAGCATCATACCAATAGCAACCATCAAAGTAAGGCAAACGAGCTGCTGTTATCTTTGAGTAAAATTGTCCAGTAGGGACAAAGAAGTGGTCATATAAATTAGTAAAATTGACCACAATATTTTCTTTGGCTGCTTTTCTTAACATCAAATGATACCTGCATATTTTAGCTTAGTTAGTTTGTCAAATTATTCACGTAAAAAAGGAGAAGGGAAAGGAGGCAAACAAAGAAGTGTCCATGGGATCTGAGCAAACAAAAATCAGTGGGCCCAAGTCAAGGATAGGGTAATGTTGCTATAAAATGGAGAACAAAAATAAAACCAGTGTGCCCCCATACAACTGAGAGACACTACAAACCACGACAACAAATGGAAATGTAAGTTAATGGCAGTGCAGGTCTGTAGTTTAATGATTCTCATATTGAACATTGGGGATAAAAAAAAGCAATTTAATTTTTAGCATTTAGATTTTACATCATCATTCATCCCATAATGTAAACATGTTGCACACCTAATGGATGACATCAATGCCATGAAGATGCCCAAATAAACTAGCTTAATGGCAAATTTGGATGTGAAAAGGATATAAGAATTGAAACTTGACCTATGCTCAAATGTCAAGGGAATTGCACTGCCATTGATTCTGAAAATGTACACGCACATACAGAGATGCACAGACACACACACACACACACACACACACACACACACACACAGAGAGAGAGAGAGAGAGAGAGAGAGAGAGAGACCATTGTCGCAGCTTATCAGACTTTGGAGTCTTCTGGTTTTCTGGATGGCAATATAAGATATAATCTTCTCCCTTTATAGGGGGACAGGCCCATAAATAGCAGGTTGCAAAACCTCGTTTCTTGCAGTATTCAAGGTACCCTATCTGAAGATGCACAAATAAGTAAAAAAAAAATAAAAAAAATGAGTCATTCCACTTAATAACAGGTGCCAAATAAGTAGTAATTGATGTGAGGTACCATACCAGTATTTCATGGTAAACAAATGTACGAAGAGCTTCTCCAGTTGATGTTTCTGTCTCTGGCCTGAAGTACTTGACAGAATCAAGATACGAAATATAAACACTGCGTTGGTTTGGCTGACTGCATTCTGAGCCAAACTCCTGAACATAGAGGCCAAAAAGGCATACATCCACTCCTTGAATCCTCTGGAACAAAAGAATCACCTAAAAGGGAACATAACCAGCAGCTAGTTTGTAACATAAACCACATAAACAGCCACAATACTTAAAGATGCTGAATTTAGAGAAACCAAAATAAAGGAACACTTGACATCGTTGAGCTAATGATTATCAATATTTACGCTTTCTGTGAGTTTTGGCAAATTTAGCCAAGAGGCATAAACTGGTAAAGACCCCTATATATTGGGAAAGATCAATTTGGGATGCTGTTATTATTTTCTGTGAGTTTCATTAAGTTCCTGAATTGTCCAGAAAGAATTACCATGAAATATTTAGGCATGTAATTGGCTGTTAACTGCAACCTCTTACCTTTGATCTGTAGGGAAATTCAGCAGGGTAGTTCTCGCCATGGAAGATTTCTAGAAACTTCTCCTTCACTTTCAACTGTTTGTTAACAGATAGCACTACTCTTACAGCAAGATCTTCAGCTTCTGGAACCTGGCAACCAGCACAACATATATATCAACTAGTGCCTAGAATAAGCTTGTAGAGCATGTATAAGGAAATCCCATCCAATGTAAACTAAACAATAACAAATAAATGCAAAAGAGAAAAATCAGACCTAAGCATTAACTGTCCAAAACCACGTAATTCTAGGAAATGTTTATCTTTTCATTTACATTATTTTCAAGAAAACAATACCGCTAACGGTCTACAATGTCGATCACAACAGATTAGATTTTGAAGACAGATTTGAGTGAAAAGATATAATCATAAATATCTAGTCCTTAGTTTGTATCCATTTTCTTTCTTTAATGAAAAAATCCCATTCAAACCCATGAATGCTTACTGTTTTATAGGCTAATATTACATGAAGGAATCAAATTAAATATGGGTCAATTCATGTTTAATTGCATTGCTTTCTATTCATATTCTGAGACCTGCAATGGACAACCTGTTCACAATTTATCACAACAAGGCACATAAGAACAAAGTATCCTTGTAAAAATCCGCATCTGAGAACTAACCTCGTCAATGTTCATTCCCATAAACGTTGCTCTTTCTTCTCTCTCTTGACTGAGATGCCTAAAAAGTCTTTCCTCTATGAAGTCACTCAAGATGGTACGAGGCAGATCTTTTGCACCAAAAATAGCGGCCTTAGTTGATGGCATGTACTCCTCACTTTTCATTTCTTTTAAGCAGCATTTGGGACAGATGTACTCAGTTTTTCCTTCCATATCTCTTTTATTGTTGAACAGAGCACATATTTGATGTTGCCACCTTTTACATTTATCACACTCAACCCACTACAAGAGCACAACAGGCCTAAGAGCTGGTCCCTTATAAATGAACAGATTTAACAAATTAAACTTATTATGCTTAGCTTACTGGTTCATCAGTTGCCTCGTCATTCTTTCTTTTGTGAAGCTTTTCCTTGGGAATGGTAATTCCATAGAATGTGATCCTCCCACCTCGAGACCTCTTAAAGCATAAGGTACAAAAGCAAGGTCGCGTTCCACTTTCATCTGATGTGGTGTAATAAATCACCCCCCGCTTGATACGAGCACCACAACACGAGCAATATACAGGCACTGGGGCAAACCATAGCTTATCTTCTGCACATAACTGGCATCGATTCTCATTGATGTGATTTATTATTTTGTCTTCTTCATTTGATATTCTCTAAAAGAAGATACACAGATAGTTTAGTGTTCATCAAAAAGAGTATGTACACACAGCTACACGATGGATGTCCTCAATTCAGCAAACAATATATATAGATAATTGTAATAACAAACTGAGAAAATAAAGAGCAAATGCTTAACTCCTTTATAAGCTACATGTTTTCTAGGAAATAGCATATGAAAACAAAACTTCAAACATTGGATACAGGCTCAAGCTTTGGCGCAAGTAGATCTGCAGCTACTTAGACTTAAGATCCAATCTACTTAACTTCCATGACATTTCTTTCCTGTTTGATTGATCAGATTTAAAAGGGTTACACAAAAGCCTATATATCACTGGACTCCCTAGTTGTACATGATCCGTTCTTTATTTACATGACTTCCCATTTAACACAACTGTTTTTCACTCTTAGAGGATTGACTGTAAAACACACCAAGTAAAATCTATGCTCATTTGCAGCAATGACCTAAGCTACAATTTCAAGGAAAAGAAACAGCAAGAAAATCAAAGTGTGCAAAGCAGTTGCGAGCACTCAAAAGCAACATGGTGACCTCTTAACACAATTCATGGCCCCATCTAGCAAACAGCAGAAAGAAGATTCTGTAGCTAGCCCCAGAGAGCTGGAAAAGGTTCAATTAAATGAATATTTTCATTTCTTTCGCTCTTTCTCTTCTGTGCAAGTGTGTGTTTGCATTCAAATAACTCACTCATAGAGAGGTTAACCAAGATTCCCACATCAAGCCGATATGACATGTTAATCTTTCAATTTCAGAATCAAAATGAAACATTATAGAAAAGAAGTGTTTCTACTATCTAAAGATTAATTTTTTTTTTATAAAAGTAACGCTGGTGTATTCACCTGGCACATCGACTGCGCAAGACTGGACAAGTGTTCTTCTATCTGTTCTGGTGTGAAAAAATCAATTAAGGAAGCACCTCTCGTCTTTGGACTTTCCAGTTGCATTCCTTCTTCATGTTTAACAGCTGTTGCATTTAGCTCATGCTCCATCGCTGGCTTGGCTATATGAAATTTAGATATGACTTGGATTGCCTCCTTGTTAAAAGCAGCGCTAACCTCTTCAGAGACAATAGGCATACGATTATTCATCAATTGATTGCAGTCATCTTTCATAACATCTGCAACTCCACTAGAACTTTTGGAGTCCATCTCTCCTGAACTATAACCAACAATGTGCTCCTTAAAAGGAGCAGAAACACTCTCACAAATCAATCTGGGATAACTATTTGCAGCTTTGCTCCTGATCTGATCAGAGCTTGTAGGATTTTCCATGGAATTCATCAGCAAGTCATTATTCACCCCAAGAAACTCAGAGCTAATAGATACAGGAGATTCAGGCAATTGCTTCAATGCCAGGGGTCCTCGAAGGCCATCAGGTTGAACCAAGAATGGAGCAACCAAAGATGCAATTCCATCTCCAGATGAAAAGTCATAAGAATATTTTTCCATCTTCTGGCACTTTGAAGGAGGCATTTTGTCTCCTGAACAACATGATCCATAACCACTAGAATCTGTATCAATGATCTCCCGTTTATGACCATTCTTCAACTCTTTAGAGTTCTGGCCAAGTTTATCAGTTTTACACAAAATTCGACAAGGGGCACATACAAGGCAATCAGTTTGAAGGCAGTTATCAAAATGCAATAAAAGCAAGTGAAGACTTTCACAATAGCACTTGCTATTGTCACACACTGTTGAATGGAAATGCTGGAGGAAAGAATCAAGGCAGTCCCCCATTGGCACGGTTGATCTCTTGAAATTGACATAAGCAGCAAATACCTTTTCTCTTGAAGAAAAAAATGGTAGATTATTTAAATTTGCCAGTATGGTAGCTTCAGAACTGAAAAAAGGTGCAGAACTTTCTGAAGGTACATGAACCCCATGTGATTGTTCTGAAGGGAGCTGAGAATGCGTAGATGTATGTCCAGATATTGGCCTGCAAAACTTATTTTGATCCTTGAAGTGACTTGGTACTTTGACCTCCAATGCCTTATTAAACTGTCCATATAACTGACAAGACTGCTGCTGGGTCTGTTCTAATACCTGTGCTCTAGATTCCAGTAGCTTATCAGGGGTTGAATTTGTTATGCCAAACCTTGTGCTAGAAATTGGTAGAATGCTTGCGACTCCAGAGTAATCTGGGATCTGCAGGATTGAATTTGAATATTCCAATCTTTCGCCTAAAGTGGGCAAAGGCGTGCCATAATGGTTCTCATTTTCTGTCAAGCTTCCAAGTTTCACCAAATTCAATTTACCTGACACATGGTTGCAGCACTCATGAGCACAAAGTGATGACCAAAACATACAAAAGAAATAGCAAGAGATCTGATAGGTATGCCACATAAAAGACATACATAAGCATGTTAATACAAACAAAGAACAGGATGCATGCCAAACTAGAGAAAAAAAACTCAAAGTAACAGGATGACAGGAAAGAATCAACCACACCAGGACATCACTAAATCACAAAGTTAGAAGCCCTATTCATGAAATGCCAGATCATAGCGATAAAAGCTTGTAAAGTACTGCAAATGTGATCATGTTGTATTAATATGACATGGGCAATACAAGTCCATTCCTTGATCCATTAAGAGAACCAATAACTAGAGAATATTTCACATTGGACTTGCCAAGAGATAAACAAAAATTACAAATTTTGAAACGCATCATCAGCCACAAAAATATAATTCAAGACCTTGAATAAACAGGTAAAAAGAAAAGCAAAGTGACCAAGAATAACTATTGTTTACAAAACCAAAGCAAGGAATAAAGAAAACATACTGAAAATTGCAAGTGTGAAGCGTAAACTGGTGTGCAAGCACAAGTTGTCTGTCATTCACAAGTTACTTGATATTTATAAATTCCAATAAATGACTCACTATTACAGAATTGTATAAAGTAATGCTTGTATAAAGTAATGCTATGTGAGCAATTACCTAAACTAAGGCATATTCTTTTAAAAACAATATGAGTGCTAAGTTGAAATGCACATAAACATACTTTGATCAAACTGTTGCTGCTGAAAAATATCTTCGAAGGCCTCATGATGATATGGATGATCTCCCTGAGAAAAAAATGGTCCACTGTCAAAGGTTCCAGTTTCAGGAAACCCATCGCCACTAGAGATAGTGGTTATAGATGAATTTATATCAGGAGAGGAATCCATCTCATTGGCGATCTGCTTTGAGGTTACAGTGAAAGCATTGTACATACTTGTGGTTCCTGGATTATATTCATTGTTAAATAATCCTACAGAAAAGAAAATGCATTGTGAGTCATAAAAGTAGAGTATCCATTTTCTCAGTAACTCCTATAAAAAATGGATGGATTGCTCACCTTTTTGGAAGCCAAAGTGATCCTGTTTTTCAGTCGCCATCAGATCATAATTGTTGTTGCCACTGTTGGGGTAACTATTGAAAATGGAGTTTCCTTCATCTGCACTGCACAAAGTTTGCATCGCCATCAATCCGGATCCTTGCTGACCAGAATTTGCTTCATTGTATTGATGTAGGATTAAACTTTGCAATCTATTCCTCAGAGTGTCCAGATTGATATATTCCTCCTACAAAGGAACACATATACAAATGATGTCACTTTAATGCTCTCAAAAAATAAGCAGAGCAAGCCTAATTGATTCTTCATGTTTTCAAGTACTACAATCCCACATTTCTGCTCATAGGTTCACTAAAGTATTGACCACAGTCAATTTCATATTCAAAGAATAACTCAAAACAGCAAGACTTTTCAAAATAGTCTAATGTGGCAACGTTAACAACACCCAATCTTTAAACCTCAACAAAACCAAGCACATAAGCAGACAGACATATAGAACCATCTTAACATCACTAAATCATAAAAAAAGAACAAGAAATTACCTCGGAAACAGCCTTAAAAAACAACTGGTTCTCTAACACGTTAACATAATCCCATCCTTGCAATTGCAATTGATAGTTCCTATCCTTATCAAGAATCTCAACGCTACAAATAAAACAAATTCAGCAACTCGCATACAATAAACAAACACAATTAAAATTCAAAAACTAAAAACGAAACTTACATGCTGTTTCTAACTAAACCCCGGAAAAAATCAACGTTAGGTTCTTTCCGCCAATCATCCAAAAGGCAATTCAGTGAACTTGAATTGGACAAGCAATGAGTTTTAAGATTATTAAAATCACTGCTTTTCAAATTATATCTCCTTGTCAACATCTTTAATTAATTACGGTTTCCTCTCCTGCTGCAAATTCAAAAGAAACACATTAATTACAAGCACCTATAATTCAAAAAAAAATAACAAGAAAACCCTAATTTCGATAATGTCGGTCGATAATTAAGAACGGACTGTACAGATAAAAAAAAAGGTCAAATTCATTACCATAAATCAGAGAAAAAAGTCAAACATTATCAATAAAAGAGAAAAACGATTGGAATTGAATAAGAAAGAAAAATCGGAGCTGAAAACCCTAGAAATTGAAAAGCCCGTGGTTGTTCCTACAAGGACACTTACAAGCGAGGGCTTTTTGAACAGAGAAACCAGATGCACGTGCGGGTCGGTGTTAGGGATGTTTTCGTCTTTCTGATAGAAGCTGATTTGTGCGGTTATGTGATCCACGCTTCATAAGTCAAATATTTTTATTTTAAAAAACAAATTACATATATAATTTTTTAATATGTTTTTATAATTTAAAAAATATATATTCAAATCAAAGAAATTATGTACATATATTAAATTAATTAAAATAATAACTATGTGGGTTAATGAATAAATAAAAAGTCATTAATAATATCTAAAAATAAAACTTAAAATGATAAATATAGATCAAAATATTTAATCTTACAAGATAAGATATACTACCCAATTCTATTTTTTAAAGATATTTATTCAATTTTTTTATTTAATCAAACTATGTTAGATAGACAAACAAATAAAATTAAAGGAATAAAAAAAATATATGCAATATTATATATATATTAGATATAATTATTTTAAAATAATTATTAATATTTTATTTTCAAGAATATAGTTCATCTATATAAAAGATAAAAAAAAATATAGATGTATAGGGAAAAAAATGCATAAAATAAAAATTATCATCATTTAAAAGAGAGAGAAGGTATTTATGTAAATGTAAGTAATTGTTTTGAGAAAAAAAAACATATAAAAAGAAGCATTAATTGAAAGCACAAAATTAGAAAAATATGTAAAACATTGTTGGGCTTAGCAAGTCAGGCTAGTTCATTTGATCTATGTCTTTAGGGCTCCGCCCAAGCCAATCCTGGCAACCCGCATGACTAAGCCCTTTGTTTTTAGTTTTACTATCCCCGGGCACATGACTTGTCATTTGCTCTAATTGTTTTTTTTTTAATCAAACGACATGTCATGTGATTTTACATATATTTTTCGTTTGAATCTACAAAGAAAAATAATAGTCAAAACACCTTAGAATAAAAACTACAAAAAAAAAAATATAGCTCAAATCTATTTTTCCACTTACTTCAAGGGTAAAAAAATACATAATATGAACTCTTCTCATTAAAATGAACAATTTAACACAAGTATTATTTGTTTTAACGGCGTAAATTGATGTAAACGATTTTTTTCTTTGTCTACTGTTGAAATCTAGTGACCTCTCTCACGCTTCTTTTAATTAGGAACTAAAAAAATTAAAAAAAATAAACTTTTATATCAAAATAGAATTAGAAAATTACTGCGCTACCAAACTTCTATACTTTGCGTGATTTTAAAAGTTTGACGATTAAATTATATTTTTTATGAAATTTATGTCACGTCACCCATGTTTGATATTATTTTTATTTTAGCTCTTATTTCTTCAATATGATCCTTTCATAAGAAATCAAAATTAATTGGACTTCAATTAGGACTAAGTCATCTGAGAACAAAGTTTTGAAAACCAAATTAAAAAATAAATAAAAAATCACACAATCCATCCACAATAATATATGAGATAAACAGTGAAATCGTACACAGTAAAAAAACTCATACCTTTCAAAGTTATACTTGATGTCTCCTACCCCTCTTTGTATTTAACATCAGAAATAGAAAGAATTTTTAAAAAAGGTTTGGTTTTTATTATTTGTGTTAGATGAGGATTTCAAAATACTCGTTGGATTAGGGCCATCATCAATTTCAACAACAACAACAAAAAAAAAAAAAAGGTTTTATTTTGCCAGGGACTTTTTATTTTTCCCTGGAAATTATCAACCTCTCTTAGAAAAATTTGGCAGTGCATCAAAACAAATAAAAGATTGATAGACAAATCCACGAGATCCTCCAGAAACTCCTGATAAACAAAATCTGCAATTTTTATAAAGCACAAAGATGGATACCAAAAAAATTTTAACGAACTCCCACAGGTGTATTGCAGACATCGCGTGGATACAATTACAACAACATCTAAACTAGTTACGACCAACTAACACTGTGCTATATAACCTTATCCTGGAGAAAGAAATCGAATGTGCAACTCTAACTAATCAAGGACTGAAAGAGACGCAGGTATTTTACAAAGAATATCGCATCCAGGCTACCTAACTGCAATCAGGTCTACCCCTTTACCGCCTGCTACGATGGCGATGGCGATCAAATGAATAATCCGGGTCATAGTAATCCTGGCTGTTATCAGTCCTGTATCTCGCCGATCCCATATCCTGTGGCGAAGAACGATTTCTTAAGGATGAGAATGATGTAGAACTATGGCTTACAAAATCTTCATATACCAAAGGGCTCCTTCCTCTATCAGAATTGGACCTCCCAAAGGCAGGGGTCAGATCTCTTGGACTGTCAGAACTGTAACTAGAATCATAATGACCATACCTTGGAGGGTAACTAGACATAGATGGGCTAAATACCGAATCAACACCTGGTGGCCCGTCATCCCTATACTGTCTTTGCTCGTGATGATTCCGTCTGCCTGTAGCTTCTGACAAATAGTTCAATCTATGGTGCGATCGGTGCCTGCATGGATCAGAACTTGCAGGCCCAACTTCCCAAAGTCTTTGATCTGCATTTTCTGGGATTGCTGCATTTACTCCAGGAAATTCAACTGACATTTTCCTCTTTGGTTCAGGAAGTTCTGTTTCCATAATCTCCCCATCTTCCTGTTCTTCATTGACATCCCCATCAGCAAATATTGTGATCCCTGATGGCTGATCCTTGTCATCGGGATCTGCAATATGAACATAAAGAGAATATGATGGCAAAAATACTCAGAGAATATGGGGATGGCAGCGACAATGACAACAAAACAACCTCCACCAATAACATGGACAATTTGTAGCAAATCAAATGGAAACAAAACCACAGATGTAGTTAATAGCAAAGCCCTGTCCTGGAACTATCATGATGTGCTGTAGTCTCTTCTTGTATGTGGGAGGTGATTACCCCAAGCATCATTTCTAAGATGCTCAATAATCTCAGCTGGAGTCGTAACTGCATTTAATATGCATGGCCTCAAGTTCAGGGAAAACAAAGTTTTGATCTACATTTACAGTGGCAGAGACATTAAATCTAATTGGCTCGGAATATGGCTGTTGCCTCCATTTATAATCCAGGTACCTGTAGGACCAAAATCTCCAAAGAGCAAGAAGATGGATAGTGAAAACATTCTCTGACCTTGGGTAAATTTGGTACTAACTGTGCACTGGCATCAGCCTATCAACTTAGTTGAACTATAAAACAGCTACAATGAAGCCTCAATCCAAAAACATGATGAGATCAGCTAAAGCTTATTTTGAGATATGAAATGGTCTGTCTCCAGAATGAGTAATTCTTTCTTTTGGCGGATCACATGTAAGAGAACGGATGAGGAGTGATCTTTCTGTGGCATGAGAAAGGTAGGTGCGAGGAGAGCCTTGGTTGTGTAAAGAACTGGAATGGACATAGCACACGAAGAGAAGAGGAGAAAGAAAAGAGAGTCATGAAACAGAATAGATTGAATATCACGCCAGCCTATCCTATCATAAAGGCAAAATATTGGTAAGAATTTGGAATCGTAATTTTCTTTGGGCTACATTAGCTTTTCTTATCCTTGCTGGCCTCCAACCACACTAGCATAAATAACATTTATGAAACCAGGTCATTAACTCTACATATACAAATCCACTACCATCAATTAATGAAACTAGGTCTCCAATCCATGCAACAACCAAGGGTAATTTTATGTCATGATCCTTGAAAACCTTATTAAAATTCTATAAAAGACCACATTTTCCTGGTGGGAAAATTGCCAAAAAAATGACATATTAAACATAAAGAAGAGTACCAGACAACGTAGAAGGTGAAATGGACTGCATTACCTAGATATCCTGGTGGGTATCCCAGCTCTTGCATTCTGTTAAGCCATGGTGGAGGATCAAGTTCCTGCATAACAAAATCCCAAAGGAAATAAAAATCTCGTGAACAAAGTGTTAATACTCTTCAGCTGGAGATCCATCGCACTATATAATCCATGCACTGAGCACTCCTGTATATTGTATACCACGTTTGATCTGGCCTTGTATTGTGCATGGGCTTTTACAATTGCTGTTGTATTTGAGCCAACTAGGATCTAGTTAGTTCTAGGTTTAGATGCAAGAGAAACATGGGTGTCAATGCAGTAAGCTCTTACCCCAAGACCCAAAAGTTTTCTTGTTTCAGTGTCAAGAGAACCTGGCTTCAAACCATCATACTTTCCACCTGAAGAGCTCTGATAATAGCGCGTTGGATTGCGGGAACTAGAATTCTGATTTCGCTTGAACTTGAGTTGTTTACGAGCATTATTAACAGCGGCATTATCACGAGGCTTAGGGCATTCCTTCAAAGAGTGGTTGTACGAACCACAGTTAAAACAACGTGCAGCATCACCTACTATCTCCAAACCTCTATAGAAATGGAAAGCAATAGCTGATATATGATAAAAAAAAAAAAAAAAAAAGTGCAGGAACCCTCATAAAACAAATATATAACATAAGAAGAATCACTGGTTGAATCAGATAGCTGACAGAAGTAACAGAATTATAATTAATGAATTACCAAGTCTCAATAGGTTTGCACTAGGAAAAATGGCTCCATAAACTCATCAATGGATTATTATATGATGCAAAGTGCAAATTTTTTACATAGATGAAGGATATGAATGCAACAACTATTCTAATGGGTTGAATAAACTTGAGTTTCTAATGATCTTTCTCAAATCCTATTTTCATTGAAGTCTGTAATTAGATACACATTCCAAGTTGCCAATGGATATAAAAAACAAGGTTATAGTGATTCTTGGTGATAAACATGTGTCCACATGGATATCCCTCATGGTTAACTACTCTACAATACATTATATTTTGCCAAACCATAACATACAATGCCCGCATCACAATCAAAAAATCATCATGAATGCTAATATCCTGAGTTTTTCAACACACATAGCAAGCAACAAGTTTTGAACAACTTGAAATATTTACAAGTATTCTGAGCATGTCAGACACAAACCAAAAAGGTTATATATTCAAAACAAGAAATCTGAGAATGGTACATCAGTCAACATCATTTACCCTTCTATGTTAATTGGACCATCTGCTGAAGTCAAACCCAATGCATATCCACGATCATACAGAGGCACAGAATTACTATGCAGAGGAATCATGCCATTGTCCTGCTGTTTCCTTGTTTGGTTTTCAATCCAGAAGGACTACACATATAAAACATCAAAGAAAAACTGATGAAACAGCAAAGGTATGCAATCCTAACTTTTAATCTCTTTTAGAGAACATAAATTCAAAAAGGAAAGAATATCATTGTACTATGATGGTGTGGCCTTCACATCTGCTCTCCAGTGAGTGCAGTCAAGAGTGGAAATTTTCAGGTAAAAATGGCTTGAGAAGTGTAAAGCAAACTCTGAACCCCATAACGAAAAGAAGAAAAATCCACAATTACAAATTGTTTAAAAACTGGGAACTCAAACAGAAAATACTGTACTTCTGTGCATGTAATTTTCCATATCAAAATTGAAGGTTTTTTTTTAAGGTCCTTCAGCAAAGAACTCGACCAGGGTTCACACCATATACGAAAACATATTCCATTCACAAGAAAATGAACCTAGAAAATTTGTGACGGAAAATATCTTTGCTATATTTTTCCCTTTAGCAAAGGCATATAGTTGTAATCCAACTAGCTTTATTAATAATGCAATGGGTTAATTGCATCAGAGAAAATACATCCTGAAGCATCAAAAGTTGTGAGCACAAAAAGTTCTTTGTGATTAATACTTGGCTAGTCCTTTAGCTTAAGAACTATATGCATGCAGGATCAAAGAAGGAAATTACCACTGCAGAGGACTTCTCCATGCTGAAACATAGAGCAGGAAAGTAAGTGTCTTCACCAGATTGTAGCATCTCGTCAAAATCCTGAAAGATTGAGATACATAGCTGAGACAAGTCATTGGTTTGATAAAGAAAATGAAGCATCAGAGAAAATAGCAACAGATTGTCAGCATTCACGCAAGGATATCTATGAAATTCTCTTTCTAATGGAAATGTAAGAATATTTACACCAGATTTTCTACCAATCCACTCTGGATCATGTGGTGGAAATACTTTCCAAACTTTTCATTGGTCAAGCCAAACCAAGCCACCCAAACTAGAAAAGATAAAAAGGTGAATTAATTCAATTTTAACTAGCAGAGAAAATCAAGCCTTACATGAGACAATGAGTTCTGTTGAGCATGCCACTCTGACCACTGTTGTAACAGTTCCTCAAGCTTTTTCTTGCTAGCTCTGGGAAGTGGAAAACAATCACCAGGTAATTCAACAAATGAGAATCCAAGCTAACTCTAATAATAAGACACAATGGCTCCAATAAGTCCAGAATGATAACAGTCACAGCAATTCAACAAAAAATATAAACATGAAGTTTTAAATTCTTCAATTTGCAAAGTTATTATGAGCACTTCCTCCCTGACCTTGTTAAGGAGTTATACATGACATGCACTGAAGGTTGCTCTTCATCATATGTTATCCTTTTTCTTTTAACACCTGATACATCTGGCATATTGGATTAGGAAAAAACAACAAAAATGGGAGCAATTAGAATAAACTGCAACTATACACGTGATTTTCATGGAAATAACATTCCTCATATTGACTTTCAATTGTTAAGAAGGTTATTTGCAGCATATAATTCTAGAAGACAAGTTTTTTTTCCTGGAATTATGGTCCTCAAAACCAATATGTCAATCTGGAGTTTAGTTGGATAATATACAAATAAAAGGATTAAATTATTAGAGGTTATGAAAGGATACAAATGTCATCCACCTTCTCTTGCTGGATAAGACTTTTATTTTGTTTATCAAGGAAACAATCCTCAACATTCCCTGTGATGCTTGAAATATTTGGTTTCTTAGAAACTATAAAAGGGTCAACCACTTCAATATTCACTTGTCTGACAGGAGAATCAACCAAATCCATGTCAACTTCTGTTTCCACTGCAAAGCAGACTTCTTCAGATCTAATGCCACGTTTCTCAAGCACCAAATTACTCTGATCTGTTGCAGCTTCTTCAGTTCCAGTATTACATACTTTAAGGGCAGAACACCCTGGATCGACTATAACTTCATCATTTCTAATAACACCTTCACTGAGCTCAAAACCCTCCTGAATTTTTTTACCTTCATTGAGCTCCACACTCTCCCCATTTTTTGTACCTTCATTTTCTCCAACAGCACCTTCATTGAGCACCACACTCTCCTCATCATCCTTACTTTCTTTAGTCTCATTACTGCTGAGTTGGGAGTGAGAATCACTTAGCCCTAAATCAGATTTCAAAAGCTCATCATTCCCAGTCCCCATACTTGAACTTAAGAGCTGATTCACTTCTAGCAAGTTCACTGGCCAAACATCCACAAATAACCTGCATGAGACAAAGCCTAGTTACTCAAAACGAAAACCAATATCAATCACCTATGCCTCTCTCCCCGTGTGGGTTACAACCTCTTGCGATAATAAGATTCAATTTGTTGACTTTTAACTGAAAAAATAGATTAACAAAGAAGCCTAATTGAGTATTCGCAGAAGCAAATTTTCATATTTATGTCAATAACTATCAGACTTGCATTTGCACTATATAAAATAACAATTGAATCTACAAAAAAAAAAAAAAAGCAAAGAAACCTCATTAAAGCCGGAAGATTTGGAAGCGGAAAAAAAATAAAAACACCAAATATGGTTTATCTCAACTTATCTACACCAACAATAATCTAAAATTTACCGATTAAAAAAAGAATTCTTGATTCCATTAACTAAAAAACAGCATTAGTCGCATAATTTACAAAAAAGAAAAACAAAAACAAAGAAGAGTCACTATAATACTTGCCATTTACCAATCAATACATTTCTAATTTCTTCAACATAAACAATAATGCTTCAATGAACTCAGTAATTAAAGTCAAACGAACTACAACTAAGTCAAATTAACTATCTTAACAAGAATTTAACTCGAAAAATTAAAAACAAGGGGATAAATAGAGAAAAAAACAGACTAGGGGGGAGAGGGGGGGAAGTAATAGTTGTTTTCTTCTGATTTACCTGAATTTTCTCAGAACCAAACAGGAAATACAGAGAGAGAGTTAGGGTTTTGAAAGTGAGGTTTGGTTCAGTTATAGTTACAGCTACACTTGCACACTACGAGTGAATAGCTTAACAGAAGAAGGCAGAAGCTGAGGCCACCCAACTTTTTGGATCTGTAATTTTTTTTTTAATTTTCGGTTTCTTCAAAACGAGCGGCCTTTCTGTTTTTTTTTTCTTTTATTTTCTATTACCTAATTATCTGACACGGAGAGAGGAGAGATGGAATAGAGAGGAGAGATGGTATGCTGCATCGCGGTGTATGTTAGTCTTTTTAGTTTCTGATATTTGGAAAAGATGATGAATTGTTGTGAAATCCAAGCTGTCCGCGTGGCTAGTGGATTTATGATTTCGAAGTACCACATGTCCGCATCAAGTATTTTGAAACCGGACCAACGGAAGTTTATTTGTGATTGTTTTGAAAATAATTTTTTATTTAAAAATATATCAAAATAATTTTTTTATTTTTTAAAAATTTATTTTTAATATCAACACATCAAAATTATTTAAAAATACCAAAACTATTAATTTAAAATAAAAAATAAATAAATATTCTTTTTTTTTTTTGTCAAAATCACTCTCAAAAATCCTTCCAAACACCCCCCTACTGTTTGATTTCGGTTTCATAAAACAAAGAGGGAGAGAGAATCCATTAAAAATCAATTATAAACTTATTAGTTTTTGTATTTTAAAACTTTTTAAAAAGAAATTATTTAATATTTATTTTTTGTTTTTTTCTAATTATTTTTATATATTCATGTCAAAAATAAAATAAACAGTATGTCGATGCATTTTCAAATAAAAAAAATACTTTAAAAAATAACTGCAATTACAATTAAAAAAAATGAGACAAAACGATAACATTTTTTCTCGATTTAAATTCCGACTCATTCCATATTTTTCGGTCAATTACCGGCCAAAACATTTCGGCTTTGTTTCGTCCGTTCTATTTCGGTTAAATAGTATTTTTCTAAGATAATAGATAATTTTATAATTATAATCATATCTCTTAATCTGTCCATTAGATTGAGATGAAATTTTACGAGATGTCTCTTGACATATTTATGTATATTATATTAAAATTTTAGAGCAATCATAGAATGTAATGAATCTGCGAGATTGATAATGATACTCTTGTAATATTATACATGTTTATAATTTTATTTTGAATAATTATTTTATTGTGTCTTTTTTAAATTAAATTGCACAATTTTAAATAATTTTATTTTTGGATTTGAACTATTTTTTTGAATTAATATAACTAAAATATAAAACGCGTCCCGGTTTTACTGTACTAATCCAGAGTAAGGATTACTATATATATAAAGTGTCATGAAAGTTAACCAAGGTGCTGATGTAGCTGAGTTGGTCGATGATGCGAGAATAAAGCTTTCTTCATAAAAGTCTTGGGTTTAAGTCACACTCTCCACATCTTTTGCGCGAATCCAAATAATAGTTATTATTAATATAAAATAGCGTAAACAATGACAGGGATGCTAGGTAGCTATGTTGATAAAGGCGGGAGAATAATAAAATAGCGTAAACAATGACAGGGATGCTAGGTAGCTATGTTGATAAAGGCGGGAGAATAAATCATGTTTTAGAGAGAGCGTGGGTTCGAGTTCCACTTTCATGCATTGTTATTTTGCTTGGAAATGAGATTAATTTTAAAAAAATATATAAAATAATAAAAAAAATTTAACTATTTTTAACATCATCACATGAAAATGATCTAAAAATATTAAAAAATATAAAAATACAATATTTGAAAAATATTTATTTCCTGTCCGTATTTATTTGGAAATGTGATTTATTTTTAAAACTTTTTTTAAAAAAAATATATTAAGATGATATTTTTTAAATTATTTTTTAACATTAGCACATGGAAATGATATAAAAAATTAAAAAATACAATGTTTATTTTGTGTCCGTATTTATTCATTTATGCGTTTAAATTATTATTTTTTTATTCATTTTTTGTGGGAGTTTTATTTTAATTAGATTCCATTCTGAAAATTTAATTTATGTTGGTGATAATTTTAAAATTAATATTGCTAATTTTTTCTCTTTTTTGTTTTTTTTTTTGTGTTTTCTGTTATTTTATCTGTTTTTTGGATCATATAATTTTTTGATTTTATTGTTTGAGCAATAATAATGATAATTTTAGTGATTATTTTTTTATTGTTTTTTATTAAAATGTTTTGATTTTTTTTTCGGGGTAATTTAATGATTTTAATTGTTTGGTAAGTAATGTTGATAATAATTTTAACTGTTATAGTAATGAAAATGACGGTAACGTAGGGATGGATTTTCAATTTTATGTTTTCGTCTTTTTGTAGATAGAAAATTAACTACTAATTTGTTATTTGATTATTACATGTCTTTTCATAATTTATATTTTATTTTTAAATGTGATTTAAATTGAATTATAAAGTGAACTAATTTTAATACAATGAATTCAATAATTCAAATATCTGAATCTTTTGTCTTTTTCAATGATTATGATAATTTTATGTTGGTTATTTCATTAAAACTTATTAAATAGATAAATTTATATCAATTTAAAATCAATATATTTTATAGAAAACTTGCATTTCACAGGAATTCTACACAGATTTATTATTTTGATTAAATTTATATTATAACAAAAAAAACATACATAATTATATTTTTTTTATATTAAGAAAAAATATGGTGCTTCCCGCGACGAGACGCGAGACATTGGCTAGTATATATACACACACACATAAACAATATAATCCTGAAAAACTCTAAAATCGAAAAAAAACCGACAACCTTAATCTAGATTATGAAATCGGGACAAACCGATATAAAAAATATTAGAAAACAACAAAATCAATTATTCTTTTTAAAAAAGAATGTCAATTCATATTTAAAGATGAGTCAGCTTACGGTACTTTAATAGAGATGTAACTTGGGTAATACACGATGACCACTAGAGTTAACCCGTAAAACTTGTAATAGTATCAACCAATATAAATGAGATTAAAGAAAATGACAAGGTCAATTCTATTTTTTTTAAAAAAACCCCGCAAATCTCCAAGATTCTGTTGGAAGAGGTCAAGAATTCAATGGTCGAACTCTTTATGCAAGCGCAGCAGTTACAAGCTGCTCTTTCAAGAGCAAAAGAACAATCACCTGGGCTAGCAAGGTCAAAACCAACAGTTTTCAAGCTTCAAGTGAGCATTAATTTCACCTGTTCTCACTTCCAATATACATGAATTTGCTTTACATGTCTGAATTAACCTCTGAAGACAATCATATTGCACACCTGTCTACAATCTAGTTAGTTAGTTGAAGACAATGTCGTTCTTCTCTTTGACCAGAAGCTTCTACTTCTTCCACTGCCTGCTGCTGATTCCACCACCTCCACCTCCCCCCCACCGTTCAGCTCCTCATCTGTCAGCTCTTGCTCCACAAAAAGTGGATTGGCATCCCCTTTTGAGCTCGATGGTGGCTCTGATGAATTTCTATGGCAGTCCTTCTCAAAGATATCATCATCACTTGAACTTTCTGTTTCAACAGGTTTTTTTCCCTTTCCCTTAGCCGAGGAATGGTTCTCTCTGTGAAAGTTCCAGTCAGAATCTTTCTCGTTCCTGCTTTCTCCAGAAGATGTATCACTTAGTGTGTGAAAAATGGTGACACTTTCTTTCCCTGCACTTTGAAAAGAATATCTCCTTGATTTCCCATCGGATACTGGAAGGAGAGACTTCGACCGCAGGCCCTTTCTATCCCTGCCTAAACTGTATGTTGTTGAGAGCTTCCTTGATATGCTCTCTCTTTCTCGTACCAAATCCCCTATTTCTTCAGTCACTTCGTGGGCCACTGCTTCGTTTGCAGCCTTCTTCTTGAGTTGTGTGATTTTCCTATCAAATTCCTTCTTCTTGAATCGGAGAGAGCGCTGAAACGACTAAAAAGGTCAACGCAATATAACTGTTAAGTAAAGTAATCATCTCACCTAAAAACGTGATTTATATTATTCTCTAAAACACACCCTTAAATGAAAGCTCTTTTAGCTTGAAACTTGTACAGGTCCACACTATCTTGTGCTTTATTTTTATCAAATAGAATGGGAATGGTGATATTAAAACCCATGACTGCTGGGTCAACAAGGCTCTAATACCATATTAAAGAACCATCTCACTTAAAAACTTAACCTGTTAGATGAGGTCCCATAATATAATCTATATTATTCTCTATCCATGATAATAATAACATGGAAGAAGTCAGCAAAGGATAGAAAGGAGTGATTGATCTTACCCTCTTTTCTAGGAAACTTTCCAAGCCCTGATCCTGAAGCTTCTTTTTCGTCCAGAATATGCAGCAGAATCGTACAAGTCCAGCTAAAATTACCAAGAGTATGGATTCAAGTAACAAGAACAGCAGTACTTTCCCTTCATTACCTGAAAAAACGAGAAATATTAGCTTTCTTCAAGTGTTGTGTTTCTACTCCGGAGAATTTGCGTCTTGCCTGTGTAGATACTATGATGCCTGGGCTTGGCTTGTGAGCAAGTAGATAAAAGCTTCTGATCTGGAAACAAATAAAAGATCATTTGCTAATAGCATTATGAGTGATAAAAGTTGAAAAGAGAGAAGCAAGAACAATTACGTTTGCTACGGCAAGGCAGTGGCTTGCCAGTCCCTGCAGCATTCACATTCACAAAAACTGAGATATGTCTGAACATCTGGTGGCTAGTAAACCAACTATTCAATTCGGTCACAACATTCATGAACAAACACTTGAGATGTCGGATTGAAATAGAAAAAAAGATATGGACTACAAGATCAAGAAGTGGGGTTTAAACTATCAGATGCTCAGTTCTCTTAGATGGGTGACACGTTCTTGTAGGAAGTGTTGACAAAATGATGATTTTCCCTTTTCTTTTGATACAACAGATTAATTACCAATCCACGAGGCCAAATATTTTCAGACCTTGGCACATATGCTTTGTGAATAGAAACTTACTTGAAGCAGCTATAAAAGAAAGAAGAAGTCCCTCATCCAGTACAAAATTTTTCAGATCACTTTGAGACAGCAAGGACGAGACTTTTCCTGACAATCAGAACATGAAAGCACTTGGAGTGATTGAGAAATAGATGAAATTCTAAGGGGCGGGATAAATTTATGCCACGTGAAGACTAAAATTACCAGGATAGCTTTCAGACCAGTGGATCACACCGGTTGCTGGAACCAACATGGTGAACAGTACACCTTTTGGTTTCGTTGCTGAGACACAAGTAGATTCACCAACTGTGTGGATAACTTTTCCTTCCATCTCAGTCTGGGACATATAAACAGCATAGCCGGAGCAATCTAAATGTGGTCGTACTTGAATAACATAATCTAATTCAGATGCTTTCGAGTATTTCTTCAGGGCTCCAGTTGGTGAGATTGAATACAGGAATCCATCCAGTGAACCAATAGATACCCACCCTGTCATGACATTTATGCAACAAACAATGTGATGTTGTCAGTTATGACAGTAGCCCAAATTTTTGACGAAGTTCATATCAATTTCCCTGAGGTTTACTAATGACTTGAAGCCAAACTAGACATTTGTTACATACTAGTGAGTGTACTTGTCATATTTAAGTTATTCACTCGTATGATGACTCAAAACAGAAACATGACACTCATGTTGGAATGTCCAACGTTTTCTCAGAGAGTCAACAGGCTTGGATGAGAGACAGCATCCATGAAGACAACCTGAATAAGTGAAACTAAGACTGTATTTACCACCAAAGGCAGAAGCAAGAGAATGGATGTGTTAATAGGAAACTGTAGAAAGACTTGGATGATAAAAGTGCTTCAGCATATGATCCAAGTAACTGGGATTTCAGGCTTTACACCGAATATTTTTAATCTGAACCTGTCCTGCATTAAGACTCTCTTATTTCATTGTATTTTTCCTGCCACTTTTGCCTAATCCAACCCCATAATATCTACCTATTTGTGGCACAAAGTCATCCTGATCTTTATCCACTAGCAATCAGTCCTCAAATATGTCGGCACACCACGCATAGACTCTGCTTTCGATCGATTCTGGCATCTAATTGATCTCAAAATAGGACTACGATATAACATTTAGACCAACTATTCAATTTTATGTAAGAAGAAAAAACTACAGATTTACCGTTGGAGTCCACAACCGGTTCACAGTCCGCTGAACCTAACGGTCCAATACTCGTCTGCCACAAAATATTACCCTTCAAGACATCCAGAGTCAACACCAGTGACCGTTGGGGCACTGTCACATACAACCGGCCATTGTTTCCAGGTGTAATAGTGAAGTTTTTGTCAAATGAGCTTAGATCCTGAACCCAATTAAAGTGAGGACTGCGGAGAGACAATGAATATATTTCTCCTGCATTATTTGAAATCTGCAGACGCAAGACAAGATTCATGTCCATAAGCTTAAGATGTGCACAAAAGGACTAATCCTGATTGCATGCATCAGAAAAGAAAGAAAGAAAGAAAGAAAAGCTGAAAGAAAAGTTACTTTGGCAAGGAAATTGTTGTGTAAAAAGAAAAGTGCAGAAAAACTTACATACAGACTAGCCTCACATCGATCAACCACTGGAGTTGAGCTGAAAGAACAATCTCTTACTCCTTTTCTACAACCTAAACTGTATCCATACTGAGAAAGCACAGTTCCAGCACTCCAGTGTAGCTTCCCATTCATCTTATAAGCAAATAGTCCTCGGTTCTTAATATTGATAAACACAGACGAGCTCAGTGTACTCGCGGCAAGCCCAATAATATCGCCTGCACCTGCCTGACCTTTTTCTGGACCTAAGAAAACTTCTACTGCTGGTGGAGAAGAACTAACATTACTGAAATTGATTTTCAAAACTCTGTTCTCTGCAACCAAATATAGCTGCCAATAAAATTCACAAATCAACAGACATAGAACATAAGGGCTTCTAGAACATTACCACATCTCTAACGAACAATCATAGGCAGAAACCTAAAAACAACCAGAGTTTTATCTGTTAGATCTGAACACGGGCTTCAAAATTCAGGAAAACCGCTTACCTTTCCTGTAGTTCCATGAACTGGAGCCATGCTAACATTGCATGCATAACCCAGATATGAGGTCCAAGCAATAGACCCACTACTTTCAAATGCATATAAAGTCTTTTCACTGCAAATGTAAATCCTTCCATCCTCTCCAACAAGTGGCTTTGAAAGGGTTAAATCAGTTCTTACTGTAGGCCCTTCGCCTGGAAAAAAAAACAATTAGGTTTCGCATTAGAAAATATTTTCCTCAGTAATGTAATGGCAAATATCTACCAAGAAATCAATCACAAGCGTTTTCATAGAAACATTGCTTTGATTCAAGCAACTTGTTTTATCTACTTGGAGCATAGCAACAACGTAATTATTTGACGATCACCAAATCTAGACATATGGAGATTGGTACTTCGATCGCACATCAACTCTTGAACCCGAAATAATTAAAAGAAGAAAGTTTCGATTAATCTGATTAAAAGAAAAGAAAAAGGAATTGTAGGACACTTAGCATGTCAACATGTCATAAACTCAAAAATATTTTTTTGAAAAAAAGGATAAACTCAAACAAGGGCTGCGCAGTTTATCATACTTCAAAGCCTTTGACTTGTCTCTTTTTTTTTTCCAGGCAACCAAACAGAAAAATAAATTGAACACAAACAATTAGAAAATAGCAAATTTAACATGGTTTTTTAGAGATAAATTAGAGGAGAATATTCACGAGGGTAAATTTGTGATTCTGTGAAAGCTGAAGCGATAACTAGTAGCAAGAAGATAAGAGTTTCGACTGCCATTGAAGGGACTCCAGACAGAGGCAGAGAGAGATCGAAGTTATTTTATGGCTTTAATTTTTATGTTCTCCTAAAGAAAATAACGGTTGCATAACTGCTGGGTTTGTGGCGGGAACAGCACAACCGCCCGGTTCTCTCCCAAATGAGATGTCTTGGAACGGACACGTTTACCGATTGAAATCGTTAATTGAGGTTATTTTTTTATTTATGAATATATTAAAATAATATTTTTTTAATTAATTAAAATATATTTTTGACATAGCACATAAAAATGATTTAAAAAATATAAAAAATTAATTAAAAATAAAAGATAATAATAAAAAATTCAAAAACATTTTCGAAAAATAGAGCCTAATTCTTAGAAAAACCTCATCCCTTTTATCCGTTTTTTTCAAAGAAATAAAGAATGGAATAAAATAGCATGCTCTAGTATTAATTTTTCTATTAATTAAAAAATATGATATTTAATTCTCTCTATGGTTTATTTATTCATATCCTGTCATGTACATCAAAATAGTTAGAACTCGAAGAACATAAAATTTATTCGGAGAGAACAACAATGTTAGCCGCGTCTACAAGGTAACGAGTGGGGATCGATGGGGTGGATTGCTTGATCTACGATGAACAATTTCAAAAAAATTAGAAGGAAGTTTCCACCAAATTCATTTTTCCCTGTAGTAAATAACAACTTGGACATGATTCTTATGTTTGCTCTAGAAGCCCAAGTTGTTTTTTGGATAAATGTTTTTTTTTTTTTTTTTTGCAAATGGGATCAATTATGAAACTCACCCACCGGTGTTATCTTTGTTTGTGTATACATTGTTTTTTTGTGTGTATGTTTCTTGCAAGATACCTGTAGTAAATAATTATTTTTGATATCAGCATATGAAAATTATCTAAAAACACCAATTTTTTTAATTTAAAACAAAAAATAAAAATTAAAAACAGTGCTCTTTCTGTCCACTGGAAATTATAACTGAAGCCCATGTTTCGTTGAAAACAGAAGGATCAAACACGGGTATGCCTAGCCTTTATCTCAACTTTTCAAACAAAATTGAAGTTTATGGATCCATGTAGGCCTAGCATGTCATTTTCAACCTTAAAACGAGTTCAATTACACGCTGACACATTTTCAACAAGTTAACTTCAAGTTTTGATTTCAACGTGTGATAGCTTCAGGAACTAACATACGCCTAGTGCGATGTTTTAAAATAAAAAAGATAATATAAGTTCAAGTATGGACCATCATGGGATGAACCAAGTGCTCCTGTCAACTTTTTTTTGGTAAGATAAAAAACAAATAACAATGGTAAAAAGATCATGAGATAATATTTCAAAAATAAATAAAGTAAAAAAGTTAATCGTTGCAAGACTCCTGACTCGGAGCTCTACGATAACTTGACAAACATTCACTAACAATAATTAATTTTTGAATAAGCTTAGAAAATATTTTAGATAATTAATGACACGAGTACAATAATGCGGCGAAATTGCCTCTACTTGTACCCTTTTTCTTCAATCTTTAAGGAAGATTGTTTGAGGTGAAGAATGACGAGGAGGTGAATTTACTGGGCATGAAGAGAGAAAAACAAAGAACATAGCTAATTAATAGTTAAGTGTTGTAGTTTAAAAAAACATTCAGACTGTCGGTGTTCAAACCATAGAAGTTCAGACTAATTACATTACATATATAGCTAATTATATAAATAAATATATAAATTAAATCTATTGGTGTTCAAACCAAAGAGGTTCAAGACTCAGAATGGGCTGATATGACGCGCCATTCTCAGCAAGACCTCAGGAACTAGGCGCTTTCTTGGAGGTGCCAAAGCATCCTTGGCAAGAGCTTCCTCATCACCAGCATGTATCACGGCGACCAGATGGTCAAACATGTCATCTTTACCACCTCTTAGAGGATCCTGAATAAGATGACCCAATCATCAGGGTGTGTTCGATTCTCGGTCTAAAAACAAGTTTTGACGGCCAATTCTAAATAAATTACTTGTTATATGCCCGTCAGGGTACCAGCTTCGTATTGAAGGCGACTAAAAAACATAAACAGAATATCTGCTCATCTACTGAAGTGGTAGTGGGATTTTGATTGACTAAAAATTCACAATTTGGCTGAGAATAAGCAAACCAACCATCACAACTATAAGACAAGACATCCAACTCAGCACTTACTTGAAGAAACAAGTCCGTGTGGGTTTTTCCATCAAACAATATCAGCTCTGTCTGTGCTCCTAACCTTTTAAGAGCAGCTGCAAAATCTTTACTGGAAAAAAGGAAGAAAGGATTATGAGGCAATTTCAACATTAATTTCATTTCTTCATAATTTTCAAATTGAAATTGTATCAATATATGACGCCTCAAGGACCTTTGAAGGGGACAAATTGCATCAAACTTGATATACATTATGTATTGAGCTTCAAAAGTACAGGACTAATCCATTTATATATCTTTGTAATATGAAGCACATCAAATGACATCAAACCTGGAAAATGATGGTATTGAATAATCAGCTGTTCCGTGAAAGAGAATAATTGGAGGCAGAAGAGAAACAGCATTTCCAATGCTTGGGTCCTCTATTCTAACTCCAGGAGAATAAAGCTGAAGGGATTCTTCACCTTCCATTATGCTGTAACCACAAGTCAGAAAAAAACTTATTCAGGAAAATGAACTTTAGGCAATAAATGCATACTAGTATAATTCAAGAGTTATAGTGATCAGCATCCAGTGAGCTAATATTCTGAGGGTACCTTAGAAAAAGAGAACGATACAGGCCTCGGTTATTGAAATGATCGACTAATTTGCATAAATTGTACCTGTTCAGTGTTTCCAATTTATCTGTGTGAATTATACACCACAATGCCCATTACTAGCAGGGGAAAAAAAGTGCTAAAAAAACAAACTATAACTGTCAAATTATAAAACCCTCTACAATCATAGAAACTTCAAATGATTCGTTAAATAAATTGTACAAAACTAGATGAAATATTCTCTAAGACATTCCACTTTATTTTCCATCTTATTTTGATTAATAGTATATAAAATAAGATCACAAAGTTCAAAAACAATATGAAAGCAAGATGATAACACAGTCTGCAAAGGAAATTTGGTAGATTGATATCCTTATGCTGGTTTATGTGCCATTATTGTCCAGAGCAGTGCACAGATGCTTAATAACTATTGGAACTGGCAAACTAATAACTATTGGAACTGGCAGACTAATAGCTATGCTCATCATCATGAGAATGTTGAAATATCCACACAGCCAAAGTAGTTTAAAAAAAAAGAAGCTGACTGAGCTGAGAAAAAACTATCACTGATTCCCACAATCTGGTAATATCATGAACAAATATTTTTTTCTCATTATAAGAAAAGCAGCCAGTAGATAGTAAATTTGGTTGAAAGAAACAGAGATTAGACCGATGACTCTTTACTCATTCTCAATAAATCATTCTACTCGTAAATGGTAAATAATGCTTTCCTAGATTTTAGTACGCTCCCACAAGATTCATGAAATAGCCAGAGATGAAAGCTTACCCTCCAGATAAACCAAAATATGTTTTTATCTGGGAGACACTCCAGGAGATGCTCTCCTCTCCCGTAGCTTCTCTAATTGCTTGGTCCAGGAGGACACAAGCAGAAATGTGTGCACCCGCTGATTGTCCCATTAGATAGATCCTAATCAATAATATGCAAAAATCAAGGAAATAGTTTTAAGAAAAGAAGGGACATGAAAGAGCAAAAGAAACTATTGTATCACCTGTTAGGATCACCTCCATATTCAGCAATGTTGTTGCAAATAAATGAGATCCCCTGAGAAGCATCTGTTACCATATCACCAATGGTTCCCTGGGGAAAATTTCTGCATAAGCATGCCAAACAAGTATGGTTTATGGAGGTAGACAGCAAGTGGGCAATATGTAAGCAAGTAAATGTAAGTTGAGGATAAGTAATATTTCCAAAATATAAAAGACTCACTTTCTTCAAGCTGTCATAGATAAATATGTCACTTGAAAGTTGAAATGTATCTTCCATCCCGCAATGAGTTTATGAGAACAAAAACCATATGTTCTGCTTAAATTGAAACCACATACCTGTAATCAATACAGGCCACTATGATGTCTCTTTCTGCCAACTGCTGTCCAAGAAGACATCCCCATGCTTTATACCTAGATCAGTGTTAACACACAGCAATGTAATGTGAGACAAAATGCAAGAAAATATATGGCCGTATCATATTCTTTTGCTAAAATCCTGCTGGCTTGAGGCTGTTTTGTACCATATATGAATCATTTTATATATTGTGACTCTGGCAGCTTACAAATGAATAAATTGAAATAATCATAAAATCCACAACAAGCAATGAAGAAATGCAAATTCATCCAGAACTCTAAAGGAAAGTCAACCAGAAACTTTAAATGACTCACCCAATAATCCAGGCACCTCCTGTGACAAATGCCACTACTGGCTTTGGTTCATCCAAGTTTTTTGGTAAATACAGATCCAACCTGAAGAATCACCATTGCATTAGGAAAAATATAGCTTTGATTCTGTGATATGTGACACGCACAAGTTTACAGATATGAAAAAAATGAGAAATCTCAGACTCAAGTACCTATTTCTAGGTTGATCACCATAAACAATACTTCGTCGAATCTGACTCGAGAAGAAATAATAATATGCAACTGCAAAGATCAAAAGGCATGTTATTTTCCATCAATCTGATGATTTCACTGAACCTGAAACTCAAAACTTTTCCTGCAACTTCTTGAAAAACACAATATTTAAGATTTCCAGGCCCTTTGAAAGCATGGTCTCCAACTTATTGTCAGATGCATGCTGGACATATTATTGACAGAAATATAAAGGTTATTTGGTATGGGCACTGGAACCACAAAAATTAATCTTCGAAAGTTTCAAACAGGAAAAAGGAGGGGGGAAATCAAAGAAAAATGCAAGAAGTAGGCTCAATGCACACAATCAAACCAAGATAATTACAACTCGTAGTTAAATAATAGGGCTTCCAAGTGAAAAAGATCGAACCTAGAGCTAGATATGAAAACCTTGGCAATTACAGTGTATGAACTGAACTGGTTTAACTCATCTGAATTAAAACAACAGAAAACTAATTCTTCTTCCATACAAAATTCTCAGTTCTCAACATTACATACTGGGGGATTAATTCTCAATGCTGGCAAAAAAGGGGGGGCGCTGATTCATAACCACAAGCTCAAAATTATTAAACTAATACTCATGCAACAAAAATACACACCTTTAAGAAAACCGGGCATAAGTAGAGCAGCATAAAAACCAAGAGCAGCTAATCTTGTGATCCACCGGTAGCCTACCCTGAATGAAAATATATGATTAAAAATGACATGACGCAAATGAAAAGAAATAACATTAATAAATAAATCATTTCATGTTCAAGATGAATATATGAATAATATTAGGACTCGTAGAAGGGAATCCCATATATAAATCTCCCACTTACAGAGAAAAATATTCATGAAAATTGATAAGTAACCTAGAAGCACTAGGTTATATATATATAAACAGAATCTATCAGAGCTAAACAGTTAAAGGAATATTTTTTTTAAGAAAACAATTCCGTTCAAAGGAACGTCGGAAAAATATTAAGTTTTTTTACTTTCATTTTCCCTCAATGATCTTTCCCTTGGCTATGTTATCAAACAAGAGAGAAAAATAAATAACCAGACAATACTTTTTCACATTTTGTATAATCGATTAAAAAAACTTCAATAGGAATATTCTGCTTTTTCACAGGCATTCATACAAATACATACGCAGGTATTCTACACAATTACGATTACTACACCATGATATTCAGAGAAAATATTTTACCCTAGATATCGGAGCAGAGTGATGGTAAGTCGAGTGAGCAAGTAGGTCTCGGCGGCGGCGTGACCGATATCTCGACTAAATGACTGGTGCCTCTCCGGCTTAGCCAGCTTACCAGAAACTCGTCGCCGCGGCATTTGATTAAAGCTACCGGCACTAATACAAGAATCCCGAGAAAGCAGCGGCTTGGCGCCCGTTTGATCGTTGTCAGAAATCATTGTGGTTAGTTCGAAACAAACGGTTGCGATATGGAGAAAGGATAGCTGGCGGTGACGAGGTTCTCGTGGTCGCTCTATTTGGATTCTGATATGAGAATGATTTATTAAAGAACGAGTCCTCCTGTTGAGTAATTAAGGGGTGAGTTTGAAGCAGTTGAAAAGGAAAAGAATAAAAATAATAAAATTGAACTTCCAGAGCATTGCATTTCTCAATAAATAAATTTTAAATTAATAAAATTTGATGTTTTGAAATTATTTTGATGTGATAGCGTCAAAAATAAAAAATATAATTTTAATATGCAACCACAACTTTGTAGTGTTCAAGACAATTTGAATGACTTATAAAAAATGCAATTAGATCAACTCAGATTTTTTAGTTTAATATATAATTATAATCTGGTTTATGGACTTTATATAAAATGTTTTAAATTTAATTATACAATAACAAAAACAGACATAAGTAAAATTAAACACATAATAAATGTTTAAATCATTGTTTGAGATTGTAATAATTGTATAAAAATACAAATTAAAATAGTTTATAAGTATAAATTCAAGAACAAGCAAATATCAAGGTGATGAAATTAATAATAATTAAAAATCTCTTTTATTTTATTTTCTTTATAAATAAAAAATGAAGATGCCATGAGCAAAGTACGATGAATTAAAATCTAGTGGTTTTGGTGTTGATACAGTAAACAAACAAGCGACGTGCTAAATTCAAGTTTTTATTCTTATTGGAAAAAAAAACATGTTACCGTGTCAGCCGTTTCATGTACATATGAAATTTTGTTTAAATTTTTAAAATGTATTTTATTTAAAAATATATTAAATATAAGGTAGGTTAATTTGGACCGACATCCACCATGACATTCATGAGCCCGCATCTTATCAATTATTTTTGCCATCGAAGGTTCGTCAAGCCGCATCTTACCAGTTATTTATGCCATGGGAAGGTCGAGAGTAACAAAATATGTCATGAAACTCAACTTAATATTAACAAAATATCAATATATAAAACCCAACTTTTAGAGTTTTATAAGTGTGTGTATACATATTTGTTATTTATAATATTTTAAACTTGTTGGGCATGTTTCTCGTGCATATCTGTTGGGGAAGCACTACAATGTGTTTTTTTAGAGAAAAAATGATTTGTTTTTTCATGTAGATTATTTTGATGAGCTGATATCAAAATATTTTAAAAAAATAAAAAATACTTATTTTTATGTATTTATAAATAAAAAGTATTTTGAAAAACAATTTTAATCCCGAATATTCACATTATGCAAAGGAACTTGGACGGGATCCAGAGTAATGACCCCCGATGTATAATACAACCAAATTATATACTCAATAATTGTAATCACATGATATATGTATGCAAATATCTTATATACTCATTAATTGTAATCACATGATATATCTATGTAAATATCTCATTTCTCCATGTATCCAACTATGAAACACATACTCCATGACAACTTAATCATCATCATCATCATTACATTACTAATTTATGGCGTGCTAGCACATCATTCATGTTGATATTGACTAGAATATATTGCTTATAGTTAAACCATCACGTTACCCGGCCTGTACAATGTAGCTTAACTATCTTAAGTTGTCGTGTTTTTGAAACACAAAATCTAATTTATTGTCTCTAAAGAAAGTGTGACAATATCAAATTATATTGATTAATGTTCTTGATACAGCATTATTCAACCAAAAAAATTTTATTTTATCATGTTAATTTTACACACACAACAACAAATCTATTTTATGTTAGAAAATAATATAAATTATATTGTAAAATCTCATTTAATAACTCAAGTTTTTAAGTGAGATGGTTATTTAACATGGTATCAGAACCTTGTGAGCCTAACGATGACGAGTTTGAATATCATCATCCCTATTCTATTTGATAAAAAATAAATATAAGGTGATGTAAATCTGCACAAATTTCAAACTCAAAAGATTTTTACTTGAAAAAATATATTAGAGAATAATATAAATTATATTCTAAACTTCAATTAACAATTTGATTTTTAAATAAGATGTTATTTAGATGTCAAACCATTAAAGATAAAGAAGATGATGATGTGCACGTCTCATCTTGTCTTATTAGAGAATAAATTACTCCTCTTGCGTAAAATCACATTATCACACTCAATCCCATCAACTGTTTCTTTGCTTTTGCTTATTTTTCCAGTGCCATGAAATTAAGTTTAAGATGTGTTTGGCATTACTGCCAAAAATACTGTTTAATTAAAATTTAATTTGTTTAAAATTATTTTTTTAATGTTTTTAAATTGTTTTCATATGCTAATATCAAAAATAAATTTTAAAAATAAAAAATTAATATTATTTTAATATATTTCTAAATAAAAAAAGCATTTTAAAATACATTTACCAATCTTCCAAACAACACTTAGCATGTCGGTCTAATTTCACTTTTTTGGAGTTCAGTCAGAATAACCATAATTAATAAACTATATTCTTTTATTTAATTTTTTGAGTTAAAACTTTGTGTCAACATTTAAATGATTCTTTTTTTTATCCTAAATGCATGAAAGTTACGTTAAGAAAAAAAAAACTTAATTTCGATTTAAGTAAAGACATTATTATTATTATTTATTTTATTATATGATGAGTCATGGATTTGACTTTTTCTTTTTAATATTTTTATTTTTAAAAGCAATTAATAAAATATCATATATTCCTCTCTGAATTGCCAATTAACTGATAAAGTTGCGTGTTTTTTTTGGAAGAAGAATCAATCCACGCCAAGCTGGCATGCACTGACTTTTTCGATGAGTCATGGAAAAGTCATGGATTTGACTTTTTCTTTTTAATATTTTTATTTTTAAAAACAATTAATAAAATATCATATATTCCTCTCTGAATTGCCAATTAACTGATAAAGTTGCGTGTTTTTTTTGGAAGAAGAATCAATCCACGCCAAGCTGGCATGCACTGTATCCAGTCAGCGTGGGAAAGATAGAGCAGCACGACAGAATCAATGCATGTTACCCTCTGCAAGATTCCAAGAAATCTGAGTTTTTTGGCCACGGCTGAGAATGACTGACGCGTGGACACCCATGCAAGGAAGCTTCTTCTTCTTTTTCTTTTTTTTTCCTGGACCGAAAGGAAAATTGATGATGCATCTTGGCTGGCAGGCATCAGGGTTTCCCTTTTCTGGGCTATCCTGGAAAGGGCTGGAGAAGTTGATTTTGAGCAAGCATGTGTCTTGTGCTAGCAAGGCTGGTATGGGAGATTATCTGAAAGACTAATCAGCTCAGGAGGAAGGCAATTTGTGTTTTTCGTTTGCAGTATAGGACAGCAAAATTTCACCCAATTTTATCATTCGGTGAGATGCGAGTATCATAATTATATGGTTGCGCAATTCACAATCAAGATTAAAATTTGATCTCGGAAAGCTAAAATAGGTCTGATAGGAGTGTGATACGATAGAAACTTGATCTAAGACACCAACACTATTAGAATGGGTAGAATGACATCACGAAGCCATTAATCTCTTATAAGTTAGATTCAGGTCGTTCAAGAACTGAAGAATGCAAGAATCACTCTCATATGTTAAAACTGAAAAATCCAATAATGATAGTCATCAAAGGCTGCCGAAATTTCGGTTACATGAGTTTTATAGTTCTTGAAAAATTAATCCTAATAGACCCCTTATATGAGGTCCTCTCAAAACTAGCTTAAAACCCTAAATTGAAAAGTCTATAACTTAATCCAAACAAACTTTGGATCCTAGCTGGAAACAAAATATTAATTAAATTTAAACAATTCTTGGGTTGTAGCTAACAAAATAAAATAAAGTCCACAATATTAAATTCATGTTATGTCATGAGAATAAGAGAAAGGAAGAAAAATATTATAGATTTGATTCAAAACTTAATCCATAGAAACAACAATTGAATCAACTCATGTTGTTTCTATAAATAAGCTTTGAAAAATATTACAGAGTTGATTCAAAGCTTATGCATACAACCCGTTAATCCTAGAAACAAAAGGAAAAAATAGTCACCCATGTTGTTTTCAAGTTTTAGTGAAATTCTTTTGTTCCTTTATTGTTCTCACTTCATGGCTCAAATAAAATTGTATTAGACCCCTCTTGTATATTATGGAGAAAATATAGTATGATCTTATCTTTATATTTTAATAGACCTTTCAATTATGATTTAGTTAAAACTTTCAAGATCAATGCATTCATTGTCTCTTTCAATGTCTTTGTCTTAAACTGAGTCATTATGCTATTTGAAACATATAAAGGGTTCTTGCTAGTGTTTCTGAACTAATCCACATCACGATGTACTAATGTCAAAAATAATTTTATTTTATTCTAATATATTTATTAACAAAAATAAAGTTTTAAAAACAATATCATCAAAACTCTAAAGAGACCCATATGAAAACAAAAGAAAAGACCACTGGTGCCATTATTAGCATCATTAAAAAGAAACTAAATCGTGTGGGGAATTCACTGTAGTTCCCCACACAAAGCACTGTGGATTTCCACAGTGCTTTCCTTTTTTTTTTTCGATTACGTTTTTTTCTTTTTTTTTTCGTTTCTTGCTTTTTTTTTATTTTTTTGTTTTTTTTTATTTTTTTTCATGAAATATTTTTTTAATGGTTAAAGTTTTTTTTCTTTTTCTACTTATATATAATTTTATTTGTTTTTTATAATCGGGTTTTTTGGGCTAATTTAAGCACATCACAATTAATTCTCAGATCTAATTTTTTTTATAGTTTTTTTTTCATTTTTTTTCTGATTATATATTTTTTTTCTTTTTTTTCCATAAAATATTTTTTTTCTGGTTATACTTTTTTTAATTTTTTTCTTTTTGCACTTATATATATATATATATATATATATATATATATATATATATATATATATATGATCGGAGTGTCCGGACTAGCTTAAGTGCACCATAATTAATCCCCGGATCAAATTTTGTTTTATAACCAGGGTGTCCAGACCAGCTTATGCGTACCACGACTAATCCTCGAACCCATTCTTTTTTCTAAAGTGTTTTCCCGCTGATATATTTTTTTTCTTTTTTTCTTATACTTTTGTTTTGTTCACTTATATTTTTTTTTACAACCGGGGTCTACGGGCCAGCTTAAGTACACCACGACTAATTCCCGGAACGAATTTGTTTTTAAAACAATATGGATTGCTACAGTGCTTTCACGCTTATTTTTTTTCTTTAAATTATATATATATATATATTTATAACCATGGTCTTTGAGCAAGCTTAAGCTTTTTTTTTTTTACTTATATATTCTTTTTATAACCATGCTCTATGGGCCACCTTAAGCGTACCACAACTAATCCCCAGACCAAATTGTTTTTTGATAACCAGGGTCTCCAGGCCAGCTTGCGCGCATCACGAATAATCCTTGGACCAATTTATTATTTTTTTATTTTTTTTCCCTTATACTTTTTTTTGTTCACTTATACATTTTTTTTCCTTATGCCCGGACCAAAAAGAATTTATAGCTCGGGTCTCTGGGTCAGCTTAAACACACCACGACTAATTCCTGGACCGATTTAAAAAAAAAACAATACGGATTGTAAATGGTATGGGGAAAGCACTGTAACTCCCCACACATAGCATTGTTGATTGCAACAATGCTTTTCCCGCTACAGTGTTTTTTTCCTTGTTTTTTGCTTACGGATTGTAAATGGTATAGGGAAAGCACTGTAACTCTCCACACATAGCATTGTTGATTGCAACAATGCTTTTCCCGCTACAATGTTTTTTTCCTTGTTTTTTGCTTCTTCTTTTTTTTTCTTTTTTTCCTTATTATGTTTTATTTTTATTTTTTTTCTTATTATATTTTTTTTTGTTTTTTTTTCCTAAAACATTTTTTTTGCATGTTATACTTTTTTATATATTTTTTTCTTTTTCCACTTATATTTGTTTTTCTTTTTTTTTAATTAGGGTGTCCGAGCTAGCTTAAGAGCACCACGATTAATCTTCAGATCTAATTTTTTATATATAACCACAGTGTCCATGCCAATTTATGCGTACCACAACAATCCCTAGACCTATTTTTTTTTTTCTAAAGTGCTTTCTCGCTGGTACATTTTTTTTATAACCGAGGTCTTTGGGTCAGCTTAAGCACGCCACGACTAATTCCTGAAGTGAATTTTTTAAAAAACAATATGAATTGCTACAATTCTTTCACGTTTTTTTTTTTTTCACTTATATATTTTTTTATAACTAGGATCTCCGGGCAAGCTTAAGCGCACCACCACCACTCCCCGGACCAAATTTGTTTTTTGATAATCAGGGTGTCCAGGCCAGCTTGGACGCACCACGACTAATACCCGGACCAATTTACTATTTTTTTCCTTATACTTTTTTATGTTCACTTATATTTTTTTCACCGGGATCTCCGATCCAGCTTAAGAGCACCACGACTAATTCCCGAACTGATTTTTTTTTTAAATATGGATTGCTACAGTTCTTTCATGTTTATACTTTTTTTTCACTTATATATTTTTTTTATAACCGGTGTCTCTAGGCAAATTTAAGTTTTGTTTTTTTGTTTGTTTGGTTTTTTTCATTTATATATATTTTTATAACCGGGGTCTCTGGATGAGCTTAAGCGCACCATGACTAATCCTCGGACCTTTTTTTTATAATCGGGGTATCCGGCTCAGCTGATGCGCACCACGAGTTGTATAAGTACGTATATACCCCCTATAAGATAAAATCCAAGAGTTGGTTATAGAGATATATTGATAATTTATCAATTTTTAATTATATTTTCTTTCGGGTGTTGTGGGCACGACGTCAATTTCAAAGCTCATGCATATTTCAAATGATGCGTGCGGCATCGTAGAACTTTTAAAAATATATATTATTTTTTATATATTTATTTTATATTATGTAAAACGTGTTTAAAATAATGTAATTGTATCAAATATATATTTTTTTCATTTCTGTGCACAGTACAATAATCATAATATTTTCAAATAAAATAAAAATCATGAATTGTTAGTGGGGTGTCTCGGTAATTTTACTTTTCTAGAAACTAAACTAAAAAACAAAAAAATAAAACCAAAATACAAAATAAAAAATTATATGTATTAAAACTAGATCAAAAAAATTTAATCCCTGCGTCGGAGCTCTGGCCGGGAAGTAATCAAGACTGTTGAACACAAGAGGCTTACCAAAGCTTTACATTCTTCGTTAAAGGTTTTTTTATCTAGATTGCCTTGGCACTGTTGTAGATTAAATAATTTATTTTTTTATATAGAAAAATGCAAGCTTATGCACGCATTTAATTAAATATCTTGAAAGCTATTTATGCCAATAAATATTAAAAAAAACATGGTGTTTGTTTTTCTATTCAACTTGTCTCTCTATAAATCGAATTCTTCTATTCTAATATAAACTAATTAATTTTTTTTGACATAGAGTAAAAATTATAATGGTAAATCAAATGGTTAATGCTTATATATAATAAAACACAGTAAAAATCATATATATCGGTAAAAACATGCAAGATGTCTAGCTAATTTTTAATATAATAGAAAAATAAAATAAGGTTACAATGAAACACCATTTCATTAGTCTTTGTATAACATTTTCTAAAAAACAAATGTAAGGAAAATAAACTACAAAAGAATAAAGATAAGAACAAAAATAATGGTATAAATAGGCAAGTGTAGAGTGATAAATGTTCAAGGTGTATTAAATAAATAAATAAATAAGTTTTTTTCAAAACAATTGTAAAGAAAAACGAGAGAAAAACTAAGAACAATATTTTTTTTAAAAAATAAAGATAAGAAAACATGATGATGAATAGATCAGGTGTAAAAACTAAAAAAAAATACCAATTATAAATAGAGAAAAATATAAGAAAAACTTGTTTTCAAATATTACAAAAACAAATTATAATTTTGTAGAACAATAAAAATGTTCTAAATAAGCTAAGTGTAGAATGATAGATATTCAAAGTGTAAAAAAATATAAAATAATTGTTTTTCCAAAAAAAAAGTGTTAAGAAAAAGAAAAGGAAAAACTAAAGAAATATTACAAAACATTAAGATAATATAAAAAAATGGTGATAAATAGGCAAAGTGTAAAATGATGAAACAAATTTCAAGTATAAAGAAAAACAAATATATATATATATATATAAACTGGTTTCCTTTAATTATATATAAAAACATAAATTATAATTTTGTCATAGCTACAATAAAAATAATTTGTAAAATTTATAATTATGTTATTTGTACAAGAAAACACTATTTAATATAATTATATGACACACTAAAACATGTGGGGTTTTCACATAACAATCCATAATAAAAACCTCACTTTGACCTTATTTGCACAATTGGTTTTTTTTTTTCTTTCATTTTTTAACAAATAGTGTTTTTTTACATATATATTTACTTTTAATATTTTTATTGGATTATCCCACTTATATGACACAAATTGCATGCTTTCTAAATTAACCTAATTGACTCAAGTACATTTTTATAATTGATTTTTTCTTTTGCAATTTTGTCCTTTAATATTAAGTTAATTGGGAATCAAACCTTATAATTTATAATGAGTTGACTTTGGTTGTTTCTTGTATTTTTTTTAATTTTTATTTATTTATCATTCAATACCGTGTCAATTTGTAATTGAGCTTCATAATCTATTTTGAATTATTTGCTATAAGATATCTTTGTCTCCTGATTATAGGCATGAATTTTGGCATTTAATCCTGATTAAATCAAGTTATTTTTTATCTTCTTTCTAAAAGTTTATTTCGGCATCATCATCTACGTCATGGATCCTTTGACATTATGTTTTCTTTTTATCGGGTTGTCGTCATCTCATGAAATGTGGTGTGAGTTTAATAGGTTAACCCAATTGATTTTTTTATTATTAATTAATATTTCCCTCTAATTTCATCATTTAATATCATGTTTTTATTGAAAATTAGATATCATGATTTGGTTTTGGTTTTTTTATTTGGTTATCCCGACCTCATGACCCAAGACTAATGCTTAAAAAGTTAACATGAGTTTACTTGAATAATTTTTTTATTTTTTAATTAATATTTTAATAAATTTTATCATTCAATATCGAGTCTAACAAGGTTGATTAAAGATTGAACTTCATAATTTATATTTTTTTTCTATAAGGTTATTTTAGTCTCATGACCAGTGTCATAAATTTGACGGGGTCAAGAAAATCTTTATTTATACAAGGTTATTTTTGTCTCTTGATCTGGGTTTTAAGATTAGTGGATTGAATTAGGTCATTTGTTTTCTTAAAAGACTTTTTTTTAATGTTATTCTTTACAATGATTTAATTAGAATTCAGACTTTGTTATTTATCTTCATTTACTTTTTATTGGGTTAGGGGATAAAAGTGTTGGGAAATAATCATAAAAATATGATTGATAAGATTAAAAGAGATTTTTTTTTAATTTTGCTAAGAACACAATGGAAAAACTCAAACCATGGATTCAAAATCAAATGCATAAAGGCATGTAAAATTCATACATACAAATTTCATTCAAGCAAGTTTTTGGGGCTGGATCATCATTACAAATAACCAAATGCCATGTTTATTTGATTTTATAAAAAGTACATAAACAAAGATCAAATGCCATGACTTTGGTGTTTTTAAGATATTACAACCCTAGATTAATGATCAACATGATTAAATGCATGTGTAAGAACCAATAATTGATAAAAAAAAACATGCAAATCAAGAATCTAAAACAAACTTTAACAAATGAACATAAACCTAAGAACCTAGAAAAACCTATCAAAGGTTTAAACCCTAAAAGAAGAGCAAAAAGCCCATAAAACAATCCAAACCTTGTAACCATAGCTTAAGAATGTTAAACACAACTTGTTTGAACCATGAAAATAAAATAAAAAACTACAAAAAAAGGCACAACAACAATCAAAGCCCATTGTCTATAGCAAATCAAAACTACATTCTCTTAGGCATAAACATTGTTATATTAATCATTCCTTTTGTTTTTAAATTAAAACCTCACACTTGCAGCTTCAAACAAATCTAGCAAGCCACTTAAAAAGAAATATAATCAACAACATCATCATACTCAGTATATTCTATTATAACTTCACCATTGGTTAACTAAACATTAAAGTATGCAAAACAACATTCTATATTATCATTTACCATTCCATTATCACAGTCTAACACATTAATCAAAGCATCAAACAAAGCTTGAGTATATTAAGTTGTGTTTCAAAGCATGTTTAAACATCTCGAAACAATCTTTCATGGCTTTTAAACTAGCAAATAGCTATAATGGATGCATGATAAATATTTGATAAAAAAAAAAAGAAATAGAAGGGGAGGTAAAGAGGAATGCTCATTGAGCTCCACCTTCTTACCAAAGTTGGAAATATACCTTGTCCAACATGCTTGGATTTTTTTAACTAACTTTGGACTTGCAATGATGTCTTCTCAAAGGTTTTCTATTATTGTTTTTCTGTTAATTAATAGTTTAATTGAGTATTTATGGCTTCAAGGTTTGCAAATTGGAATATGAGTGTCTCTATTTTTCAGGTTTCTCTCTTACCATTTTCATAGTCTTTGGCACACGTTATAAGAAGTAATAGAATCATCTGGAAACTATTAGCTGGACATTTCTTGTTCTTTGATATTGAAGAATGGGTCATAGCCACCCTTTGAGGGTAGAGATCAACATTTGTAGTATTATAGAGCCGATAAAAGGAGTACACCATCTATTTTTGTTATTTTTGGGTAGACATTGTTGGTTAGGGTATCAATTTTGGCTCTTTATAGCATCGCCTTTATGGTTATTATAAAGTTTTGTTTTGTCCGGGTAGAAATACAGAGGATAAGGTGTGAAGAGGTATGTTTCTTCTTTTTTTTTTGTCTTGTATAAAGGAGAGATAAGGGAGGTTTAAGGATTGAAAAAAGACATTAGAACCATGCTTTCAAGGTTCTTTTATGGGAAAAATGATAAACAGTATTCAAAGGACAAGTCGTTTAACCCTCATTATTTTCTTATTTAAGATTCAACAAAATGATGTCATTATGAACCAAAACAAACTATGTTGGTTAAAATACATCGTTTCATTAAAAAAATTGTTTTGGTTACCTAAGGTTAATTAGGGCTTTAACTTTCTTTTTTGATTCTAGCTCTCAATCTTTTAAATTTGTTCGATTAAACTCTTAATTGATTTTGATTTCTAGGAATCATTTCAATTTCACCCACATAATATTTCAGTTGGATCCTCAAAATTTGGTGTCCTTTTCAAAGTCATCTTTAGGTTTTAATTTGTTATATTCAGCCATAAGTAAGCCCTAATATTTGATTTTCTTATGTTTAGCCCTAGTTAAATTTGATATAATCCCTGATGTTGCATGTCTTTTACAGAAAGATTCATGATCCTAAATTTCTTCAATTTGAATCTAAACTGACCCTTAAACTTTTGTTTTCTTGCAATATCACCCTTGATTAATCCAATTAAACTTTTAAAAACTAGGCTTCCAAACTTAATTTTTCACCAATTAAATCCTTAATAAAATTAATTTGATACATAAAAAGTCTAATAAGTTCTCATACTTAATTAATTATTTTATCTTTAGCCTAAATTAATTCTAAAACTTAATTGAATCTTTTAATGACGCTTATGATTAAATCAAATTAGCATATTAAAAGTTTAAAACATCAGGTTTGATTTGTATGAAATTCGTTTGATATTCATTTAAATAAACCTTACATTTGTTTTGTCATTTAGATTCCCTCGAAGATGCAATGGAGTTTTCAACATTGTCAAAAATCCAATGTAATCTCTCCATTTTTTGTATTATATATTTAGATTTTTTTGGTCAAATATCCAATTTAATCTGTCCATTCTATCCTTGCCAAACAAATTGCTTGTCCAAGTTGCTTGGTTCTTTTTCATTCATTTTTTTAGAAGATAGTAATAATTCTAGAGAGTATATTGAATTTCCAGAATATATTATGAGTGGTGCTTCTGTATTCATCATAACTAGCTATGCCATCAACCAGATGACAAGTGTTAAGAGCCATGCTATGCTTGCTTGAGTAATATTTCTCATGTTGGAAGCTTTTAGAGTTGACAACACAGAGCAAGAAACCATTTTAGAGTTGATAGTCTGCTTCATCTCAGCAAGTAATTATTTAAGGCCAAGTGAAATTCTAATACATTCTCCTTTCTATCTATACTCTGCAACATCTAATATATTAAAATGAAAACTATCTGATCGTCTACTCAGACAGGATCGGGAATGGAAATGAGCAATTTATCCATCCATCCATCCAGGACCAAGCTGGCTCGGTGGACACACATCCAGCTTTGGTTTTTTCCTCTGAAGAATGAAACTACCATTTCCCAGAAGATTCTTTCTTCCTTTCTGGCGGGCCACACATTTACCTCAGCCACCATCTTTGAACAGCAGAAAGTGGAGTGTTCAAGAAGGGGCAGTGACGGTGGACAAGAGGATTGATGGTCCTTCCGATATTAGCCCACACGCTCTGATGGTAACCAGCAGTCACAGGGGCATGATACATGAGCTTCAGTAGCTGTCAATCGAAAAACAACAAAGACAGGCTTAGTTAGGTCATGCACCTAAAATATTCTGAGATCACTGGAACGACACCATTTTCTTAGCTGAAAAATGCTCCAAATTCTTTGATGGACTTGTTCAATTTCATAAATTTACACCTTCACAAACCCAAGAGATTTCCATGAATTAGATAGGAGGAACACATTTTCCCAAGTGTATGCATAGATATTCTCTAGTCTAATTCTTGCCTTCATTTCTTAAACTGCACCTCTGTGATGATAAGGTGCTTGTATTAGCACTCCACTTTTAAAAAGATCAATTTTCGTCAAGACTTTGATTCAGTTCAAATGCATGTCTGTACTGATCAAACAAAGATCTGTATTTGGATTCACCCCACCCAAAAAAAAGAAGAGGAGAAGGGGAATTTGTGTACATTTTCAAAATGAAATTCATCCAGCACAATATTGCATGATCAGAAAGTAATTTACCTGCCAGTACATGAATGTTTGTATTATGTTGCGTTGCCACCTGCATTCATCAAAACATTATTATTATTCCAAAAGAAAAAAGGTCAGGATCAAAAGGAAGGGAATAGGTTTAACAGCTTACGAGAACAAGGAGACAATTAACAGGAAGCCAAGCCCAATTTCAGTATGAGAAGACAGAATGCTGAGGGTAGTTGTGTTGGACTCCACCCATACACAAGGGTTTTCAAGGTACTTCCTGTGGAACCAAACACAAGCATTTCAAGAAGAAAAGAGAAAAAATGAATTACAAGATAGATGCCACAACTTCATTAGTTCAGAAACTAATATAAAAATGAAACAGTAACAACAAATCAACTCCAGTCAAATAAATGCTAATGATTGGAAGGTCCATGACCACTTGACCAGTACACGGCTTAACCATAGACACTTGTGCCAGTCAAACTACTGAAGCTAAATATCCATGCATTCATTGATGTGAAAACACAAATCTCTTCTACCTGTACAAGGTGGAACGGCTGAAATTACGCCTCAAGAATTTGGCAACATGCTCTAGTGACCGGCACAAAATGGAAATTAAAGCAACTGCAAAAGTGGTCAACAACATCAATACTCAACATGAACACTGAGCTACAGAGATGGGCCAATTAATAGAAATTGGAACCAGAAAATTATTGGCTGAAAAAACGTAAAATCAGAATAAGAAATTAGAAGCCAATTAATGCTCACATTTGAGGCAAAGATGTGAAGTGACAAATGTAATGCAGTAGATGAAGTAGATAAAATCTTTGGTTGCCATTATTGACTGCAAGTAAACCTGAATACCCTGCAAGTTCAATGCTCTGGGTCTCTACAAAAGACACAAACCTGGTTAGTGAAGAGTAACTGTAATAAAGGAAGATAATACTGAAAAATATGAATTATAGGATAGAAAAGGAAACTGAAAAGCATATGTATTTCAGGTTACCCCATATAATGTGTACAAGGAGTACAGAGATGAGCATGCAGTGCCCATAAATGACAGTCGATATGTTCTTCTTGAAAGATTTATAGGTGCAAGGGGAATGATTGCAAGAACAGCCACAACAAAAACCTGCAGGCAAGGACAGAAGCATATTACGAGATATATATACTGAATTGGAAATACAATAAGGGTGCCGGTAGGTAAAATCTTTAGTTCTCTAACACCAATTAACAGGTAGTTTATATCAGAGGCTTAAAACCTCCCTCCAAGAAAAAAATAATAACTACAGGTTTAAAGAAGATAATATGATACTCCCAGCCCCTTCTTTGGGTGGAATACAAGAACCAGAACTCCCTCTATCCTCTTATCTCATTCATTCTTATTTTTTGCAGGGACCCCCCGCACCCAATCCAAAACAAACCCCTATAACACTTCAATCCAAAATGATGAGTACTTGCGTGGTTTTAGAAAATAAGTGGCTCTAATCTATGACCAAAGCTGACAGGACCATGGCCACAATGCCTGAGGCTTGCAGATGGAAAACTCAGAAACTTCTGTTCTTTTCTTAATTCCCCCAGGAAACCAACTCAATCTAATTTTTATTCCATCAACCCTGAAATGTTGCCTAGGAGGTGGGAAGAGGCAAAAGGAGGGTGGATGGAGAAGGAGGTAGCTAATCATTTACAATGAAGAGCTCTTACAGTCAGAACCAGCTTTTGGCCAATCTGAAATAAGTGAAATAATTCCATCAGATGAAAGCTGCTCTGTAAAAATGTCTAACCAAAATTGAGGTCCTGTTGATCCAAACTTTACTAGTAATTCAAGGAGTTCAAGTAACTACTTAAACAAGAACAAAAAACATGGTTCTATCAAAACTTAGGAATTCAAAAGATGGATTTGGATATTTGCAATGTTTAAGCAAGTATATGAAGAATGACTTATGCACAAACAATTAGCTGAGTCTGTTAACCATCTAGTTTTACATACTTAACAGGCTAGAGAATTTTGGAAGGTTGTGAATGGAGCTGTGAGCTTTACTTGGGTAGTCAAGCTGATTACCTAGGGTTGGTGTATAATCAATACAGGAAAACTCATTATGGGCTGTTTCTCAAGTAAATTGTTTTGAACTTGCTGAAGGATTAAAAAACAGATCGCATTTCAGTGAGAATAATCCTCTCACGTCTAAGGACTTTTATATAATTGATATGCTATATAATCTTTGGTCAATTGTTGATCCTCTATCTTATATGTAGTGAAAAAAAATATATATAACATCCAAAGCAATAGGCATGGAGTCCATATGAAGTTTTGTAATTCTTTTCCGTTCCTTGTGAATTAAGACAGCAAGCAATAAAAAAGAAGAGAAAAATAATTATAGTCCATAAACAAATAGAAGTGTGTACCACATTTGACTAAATCTATCCTTCAAATATTACACGTGCAAGCATACAAGGGAAAGGTATAGCCTACCCAAGCATTGACAGAAAACTGTATGGTTTGTCGATCCCAGTGGACAGAGGTTGGATTTTGACCTGCAGTAGCTGATGGCCCAGAGGCTCTAGCAGTTGACCCTACAGCATAACAATTTTGGAACAATGACTCAATCACACAGAAGCAGCAAAATGACAGACCAAGAACAGGATAGTGAACTTGACTTTTGTATACATGTAGAAAACGAAATTCATGTGATTCATTTTATTTCAATCAAATAAAGAGGTGAAACAGAGTTTCCAACCTGTATTGCGTGTTCGAGGTTGGCCATCTGAAGGGGGTGATGATGAATAGGATGATGCAGATGGCATTGACTGAGAAGAACCATTTGTAGACATCACCTCCACCACTAGATCAGGGTCCTGCCAATTAAACATGTACAACAATTATCAGCTGCAGCAAATTCGTATGCAGCACCGCAAAAATATTAAGTGAAAAAACTCTGATTAGCAAACAACAGGAGAAAGAATAAACTAGAAACACATCATCATTTGGCATGTATAAGCAAGTAGTTAGTAATACGAACATACTACAAAATCTTAAGAGTAACATTGCAAATGTCATAAATAAACATAGAAATACTCTATCCATCTTATCACAAAATCTCATTTGTAAAAAACATGTGCATTATTCAATCAAATCAACACATCCTAAGATTCTCATATCAAAAGCCCAAATTTCAAACAGAGCTGATCTTAATCAAACAAAAGATACCACATCCACTAATAATTTCAACCAAGATTCAAACTTTTATATTTGGCTTATACGCATAACCAAGAATCACGAAACTGGTACTACCAATAGCAGAACCAAACCTCATAAGTAATTCAACAGAAAGAAAAGGTGGGATTAATTCACAATACTGAATACATGCAATATTAAAAAGATTATAGTGGTAGAAAATCAAGTAAACATGATTCCATACCCAAAAACATACAAAACCCATCTGAAACCCACTATTCCAAATCCCCAAAACCAAGAACCAAAACCAATAAAACTGAGAGGGAAAATTAAAGAAAACAAAACAAAGAGGGTGTACGGACGATGTAGCGCTGGTAGAACTTGCTCTTGAAGTGATCAAGAACATCAGAGCGGGAAGACAAGTGAGGAGGGATGAGAATATTGGACAAGTAATCAGCCCATCTAGGGTCGTTGTCGTAATCATAAGCAGCAGCCGCTATTCTCCTAAGCGTCTGCGAATCCTCTGTTTCTTGTCCCATTGTAAGTGATCTCTTGGGTAGAAGTAATGGAGGAGTGTGAAGTTGTGGTGCTGAATAAAAGTTTCTACTGTCTACAAAAATATTACAAGTGGCTACGCTTCTAACCGTATACCGGGTAGTGACCCTCTCTTTTTCTTTTTCTATTTTATTATTATTATTATTATTATTATTATGAGTGAGATTTTCTTCTTCTTTTTATTTTATTTATTTGTGTATTTTTTATATATAAGAATTTCTATTGATAGAGTGAGATTTTCTTCTTCTTTTTATTTTATTTATTTGTTTATTTTTTTATATATAAGAATTTCTATTGATAGAGTGATTATCTTGAGTGATTGTTTAGGGTTTGATTGCGGTTGTTTTTAAAAATATTTTTTACTTAAAAATATATCAAAATTATATTTTATTTTTATTTTTAAAAAATTAATTTTGACATCAACACATTAAAATAATCTAAAAACATTATTTTTTTTAATTTAAAGTGAAAAAAATAATTGTTTTCATAAACGCTATCTAAAAGTACTCTCAAACACCCCCTTTAATATGACTATTATATGTTGATGGAGTGATTAACATAATAATTAATTTATGAACAAAAATTTATTAATATTTGAGTGAAGGTCAAATGTGTAAATGTCATGTGATTAATCGATCCATCCATCTACTGTCCAGTACAAACAACAACCATAGCATTTGCATTTTAGGCCCCGTTTGTTTGCTGGAAAGTGGTTTTCTTAGTGAATTCCTGGAAAATGAATTCCGATGTTTGGCAGTGTTATGAAAAATAAACTGGAAAACACTTTCTAGTATTTGTTTGTGTTATAGAAAATGAATTGGAAAATAATTTATTAATAAATTAATTTTTTTCAAGTTTATTAAAATAATGAGGAACAAATCTTACAAATTAAAAGGTTGAATGAGAATGAAATTGAAAAAAAAAATATAATTTCATAAATTATCTCAAATAAAATAAATAATAATCAAAATAATAGAGATCAAATCTAAAAACTTAAAAAAAAAGGTGAATAAATTAAAATAATAATAATAATAACATTTCATAAATTATTTCAAATAAAATAAGTAACAATAAAAAAAAATGAGGACCAAATTTGATAGACAAAAATTTTCTATAAAAAATGATAAAAAAGGAAAATAACAATTATAAAAATAAGGACCAAAATTAATATAAAAATTAAATTTTAAGAGATGGAATTGAAAAATAAATATTCAAAACAAATTATATATAGCAATCAAAATTTTGAGGATGCAAAAGATGAGGTGGAAAAGGAAGAAGGTTATATATCCTTTCTTTTCCACCTCATTTCTTTCTCTTTCCAGCCGAATCAACCTTCTTCCTTTTCCACCTCATCTTTTGCATCCCAGCCGAAACCCCCAATCCCCTCTTTTCCACTCAATTTTTCCCATTCCAGCTGAACCCAATCCGTTCTCTTTCCACCCCATTTTCTTCTCTTCACAGCCGAATACTAGGCCAATAATAAGGGAGAAGACTTTGTGAATGTGTGTGGGAAGTGGAGACCTAGAAAGATAGTGAGATACGATAAGTAAGTATCATGAGACTCTCTTCTTTTCTTTTTCTAGTTAAAGGATGAAACAAAATGAATTGAGAGAATAAACAAAATATATGGAAGAGAAAAGAATGAAATTAGCAAATTATGTGAAAGGAGAGCTGATTTTTCTTGTTTGGGGACTGCCGACATCCATGGGGGTTTGTTGAAATTTTGAATGAATATGTACTGGGATTGCTGAAATTACATGTGTGAAGGGTGCTGGAAAAATGTGGTTTATGATGGAAAAATTGATGTGTATGTTGCCGAAGTTTTATGTATATATTGTGCTGGAAAAATATGGGTTATGATGGAAAAAAATTGATGTGTATGTTGCCAAAATTTTTATATATATATTGTGCTAGAAAATGTGGGTTATGATGGAAAATTAATGAGTATGTTGCTGAAATTTTTATGTATATATTATGCTAGAAAATGTGGGTTATGAGGGAAAATTGATGAGTATGTTGCTGAATTTTTTATGTATATATTGTGCTGAAAAATGTGGACTTAGGATGAGAGGTGATGGGCAATGTTGCTGAAATTTCATGTGTGTATTACGCTGGAAAATTTGTAGGTTCATGATGAAAACTGTTGGTAAATTTTACTAAAAATTGTAAACTTGTTCGGATGGAATTTGTTGAAATAAGTTTAGTGACGAATGTAAAATTGAAAATAGAAGTATACTAATTGTTAGACATTAATGTCGCAGGCGGAGCAGTCGGGGTTGAACCACCAACCAGACAGGAACAAACCCGAAGTAGAGCAAGTAAGTGATATATATCTCTCCATTCTTACGTCATGTAAGAAGTATTTTAAATTGAATATTATACAATGATGATGAGTTTATGCTAGTTAAATGAATGCGTAAGGATGAAAAATGATTGATTAGCTATGGCTAATGGCGTCCGAAAGGATGGCCAGAAAAAAAAACGATTGATTAGTTACGGCTAATGGTGTCCGAAAGGATGGCCAGGAAAAATGATTGATTAGCTACGGCTAATGGCGTTCGAAAGGATGGCCGGGAAAAATGATTGATTAGCTACGACTAATGGCGTCCGAAAGGATGGCCGGGAAAAATGAGTGATTAACTACGGCTAATGGCGTCCAAAAGGATGGCCGGGATAGATGATTGATTTGCTACGGTTAATGGCATCCGAAAGGATGGCCGGAATAAAAGAATGGTTAGTTTCGTTTAACGGCATCAATAAAGAAGGATCACGGGGAGGAATGGTTGACCTCAAATGTGAGTGTCTTAAAATAATATTCGGAGTACGATAATGTTGCTCGAAAAAGAGGAATGGAGTCCCTATAAATTTTACAATTTAATCGTACTATGTATATACAGAAATTTCAACTTAATAGTGTCCTTTTCACAGATTGATCAATTGGTTAGAATTATGTAGTACTAATATTAAGTAATTGCATTTCATTAAATATTTGTGCTAATGCAGGGACGTCACAGCCACGTGAGGTCTAGGGAACCTAATACAAAAGGGGACCTACTTTTGGCAAAGAACCATGTAGTTGCATTCGAAATTAAGTTGTTTTTAGGATGAAGCAATGTATGGAATGCATAATTTTGTAAAACCTTTTGGTGTAAATCTGAAAGTTCTAGCAGTAGATTAAAAAAATGTAAATCCATATTCATGTACGTGCATTTCTAATCAAAAACTTCAGTTATGAAAACTGTGATATTGTATGTTTATGTGAATCTTATATTCTTTAATGGAATGAATATTGTATGGATAAGGTTTACCAATGAGAATGAATAGGATTTTGATGTATGGGTATTATATATGTATATAAAAAAAAAATCCGGGTCTTTACACTTGCAGTCCTTTTAAATGGGAAAAAAAATAATTCCTAACAGATTTAATTTATTAAAATTTTATTAATTAAATATTAAAATAATTAATTACAATACATAAAAAATAAACTAATTTTCTATATAAAAAAACCTAAAACAGAGCACGGGCAGATCACCTCGTCTACTCCTAGAGGTGCTCTTAGTTAATACACGAGCCACGAGGGTTGTTAGAATAGTCTTTCCGTCTCAGAGTAGACCAATATTTCTGTTATTTTATGAGGCGAAGACTCCAGATGGCACCATCCAATAGGCCAAAAAGCCAGATGATGCCGGCTCCAAGCTGATTCATGAATTATCATGGAAGAAGACTATACAGAAGGTGTAATCATGGAGAACTGAGAATGGCTCCGCTGTTCAAATAATGGCCGGAAATACCAGGGGAACAACTTTTCAAGCATAAATTTAATGCGAGGGAAGAACACTAGACATGTTGTGATGAGCAAACTGTGGTTAAAAAGCTCTGTCAATTAACAAAAAGTAGAGAGGAACACACAAGAGAAACAGGATGCGAGCCTGCATGGCTCAGCTGAAGTGGAATGGGGATCTGTATTGCTCTGATATATATATAAATACCAATATGGACTCTATGAATGAATTCAAATCATAAAGAATACAGAATGAGGCAGCCATGGAGGCGAAATCGTGTTAGATGACAAGGAAAACAAATACTAAATGAATAGGCAGTAGCAACTCTAGACAAAATTGAATGAGATCTCAATCAACGCTCTCAAAATCCAGGACCAGAGAGTGCCGTCTCTCTTTCCAAATCAGCTCTTACCAAATTCCATGTTATAGAGTGGAAATGCAGGATTGACATAAGTTCCCACACGGCAAGGAATTTGACTATTAAACATGATCCCCGCGATCACTGCTCCAGCTACTCTGAGTGCGATCGAAAAATTCTGAATTATAGTCTTGGTTACCAAATGCCATCCTCTGAAACATTCTGATTTGCGCAGAGTGTTGTCTTGAATCAAATATTTCACTTTGACCAGGTCTCATTCCATTGGAAAGATCCGACGACTCATCTAACGAGTCTAAGGCCCTCACCACCTAAAATGGCGAAAACAAACAGCAACACTTTTTAACTAGGCTTGTCCAATATGGTGAAGAAAAAAAGGAAAACATAGAGCAAAGCACAAATGCATGATTACCTGACTCATCCGTGGCCTTTTTGCAGCTGAATGACGCACACAAGCTGCAGCTGCCTCAATCATCCGAAACATTTCACTTGGAACATAGTTCTTCTCCAGCCCTGAATCAGACAGCAATGCTTCAAAGTCTTCATTTTCAATTGCATCGTTAAGCAACGGTCGAGCCTGAAAACAAGTTTGAATTTGGATTGTTCAAATAAAAGTTTACCAGGAAGTTAATGTTACAAATGGAACTATTCGTTAGGTCAAACGTTTCCACATCTCGTAGATGACAAAACCCTGCCTAAGCTGAAACAAAGCACCAATGACCACAACATGCAGGCTTGTATTAGCTGGCATGCATGATTAACTTATGCTATAAGTTGTCAATATTTTGCACGGTCCTAACACTTCTGGATTACCAGAAATTCTGTGCCCTGAGAAACATTCTTGTAGCAGGAAGTTAAATTTTTAAAGCAAGACTACAGCTCACAGGAAGTTAAAGCTCGCTCAATACTTCGAAATTAGACACATCAAAATTGCAAACATGATTGTGTATATGACATTTTGATCTTGATCCACTGCAGAAATTATGAGAGTGTACAATGCTTTAAAAATTAGATGTGTTTGGAAGCACGGTTGAAAGTGTGTTTCCCAAAAACATGATATTGTTTTTGCTTAATTTATATATATATATTGGATCATTTTGATGTGTTAATATCAAAATGATTTAAAAAAAATAAAAAAAGAGATTATTTTGATATATTTCCAAACAAAAAACACTTTTAAAAAAATCACCACTACACTCTTAAACACCCCCTAAAAAGATGAAATATGACGTTCCTAAAAATTTCAACTAGGAAAGTCAGGTCTAGAGAAAGAATTGAACATCCCCGACATTTTACCAGCCTAAGGAAACCATAAATAATATGTGTACATCTTGAACATATTATATTATGAGATGGAATGGTTATGGAACTTACCCATTCAACGAGGCTTTCATCACCCAGTGGCTGAGAGGCATCCACAGGCTTACGGCCTGTAATTAGCTCCAACAGCACAACCCCAAAGGAATAAACATCAGATTTTTCAGTCAACTTTCCACTTGTTGCATACTCTGGAGCCATGTACCTGAAAAAACAATGTTCCATTAGAGTAATAAAAATAAGAAAACTGGGGCAGACTTTAACAAGACATCAAAATTACAAATTTCACACCCCTAACAAAATATGCTGTTACAAAAATGTTATCTAAACTCCGAGTACGCACAGCTTACAACCACCTTGTTACAAATGAAATCATTCGGGAAAAAGAAAATAGCACTACAAACCATTTAAGTAAAGTTAGTTTCCTTTCACTCAAAAGAAAAACACATTATATTTAGCTCTCTTTTCTTACTTCCAAACTGCTTTCCACGCCACTAGCTTTACTCTATAAATAAGCATCACAATAAATGTTAAGGAAATAAATACTTGGGGCTCCTACCCAAAGGTTCCCATTACACGTGTGGATACATGAGTATTTGAATCCAGTTCCTGCGCTATCTTAGCAAGCCCAAAATCTGAAACCTGATAGAAAAAAACTGCTTGATAAAGAAATTGAAGTTTGAAGAATCTATCATAGAAACAGAAGAAACAAAAATATGTTCCAAGTGCAAAGAAATGGAACATATTAAAAAGCTTACAAGTAATCATTTACTTGACAAAGGAATAAAATATTTCATAAGCATTGTGATGACATATGTAATTGGCCATAGGGGCACTTTGCCCAGAGTATAACATGGTTCTTAATGATATAGGATTTACATAAAAAACATACCTGAGCTTCAAAATTTTCATCAAGAAGGATGTTGGATGACTTGATATCCCTGTGAATAATGCGTGGATGGCCTGATACACATCACAAAAGAAATGAGATCAAAATGCTTCAATACATGTTGCAAACATGGAAATAGAAACAGGTATGAGATGGAGATGAGAACAGAGTGAAGGAGCAGCACACTTATGCAAGTATGAGTGATAAGTAACTTGTGTGATGAAGACATTACATAATATAATATTTCCTGGTTGAAGCATGGATGTTGTCAATAAATTCTGATTCTTATTCAAATTACTCATTAAGGTTGTTAACATATTATCAGATTGTTCTAGAATGCATCTTGGATTTACACTTGATTAACTGACAGAGAAGAGCTTATAACTGGCATTTATATGTCAAGATTTTAAAAGAAAAGGCAAAGCCTCCAGTTCCAGGACTCAAATCATTTATGTACTCTGTTGTCAACGCAATGTGCTAAAAAAGGTTTGTAAGTATAAATTGTAAAGTCCAAAAAAAACAGGAAAATTACAATCTTCATGCAGATAAGCTATGCCGCGAGCAGCACCGGCAGCAACCCTGACCCTTGTTGCCCAATCCATAAATGGCCTGCCTTCACCTGCAAAGATCTATAAGAATTCAGGAAATACATGACAGTGCCAATTTACAAGGGAGCTGTTTGCAGTGTAGCTTCAAACACAAAGAATAGTGATGTTGCAACAACATAAAAGGAAAAGCCAGAAATAATTAAAATGAAACTTGTACAAACATTGATGGACTATGATTAAGAGAAACAAATTGACAAACATCAATAGAGCAGTAATAGTTCAATTCAGCCAAACACATATAAACCAACTTCTTGTCCGTATCTTAATTTAAATGGATAGAGCACACTAATTACACTAGCCTGTTGCAACCTGAACAGCAATTTCTCACGTAACTGTTTCTGTGAAATAATCACAGATATTATACTTTGATCACAGCCAGCATCATAATTCAGTGGGTATTTTTTTTTTAAAAAAAAAGCTTTCATAGGACATATTTTAAAAGATTTGCAGTGAAAAGTACAATATGATTAGATAAATTAGAAGAAATATGTGTCATGTCATCTGCGTGAAGATAAAGCATTCACGAAGGACACTATCAATAATGAACTTCTCATAGTCTAAACTATAAACTTACCGTGCAAATGGTGATCAAGAGTATCATTGGGAAGGAAGTCATAGACAAGCAGTCTTTGATGCTCAGATATACAGTAACCCACCAGTGAAACCAAATGTCGATGATGTACTCTACTAATAATCTCAACCTCTGCTCTGAATTCACGCTCCCCCTGAGAACCGCCAATCTTTAATTGTTTTACAGCAACATCTCTTCCATCTACTAGGACACCTTTGTATACACAACCAAATCCACCTTCACCCAGACGATTCTGTATTGAAAACCCATTTGTGGCTTGGAAAAGTTCATCATATGTGAACCATGACCTTGAACTATTTACTACACCTGGCTCCGATGGTGAATACATGAAATCACTGCCAGAAGGACTGCCAACCAGGGGAGCTGGAGGATAAGGTTTTAGAAATACTGAATCTGTAGAGCAAAACTTTCATTATTTCCAGTCACATCTCAATAAGCATTTAATAATTCTTGCTGGACAACTTAAAAGCACAGCCTCAGTATGTCATTCAATGATAAAAGAAAATTCAATAATTCAAAACTTTGAAGAAAATAAACTTGAAAAGGATATTTGACATAGACACTCATTTGAAAACAGAGGATAAAAAGAAACTAAATGACAAACTATGCTCCAGTCTGTAACTATCAATAGGATAGGAATACCAGAAAATGAACTAATAGATTTTTCTGGATCAAGTAGATGGGCTCCAAAATGACAAGCCCATCATGAGAAAAAATAAATAAATGATAAGCAACCAACATCATAACAGCTAAAGTGACTACGATGACACAGACTAAATGATTAGAACAAAAGCAATTGTAAATCTAATGCAGAAGGCTTCAATAAGATCCAGCCTACAGGACTGGTTTTACAGCCCCAAAGTACTTTGCATAGGCCATATACAGTTTACTTTGTTAAATTGCTAGATGCAACAGCATTGATCAAAGCATTAGAAGCGCTATCAATCACCAATTAAGTATCTAATATCAATTCATATCTCTAAACGGCGGAATCTCCAACAATGGATTTCTAAAATGTCTTACAAGGGGATTGTGTAATAGACAAGTATCAATGTTTTACACTGATTGACACATCCAGAAAAAATAGATTTTACTTCATTTTAAGATCCAATTTTGCATCCAGTAACCATGATCCATATTCGCATCTGTAAGACAATTAAAACTCTAAGGACTTTTAGAAACAACACCATAGCTGCATCAGCAATGAAAATTTCAGAGAATCAGTGCTGCAAAAGCAGCTACAATGGGGCAATATTCAATAAATTACCTGAGTTTTGTGAGGAAGCAAATGGAGAAGGCATAGTGTAACCAACATTTTCTCGTCTTCTCTTTCGCTTTTGTGCAAACCATACAGCCATAACTAGAAGACCAAGTACTAAAAACCCAACCACAACGCCTACTGTGATCGCACCTCCACTGTTTAAACTCCCTGGACCAGTGGATGAGGTATTTGTGGAGACATCACTGCCATTGGTTGCTCTAGCAGTTGGTTTCTCTGTTGGAATAGTAGGAAAGGGTGAGGTAGGACTTCCCGTCACTGATGAATTAACTGGAGGAGCAGGAGGAGATATTGCAGGAGGTGTTGATGAGGTTGAGGGAATTGATGGAGGTGGCGTTGGCAATGTGGATATTGGAGGAGGAGGAGAATTTGTTGAAGGTGGAGGACTATCAGATTGAGAACTAGGAGGAGGAACTGTAGGGGGGCTTTCTGATGGAGGAGGAGGCGAATTAGTGGCAGGGGGTGTAGGGTTATCTGCAGGAGGAGGTGGAGAAGGGGAGACAGCTTGAGGGGGAGGCGGGGAGGTTACGGGAGTCGTTGGAGAGGCACGTGGAGGAGGGGGTGGAGAAATGGTAGAAGCTGGGGGGGGCGCAGCAGGTGGTGATGGAGGGGTTAACGCTGGAGGTGGTGGTGGTGGAGATGGTGGGGGTGATGGTGGAGGGGCAGATGGTGGGGGTGTTGAGGGAATAATTGGTGGTGGTGGTGGTGATGGTGGTGGAGCTGGAGGGGAAGCAGCAGGCGGCGGCGGCGGGGATTGAGGAGGCGGGGTTGCAGGGTTAGATGGCGTTGAAGGCAATGGGGGGTTAGTGGTCTGATCAGGCTGAGAGGTTGAGGGAGGGGGTGAATTGGTGGTGGAATTTGGTGTTGATGGTGGTGGAGTGGAGACTGGTACAGAGGGGGAAGAGCCTGGTGAAGGTGTTTGAGAAGCCATGTTTGTATCTAACAATATGCCTAAATCTCTTACAATTCCATATCTAAAATAACTGAGACCTATATCTCAAGCTGCTCATCACACAAACATCAACACTGCATCATTTGTTAGATACAACACTCCAAAATATACAAAAGACTCGAGCTTTGTCAACGCTTCTTCCACCGCCAAATGCCCAAACTCTTCAACAAATGACAACAATGTACAAAACTCGATTAAAAAATTCAAGCAAAAGTCTTCTTTACTGGGAGCAGCCCAGATCCTCTGAATCTCAGACACAGCGCAAAGAACCTAATAAATTCACAAAAAGTAAGCAAAACCCAGTTCTCAAAGGTCCTCAACGAGCAAACCCCAGATATAAAAAAACAGCCACAGGTCTTGAACAGAAAATGAGATCAGCTAAGCCAGTTAGACTCCAAGACTATTCTTTTCTTCCTATTTAAATGGGCAAACGCAGCACTACCCGGGCCACCAAAATGACAAGTAAGAAGACCCAGAAGAGAAAAGCTGAAGAATGCCTTACCTATCTCTTTCAGAGGGAGGATTTTCTATTGCACTTTCGTTCCTTCCAAGTTGCAAACTTTGAATTCTAGTGGTGTTTTTCTCCAATGAAGTACCATTTCTCTCTCTCGTTTTCTTTTCTTGTAGATGCAGGTGTGTCTGCCCACAAATTATGCAAAGAACGTGGGGGCAACTCTAGAAGAGCAGTCGCCTCTCTTTTGCTTCACATGTAGTTCGAAGGACCGTAGGATGGATCGATAGAATAAAGATAAAAAGGAAGACGCGAATTTTTGTTTTAAGGTAAATCAATCACAGCGTGTTCTGAAACTTTGACCCGTTACCATCTTAGCTGTTCATAATAATGGCGGTGATAAACAGAAATAAATAAATAATAAATAACAGTTCCGACAACAACATTTCATGCCATTTTCTTTGTTATAAATGCAAGATATCCTCTGCTTTTCCTTACAATTTTATTTTACTTTGCGCTATGTTTTCTCATGAACAAATGAAGATCACACACCGATTACTGCCGGTTATTTGTGTATGATTGAAAGGTTTCAGTGAGAATCAAGCCAATCTGGTTCTAACTTTTTTATTATTAATAAATAATATTCAAATCCCTTATCTTTAATCACCGTAATAATAATTTCTTAGATTTATAATTTTCATTGAAAGTTGCAAGCTTTTTTATAACTCAACTTCTTCTTTTCTAAGAAAAAAACAAGATTTGATGTAGTTAGATTCCATAAACTTGCCTCAAACCATGCTATGAGCAATAGTATTTACTGATGAGAAATACCTTGCCGGGATACTTTTATTATTACAAAATTAAGTCTACTTGATTTTATTTAGTATATATAATAGAAGTTAGTTCATGTTTGGTATTATGTTTGAAAAATATTTTTATTTTTACATTTTGATATATTTTTTAAATGATATATTTTTAAATAAAAAATACTTTTAAAAATAACAAAATCTCAAATAAACACAAAGAAAGGTGAGAATTGCAATAATTGATCGTCGTGTGCATGTCCAAAACAATGCAGATGTGATCACAGTTGACTCTGGAAAAATAAATGCAATTAGAAGAACATAGATACCAGTGGAGTAATTTAAAAAACAAGTCAGCCATCAACATATTAACATGTAGAGGAAGATTTATTTATTTATATATAAATTATGTTTTAGTTCTTGCCAGATCTCTTTCTCACTGTCAGAACTCGACAACCTAGCTTGCCAGGTTGTATTGAATGTGTTTTTTTCTAGGTCAGAATCAAATAAATAATTTTTGCAATTACTACAGTGTAAATCCAAACATGGCTTAAACTAAATTTTATTCTTAGAAAATATAATAATTTAAAATAGACCTGTTCTAAATGCAGGTGGATATTTTTTATTTTCTTTTTTTTATAAGAAAAAAAACTAAAAAAGTGAGGAACAAATTGCTGTATGAGCTATTGCCTGGACTTGAACCGATATTTAGACAAACTAATTTTTTTAAAAAATATATTTAAAAAATAAAGGTTTTTTTCTTCTTCTTTTTTGCTGTGTATGGATGGTGGGTGGGATCTTCAGAACTAAGATTTGCAGGTTGGTGAGCTAATGATAGAAGCTTTGGTTCGGGCAGTTTTTGTTTTGTTTTTTACTTTCCTGTATTTTCAAGCCACGCCATGCTAGGCTCACGGCTCCCCGCCCCAACTATTGTAAATTGGCGGGTGCGGGTTCGGGTTCTTAAGTAATAAAAAAAATTATTTCATTTTTTATCTTTTGATTTTTGAGGTTTGGCTTAGAGGGTAGAATAGTATTTTTCAAGTATGTTACAATGAAATTGTTATTTTACTCTCTGTGTTTGTTTAAGAGTGTGATTGTGGTTGTGGTTGATTTTGAAAATGTTTTTTTTTTTATCAAAGATATATCAAATAAAGTTTTTTTATTATCTTAAAATTATTTTTGATATCAGTACATGAAAATCATTTAAAAATATAAAAAAAAATAATTCAAAAAAAAACTTTGCATGTCGTTCTTCCAAACTCGTAATAATATTATATCAATTAGCTATTTGATCCTATTTTTTATCATTTTCTATAACTAAGTTGATGCAAAATAATAAAAATAAAATTGAGAATGATAAGTGTTTTTAAGTTAATAGTTTATTTAGATATTTTAAAAATAAATATTAAATTACAAAAAACCTCACAACGAATGTGGGTTTGTTCTAATTTATTTAAGAAACTAATTAAAACTAACTATTTTATAAACTTATCTACGACGACATGCGAGTGCCCTGCTAGTCATAAAATGAAAACAAAACCCAAAGTCATCCATCCCAAACATGGCTGCTGAAGAAAATATCAAACATGATGTTTTTAAATTGATTATTATTTTTTCAATAATCGCCTCCTTATTTATGCTTAATTGCAAAGCCAGGTTCCCACCCCTTCCCCTGCAGACACTAGGAGAAGGACATGATCTTTCAGGGTGTTTGAAACTGGATTTTTTTAAAAAAATATATCTTTTGCTTTAGAGTAAATGTTTAGTGTTTTTAAATCATTTTAAATAGACAAATATCAGAAATAATTTTTAAAAAATAAAAAAAATATTATTTTAATGTATTTATTAACAAAAATCTCTTTAAAAAACAGTCACGATCACACTCCCAAACAGACAAACACGCAATGAAAAGGATTAATATACCAAATAACACTAATATTATAAAGTTTATTACATAACAAAATATCTTCTTTACAGAACCAGATTAATAAACCAAATAACAGTATAATGTGAGGGGATAATAGCTCCAACTGGTTGTGCTCAAAACGACTACTTGAAGGGATTTTCATCAGAATTCATGGCATCCAAAAATATCAAAATCCATCAGGCATCATGCTTGGAGGCCAAAGGAGGAATCCGTGCTTCAGTATGTTTCCTCTTGTCAAATGGGGCACTAGTTCTTTACTTCTATGTAATGATAATTGATTTTTAGAGGAACTCTTGAGTTTTGAAAGGCAAAGACTGAAGCAAAACTTGCTCGAACCAACTCACCAATCCAAAGAAACAAACATGTGGATCCCATGTAGATTCAAGGTGATCCCAGCTCATCTCTCCTGCAATATCTTGTTTCAAAGGCATGCCCTCCTCCCCGGAGAAGCTTTTTCTTGAGGGACAAACCTGCAAGCTAACATTTGTGTGAATATGGACCAGGATATGCATTTAACCGTGTAATACTTCCTGCACAATAACACATTCGTGTTTGTTTGTGCAACCATCTTCCCAGATTCATCCAGAAATTTGTTTACAACTTTGCTGAGAATAAACAATTCCAGATGACAACAAGCAACCAGGTAAAGTGTCTGGAAAGAAGAAGAAGATGAAAGATGAAAGATAAAGACTGCATTGTAGATATGCTATGGATTCGATTGTTTTTAGAAATCTGAACATCAGAAAATAAAAGTTCAAGTATTAGCATGCCTAGACAAGCCTAAAGATTATATCGATTGGTAGATCAGGACAGTGATTAAGAAGTATCCAAAGCCACCAGCTCCAGGTATCAAGATCAAGCTAAGAATATCAGTGTAATGGGTGTGCACGTTTGCATGATTTGGCAGAACAAAGGAATAAGGAAGCTAAAGGAGACCAATCGCATTACTTAAAAATGTTTGTTCATCACATGTAACTGATTGATATACTGGCAGAAAAGCTTAATGAAATGCCTATACACTGAAACAAGAACTAGTGCAGTGATCATCAACTTGTAGCATCTAGTTGTTTCTTGGACACGATTCTGACAAGGAAATATGAAAGAACAATCGGGTTTTCTTTCTTTTCTTCTTGTCCATCGTTCCCCAGAACGATAAACCCTCATGCAATGCCAAAGCATGCATATGGTAACACACTCTGTCTCCTGAAAAAAGGAAAAAGAAGTACACCACGCCCTGCCACTAGAAAGTGCAGTTAAAATAATTTCTCTCATGGAAAAACATTCAATGGCCTCAAAATTCTTCAGTCGTTCTAGTTCTCTAAAAATCTCAGTAGGAGTGGTGAATAATTAAGTTAATTAAAGTCATCAAGTCATATAACACTAGAATGATATAACAAATATTAAACCATGGATTTCACGATATCAGACAAAAAAAAAAATCACATGACAGTCTTTGGAAGCAGGGGATCTGCTAACAAGAAGCACAAAATTATCAAGGGGGTGCCTGGGAAGCACTCCAAAAATGCTTTTTGAAAAACGTTATTTATTCATTTGCTCTAAGTGAAAATTTCTTTAATGTTTTTTTATCATTTTGTGTGCTGATCTCAAAAATATTTCTTTTTAAAAAAAAAACATTATTAATTGCATTTTTAAGTGAAAATCACTTAAAAAAGCAGCCACATCCACACTCTCAAACACCTTCATATTGAAAGAAATGTATAATCCATTTCAACCTTTATATTCGTATAGATTAAAAAAGAAAAAACACACAGAAAGCAATCATAAACAAGATTGGCCCCATAATGAAATCACCTCAGATACTCTCATTGTTGACTCCAATCTTCCCTCCATATCTGCACACCAGGTATAAGGTAACAAATTCAGTGACAATAGTGACCAAACAAGCAGAATTCCCCACCTCCTTCCCACCCGGCTTCCTCTTCATCACCTCTGCTGTGAATCCACCACAACAGATTAGTAAGTGTGTTGCCATCATCATGACCATTCAAGTTCTTAATCTTCTCTAAAGCATTTTCTTTGTCATAAATGCCTTCCAAGGCATAAACAAATCCTTTCCATCCTTCTCCAACTCCCTCTCTCCCCAAAGCTGGTAATGTCCAATTCACTAGCTCTCTTGCAAATCCAACATCAGAGAATAAAACTTCGCTAATAGGAGACAAGGGTAACAACTGAATGCCGAGCCTACACTCTTTCCACTCAGGAGGTGCAAACCAGAGCCCGCTATCCCTCTTGCTAGCCCACAAAACACCCACCACCCTGTTCTCCCTAGTGAAATCTTCTGTGTACAACTTATCGCCCTCTTTTACCTGCCACCATGTTCGTGCTGCGTGAATCTCCAATGCAGCAAGCATCGATCCCGTGGCAACAAGATGAGTGTCTCCATATGCTAAACCCATTAAAGCCGCTGAATAGTACGCATTCACCGCCTCACTTGTACTCTCCTGGTTCCTCCCATCAGCAAATTCAGTTAGCCCTCCAGCCCAAGAATGCAATTTATACAAATCAAAGCACCTCAAGCGTGTATAGTTTGAATTTGATCGCCTTCCCAAGTTCATAAAATCAGCCATAAGTGAATAAGCTTGTGACCTGTACTTCCTACCCCATGCTGGATCAAATTTTGCAAGAACAGCAATGCCATACAGAAAGTACCCCAAATGATAGTGATGATCATTATAAATTCCAAACCCAAAATCAGCACCCGAATCTGTTAGCCCTTGTTTGGTGACAATCCCACCCCATTTATCATCATGTAAAAAACCATTCCCAGCAAAAGTCCCTTCCAACCACGGCTCAATTGTTTCCTTCAAGAACTTTCTTATAGTTGGAATCACATCAAGAAAACTCACCTCCTCAGCTATCAAAGCCAGCCTTGCTGCTCTTGCAATCAGTTTGCCATAAAAATAAGATGATGTTGTTGTTATAGCTGATGAATCTAAGCCCCCAACATCCTTAACAAGTGCATCAACAATTTCACCATAAGATTCCTCTTTGATACCCTTAATTGAGTGCCATGTTACTGAAACAGGATCAGTTTTCAACACCCATGAATCTCCAACAACACCAACAAGTTCACCATCAACACTATTATACTTAAAATCATCTAAAACAGTAACTTCAGAATCCTTACTGGATAAAAGCTTTAAATGTAAAGGATGTGCGAGCATAAGCAAATCACCCCAACCTTTCTTTTCCCATTTATACTCTAAGCAAAATGGTTTAGTGAAAGCTACATCACCTGATATCGGATAGCAGGAACTGAACCTATCAAGAATTGCTTCATATTTTGGATCAGAATCCGGCAATACAGCAATCCTTATTATCCCTGAAAACCCTTCAGAAGTGATCGAAGAAAGACCGTGACTCATATTTATAGGAGAGGATGAATATATGAGCCATGTTTGATTGTTGTTGAGCTTGACAGTATACTTGGTGAGTGAATTACTTGAATAGAATGAGAGAATGGCGTGGATTGTTGAAATGGAGATCTCAGTATTGCTAGTGGTCAAACAAGTCAAGAAAGGGCTTCCTCTAACAAGAAAAAATCGTAACTTTGCAGAGGGCATATCCAAAGTGACGCTAAGATCACTATAAGACGAAACAACATGACTTTTTCCTTGATCTGGGCCAGTTTTATTTGTTGCAGAGATGGTTAAATCAGCGACAAAAACCTGGTACATGAAAGAAGAGTTGTGAAACAGAGATGGGTAGGAAACAGAAAGGGAAGAAAGAGAGGATTTTATGAGATATGGGTGGATATATTCAGGTTGATCGCCATTTTTAAGAGTAAAGTTTTGAAAGAAAGAGCTGGTGGGCAATGGAGAGGACAGAAGAGAAGGGGAGAGGAAAAGGGATGGATCAGGAAGGACTGTGGATTGTGCTTTAGGGAAGAGAAATGGAAAAGCTGGTCGCTTGGAGGAAGAAAGGTGAGCCATGGTTGGAGGTTGAGGAGGTTGAGGTGGAGATGGAGATGGAATTGGAGAAGGAGGTTCACAAGGTAGTCGCTTGCGAGGTTTTCTGAAAGGCTTAGTTATTAAGGTTTTGACTCTTCTCTTTATTTTTTTCAACATCTTCTTGGAAGCGGGTTTTTTTGGCAATTTATTAAAATTGTCAAGAGGAGATCGATGGAGGAGGGATGGATTTGATTTATTAATTTGTTGGGATTTGGTCAGGAAGAGAAGGGAGGGAATTGACTTGTTTTTTTTTTTTGGCTACGATAGTCTTGCTCTTGCCTCAATATATATAGGTGTGTTGTATGTTGCCCTCGAATATTCTTATTGCTTTTTTTTTTGGAGTGGAGTATTTTGATGTTGTTTTTGAAAATTGTTTTTGTTTATAAATATATTAAAATATATTTTTTAAGAATTATTTTTGATATTAGTATATAAAAATAATATAAAAACACCATACTTTTTTAATTTAAAATTAAAAAAATCATTTTTTTTCAAAAATAGTTTTGAAACACATTGTCAGGCCGTTGTTAAGAGGTTTTAATGAAGAAATGGAGATGGAGGGCAAAGAAGATAAAAACATATTATATTTCGTTTGGTGTTGTGATTCAACCGTGTTTTTATTTTATTTTATGTCAAATTTAAATTATTTTTTATATTTTTCAATCATTTCAATGTATTAATACTAAAAATAAATAAAATATTATTTTGATATATTTTCAAACAGAAATATTTTAAAAAACAATAATTTTAAATAACCCCATAAAGTAAGTTGATTGGAAATGAAGTTGAAGGGGGAAGGGGTCTAAGAGATGGAAGGATTGCAAGGCATCCAAAGGAATATGCAATTTCAAATGGATTGCAAGGCATCCAAAGGAATATGCAATTTTAAATGGATTGCAAGGCAAATTGAAAGTGTGAAGAGAGGGACAAGGAATGCTTAAGGAGAAAGCAATTCACAAATTGAGCATAATAGTTTAAGATTTTGGGGAATTTGGATAAATATTCTCAACGCAATTCCAACCTCTACGTTCAAGTTATCATCAACCTCTAAATTAATTTAAGTTATTATCCATGTTTTTTGAATTTAGAATAATATATAATAGCGATTGTTTTTTAAAGTATTATTATTTATTTAAAAATACATTGAATGATATTTTTTATTGTTAATATTAATGTATTTAGATGATAGAAAAACACTAAAATATCTTTACTCTAATGTATTTTTTTTAAAATAATAAAAAATATTAATGTTGATTTTTCAAAGTACCATTATCATTATTATTTTTAATAAAATCCAAGCTAAGAAATCAAAGGACAAATATGAGGCAAGGCAACACCACCTAGTGCCCGTTTGTAGTTAAAGTTGATTTTTAAAATAATTTTTGTTCAAAAATATATCAAAATAATATTTATTTTTTAATAATTATTTTTAACATCAGCACATGAAAATGATATAAAAACAACCAAAAAATTAATTTAAAATAAAAAAAATCTTTTTTTTTTCAATTTTTTTTTTGAAACACGGTGCAAAATAGGACGCTAATTGGAGAAGAAATGTATATCGAGATTAATTAATTTTATTATTTAAATGATTTTAAGAACAACTTTTCACATGGATTAAATATAATAAATGCTTTATAATACTAAATTAGTTGTAAAAAAAATAATTAACATGGAAAAACATAAACATCAAAATATAATTAAAAGAGACAAGAGAGAAATATTTTATTATTATAAATTCTTCAATTTTTTCAAATTGTAAAGAATATAAGACAAATGATCTATTTATAGGAGAAGAAAATGAACTCGGACATTATGAAAATTCAAGAGATTAAACTCAAGAATCATGAACATTTAATTCATATAAATAAAAATTTTATAAGAAAAATTAATATTTGAATTAAAAAACTAGATATAGAAAGCAAAAACCTCAAACCTTCTTGTCTGCCGTGATTCTGCAAATTATTATACAAGTGGTGATGAGTGAGGACATGGCCTATAAATGAGCAGATATCTTCGTCGAGGAAAGATCATAAGCTTGCAAAATGGTGAAAGCATATTGACAATGCACGTTAGCCGTGGCTATTCGATGTTGAGGTTTTTATTATTATTATTTTTAAAAAAGTATTTTTTATTCTAATAAAATAAAAGTCACCACATAAAATAATCTCAATTGTATTTGAACTGGTCATAAAATATTAAATCAACTTATTCTTGTGATTAAGTGTTGTTATAGCATTTTATTTTTTTATTTTTTATTTTTTATTTTTTATTTTTTATTTTTTATTTACTCATATATTCAAATTTTATTTTTTTATTTTTTTAAATTTATTTTGATATCAGTGTAGCGAAATAGTGTATCAAAAGAATATAAAGGTATTAAAAAATTAAATTTAAAATAAAACTAAAACTTAAAAAAAAACACTCTTGAAATAAAACAAACATATACAAAATATTTCAATATGGATAGTCCTTTTCTTTTTCTTCAAATTCAAGAACACAATAATTACAGGTACAAACTACAAAGAGCTTGCGTGAGACAATTCGCAGATTAATGTGTGTGTGTATTGTTTTAGTGTTTTTCTAGAGGCTTTTATCTGGAAAAATATTAAAATATTTTAAAAAAAATTTAAAATTTGTTTTTGAATTGAACATATCAAAACAATATAAAAATATTGAAAATAATTATTTAAAATAAAATAAATAATTATTTAGCAAGGACAAGACAAAGAAGTTGCACAGTCAAATATGGTTGGCAATGTTATTTGATATGGGCATCCAATGATTAATTTTAAAAGTTTGAAACATAATTGTAACCATAAATTAATTCTACATGATAAAAAGAGTACTATATAGCATTTGCTATCTTCTTTAAATGATAAAAGAGTACTATATATAGTATTTGACAATGGAAAAACATGTAAAAAAATCCATTTTATAGGTTTAAGTCTTATTTTAATGCTTAAGTTAACAGGGGGGGAAAGGGTTTAAGAGACTATGTTATGTGTGCTACAAAACTTAATTAAGGAGATACATTTTTTTTTAATCAACCTTTTTATCTTGGGTGTTGGTTTGTTAGGTTTATGAATATCCCATGTATAATTTAAAGGTTGAGGTTGTGGACTTTTTAGGCCATCAAATTTTCAAAGAGTTTAAATTAATGATATAGTGTCCAATAAAGTAATGAAAGTGTTAACTTTAATATAATATTTTCTCTAGTTATGAAACATAGTTCTATTCGGGTATTGCTTGTCATGATTGCTTTGATTGACTTAGATCTTGAATAACTAGATGTCGAAATTTTATTTTTACTATATTGTGAGCTCGACAAGAGGATCTATATGCATCATCTAAAAGGTTTCTTTATTTAAGGTAAGAAAATCATGAATGCTTATTAAATAAGTCATTGTATAACTTGAAACATTCAACGATATAATGATATAAAAGAACTAATATTTCATGCTTGAACATTGTGTACTCTAGGAGTGAGTAAGAAAGTTATATATATTTCAAAAAGCTTTCAGATGATTTATTTATATAGTTATTATTGTATGTTAATAATATGTTGATTGCTTTAAAAAACATATGAGATTAATTTGAAGGATCAATTGAGCTATGAGTTTAAAATAAAGGATTTGATGCAATCAATAAAATCTTAAGCGTTACACGTGTGTGGTGTAGCGGTGAAATCATATCGGATCTAGATCCTTAGGTGTGGGTGGAAAGAATAGAGAGTTAATGTTCTTTATTAAAAAATAGGCTTGGAGTTGTCACATAGTATTTTGATCTCTAGAAACTCTAATCGATATTCAAAGTTTAGATAAGAGAACTGGTTGTGTATAAAGAGGACAATATCATCCCTAAAAAAAGTTCCATTGTTTATTTATTTGATTACTAAGGTGTTATTGTGTTTTTCTAATTATTGGTATGTTTATTGGTTAAAAGTTGATCCATCATTATAGAGTGAACCATGGTTTTATTGGTCAAACTTAGCCATTCTAAAGTCTAAACATGTTTTTTTATCTGTTTTTTTAATATAGAGAATACATCTTGCATATAACTTCATACTTCTTAGTATTAAAATAAACAAATTTATTTTTGGTGTTTTTTTTATAAATATAGACCAAGTTCTAAATATGGATTTAATTAAACTTGTTATTGAATCAAAATATACTTGTAAATGTAGAAATAAAAAAAACTTTAATTGATTTTTTGGTATTTAGATGACTTTTATGTGTGAAGAGATTTTAGACCTCCACACATCACCAAAAATAACTAGAAAAGAAATCTAAAGTTCTTGATGTTAGAGGGTTTTAGGAGGTAGTCACGAAATGAGTCATCAAATAAAAATAAGGAGACTCATGATTCTATTAGCAAGCATCCCGACGAGTTGCTTCATTTTACTAACCATGCAAAATGTATGGTAAAAACTTGTTTTTATGTTAAAGTATTTTTATTAAAAATGATAATTATCATTTGTGGCAACGTTTAACTTATGATTTGATTTATTTTGAAGATTATACATCTTGGGCATGAGCCAATTGCAATAAAACTATACATGAAAACACATATATGCAGGGAGGATAGATAAAAAAAGAAACATCAATTATGGACAATTGAACTGTGGTGTTTATTATAAGTAAACTTTGAATTAATGATTTTTATCCATATCTTTGACTTGTTATATATATATATATATAGGAATAACATAGCACCAATATGGATGTCAAATATTATATACATTCAAAATATGATTTGAAGTTGTGCTTGGAGGCTAGAGCAATTAGTATTATCTCTATGACCACAAGTTGAGATATGAGATTGGTTGTAGGAATTGGTTAACCAATGGATTGTTGCCCTAAGGGACAAAATGGGGGAAAGTAGAAGAAAAAATGTGAAAAATGGGAGAAGATTGTGGTATACCTGTCCATTCATTATTCCTCCATTTTATGGACCTTCATTATATTTCCCCCACCCCTACCTCCATTTGTAACTTCTTTTTAATATATGTAAATATTTGTAATTGATTGTTAAATTAATAATATTAAAAGTGTTCTTCAATTATTTTTTTTTTGCTCAATGTTGTTTAATATTAAATTGTTTGATAGCATTAAAAAACAAATTACTAGACCACCTATAGGATCACTAACGAATATAAAAATTATGTCGGTGCATCTGTTGGTATAACAAACCCATTTTCCTAAAATGTTTTATGGAGAATTGTTAACTATTTTGGTATACACTAACAAATTCATCGACATGACATGGTTGTCAATGGTTTTATAAGTGAATTCACCGATTATTCATGATATATGATTGATGATCTATCCATTTATAATATTTATCGATGGATAGATTGACATGAATTGGTTGTCACATATTTTTATCATTGATATTAATATTATATTGATTTATCCATCGACACTTAAACCACCAACTAAATTATTGATGAATCTGAAATTCATGACGAGATACTAACTGACAACATATTTTCCTTGATAAATTTGTAGGTGATATTAGTATCGACAAAAATATATTGTTTACACTAACATAAGATTTCGTTTGGTGTAAATTAATTTTCTGGTTATGATTTGATATTTTCTTTTGAGCAAGCTCAATGTATAGGTATGTAATTCATATATGAGGATATTAGGCTATCTTAAGAGTCAATAGTTATAAAAAAAATGTATTCATCATTAACATAAGCTACAACAAAAAAAACCCAATGAAAATTTATTTTGATATTTTTTAAAAACAATGTCATTTAACTTAATGTTTTTGTGATACGGGTAAAACTCACTAGACTCGTAATCTAGACCGAACCCAGATTAAGTTTAATTCTATAGATAAAACCAATCAAATTAATTGGTGCAATAAATTCTACAATAGTTTTTTGAAAAAAAAATCAATAATACTTCAAATTTAAACTATATAATTGGTACATAGCAAGATTATTAATACCGTTCCGGTTGTCGTTTTGGTTTTTCTATTGGTACAAAACGCTTCGGTTTCAGAGCATTTCGGCGTGCCGTTTCTAGGTTGTATTGTTCATATATATATATGAAAAAAAATTAAAATATTAATTTAACAATCATAATTAAAATTCAAGATAAATTAACTTTAAATTATACAATATAAACACAAAGTTAAACAAACATAATCTCAAAATTAGAAACACAATCACAAGTTAATCAAAATAAGGAGGATTTTAAGGCCGAAACGGTACCAAGACGTTCCGGCTGGTATTTCCGGAATGGGCCAAAATTAAAATAAAGATGAAAACAATGTTGTTTTATCTCGGTTTTTTTAATAACACAGAATGTTCCGGTCGAAACGGAACGGTATTAACAACCCTGACACATAAAGTTTACTCAAAAGCCCAATGAAAAATGAAAATCCAAGCTCATAGGCCCATTTATATTTATCTTCCTATAATCAGCCCACGCCAGTCTCCTCCTCTCTTGTTCTTCATCTTCCAGTATTTTCTTTTTGCTGAGAAATCACAGTTTTAAGTGTTTTTTTGTCGAGGGATAAAGACATGGCGGGATTGCTGGCGTGGGCAGCAGATGTAGTGGGAGCCCACGGAAACAACCATGAATTATCAGAAGATAGAATCCCAATTGTGTTAGCTGAAGACCAACAAAAGTATGTTCAAGAATTAGATTCGAAGGCTTCATCTTTGAGCCGTTCGATCCAAGATCTACGGCTTAGATTGCCTTCACCTGACATCTCTCGACGTCTACCTCACATTCTTGCTCATTCTCTTGCCTCCAATGCTGCTCTTGCTCTCCAGTTGAATGCTCATTCTGCTACTAAAGAGCAGGTAAAGATGCATTCTTGCGTGTAATTTAGGCTTTATAGGTATCTAAGCTGTTGTTTGTGATGGGTTTGTTGTTGAGTCGTGTGGTTTTTTGTTTGTGTTTCTGGGTTTTGGCATCTGAATATGGTTGAAGCAATAGGTTTTGTTATCTTAGGTTTTTGAATTATAGTTTGCAAAAATTATCTGTTGGTGTTTTGTCTTGCTTTTATGACTTAGGTTAGATTTTTACTTCTTTTCTCATTTGGGATATTAACATTGGTTTTAGTTTTTATGGATAGTTCTTCGTTTGATAATATAGAAATTTGTAGTGCAAATACGATCATTCTCAGGTGTTTCTTATAGTATTGCAATTTGCAATGCTTAAGGGTTATTGTATGTTAGCTTATAAATTGCTATCGATCTCTTCAAGTGAAGCTTTTGAATCTTATATGCATAAGATTTTTATATAGTAGTTTTGGATTATATGAATTTATGATTTATACGACAGTTTAAAGAGATTTTGTTACCTGATATGCATGTAATACATTTACTTTGTAAAGAAATAGGTGATCGATCTTTACACTCTGTTTTGGAGTTGGGGAGTCTATTTAGGGACACTTAGATTTGTTCCCTGCGATCCAATGTGGGTACGGATTTTGAGGGGTATGAATCATTCTTGTGATTATTGTTTTTAAACAACTCGCATAAACTCATAACATGTAAAAAATTTACCTGGAATCTGACTATAAAAAACATAAGAAGTTGTCCAATCTCCATTTTTTTTTCTAAGCATCAATGTTTTCTTGAACATAAAAAAAATGAGCAGGCTGTTGAGAACTCTTTAAGTGTCTCTAAACTTGACCCATCATGTCAATCTTGAAACTTCTCGACCTGATTTATTGTCTACCATGAGCTTCAATTTAAGATGTGGGGATTGTCACGATATGACCCATTTGATTTGACAAGTCCAAAAGTACTGTAAACGATTGGTAAAAACATGAGTTAGTTTAAAAAAAATCAAGATGATATTTTTTTGTTTAATATTGAGACAATGACATATTAGATTACACTTGATCAACTAGGGTTAATCATCAAATTCCTGACGTAAGTCATAGACATGACTAAAATACGCTAACATCTCTTTCTTTTTCCTTTTCTTATTCTCTCCTTGATCGGGACCTTCTTTAGGTTTGGATCGGATGAAATTTAGTATTAAATTGATGTTATTAGAGAATCAGGGGATAAATTAAAAGAAGAGGGCCTGGGAATGGGTGAGATGAAATTTGTGACTCAACTGAAAGTTATTATAAAATCATGGCCTAAAGGGGTCAAAACAATTCTGGCGCATGCAATGTATGGGCCCAGCTTGTGATGAGAGCCACCACATTGGGGCAACACATGCAGCTTCCTCTGGCCTAAAAAGTTGATATTTCATGGTGTCTTTGGAATCTTCTTAGCAGGGCCTTCCCCTATGGCAGTGTTTGGTGGCTACCTTGCCATGATGTTGCACTAACAGCTATTTTTTCTTCTCTCTCTCTTTTATTTCTCCTCCCCTTGAATTCTACTACTGAATTTTCTGTTCTTCTCTTAAGGGCTGCCTTTTTTCCTAATTGTCAGTTATAGTCCCTCCAGTTTTATCTTTAGAAAACAGAAAATCCAAACAATTTTTCCCAAGATCAAGCACAAACTCAATGACAGGATATGTCTTTGACTATGCTAGAAAACCATTGCGAGCAAACAAAACAAAATATCAAGGCCTTGAGTGTGGAGCTACAACAATTGAAACAATTAATTGCTTAACTCTTTTAGGTTTTTTTTGTTACTGTTAGTTGGTTTACTGCCGTGCTTGCTTTATCTGGTATTAACAGAGATTGAGATCCATGATGAAAAATTGTTCGGGATCAGTGAAGTTGGTGGTGGAATTAAAATCAGCATGCTCAAAGACAAAGCGGAATCTCCAGCACTAGTAAATTCTCTTGGGTTGGGGTGAAGACGATGGTGCAGCTCTAATCTATTAAGTAGTGACAATGTCTGAGAGAGAGTTTCCAACTGCTAGGTGGCTTCTGAAGTAAAATGTGAATATTCAGCGGGCAAATTAGTTTTGCATGATAAATGATAATTTGGACATGCAAAGATCCACTACTACGTGGATCAAGTGCTCAAGTTGTGTTCTATTTTTTTTTTTTGCAATTGAAAGCCATACATTCAGTTGACTCTTGGTTTTTTTGTTAATTTCTATCTAGACCAAGTTCAATTGGAAATATCTCTCATAAGACGTCATTAGTTCTTTATTTAGAAGAAGTGCAGTTAGGAGGCATCGGTGGTGAGACATTAGGAAATTTTGATGTCCATTGCAGGATGGAATCATAAAAGTCTTGGGCTTGTTTAATAAGAGCACATTCATCCATGCAAAAAAAGGACACAGGCAGGATAGTCTTCAAATTCTCTATAACGGTCATCTAATCTAGTGAGACCATAACTGGGTAATGTCCTTTATATCGCACAACATTTTTTTTCTTCAAATGGTTAAATGTAAAAGAATTTTGTTAGTAAGCATTATCATTAGCTGAATATCTATGAACACATAGAGTTTGCTACTTTTATCAATTCTATTTGTTACCTCTATGATTTCTACTTGACAAGACGAATCTAATTATGTTGACGAAGCTGAACATGTTAAAAAGAAATTTTCTTTTCAGTGTAATGTTAATTTGTGATGGTGAGTTGGTGACTTCTAATTCAATTCTGGGAACATGAACGAGTTCCGGTCTGAAGGCTGGTTTAATTTCTATTAAATAACATTATATGGCTGTTAACCAACTAGTAATTGGAATCTCCTTTTCACATACTAGTACTTGAAATCTATTTTTGTGACAGGCTGAATTGAGAAAGGTGACCCTACTGGAGGAAAATGCTGCATATGAAAAGGCTATATTAAATTGTGAGAACAAACTACAGGAGCGAATGCAGGAAACAGATTTACTTCTTCAGAAGCTACAGGTCAGGCATTACTTCCGCATCAATATTTCTGTACAATAAGTAACTTTTTTTTTGTCCTGGGATATTTCTGTAATCAATCTCTTGTGGTGACTTTTTGTTTCAAGAAAGGGAATTGGTTCTCCATTCACTTCCTATATTCTTTGTACAATTTGATGTATGGTCTTATGAATTAATGTTAGGAAATGGATGAGACTGAGCAAACTTTGATGGAGGAGTTGGAAAATGCAGAAACTGCATTGGATGCCAGGCAAAGTGGAAAGTCTGTCAAATCAGTTGATGCATCTGAAACGACAGCTGAAGCTGGACTAGATGCAGAAGCTGCAAAGTTTGATATATTAGAGAAGATGGATAACAAAAAAAAAGAGATGGTAGATTTGTTTTTCTTTGGCTCTTAGAAGCTTTCTTCCTCAACCCAGCTGTTTTTGTTATATGGTCTTGAAAATCTGCCCAATTCTCTCAGAGTTCAATGGAAGAAATTGTTCAAGATTTAGAGAAAAGGTGGGTGCAAATTCAAGAGAATGCACTGAAGCAGCCTACTCCAGGTTTCTAAAAATTTGACTGTTTTTTTGAGCGGGTCAAAGTAATAGAGGGAACTGAGACTTTAGTTTACATTTGTTTCCTTGCTTTCTGGAAGGTTGTCAAAGGGTCAAACAGGTGTTTGTTTTTCAGGTTTTAGCCATTGTGCACATGTATTAAAGGCTAGACTTTTCTCTGGAATAGGATTATGACACTTGGGAAAGAGTTATGCATGTGAGGCTGCAGGGAGTACTGCTCCCTGCTGGTGGGTTAGATTTGTTGTCTGCAGTAGATGTTTCATGCTGATCTCCCTAGTTGGTTGTTGAATGGTCTTTCTTCCAATAACTCTTTTAGCAGAGTTTTGTTAATTTTCAAAGGTTAAACATATACCTTTTTGTAACCAGAGACAAGAAAACCTATATAACTCTTTAGTTGAATTTTTTCCCCTTGAAGTAGTCACTTGCTGAATGGAATTTGACATGAAAATAATTTTGACACAGCTCAGAGAGAGAAGTTATTGGATAAACAGCTTCATAGCCTAATGGAGCAACTAGCAGCTAAACAGGTGGATTTTACAATTCATTACAAATTGACTTCTACTTGTGACTTCTGGATCAATTTGGATATCGCATAAACACCAACTTTTCTAAATGCTTTCTTGTTTGTAGGCACAAGCAGAAGGCCTGGTCGGTGAAATTCATTTGAAAGAGATGGAGCTAGAAAGGTTGAAAGGATTGTGGAGGATGATTGAGAGTAGCAATGTAGAGGGTAATACCGCCAGGAATCGGTTTGGAAGAAGCACCTCAGAGAAGGGTTCTGCGTCTACAGGCTATATGGTTGACAAGCTACCTTATTCCACTGGTGGCCGAACTGAGCATCAAGAGAGACTCATGCTTCTGCGGTCAGCTTTTGTTATGTACATTTTATTCTTGAACATTGTGGTCTTAATCAAACTTTCATTTTGAGTAACCTCAAGAAAAACTGCTGGTCGTCTTCATAAAATAACTTTTTGGTGAATGTGAGATATTTTCGTTGTATATATCATAATTTTGTAAAGAAACAAGTAATTTAATATTGTATGTTGCATGGACTAATTCTCAAAATATATATGCAATGAAGTTTACCGCTTCCTAAGTTAATGATTCTGCTAATTACTGAATTCAATGGCTCTAAAGAATATACTTGCTGAAAAAATTAGGGGCAAGAGTTAAAAACTATCTAGTACAAAGAGTGTACAACACACCTGCATAAAGACAAGATAGTGGTGAGGAGGGGGTGGAACATAGGGGGAGAAGGGTGAAATAATGGCATTAGAGGGAGGAAACAACATTATAGCTGCGATGCGTAGAGTTCTTGATGTTCTCAAATAGAGACTGACCTACGAGATGTTAAACGTTGCTGGACGTTAACTTCATGAATCATGAATATGACTTGACAGTCATCTAACTCCAAAACATTCATCATCTCAAGTAGAGACTAAAGACATGGAGTGTGTTTGTCTGTGAGTTGCGCTGCTTAAACAGACATACCCATAATCAGTAAAGTACAGTGGATAAAACGTGAATCATAAACGGGGTCCAGGATCTTTATTCTAGCAAAATTGGTTTCTCATTTGTACACTCTAATATGTGGTTAAAAACCAGACTCAAAAGGTTTAGAAGCATGTGCTTTTCAATTGTTTGCAAAATTTGCTGGTCCACGGATCCTCAAAATGCAGTCATTTGACAGTGTCGGTGCTTCTCCGATAGATGTGAGACTATTCAACTGATCACGGTGAGGGAACTCAACAACTTCATTTACTAGTAAATGATAAATAATTACAGAAGCAAAGAATCATAAATGGCATTGAGTAAATGGTGTTTGATAATATACCATTGTATACATATTTTTCATGTAATATTTCTCTGTAGGCTCTCATTGAAAGATCTCCAAGCTTCCCTCCTCATCATATAAAGCAAGAACTCATTCCAAGTGTCAATGGGGCCTGGCAAACACCAGTGAACACAATCAGCTACAGTCTCATTGCTATGAGGTGAGCGCCCATACTGGTTTGGGTGCCCATCTGGCCTGAGCAGCATTGCTTCTGTTGTGGCTAGTAGCTCAAATTTCAAGCTCCTCTTCCTCCCTTTTTCCTGTGCTTTCCTTAATTCTTCAACTTGTGTCAGGTATGTTTCCAACTCATAACCAGCAAGCTTCATTTCCTCGGTTGTAAAGGGCATTGTCCTGATACAATTCCCTCCTTCATTCCAAGGTCCATTTTCGAAATGTGAGGGAGAAAACGTCCTTAAGAATGTGATGCCCTTGTAGTTCTTTAGGCTTTGAAGGGTCTTAAAGGCAGTTCGAAATGCCATTCTGTAGCCGAAGTAATTTGTAACAGCAGTAATGTTGTCCATGTGGCAGTTATGACAGCCCACAATCTGACCATTCATGTAGTATATCAGAGGACGGAAGAACCACTGTCCTCCTGAGATGATCACATAGTCGAAATTTTCAATCTCGCTAGCCCATGCCTCATCAGCTTGGTCTAAATGGAGGCTCATCATGCTGTTGAGGGAATGACCATTGGGGTCTGCATCACGGGACTTAACCAGGAATGGAGACCAAAGAGTCGCTAGGGTAAACCTGTAATCAGCGAAGAACCAGCGTTTGAAATATTTTGTGTCTACTGCATATCTATTAGAATTATCCTCAGGATGGGTCACCTGAAAGATGATGATCAGGAGTGAGAATCAAATTTATATTATAAACGCTGTTCAGCTCTGCGACTCTGATTTTCTTGCAGGGTTCTTGATACTGATTGTCTGGTAAAAAAAAGAAACTACATCCTAGCAAATTGTGGTCTGATTTTAAGATATTTAAGTTTAATGGTAGTCAATTATTACATCATGGTGTTTACAACTCGAGTTTCTTGGTGATCCAATCCTTATCTGTGGATATATGCTATGAGCAGTGATTGAGCACTTACACTGGCTAAGAGACACAGCAATGATTGCATTTGGTTCCTACCGACGGAGTCTCCGACGAAGGCCATCTTCTTCCCTCTAACAAGTTCCAAGAAGCGCTTCGCATTAAATAACGGCAGCTCACATTCATCTGGTCTCCACCTCCATTTCATGAACTCTGTGTCAGGTCTACCAAGCTTCATGCAGTTGTGCTGGTCGATTAGGTCACAAGTTGCATCAGTGTAGTAAGGCCCGTCAGGATAAGGAATCCATTTCCCACTGAAAATGTCACAATCCTTCACTATCTCTTTGTTTCTCAAATCACTTGCATCATTCTCAGGAGATGGAAGTGGAAAAAGTGAGGTTGAAAACAGGTAGAAAGGGATTATAGTGAGGAAAACTAGGCTGGAGACTAGCAGCAGTGACTTTTTGGAGGTGCTGTGCTGCGAGTTCATTCCATTGGAAAACTCATTGCCATTAAAAATCATGGTGAGATGAAACAAGAAACTTTGCATTTAGAGCATATTATATAGGAGCAATAGGTATGGGTTTTATAATGATTTCTGCTTGACATGGATCAAACATTGACCAGCTCCTAGTTTTAACAGCTGCCAGAGCTGTGGTTTGAGAATTCTTGCTGGCTCGCAGTCAACGCATATTTTGTTTTCGGTGTGGCATCATTATCAACATTGAATACCAGCTTTGGAGATTCTTAGCGTTTTCGTTTTCTAATCAATTTCGTCATTACCATCCTTAGAAGTTTTAAGCATTATAATTGCAGTAGAATTATAATTTTTTAAAGTGGTTACGTTTTCAAAGTGTTTTTAATTTATAAATGCATTAAAATAATAAGTTTTTTAGTTTTTAGTAATCAATTTTGATACCAACACATCAAAATAATCTAAAACTACTAAAAACAATTAATTACAAGCAAAAAAAATCATTTTTTTTCTTTCAAAAAAATACTTTTCCAATACTTCCATTACAGGCGCTAAATCACAATCATGATGTTAATGTTAGATGCCTTTATTTTGGTGAACCTTCATGATCATTTGGTGTAATACTTTTCTCTGTCGTATTAGTTTTGCTTAGTTTTCATATTATATTTTGTCACATCCTTCGCTGCACCTAAAAGATGTTAGTATCATAGTACTGATAGTATTGCCTGAAACAGACTTTATAACTAGTTTGTTAGACTGATAAACGTTTTAACCAGCAGTAACCATGATGAAAATCAAAGTCATGTCTATTAAATGTCTAGGGCCAAATGGGAATAGAAATGAAGTAGAATTATAACATAAACAAGTTTTATAGCCAACAAATCCCAGCAATCATGAGGCTCATGGATGCACTACGCCACCTCATGGTGAATAGCATTGCAGGTTTCTTTAAATACAAGTTCAGGACTACTCTGTTGGTGAATAGCATTGCAGGTTTCTTTAAATACAAGTTCAGGACTGTTAGGTATATTGCCATTTTGTGGCAATATCCTACCATTGTTGAAAATGGTAGCCAACCCACCATTGTTGAAGAAGGTTGGTGGCCAACCTTTGACTATGAAGAAAGTTTGGTGGCCAACTTTGATTTATGAAGAAGATTGTCTCCTCACTCTTGCTATAAATAGAGGAGCTTCTTAGAGCTAAAAATGAGAGAGAGAGCAACACAAGTGAATGTGTTGTGAGAGAGAGGGAGAAACACAAGTGAATGTGTTGTGTAGAGAGAGCTAAAGAGTGAGTTGATGAGTTGAGTAGAGTGGATGCAATCCTCCTCCTCTATATGTATTTATTGTAACTTTTTCTCTATCTCTAATACAATGACTCTCTCCCGTGGATGTAGGCGATTTTGCCGAACCACGTTAAATATTGTGTCGGTGTGCTTAAGCCTCCCATGAGCAAGTATCAGTACACTCCCGGTCCGCGCATGGGAAAGCCGGAATTCCCCAACAACTGGTATCAGAGCTGATGGTTTAAAGGGGTGTTTGATTTTGCTCAAAAATGAAAATTGTCAAAATTGTGTTTTGACCATACCACTGCGTAGAGGAGGCCGAGACGAAGCCACTGGCGAAAACGACGTCAAAATCTGATGTCGGACATGGCCGCACTCTCCATCACTCTCCAGCAGGGCATCTGCCCACGCGCGCAGATGCGCCCCATGCGTCTTCTTCGCCCGGATTGGCTGACCCGACCCGAATACCAGTTGACCCCAACAACTTGTATCAGAGCCGTTGGTGTAGGTAGGTGTTTGATTTTTTGAAGAAAAATCAAAGTGCTCAAAAATGATTTTTGAGTATCTGATCTTCTAGAGGAGGTCATCACGATTCCAACGGTGTATAGCACACTTAATTCGGAGTTCAAACGAAGAAGTTATTGTCGGTCAAAGTTTTGACAGGAAAAGTCAACGCCACGTCACCGGCCAGTCAACGCCACGTCATCGGTGCCACGTCAGCGCCACATCATCAGTCAAGTCAACAGTGCCATGTCACTGGTGGGATAAGATTCTGTGCAGCAGAGTCTACATGCAACCGGATCTGAGATTGAATCTGGGCCGTTGATCATGCCAGACTTGTTTTGATCAAATCTTAGCCGTCTGAAGTGCGATTTGGACGATTTCAGACTTGTTTCCAGCTAATTTGATCGTTCCGGATGCAATGGTACGGTCCGATCGTTGAGATTTGAGACCAAAAATGGCAGTGGCGAATTACCAAAAGAGATTGCCCGATCAGGAGGCATCTGAAGGTCATCATGGTGGTCGTTGAAGAGAAGAAGAAGAAGGTGCACATGTTTACCCAATTACATGTGTTGAACTGCTAAGTGGGGAGAAATTTAACTGCCTTGAGGGAAGGTAAAATTAGGACACTCTGGACACCCGATCATGTGGATAATTTGAGGTGAAGAGTGGAAATTGACGAAGACCAATCTTGACGAATCTAAGCACTGGTAGTCTCGCCAGATATTGAGAAATCATGTATTGAACCAGTATATTCCAGATCACTTGTAAAGAAGACTGGGACAAAGCTAGCAAATGGTTGTATATACTGAAAAGACAAGACGATGGATAGATATGGCCTAAGAAGTTCTGTCTAGGAGATTGGGTTTTAAGCGGGACCAGTGTGACCCCTCCAATCTTTCCTGGGAACTTGCTTAGTGGAAGGATTATCCATACGGTACTATTTTCGTATATATAGCAGTTTGTAATGAAACAGTTGAAGACTAGCAGGATGGCGGCACAACGGAACAGTTGGGTTCTGTATGATCAAGGATCTGATGAAGTGGTGATTTCTCCAAAGAAGTTAGATTCGGTGACTGTGATTTCTCGAGGGGAGAATTGATGAAGACCCCGATAATGGAAGAGAAATACAGCAGGGGATAAAGATTGGCACCCTATTTTGACTTGGACGAGTGTTATGACAGGATGAGTCGTCATCAAACATAAGCAAGGAATAGGGAGAAATCTGGAGAACGAAATTGCACGAGGGCACACGGAGATTGTGCAGGAGTACCGTAGGATCCAACGAGGTAATCGTAATGAGACAACAGGTGCAAGAAGAAGAAGTGTTCCTAGATGAAGCTCAGAGCAGAGACTGTTAAAGTTTGTACAACAGGAAGTCTCTTATGCTCTTAATGAAGACAACAAGCGAAGACCTTTCCAATGCATGCAAGGATGGAAAGAGAGCTGTTGCAGAGGCACCTAATTGAGGGGGTGCAAACGCCTGTGATAAAAGGCAACCGTCTATGATGAAAGACGAAGACACCAAAGAGAGTTGGTGTAGGTGGAGCTGTCGAGCAGAAAGGCACAAAAGCTCCAAACATAGAAATCGAGGTGGAGGATTGCGAGGAGTATACCGCAACTTTCTCTTTCTATGTAGTCAGTGGCAGTAATCTCTCCCATAAGTGCACATGGTGGTAGAGACTTTTGGATCCACTTTGAAGCATCTCAGCTGAAGGAGGATGCGACCACCTATGAAAGGTGAAGACACCTTAGATGGAAGGTGTGTGAGGGCCATGATAGGAGCCCGGATCAGACCGCCCCATGACAACGGGCGAAGACACCTTAGATGGAAGGTGTGTGAGGGCCATGATAGGAGCCCGGATCAGACCGCCCCATGACAACGGGCGAAGACACCTTAGATGGAAGGGGTGAGGGCCGTGATAGGAGCCCGGTTCGGACACCTAAGGAGAAGGTGTGTGGGCCACGATATGAGCCCGGCTTGGAACAACCCCAGAGCCAATGTGATGGCTAGATATGAGTGGACAAGTATATAGCCAATGAAGTGGCTATGATGAGTATGGAGACAAATGCAGGATTGACTTTCATGGATATTACCCCCATGCTAAAGATCAATGAGCTAGAAAACATTTGCCTTGGACAATAACTGGATGACTTGTGGAGCATTAAGATGCGGCTGCTATGAAGGAGCAGAGGGCATGCACAGGTTCCAGAAACGAGTTGACTCTTGTCAAGGTAGTGAGCTCGGTAATGGCATTGTAATACTCAGAGTATGAAGACAAATATGAATCAACCTTTAATGGGCTGCCCCCATGGTTAAAGGTGGAGAGCTACCTGGACTCTTACGACTAAGAGCGAGAGACTCATGGAGAAGTAAGGCGTGGTTCCTAGGGTGGAACAGAGGGCAGGCGCAACTCCTGGATGAGTAGACTCTTGGAAGAGTGGTGAGCTTGTGATCATATTGAAATACTCAATGACTGTCACACTTGGAAATATTCGTTTGAGGGGGTGGTGTAAGCCTTGGTGTAAGGCTTGAAAAATCATTCCGGACCGAGCATGGTTGATATGCTCGAAGGGGAATGTTGTGTTGAAGATGCTCTCAGAATGGTAAACTTGGAAGAGCTGTAGAATGCAAGCTTGTGCTGAACAAGCAAGATGACAATTGCCCACACAAATGGCAAAGGGGGTGATTGTTAGGTATATTGCCATTTTGTGGCAATATCCTACCATTGTTGAAAATGGTAGCCAACCCACCATTGTTGAAGAAGGTTGGTGGCCAACCTTTGACCATGAAGAAAGTTTGGTGGCCAACTTTGATTTATGAAGAAGATTGTCTCCTCACTCTTGCTATAAATAGAGGAGCTTCTTAGAGCTAAAAATGAGAGAGAGAGCAACACAAGTGAATGTGTTGTGAGAGAGAGGGAGAAACACAAGTGAATGTGTTGTGTAGAGAGAGCTAAAGAGTGAGTTGATGAGTTGAGTAGAGTGGATGCAATCCTCCTCCTCTATATGTATTTATTGTAACTTTTTCTCTATCTCTAATACAATGACTCTCTCCCGTGGATGTAGGCGATTTTGCCGAACCACGTTAAATATTGTGTCGGTGTGCTTAAGCCTCCCATGAGCAAGTATCAGTACACTCCCGGTCCGCGCATGGGAAAGCCGGAATTCCCAACAAGGACTGCTCTGTTTGTTGTTTTCAGTGCCAAGTTACAGAGGCGTGGCTTAGGAGGAAAGTTGCTGATGATTGCAAGTCGCATATCTGTGAAACTGGGTTCATTGCACATTTCAATATATATATATATATATATATATATGAAAGGTAAGTGCACCGTTTTCTTTGATAATTGAGTGCTAACCATTCATGTTTTTGTTACCTACATCTTTCTGAACTAAAATATTCAGCTGGGACTCTATTACACACATCCCCACCTAGAGTGACAACCAAGGTTGGTGGGACTTCTTCACAGCCTGTTGGGTGATTCTATACGCTTTCCTTTATTTGATTTAAAATGTTTTTCCCATTTAAATTGATTTGAGAAAAAAGAAACTAGCAGCTGGAATTTGGAAGAATAGCTGTGTAACCAATGTTGTTCATTTGATTTCTCAGTAAGGGGTCGAAATGTTCTTGCACAATATTTGTGGTTATTGTACTTCCAAGTTGAATAGGTGATCTTAGTTGATGTCTAAAGAAAACAACAACAGCAGCAAAAATAGATTTTTTTTCTTCATTTTAGACATGTTATAGCTATTATGATTCCACTTCAAGGTCCAGAACAGGTTTGAGATTGAAAGTTCAAGCTCAGGTAGGAGGCTATTAAGGCCAGACTTGTCTGCATTTATTTATATCTAGTGATGACCTGAACTGAAACATTTTAGCAGTACGGAAATTGTTAAGAAAATTAATTATCTGGACAATAATTTAGGTCAAAAGGTGACGATGAAGTAGGGTTACATTTCTAGCATTATGTGGGATTAGCGGGGGGGTTACTGAGGGATGCTCTAAAGAACCTTTGATTATTACTCCTAGGATTTGTCTTGTACCACAATGTTTAAGATCTAATACTTGAAATTGCTTTTCCTTTTCTATAATGATTCTTCCCTTGCTTCCAGGAAACGTTGCTATGGCCTGTCTTTTTTGACAAGACACGACAGATGATTAGCCGAAGATTTTAACGGGGTTCAATTTTTCTACCCGATTTTAACTGATTTATGCATTTGACTCGTAAAATCATACGATTTTACAAGTCGAAACGTGATTTTAACAACATAGCTGTCAGTGATCTTATGCAAGATGTTCACTGATAAAGTATGAATACTTTTTATACAGATACTCATTGTGAAAATACAAAGCTCCTGGCGATTCATTGGTGCCTAGTTTCATTGTTTCCCCCCCATCTTCTCTGCACTTGAACAGGGCATTATGAACTAGAACTAGAAGCAAAACCATCCTGATTGAGATGGCTGATCGCACTTGGGCATAGAATACCTTGACATATTCTAAAGATGTTTTTCTAGTTCTTACCATCCGTCTCTCAGGAACTTGGACAAAAACCAAATGAAAGAGACTGGCTCAGAAACGACAGAAAACTTGCAATAAATAATAAACAACAAAAACTGGAAATCAGAAACCAACGCTTTTTCACGCTTCGCCTGACTCCTCCCACCCATTTGCCTGATCCAAACCCATCAGATTGCGTTGAGTTGGATACTTTGTAGCCCGCTACTGAATGGCTCCTCGTGACCTTTCCCGCTTCAGCATCTGAAGCAAGAGCTCGTTCCAAGTATCAATGGGGCCTGGTAAGCACCAATGAACACAATCGGCAATGGTCACATTCTCGTGCGGCCAGTGTCCATAATGACTCGGGTGCCCATCTGGCCTCACAGCCATGGCTGCACTTATGTCTAGCAACCTGAAATCCAAGCCCCTCCTTCTCCCTTCCCTCTTTGCTCTTCTTGTTGGGAAATTCCGGCTTTCCCATGCGCGGACCGGGGTGTGCTTGATACTTGCTCATAGGAGGCTTAAGCACACCGACACAATATTTAACGTGGTTCGGCAAAACCGCCTACATCCACGGAGAGAGACATTGTATTAGAGATAGAGAAAGAGTTACAATAAATACATATAGAGGAGGAGGATTACATCCACTCTACTCAACTCATCAACTCTCTCTAGCTCTCTCTACACAACACATTCACTTGTGTTTCTCCCTCACTCTCCACAACACATTCACTTGTGTTGCTCTCTCTCATTTTTAGCTCTAAGAAGCTCCTCTATTTATAGCAAGAATGAGGAGACAATCTTAAATGGTTGGCCACCAAATTTTCTTCATAGTCAAAGGTTGGCCACCAAACTTAGGCAATTTACCATTTTCAACAATGGTGGGTTGATTACCATTTTCAACAATGGTAGGATATTGCCACAAAATGGCAATATACCTAACAATCATCCCCTTTGCCATTTGTGTGGGCAATTGCCCTCTTGCTTGTTCAGCACAAGCTTGCATTCTGCAGCTCTTCCAAGCTTACCATTCTGAGAGCGTCTTCAACATAACATTCCCCTTCGAGCATATCAACCATGCTCGATCCGGAATGATTTTTCAAGCCTTACATCAAGGCTTATAACACCCCCTCAAACGAATATTTCCAAGTGTGACAGTCATTGAGTATTTCAATGTGATCACAAGCTCACCACTCTTCCAAGAGTCTACTCATCCAGGAGTTGCGCCTGCCCTCTGTTCCACCCTAGGAACCACGCCTTACTTCTCCATGAGTCTCTCGCTCTTAGTCGTAAGAGTCCAGGTAGCTCTCCACCTTTAACCATGGGGGCAGCCCATTAAAGGTTGATCCATATTTGTCTTCATACTCTGAGTATTACAATGTCATTACCGAGCTCACTACCTTGACAAGAGTCAACTCGTTCCCGGAACCTGCGCATGCCCTCTGCTCCTTCATAGCAGCCGCGTCTTAATGCTCCACAAGTCACCCTCTTATTGTCCAAGGCAAATGTTTTCTAGCTCATTGATCTTTAGCATGGGGGCAATATCCATGAAAGTCAATCCTGCATTTGTCTCCATACTCATCATAGCCACTTCATTGGCTATACACTTGTCCACTCATATCTAGCCATCACATTGGCTCTGGGGTTGTTACGAGCCGGGCTCATATCGTGGCCCACACACCTTCTCCTTAGGTGTCTGAACTGGGGCTTCTATCACGGCCCTCACACCTTCTCAAAGGTGTCTTCCCCCGTTGTCATGGGGCGGTCTGATCCGGGCTCCTATCATGGCCCTCACACACCTTCTATCTAAGGTGTCTTCACCTTTCATAGGTGATCGCATCCTCCTTCAGCTGAGATGCTTCAAAGTGGATCTAAAAATCTCTACCACCATGTGCACTTATGGGAGAGATTACTGCCACTGACTACATAGAAAGAGAAAGTTGCGGTATACTCCTCGCAATCCTCCACCTCGATTTCTATGTTTGGAGCTTTTGTGCCTTTCTGCTCGACAGCTCCACCTACACCAACTCTCTTTGGTGTCTTCGTCTTTCATCATAGACGGTTGCCTTTTATCACAGGCGTTTGCACCCCCTCAATTAGGTGCCTCTGCAACAGCTCTCTTTCCATCCTTGCATGCATTGGAAAGGTCTTCTCTTATTGTCTTCATTAAGAGCATAAGAGACTTCCTGTTGTACAAACTTTAACTATCTCTGCTCTGAGCTTCATCTGGGAACACTTCTTCTCCTTGCACCTGCTGTCTCATTAGAGTACCTCGTTGGATCCTACGGGTACTCCTGCACAATCTCCGTGTGCCCTCGTGCAATTTCTGTTCTCCAGATTTCTCCCTATTCCTTGCTTATGTTTGACAGCAGCTCATCCTGTCATAACACCTGTCCAAGTCAAAATAGGGTGCCAATCTTTATCCCCTGTTGTATTTCTCTTCCATTATCAGGGTCTTCATCAATTCTCCCCTCGAGAAATCACAGTCACCGAATCTAACTTCTTTAGAGAAATCACCACTTCATCAGATCCTTGATCATACAGAACCCAATTGTTCCCTTGTGCCGCCATCCTGCTAGTCTTCAACTGTTTCATTACAAACTGCTATATATACGAAAATAGTACCGTATGGATAATCCTTCCACTAAGCAAGTTCCCAGGAAAGATTGGAGGGGTCACACTGGTCCGCTTAAAACCCAATCTCCTAGACAGAACTTCTAGGCCATATCTATCCATCGTCATTGTCTTTCAGTATATACAACCATTTGCTAGCTTTGTCTCGGTCTTCTTTACAAGTGATCTGGAATATACTGGTTTAATACATGATTTCTCAATATCTGGCGAGACTACCAGTGCGTAGATTCGTCAAGATTGGTCTTCGTCAATTTCCACTCTTCACCTCAAATTATCCACATGATCGGGTGTCCAGAGTGTCCCAATTTTACCTTCCCTCAAGGTAGTTAAATTTCTCCCCACTTAGCAGTTCAGCACATGTAATTGGGTAAACATGTGCACCTTCTTCTTCTTCTCGTCAATGACCACCATGATCACCTTCAGATGCCTCCTGATCAGGCAATCTCTTTTGTTAATTCACCACCGTCATTTTTGGTCTCAAATCTCAACGATCGGACCGTACCATTGCATCCGGAACGATCAAATTAGCTGGAAACAAGTCTGAAATCGTCCAAATCGCACTTCAGACGGCTAAGATTTGATCAAAACAAGTCTGGCCTGATGAACGACCCAGATTCAATCTCAGATACGGTTGCATGTAGACTCTGCTGCACAGAATCTTATCCCACCAGTGACGTGGCACTGTTGACTTGACTGATGACGTGGCGTTGACTGGCTGGGTGACGTGGCGTGACTGGCTGGGTGACGTGGTGTTGACTTTTCCAGTCAAAACTTTGACCGACAATAACTTCTTCGTTTGAACTCCGAATTAAGTGTGCTATACACCGTTGGAATCGTGGTGACCTGCTCTAGAAGATCAGATACTCAAAACACGTTTTGAGCACTTTGATTTTTCTACAAAAATCAAACACCTACACTAACGGCTCGATACCAGCTTGTTGGGTCAATCGGTATTCGGTCGAGTCGATCAATCCGAGCGAAGAAGACGCATAGGACGCGGAGAGTGATGGAGAGTGCGACCATGTAGTGGCTTCGTCTCGGCCTCCTCTACATAGTGGTATGGTCAAAACACAATTTTGACAATTTTCATTTTTGAGCAAAATCAAACACCCCTTTAAACCATCAGCTCTGATACCAGTTGTTGGGAAAATTCTGGATCTCCCATGTGCGGACCGGGGGTGTGCTGATACTTGCTCATAGGAGGCTTAAGCACACTGACACAATATTTAACGTGGTTCGGCAAAACCGCCTACATCCACGGGAGAGAGACATTGTATTAGAGATAGAGAAAGGGTTACAATAAATACATATAGAGGAGGAGGATTACATCCACTCTACTCAACTCATCAACTCTCTCTAGCTCTCTCTACACAACACATTCACTTGTGTTGCTCACTCACTCTCCACAACACATTCACTTGTGTTGCTCTCTCTCCTTTTTAGCTCTAAGAAGCTCCTCTATTTATAGCAAGAATGAGGAGACAATCTTAAATGGTTGGCCACCAAATTTTCTTCATAGTCAAAGGTTGGCCACCAAAATTAGGCAATTTACCATTTTCAACAATGGTGGGTTGATTACCATTTTCAACAATGGTAGGATATTGCCACAAAATGGCAATATACCTAACACGTCTGAGCTCCTGTACCTGAGTCAAGTATAGCTCCAAATCATCCCCGTCCATTTTCATTTCTCCCTTCGAAACGGGCCGCGTCCTGACACAATTGCCTCCTTTATTCCATTCCCCGTTCTCAAAATGTGCCGGCGACAACGTCCTCAAAAATGTCACCCCACTGAACCTTGCCAGGCTGATTAGGGTCTTGAAAGAAGTTCTAAAAGCCTTCCTGTATCCATAGAACATCGTGAGGTTCTTGATGGTGTTCTTAAGACATAGATGGCATCCGACAGCCTTGCCATTTTCGTAAAATACTTGTGGTCCATAGAACCATCTTCCAGCTGAGATGATCACGTACTCGTACTTCTCAACCTGAGCTGACCAGGCATGGTCAGCCTCATCCAAGTAAAGATTCAGGAGGCGGTTATAGGTCGGGCCATCAGGGTCCGTGTCAATGGTTTGAACCAAGTGGGGTGCCCAAGAGGATGCTAGCGTGAAGTTGTATTTAACGTAAAACCATCTTTTGAATCTTGCATCTTCTGTGTAAGAAACAATGTCTTCAGGATAAACCACCTGCGAGCACAGAAGTGAATTTATCATTAAATTCTGAACACTTGCTTCAATGATCAACTACTTATGATCTACTAATTCTGAACACTTACTCTGGACAGGAGACACTGCAATGACTGCATTTGGTTTCTTCCTAAGGAGTCTCCGATGAATGCCATTGACTTCCCTCTCACAAGCTCCAAAAACTGCTCCGAGTCGAAGCGAGGCAGCTCACACTGGTCTGGTTTCCATTTCCATTTCAAGAAATCAGTATCTGGTCTGCCAAACTTCATGCAGTTTTGTTGATCGGAGATTTCTCGACAGGTTGCGTTATTATAGTATTGTGTATTCTGATACGGGATCCATTTCCCTCGAAATATGTCGCATTTTCTGCTCTCAGAGATTTTAGAAGGCAGCCATATTGGTGAAGAGATATTCAGGATGTAGAGAGGAATCGTGGGGGCAAGAACTATTAGAACAAGGGTTATGAGAAGTTTAGTCATTCCATTGTCTAAAAGGTTTTTTCCAAGATGAAATTCTAGTACATGAACCATAATTAGAGAGAAAATGGACAGTTTCTTCTTCTTCTTCTTCTTCTCTGTATCAGATCATTCCATATGCCTGCAAGCTAAAAAAAATATTATAATATGAAAATCTATTTTTTTTTTTTTTAAATCCAAACTTTAACAAAAACCAGGTTCAACAAATACCCAGTATTGCCTTCTTCTTGTATTAAATGGTGAGTAAGACACAAGTCTTGCAAGGCTGGAAAGTTTCAAGTAGGAGTTTGAATTTTCAGCCATGGAAGAAAGGTGAAGGCTACTTGATGGGTGTGATGGAACAAGATGTTCCACCAAACCTCACAAGGTATACCGTTTCCTTTTCTCCAAGATCCAGCAACCTTCCTCCTTCCTTGAATTTGAAAAGGTGGTGACATTTCTTTATGTTTTAATTTACACTTTAATTAAGGGCTAAATTGAAATGCAGATTCTAGTCAAGGGACCTCTTTCTTATATATTTTCCCTCAAAATTCTTTTAGGGTGGTGTCATTTCTTTATGTTTTCTCTGTTTGATTTCTTTGAAAATCTATATTTATTTAGAATAATTATAAATATAACAATCAACTCATCATTGGTAACAGCTCCATTTATGATTTACACTTCAATTTGGTATCCATATTATATATATATATATATATCCTGATTAGTCATTAATGATTTTTTTATTTGGTTTTCATTGTAGATGACCTTACCTCCCATGGTTGATTCGACAATGATGTTTATGTTGTTGAAGATAATTTGATGGAGAAGCTTCTCTTCAATATATGAGTATATTGTCGAATCAACCATGGGAGGTAGGGTTTTATTGACGAGGATTAAGATGGAGAAGCTTCTCTTCAATATATGAGTATATTTAATTATTATTATTATAGTTGTTTGTAGTCAAAGTTTTGGCATGTTTAAAATGAAATGAAAAGATGTTTATGTGCTTAATCATGATGGTTAAGTCATTGTCATGTACTAAGCTAAATCATGATAGTGCTTCTGCGATTTGGAAAATAAAATAATATGCAGGGAAAAAGATGGATTAGCTAATCGTTTATGGTGGAGTGGGAATTCCAATCTACCAAGATAAATGAAAAAAATAAAATAATTCATCTTCTTAGTATATTTGGAGGGAACAAAATAAAAAAGGTTGAAAAACATAGAATTCAGTTGTGTTTAACCGGGATTGAAATTGTTTTTGAGTTTATTTTTTTGTTTAGAAATGAATTAAAATAATATTTTATTAAAAAAAATATTTTTAACATTATCATTTAAAAATTATCTAAAAACACCATAATTTTTTTTATTTAAATATAAAAAAATTCATATATTTTTAAAAACACTTTTAAAACGCAGTGTCAAACCCTCCTTAAAAAATATTTCAATTGATATGAATATGTAATTATATATATAAAAAAACCCAAATCAATAAAGTTTTATATATAAATCAAATCACAAGTCCAATACTAATAGATACAATAAAGGGCAATTAGGAAATGAAATTATCTCAACTTCATCTACAATAAAGGGCAATTAGGAAATGAAATTATCTCAACTTCATCTTTCTATCACTCAAATCAAGCCTCTCCTCGTATGACCTCACGCCCTCCATCTTCAACATTTCCAGCAAGAAATCATTCCAGGTATCAATGGGGCCAGGCAAGCACCAATGCACGCAATCTTTATACAAGGTCACGTTTTCATGAGGCCAGTGCCCATATCTGCTCGGGTGGCCATCTGGCCTCAGCAGCATAGCTTGTGTGGCGTCCAATAACCTAAACTTCAAGCCCCTCTTCCTCCCTTCCTCCTCTGCGAGCTTGAATTCCTCCATTTGTGTCATGTAGAACTCGAAATTTATACCCTCCAAGCTCGTCTCGTTGCTTCTGAAAGGTGTTGTTCTCACACAGTCCCCACCTCCATTCCACTCTCCATTTTCGAAGTGCGATGGCGCAAATGTTCTCAGAAACGTCACGCCCTCGTAATTTTCTAGGCTGTTCAGGGCTCTGAAAGCTGTCCTGAACGCTCTTCTGTACCCGAAATACATCGGCAAGTCTGTCACATTCTCTCGGAGGCAATATCGACAGCCAACTACTCGGCGATGTTCATAGTAAACTGATGGGCGATAGAACCAGTGCCCTGCGTTGAGGATCACGTAGTCAAATTCCTCGATCTGGGTCGTCCATCCTTCATCGAATTCATCGAGGTAGAGATTGAAGAGCCCGGTGCGAGTCGGTCCCTGATCGTCTGCTTCTTCGCTCTTCACTAAATGGGGTGTCCAAAACGTTGCGAGGGTGAAGTTGTACGACGGATACCTCCATCGCTTGAAGTGTTCGTCTGGTGTATATGAAACGTCAATGGGATATTCCACCTGAAATAATGATTACGAAAAAATTATCGGGGCAATCTTCATGCAATATTCTAGATAGCTTTCTTAAATGAAATATAAGAGCACAGTTAGATATATATAGATTATCCAGGTAATTTAATTTATTTTGAAAATTGGCCCACATTGATAATCTATCTAAGATTATGAGGAGCTTGTCATTACAACGTCGAACTTGGATTCATGTCTTAGTACATATAATTTGATTGTAATAAGATGATGATATCTAGTACTAATTAATCATCATAAACATCCACTTAATGAAAATTGGTTGGATATTTTCAAAGTTAAACAATGTGTGATTAAAAAAAACAAGCACCTAAATTTAAAGGGTATTTGATATTGCGTTTCAAATGTGTTTTTGAAAAAAATAATATTTTTTTATTTTAAATTATATTTTTTTGGTGTTATTAGATCATTTTAATGTGCTGATGTCAAAAATAATTTTTAAAAAAATCATTGAATATATTTCTAAAAATATCACCTTTAAAAATAATTTCAACAACATGCTAGTAAACAAAACCTGGCTAGCGACCATTGGTTTGCTTTATTTTTTTTTTTAAAAAAAATATATCATCATGCCACCCAGCCCACTGTCTATTTTTCTCTTGATTCTATATTATAATTAGTTGCCGATGGCTAAAACTGGCAAAAAAGGGCAGCTTTGTGGTCAAGTTATTAGATTACGTGTGAGCTAGACATTGATTTTCATTTATTTTTTACTCGATCGAGCCCCCAAGGGCTAGACCACGCAGCTCACATAAAATTAAATAATGGACGTAGCAGTTCTGTCCATGGCACATTAGGTAACCATTATTTCAAGAGATATGACATGCTGGGGCCTATACTCATCCTTTTAACCAAATCTCTGTTACACGATGTGCCCTAGGTCAACTAACCCGCTCCTAATTCAAACCTGATTAGTTAGACTTAAATATATATGGACCGTGTCCAGCTTTTTGTTGACACAATGTAAGTGGTTAGTTAATTTTGTTTTTATTAATTTCCTGCACTACTTGATTAGTTAATTTTCCAGGAATTAATCTAAGCAAGCACAAGGTGAGTTTAATAATTGGAAACAAGTTAAGAGAATAGCATCGCAATGTAGCCCTATCACTTGTCAATTACACTAATTAATCACGCAAAAGAGTCATGGAAATCAAATCCAACTATATATTGCTAATAATCAACGCTCCACGACTTGTATTGTTGTAGTCATTATTGTAGACGAAATGTTTAAACTGTTACGTAAGACTCTAAAATTCGATTTATATTATTCTCTAACATACCATCTCAAATGAAAAATCTTTTAGGTTTGAAACTTGCACACAGACTCACAACAGTTTGTGTTTGATTTTTATTAAATAAGATGAGGATGATGAGATTGTTGTAGACGAAATGTTCAAACTATTACGTGAAACTCTAAAATTTAATTTATATTATTCTCTAACCTACCATCTTAAGTGAAAAATCTTTTAAGTTTGAAGCTTTTACTTAATTTTTATCATAGAAAATAAGAATGGTGAGATTCAAACTTGTAACTAATGGCATAAAAAAAACTCTATACCTCTTCCATCTAAAAATGGGCTACGGCACACAACAATATAATATAATATTCAGTTGTAGTATTGCAGGTAAAGTAAGAAGATGATCAGGCGTACCCTGGATAGAAGGCATATGAGGGACTGCATTTGGTTTCTACCCACAGAGTCTCCAACAAAAGCCATAGACTTGCCTCTAACAATTTCGAGGAACTGAGCCGGGTTGAAAACAGGCAGCTCGCATCCATCCGGCTGCCACCTCCATTTCATGAACCCCGCGTCGGGTCTGCCATATTTCATGCAGTTCTGATGCTCGTGTATTGCCCAGCATGTCGTGTTCGTGTAGTACGGCGCGTGAGGATCCGGTATCCATTCTCCGGTGAATATGTCACATTTCCGGTCGCTTTCATGCTCATATATTGGATCAAACTCCACAGAAACAGAAGATGATCCTGAGGTTTCTGGCCTGGAGAATCTTTTCGACGGATAGAAAGGGTACCCGAGGAAAGAGTAGCACAGAGGAACAACTGTGAGAAGAAGTAGGGTAAAGGTTACAATGATGGCTATCACTGGTGTGTTTTTTCGTAGAGTTTGGTGCTTGCTGCCGAAGAGAAGCTGATTCATGGCATAAACCTTCATTTTCTTCGAGAAAAGGAGAGGAGAGGAGAGGGAGGGAGGTGATCATGAGATTGCACGGGTTTTGAAAGAGGCTGGCTTGCCCACCTGCTATTTTTTTCATCCATATGACTGTGGCTAACAAGTATAGTTAATTCAGTAATAGCTGTAATTAAGTAGGATGGCTCGTAATGCAAAAGATATTGACATATATTTTTGACATCATATGGAGCACCAGAAAATATTAATTCTAAAAAATAAGAAATAAAAACAAATCTTTTTTTTTTCAAAATAACTTTGAAATATAGAAAGAAAAACAAAGGGATTAATTCAGCTAGCAAGGAAAAAAAGATTAAACTAATTAAAAAAAAGATCTGAAATTTGGGTTTGGTATCAATCTAATTGCTATACATTGTCATTTCCATTCACTTAGGTTGTGTGATGTGAAGTGGGGTTAAGCAAGAATAATTATTACATTTAACTTGAAACATTAGGTGGGTAGGTTTCATTATTCAGTGCTTTTTTTTTTATTTCCTTTCTTTACATAATAGAATTGAAGGAAGAAATATGCTCCAACAGCTTCAAACATTATTTGATGATCTAGTTTAAGATATGGTTTTGTGGGTTAGCTGGATTAATTCCGTTTTTTTAAAATAAAATTTTATTTTATTTTATTAAATTGAACTTTATAACTATATAATATTTACATTAAAAATCACCCTTATTATACAATTTTAATTATTCCAAGAGCTTGTTTAAATCTTCTCAATCTTGTAGTGTATTTTTCCACCACGCATTTGGAAGATAATCTTTTAATGCCTCCCAAAACAATTTACCTTTTTTTTAATTTTAATTTTGGAAACAGATGTGTTACCTTCCAAAACGTCTTGGTTGGGACTTGGGAGTTATGGATATTAAGCAAACAGGACTTTAGACAGCGAATTCTATGAACACTTAATCAAACCATGATTAGATTCGATTACCGACCCGCACACTCAATGTTTTATTTATTTAATATTGAAATAATAAATAAATATATATGTATATATAGACACACAGATACAGACACAGACACATCAAAGACAGCTTAGAAAGGATGTTAACTGACGAAACAGTCAAATGAAGTGTCTTTCTTCTTTCTTAAACTCTTTTTTTTTTTTTTACGAGTTGTAAAGAGTAAGGTGCGGATATGATTCAAAGTCGCCATTCTTTGCAAAGAAACTAAGCAAAGTATATTATTAATAATAAAAAAAGGTGGGAGTGCAGGCAAAATGTGTACACAAATACAGCAACATATTTTTGCTGAGCAGAACATTATTATATACACAAAATTAATCTGCCTCTATGCAGATCTTGTCACTAGTTGGTATTCCATGCCAATCATGCTTCATTTTTCTAAATTTAGCTGGGTTTTCATTTTCAGGATCATTATGACGTTCCTTGCCCGATTGTCCACCTCTATCTAGGCTGTCATCAGCTTTTTTAATTCCATCTTTCCATAAATTAAGTATAAAGAAACGTGAGTTTATATAAATTTCAAATTTAAAGAATTTTTACCTGTGTATTAAAAAATAATATAAATAATAATTTAGAGTTTTATTTATCTGCTTAAATTTTTAAATAAGATAGATTTTTACTTCCACCATTTTTTTTCTCTGATTTATGCTGCCACGACTCGTGTACGTTTTCATTTTCTCTCACTGTGATATATACTTGTTATTCCAGTGGATTCATGCCCCGAGCTAGCCCTGGCAGCCATTGGCACTGCCTGTCTACTTCAGGGAATTTGGTTTTTACTTATTTTTTTAATTTTATAGATTTTTTTTTGTGTTCATGACTCAACGTTTATCTGTATTTTATATGAATAGATCTGCATTTAGTAAATGATAGTTTTAGAAAACTAAAATACACTAGGTTTCTAGTTTGGACATCACCTTTTAATTCATAGCTAATATAAAAAAACCAAACAAAAAATATTTTAAAGGGCGTTTGAGATAGATTGTAAGAAGTTGTTTTTCAAAGTGTTTTTGTTTGAAAATAAATTAAAAGAATTAATTTTATTTATTTATGTCTTAATGCACATCTGCGAAATGAACTCAGAGGAAACATCTTAAATTTTTAAAAACAAAGTATTTTTGTTAGCATTGCATCCTGCGATCTAAGGGTTAGGTTACCGAAATTAGGTCAAACGATAGTACTGAAACATAAAAAAATAATAATCCCAAAACATAATACAACAAAAGGTGAAGCAACTAAACTTGAGATCAAATTATCTAGTGAAAACAAGTGTTGCAATATGGCACGGTCCATTTTCTTCTAGCCAAGATTGATGAATCTGACTACGATTTTTCTTGTAAATGTCCTTTTTCAGATAATAAAAAATAAATCATAATCCTTTTTTTTTAAATGTTGATATTTTCTCTCAAAACTAAAATTGCAAAACATTATTTATTATTTATTTAAAGAAACTTTTTTTTGGATCCGAGGAGACCCATTTCTCGAAGAGTGTATTTTGTGGGTCCAAGTGAGCTAGTAAAACCCCGGCTATCCCATGCTATTACAAGAGTCACATACTCTGACTCGAACTCGAGATCCACTGTGCAGATCTCAAACTTTTTGTCATCACGTCATGCCTCTTGGAGAGGAAAGAAATGCAATTTAAGAATACATACATTCTTAAATAATTATTGATGGATCATCACATGTAATTTTATAAGTTTTCATTAGAATCAAGAACAATAAGTTCATTAGAATCAAGAACAATAAGAACAATTCAGGCTTACATAATAATGGGACAGAGACATATAATATGGTGGCATCCGTTGTCATGCACATTACATAGAGCATGACAACTACTCTACAATAACAAAATAAAATAAAGAAAGGCATCGGTGTTCTTCTCAAACCCCTCCACTTCTTCTTCCCTCCACCTCTCCTTCGATTCCACTAATTCTTCCCTCCACCTTCAACAATATCTAATGGGCCAAAACAAACCCAAATTAGAAGAAAAAAATCAATAATAAATAAATAAATAATAAAATAATAAAAACAAAGTTTTTATGTCACAATTACTCCATGTAACCTGAATTTTTAATTTTCACATCTTGGAAAATTTCAATCCTGACTTTATTAAAATATGTTTTTTATTAATTAAAACAATGTTATTTCAAGGTTTTTTTTAATCTAAATTATAATTTAGATTGACTCATTGATTCACGAATTAACTCATTTAATCTATAATCTAATTAACCGAGTTAAATGAAATTTTGAATTGAATCATATAACCATACACTTGAAGGAGAAGAGTAACATGTTGGAGATTGATGAGAGTAGAAGGAAGAGCGTGCGTCAATTACTCATTTTATTGAAGAGAAGATTAAGAGAGAAAGCAAACAGTTAGGCAGACTAATTAGGTGATTAATTAAGAGTAGGTCAAAGTCACCCTCAAAACTCCAATGGGTGGACTAATGACATGTGTCCATTAGCAAAAATAAATGATTTTACCTTTTTCCTCTTAATTTACAAATTGAAATGCACACCCCCATTGACTCTTGATCAGGGCATTTAATTTAATTTAATTTCACTTACTATAAATGGTTTATTGATAAAAACAAAAAAAAACAAATCACATTATTCCCGTACAAATTTTGAAGTACCGATTTGTAAATGATAAGCGTGAGTCCCATAAATTTTAAATGATAGGCTTCCCATGAAAAAGTAATTGCCAGATATAAGAACTTGAAGAAATATTCATTTAGTCCCTATAGTTTTTGCAAATTAATTAGATAGTCCTTCTCATTTATAATTTTCATTATTTTTCTCTGTTTGGTATATAAACTATTTCTTTCAGCAAATGTTTCTTAACAACATGGTGAGCTGTAGCCAATTTAATCATGTTTTTTTTTCCCTTCAAAATACCTTTCTGACTATATATACATTATTATATTTTTAAAAAATAAAAACAAGAAGCCTACAGGTAGTTTGATCATTTCATAAAAAACCAACAGAGCTTAATAAGAAGTATCCGGTATAAAAGAAAATCAAAGAATTAAGTCTAAAATTAGAGGATCTGAGTCATCAATCACTGAAAATATAGGGACTAAATCTATTGTGGGAGCAACTTATATGCATAGGAATTCAGCAATGAAACTATTTGGCACTGTTTTTTGAAAAATATTGAATTTTTATATATTTTTTAAATTAATATTTTTATATTATTTTGATGTGATAATGTTAAAAATATTTTTTTAATAATAAAAAAAATTATTATAATATTTTTTAAAATAAAAAATAACTGTATGCTGACACTGTGAATCTGACAGTTACATGCGTTCATTCATTTCCCACTAATTAGCCCCTCTTTCAAGTACTGCCGCCATTCACTCCTTAACTTCAGTCCTGCCCTCGTCATAAATTACCTGCTAATTTCTGAACTTGTCTACACTCATATGTATATATATATATATATATATATATATATATATATACATACATGTTCTTGCTAGTGATTCATCAAGGTACTCTTCTTCCTCCCTCCCCTTCTCTTTAATTGTGTTTATTGATTCTTTTCGTTCTTTAGTGACAGGAAGTTTAGAGTAGCTAGGTTGCGCGGGGCCATGGTGATGATGGGACTGAGGAGGCTGCTGATGATCTTGAATTCCAAAATAAGGTTTTTGAAGATGAAGAAGAGAGGTTACGATAGGATTGAAAAGAGTGAGAGCATGAGAGTTGAAATAAGAAGCAGGAAGGCCAGGATGCTCATTGAAGAGACTTTAAAAATGGCTGATTCGCCAAACACCAGGACTTATGTTTTTTGATCATCACATCACTACTGCTGTTCTTGATTCGCCAAACACTCAATCAATGTTGGAAGCCATAATGATCAGAGAAAGGGATGTGCATTTCAGTCCTGGTTATTCAACCCAAAGGCTTGGCCGAGGTTGAATGCTATGGGAGAGATGATCAGTAGAAAACCCTAGCGACTTCTCAAACAGGACACCGAAGACAGAGTGCGTGGTGGTTCTGTCGGGGTGAGTTTATTTACTTTTTACAGGTCTCCATGACTCTTGTTGTTCAACTCACTTATGGATATTCTTTCGTTTTTTGTATTAAAAAAATGCTATAAAATATCCAGAGAATGTTGAATTCAATGACAAGTCATAGGTAAAGTTTATGTTTGAGTGTTAAGTTTATATTTGAGAGTTTTCAAGTTTATATTTGAGAGTTTTATTGAGATTATTTTTTAAAATATTTTTTATTTAGAAATGAATCAAAATAATAATAATTATTATTTTTTAAAAAATAGTTTTGATATCAGCACATGAAAATGATCTAAGAACACCAAAATAAAATTAATCTAAAATAAAAAAAATATTTTATTTTATTTTTTAAGAAACACTTTTAAAATACAGTGTCAAACATAACTTATTCATTTGAATCTATGTGGAATCAATATGGTATAGCTCAATTTACCATGAAAGTAAAAGACATCAAGAGCCATATAGCTAAAACAACCCTATCAGTTGCAGTCTATTACCTGTGGTATGAAAGGAACAACAGAACTTTCAACAACATTCACCGTCCCCCCCAGGAGCTGAGCAAGGAAATAATTCAGTTGATAAGAAGGCACCTAATGTGCAACGAGATAGCCAAGCATGTAACCGATAGGATTCGAGAGCGATGGAACATCCATCGTGATCCCTCCCTTGATTTAAGAACTACAACTTAGTTTTGTTTGTTAGTTTTTGGTCTTAGCATATGGCAAAGCTAAAGTCAGAGTATGCCTAGTTCTTTGTGTTTTCCTTCTTAAATATACGAAAGTTTTCAAAAAATGAAAGGAAAAAGTTCATGAAAATAAGAACACCATTCAGAGTATGTCGAATATATAAAGAGTATGTCTGTGCACCACACACGCACAAAATGTATTATCATTAACCTAAAGATGATGATCAAAATTGATTCATTTATTTTAAGTGTAATTAAAAAGTGAAATGTTTATCTAATAATAAAATAAATATTAACCTAGTTCTCATTACATACTTTCTTTCTATAATAAATGAGCTGTTATCTTGTAGCCACCAAATGACCCTAACACTTTGTGTTCACATGGAGAATCATCTTTAATCAAAAATTAATCCTCTATAAAGAAGATAAAACTTTGTTTAAGGAATGCTTGACAATATTTTCAATCTGAGGCTAATTTAAAGAGTGATAAATGATGGAATATAAAGTGATAGTGAAGTGTTAAAAAGCAAAAAAAAAAAAAAAAAAAAACAGCCCATATGACTTGCCTTTTCAATAAATTATAAGAAAAGAAAAGGCAAATAAAAATTAATTCAATAATCATTAAACCTTGTCTACCATAAAAATTAAGGCAAGTTTCACTTCCAACTATTTCATACATTGAGTTAAACCTAGTTTATATGACAAGTTGATCAACAATCTAATTAATCCAATCAAACCCAAGTATAATCTAACCAAGTCAACTTTAATTTTTTTTAAATAAAATAATATTATTTTTGGATAAAGTAACAGATTTAATATTATTTTCAAACAAGACTAAACATATAAAGTTGGTGATGGTGTGGAACCTATCCAGAAATGATAACCAAGAATTGAAGGTAGATGCATCACTGAAGGAAAAAAATTGGATTTGAGTTACCCATGATAGGTTAATCCAATCCATATCAATATCATTTATATTACTAAGCTAATATAAAGATAAAATAAGGAAGAGTAAAATCCTAACAATAAATGTCAAAGGTTCTAGCACTTCACCCATTTAAATATATTTGGTGACAATAAAACACAATACTAAAAAAATAAGAGAGATAATAGAAAGAATTAAAAATACAAAAAAAAATTGTATTTACTGTAAAACAAGAATAGAAGAATGGACTCTTGAAGCAAACTCTATCAATTCAAAGAAGAAATGTTTTTACAAACAAGGTATACTTAGATTGAGAACAATAAGCATGATTATTTAATAACTTAATGTGATTGTGTTTAGACTAGTGATACAAGTTTTCTAAAACATGATTACTTTGTTTTCTCCCTTGTACTATTTTTTTCCAACAATAATTAAGGATCGCATTGTTGATTATTTATCTTCAAAAAGACATTCATTTTCCCCTAATTTTAGAAAGAAAAGAATGTCCACATAAAATGGTATATGGGACTGGAAAAGGTTTTGGGAAACAAATTAGATGCTTTAACAAAATCCAATGGTTGTGTTCTATTGGCGTTTCTTCACACTGTTAGAATATTTTTCATGTAGTATATGATTAGAGAAAGTGAACAACAAAATTACATTTTTCACATTTTGTTCTGAGCAAGAAAAGAGTATGATGTGATAAATTCGAAAGAAATATTATGCGATCAAGCAAGAGGTGATGAATTGTAATTTACTATTTTATTCAATTTTTCTGAGCCCCAAACACTCGTTTTTTTTTTTTTGGTGAATTATATGTACTTGAGAGATGGAGAGATTGACATAAGATGTACTCAGTTTTGAGTAATGAAACTAACCTTTAAAAAAGCATGAGATTATCACTATTCCTCAGTAAATGCATTTGGAATGAAGTGATTTGAAATGAACATGCACTTCACCATGTTTCCTTCATAATTAGTTTCTCTGTTTGTATTATATTTCAGAAACTAGGCATGGAACAAGAAAATATAGTATTACCTTGTAATTTCATTATTCCACCTATCCATCCAGTGCAAGGTTGTCGGAGCTAGGTATATACTTACCTTTCAAATGTTTCCATTGTGAGAGGTGAAGTTGAAGATTTCTGCAATGACAACTTAGTTTGGACAGGATAGGGTTTCCCCCTGAACATGTTGTGTTAGAGAATCATCCCACTCGAGGAGTATTGCTACAGAGAAGAGGCAATAATTCATCTTGATGCCACTCACCTACTTGAGAACCGAAATTGAGGTTTTGGTTGGGAACCGAAATCATCATTGGACCATCCAAGAAGGTAACATGACATTAATTACAAAGAAGGAAACATATTGGTGGCATGATGATGAATGGCAACGACATCCAGACCCTGAGGTTATTAATTAGATGTCAAGAATTGGTATTAGTGTAGACGTACCCTCCAAGAAGGTTCTGGTGAGTGTATACACAATGCTGAAGAGAAGCTTATTAACGGTTGTGATGATAAAGCATTTGAAGATCCTTGCAGTGAGTGCATATCCATGGTGACAAAGGAGGGTCCAGGCAGTAGGAATGGATACATCGAGTCTCGCACAGATGACATCTAATGAGTAGATCCTCAGGTTCCCGACTACGGCATTCACAACACACTGCTCCATATGAGGGCTGTTCAACAAGAAAAAAAACAAATAAAAAGTAACAATTGAGAGTCATATCCAAACAAGAATTCCAATTGTACAAGAATGAAAATGAATACCTACAAAATCTTTAGAAGACTAAGAAGTTCAAGACCTAATATAGAGATACTTAAACCATAGAACCCTGTTCATGCAAAACACTAACAATTGTTGGCTAAACGTTTCTACACAACTATACTTCGGAAAGTTTTTCTTTCACTCCCAGTATAGATATGGTAAAAAAAAAAAACTCAACAAATGGAAATTCCTAAATGCAGAGCCTTTGGTGATGGTTTCAATCAAAGTCCACATGGCTCTATATCTATCATTTTTTCATGTACAAGATATGGTAATAGAAATTCAATAAGGTAGAAAAGAGTCAATGTGACAATTATCAAAAACTTGGTGTATAATAGGCATTCATATATTGTATGTATTTTTAATCTGTTGACAATGAATTATCAGATCTTATGCAATTGCAATTCATGAGTTCAAATTTGTGAAAATCATCATGCTCTGAAGGCAACATCATTTTATCTACTGCAAAACTAAAGTTTCTATATGATTATCACGGAAAAAATTTGACATGATTAAGCATCTACACTCATGAACCCAAGGAAAAAAGAAAAGAGAATTCAGCGTTTTAATTTTTAGCAGCTTAGATGATTTATCTAGGCTTGACCAACATTCGGCACTATAGTGTAAGGGGGTTTAGGAGTCTGACACAGCCTGGCTGTATTTAAGCCCAGTAAGCGTGGAATTACTATGCTAAATGCAAGAAATTTGGGATGCTTCAGTCTTAGCAATGGCAACTGATTGGAGTATTGGGACATGTATGTCATCATGACCAAGTACAACGGCATAGTAATTATCCTGATTAAGAATTGACTAAGAAGCTGAACGTCAAACATACAAGCCACTTACCTCAGCACCATATTTATTTTGTTCTTGAAGCATACTAACGATAACATCTACTGTTGATGAGGCATGCGGTATAGTTTGAGAATAAATTTTTTGATCAGAGGTGGCAGCATCCTCCACCCTTGTTATGATTGAAAAACCAGCCTTGCACAGAGGACAGGTTGAAATTCTTCTCCTAGAAACCTAAATGGAACATCACCATCAGCAGCAGAACTAAAATTTTCAAACATAATCCTCCAAAGGGTAAAGACAAACACATCAAACTAGAGAGATGGAAAAGTTATCAATTGACACCTGAATTCTAACAATCCAAAAAACCTCACTGCACAGAACTAGTAAACCTAAAGATGCTTGAGACAGTTAATAAATATAATTCATTATCCTTGTCATTTCAGGGTGAAATTATTCAATTGGGAAACCTTCACTTTCAGATGACAAAGACAACCCTTCAAAAACAACGAGCAATAAGGTGTGAAAATTGAGTTTGGCAAGAAAATTGGTGGGGTACAAACTACGAAGTACAAACATGACAGGATAGCAAGTGTTTGTTCCATTATAAAGTGTCACAAATCACAACTCAATGAATCAAATGTAAAATATACAACACTTAAACAAGTTTATTGATGGAAACAGAATGAAGTAATTAGACAGGAACAAATTGCATACCATGTGATCAGCCCATTCTTGGATGCATGAATAACAAAATCGATGACCACATGGCAACACACCTCTACTTGAACTAAATTCTGTCCAGCATATAACACATGATACCTCTGCTGGAGCAGTTAATCTGGCAACAGATTCAAACTGATCCACATCTCTAACCTTTGCATTTAAATTCTCAGCAGTAGAGCCAGGGCCATCTGCTATTTCTGATGCAGTCCGTGCACCCTCAGGACATGAATTTGAATCCTCAGAAACAGCTAGGTGGTTCCAATGTGTGTCCTCTTCAATGCCATCCAAAGACTCAACTGTTGAACCCCTACTATTAATCACAGCAACATCAGATGTTCCTCCAGCTTCAAATATATTAAGTTTCCTTTTGCGTTCTGTACGTTTAGCTATTGATTTACTGTTATTGTTCTTATAAAGTCTAACTGGATTCCACTCTTGGTCAGAATCAGAAACCACGGTTTCCAAATTTTCTCTTGCAACATTTTTCTTCACAAGCCTTCGACCCTTACGAGAAGGTTCGGCCAAAGTGCTTCTGGTATTGTTAAAAGTATTCCTTCTTCCTCTCACAAAATGCATATTAGGCACAATATCTGACTCTTCGTGTCTTGAACCTCCATGCTATTAAAATGAAAAACGAGAGAATTTTTTGTTCAATAAATCAAATGTTTCCTTTTGATAAAGGAACAATCAAACAAGTAGTCTAACATAAAAAAGCTCATAAAAAGATAAGTATTGCTTTTGATACAAAAAATATATTAAAACAAACAAACAAACAATGATCCTTAGAAGAAAAAAGGAGAACGTGACTGTGGACTGCATGCACGAACAGAAATGACAGACATATACTAGCAGAAGACAAGGTAGATAGACATAGAAGAAAGCTACATTTTCCTACACAAAACCACCACGACTGTCCATGCCACATGCAGTCCATACCGTAAGACAGGATTCTTAAGTTTTACTAGATAGACTTCTAATCTTTGCAAAATTTGATTATGACCTGAATGACACCCTGCTCTAAATGCAGTTGGCTTCTGAGAAAAAAAAATTAATATCTGGCTAACTCATTTTTCAGTTGATCTATTTAAGCATACAATTAACAGAACTTGTGATTGTATAAATGATATCAGGCAGAGATATGTTTGAAGAGCATGTTGAAGGGAACAAAAAACAAATGTTCCTAATTTTTTTTTTCTTTTATTAAAGTAAAATCTACTTCATTGCTGAGAATTAGCCATTCCAGAGTCCATAATTCTAATTTGTTTCCAGTAGCGAGCAGTAAATTGCGAAAGTGATGACAGAAACAAAGATAGTATCACTCACATCTGTTTTGGGGAAAAAGAGATATCAATGTCCTAGGACATAGAGTTTAGAAGTTTCCGAAGCTAGAATTTCATATTCAACTCATTTACACAAAGTTGTCAAGACATTAACGGAAAAGAGAGCCAAGCAAATAAAGAAAACTACAGCAAAAAGAACAAGTTCAACGGATAGATCTGGATCAGTACATGAAGCGGGGAATATTCTGATTGAATTCATTACTTCCAATCCAACGAGCCCAGAAGAAGTAGGGTCCTGTAAATAGTATCTGCTGATTGAACAGTTTCGTAGCTTCGAAGATTTTTTTGCCTTTTTGAGCTTTGATTTAAATAAATTACTGTTGTTTCCCAACATCAGGAACCAAAACTCTGCAGCTAAATTACCATTTAATAAAATCAGTGCTGATTTTTTGATTCTCAATTACTAAATAGACCTACCCAAATCATTCACTGAAAAAAAGGGGTTATATTAATGCATTGGAATTTAGAAGAATAGACAATGTTCTCAACTGTGTTATCTATAAATAACATGCCAACACAGAAAGGATAGCAGAAACTCTTTTTTGGAAATTAAGGACAAGGAAAGCTAGCATGTCATTTCAGTTATGCTATGTTCAATCTTGAATGATAGCCAAAATTGTAGATAAGACAAAATATAATGGAAGGGACAAAATTATAGGAGACTCTACTTTTGAACACAAAATGTTTCCTGACTGGAAGAGGCCATAAGCATAAGCCTAATGCTAGGATTTCAAAGTGGGAGTTCCTTCTGCAAACAAACTGGAACTACCACACTCAAAATGCAAAAAAAAAAAAAAAAATAGAGATAGAAAGTATGAGATACACTGCCAGTGCACCTTCTTGTAAGGTTAGGGTTCAAGGAGCGTTTACTGAAACTCTAACTCTCTAACTTAATACAAAAAGAAAGGTTAGGGTTCAAGGAGCTTTCTTTTACTGAAACTCAAACTTTCTAACTTAAAACAACTAGAATCCCTCCTTTTCATATCACATGTTACGCACATCTGTGATGCATAAACTGAGATAGTAGATATAATGGCAAATCAATTGATAAACATTTAACCATCCAAATCCTGCATCAGTGGTCAGAAAAATATGCAATGAGCACCACAATTGTGTGTCTATGTGTGCCCGTGCGTGCCAGAGAGAAAGAGAAAGGTTTGGCTTTACATCATTCAACAAAAAAGAATCAGTCCATGCTGCAAGGCCAGAATCTTCACCATCCACTTCAGCTCTTCGTCTTTCAGAATCCTCACAAATGTTGGATTTGTCAGACAACGGTTTTCTCTTCTTATTCAAGGACCCAATTTTATCAACATTTGGGACTTCCAAGACTAAAGGCCCCACTTCTTGTCCGCTGCAAAGAACAAAAAACTGCTAGCATAAGGTCAAAGCATAATTGAACATGCAAGAATCCATTATTGCAAAAAAAAAAAAAAATCTCAGTAATAACAAGAACATGTTGCGCATTAAAACTTGGATGCTTCGCCATACCCATACCTTTCCAACATGTAAGGATACTCCGGAACACGCTTTCCTTGCTTAACACATTCTTCGATCCATCGATGATTAACAACAAGAGTATCAAACTTGCTGGCTAGATCATATTTCCTCCCTTCAAATTTCCAACATACCTAATAATATCATCCAAGTAATTATAATAAAATAAATCACAAAACAATCAGGTTAAACCTAATTCATAATCACTAGATTTTACCAAATGTGTAGTGGAATTTGACATTGCACCAACATAACTCGCACCAGATTGAGAGATGAGCTTGATTAGGTTAAACCTCTCGGAGCCATGGTAACCGCTAACAGTTGCCACCACAGATTCCATACCTTCTTCAATAAAAAATCACAATAACTATGAAATTGAAACACTAATAATAGTAATTATATAGCTTCATTAGCACCGAATTGAAAGGATAAAGAAAGTAAAAATCGATAGAGAGATCTCACCGTTTCGGTTGGAGAGTAGACAGCGTTGAAACGAATCGTTTCTGACTTCTAATTCATTTGCGGGGGGGAGAGGAGTGGTTTTGCTCGCCGGGAAATGGAAATTTTGAATTCTTAGCGCCTGCGCCTTTGATGGGCCGAGTCTGAATGGGCCTTATAAGAAAGACACATGTTCGATTTCCTCTTCTTTTTTTTTAAGATTTACTGGATCCGTTTTGATTCGTGTAAAATATTTTATACGAAAATTAGAATATAAAAAATATTTATTATCATTCTTTAAACTTAATTTATTTACTATAAAATATTTTTAATTCATAAATCTCAACAAAAAGCATCAAAAATAATAATTTGCTTACATATCTAACTATTTTCATCACCGTCCTCTTCTCATCTCCTCCACAATTTTTATCATTATTATCATGATTATTTCACCAGTTTTTTTTCATTGTTGTTATCTTATTATCCCTTTTACTTTTAAAAATAATTTACTTATAAAATATTTTACAAGTATTTTTCAACTCAAATATTAAAATATATTTTTACAAAACAAACTAGCTATATTAGATGTATTCATATGCACCTTCTTTTAACTTTTAGGAAGTGTTTCGCATTGCATTTTAAAATCACATTTGAAATTGATTTTTTTCTAAATTAAAAGTTTTTGATTTTTTAAATAATTTTCATGTATTCGTGTAAATTAAGAACAATAGATTGTTTCGAAGTTTCAATAAGGGAAAAAAGAGAGCATTATATGAGCTTGAATGCATTCAAAATTAACTATTTTTCATGTCAAGAACCTTCTCCTCAACCACTTGAACTTTTCTTTTTGGATGCGAAGAAATCTCATTTTTTTGAAAATATATTTTGTGGGTCTAAATGAACAAGTCACACTTTATTTATCTTAGACTATTATAAAATATGCATGTCCTGACTCGAACTCGAGCCATGCGATACAAATTACAAACTCTCTATTATCATGTAATGTCCCTTGAAAACAGATGAACATTATTAATGAAATAATATAATTATTTATTTTCATGTAGCTTGAAAATGACAGCATTGCATAAATAACTCTCCCTTTTAATAATTAAACATTATTAACCACAAAAGGCAATTAATTTTTATGTAGCCTAAAGACACAGAAGGTAATATATTGATGCAATATATCTTCATGTAACAGCTAATAACAACACTATATACATCGTTACTGGTACGTGGAAACTGAATCGACACTCATGTTAATAAAATAAAAATAAAAAACACAATGTACATAGAAATCGAATGGCATAAGCACATCGTTTGGAGCGAAATCTTATTCCCATTTGCATTTGATTTTATGGGTGTGTCTGAAGTCACATCTCAGCACCAAACTTCCATCCATCCTCCTCAACACAAAACTCTCCACCAACGTATAGCATCCAAACTTTCTCCACCCATTCTCACCTCTAAATTCCACTACCCTCTCCACTCTCTCATTCACATCTGGCCCGTCAATCCATCCTCCTGCCTCCTGCACCCACTTCATTTTTTCAGCAGTTGCAAAGCTTACACCCACCTTAAGCCCTCCTCTCCCAGAACTGCCGTTTATTCTTACAGCTCTGTACCATACAATCCCACCATGAGCAGTAGAACTTCCTCTACCAGGATCCCTTGTCGCTTCCATGCCGAAGACCAAATCCATTTCTCTCTGCACATTTACACGAACCATTACAGTGTTTCCTGCTTCGTTATTAGAGTTCTCGCACGAGTAGATCTCCTTCCAGTATTGCTCCAGAGCCATGCTGTATAGCATTGAGCTCTTCATTTGCTCCCTCATTCTAGCTTCTTCTCGAACAAACACGCAAGGGCAGTACCATCTCCCGACAGTCACGCGAGAGGAGCTCTTGGTTGACAATGGAAAGTCAAAGCTTGGAAGCTGTGATCGGAGAGGGACGTCGAGGCCTAAAGCTTCACTGATCAGCTGGCATTTGTAAGACCTTGAGCCTCTGACTTCCCATCCCTTTTTTCTTAGAAATTTAGGAGGAAAACCATCTGGAGCAAGAGACTTGGAGAAGAAACTCTTCCCATGATGCCTGTGAATCTTGAATTGCTGGTAAATGTTTCTGTAATCAAATGGCTTCGGTTTTATGTCATTTATGACACTCTTGAAGCACCATAAACCCATGTCCATTTCCCTCGAACATGTGCAAGCTTGCCTGGAATTAAGTTACACAGGAATATTAAATGCTCAAATAATACACAAAATGCTTGCTTAATTTTCATACAAGACCTAATGAATGGATATTTAGAGAGGGAAATCGCATACCCTTTGCGCGAGCCCTTAGCTTTGATAACATAGTAGCAATTAGAGGAGAGAGGCTGATCAAGAACTGGGATAAACCAGGCCTTCTTCACTACAGTTTCTTCATGATCAGATGAGTAGACTACAGATAGAATCTTGTCCTGAGGGAATGGGAGCTTCTTAATTCTCCTGCCCCTGCAGATACCCCAGCAATTTGTTTCTCGTGCATCTGCTTCTTCATCAGTGATTACCAGGTAACCAGTGTACGGGCCCTCGGGTGGCTCTCTTGAGAGAGCACCTGGGAAATTCCTGTACAGGGAGAGTGGCCTCGTCACGTACATCTTTAATTCTGTCCCTATGGATTGAGTGAAAGTGAAAGTGTGAGCTCGCTAGATATATATAACTGGTCGGTGCCTTATGGATTAAGGTATGAAAAGTACTGGCTTTCACCATGTTGCCATCACATCATATCGGTTGATCATGCAATAACAATAATTTAAAATTTGCATGGATTTAATTGGTTAAAGACAGACGGCATATCCAATGAAGAAAAGAGAGCTTTTTGGTGACGGCAGTTGAAAACAAGAAATTAAAGATGAAGTAGAGTTATTCAAAAGAAGGATAATGCGTTGCTTTATTAGCCACTTTCACTCATGATGAAGGATAATGTGTATCAGAGCTTACATCTATCCCACAATGTGATTCATGAGCAGGCTCTTTTTATGGCATGGTTATGCAAATATAACATTAATTTTTTATTATTATTTAATTTTTGTGATGATGTTAAAAATATTTTTTTAAAATTAAATTTTTTATTTTAATATATTTCTAAAAAAAACACTTTAAAAAATAAATAAGTTAACCATACTTTAGGATGGATGTCGCTAAAATACTATTTTAAAATATCATAACATTAAAGATATATGAAAAATATTATTTTAATGTGATTGTTTTTTTTTAAAATAATTTGAAAAGCTAAAGCTACGGGAACAAAACCCAAGATCCATTCGACGTCCTGAAGAACAGAAAGAAAATCATCTTCTCATTGCACATTTCTTTTATTTGAAATATTTACACTGTGCAACTGTCTCAGTGCCGAAGTAGCAGGACCGGTATTCTGAGAAGACATTTGTATCTGTTTCTGTAAATATTTTTTTAAAAAATACATTAAAATAATATTATTTTTAAAAAAAATTTCTTACATAAACACGTGAAAATAATCTAAAAATATCAAAAGTTTTTTAATTTAAAATAAAAAAATAAAAATAAAAATTTTCTAATTTTTTCAAAAACGTTTTTGAAACACAAAAAAAAACACCTGTGAAACCACATCATAAAACATGTAAGCCAAGGGAAAGAGAAGAAGCAAGCAGTTGCAGCTATCTCAAGTCAATATCTGAAAGACCTAGGTTGGCCAAGAAGATAAAACCTGACAAATGAAATGTAAACCATGAACACAAGTTTTCGACTGCCAATTACAGAGGGATTTTGCCTTCTTTTGGTGTAAGAAAAAGTATGTGAAGGGTCGGGAAATTCTTGTCAGTCAATAGGTAGGGAAACAACCGAATCATGCAAGTACGGATCAAAATATGTGTTGGTTCTCAGAGGGGTGACATGAATGACTGCGACCAAGGATCAACCCCGTGAGAGAAGGATCATTAGAATGCTTTTCCTTTGTGTTATTTTGCAGGTTAGGACAAACCGCTCATATTTCTGTGAGGCGGAAGCATTCAAATTTCAATAATTTCAACATCATCAAATAATGGTGTTCCTTTTCCCTCTCTTCTCAGCTGAAAAATCACCTTATTGTGAACGCCAGGCCATGCCGGTTGTTCTTGTATAAGCAGCTTATGCATTTAGTTCGAGAAATGCCTTGATAATACCCATCATTTCTCCCCCAGGAAACCGTCCAAGGCATCCTCTAGCTGCTGCTATCTCACTAAGTTCACAGACCGAATCACCGTTGAAAGCTTTAAGCTGTTTGCTGCTTCTCTCCTTTCCCATTTTCTCAGCTTCCACAAGGTCTTCACCAGCCTTTACAGTAGGGAGAGGAAATGGATCAAGGGAAGTTTCCATGACGATGGACTCTCCACCCACGGCACCCACAAAATCTCTCAAACGGCACATCGAAAATGGAACTGGTTCAAAACTGTGATCTCCATATTCAACCGGTGTAGAGTGATCTCCAGTGACACAAAGGAAGTACTGAAAATTTCCATCTGATTCTGCTTGCAAGAGGAGCTTGGCCAGCTGGCCAATAGATCGATCTACAGCTTCCAATGCTTTAACTTTCAAAATGCTTGCCTTGTCATGGCCTGCATCATCTATTGCCTGAAATGCCAAATATCAAGTAAATGAACTACCAAGAAGACATTGAGAACTTCAAATCTAAGCATAGATGTCAGGCATTTAACCTTTCAAACAATTTCTATCCAGACCAGATAAGTCACAAGGGAACTAAATAAACTGGTAAGCAATGAGGGGGCAAGAAAGCCCCCCAGAAATAAATGATTCTTAGAGCCATAAATTTAGCCTGTCAAAAGATAAAATGAGTTATTTTCCCGAACAACATGCTGAAGTTGTCCTGAACTCTTACAGTCCAAGCTCAATCGGTCTCAAAGCTTTTGGCCATTGAATCCTGGACAGGATCCATCACTAGAAAGTCCTTGGTCTATAACATGAGAGAAGAATGAAGAAGCTAGGCGAAACAATAAAAAACTCATTGTGCTAAAGGCAGTTTTTTCTAATTATGAAAGAGATGAAGATAACACACACTGAGAAGGTCAAGACCTTAATGTGAAGAAACCCAAAATCATAGCCATCTGGTCGTCCTGGTTTGTGCTCGTCCTCCCCTGGTACAAACACATTGGGACAAGGCGCCAATGGAGCTGAGAGAGCCTTAGCTATGACAGTTGCTTTGGAAGTCAAAAGCGTTCGATAATCTCCAGTTGCTCCAGGAGCTTCTAGAATATCAATATCTAGTGATAATCCCAAACCAGCAATGATTTTAGTGGGAGCTACCATGCATGGCCATAAACCATGTTTATCTTGGAAAGAAGGAACCTGAAAAATAATATAGTAAGTAATATACTCAAGGTTGTACTGCATGGAAAAATTACATAAGAAACATCTGATATGATACAACTCTTCATTAAAAATCTCAGGTCCTTCCTTTTATACCCCATGGTCTTCAAATGAAGAACTCTAAGATCTATCAAGTTTTATGCAACCCTGCACCCATAATTATTGCACCGAGATGGCAGCACAATAATGAAATTTGTGAAGTTAAGGATGCAACGACAGTCCCACCTCTCTCATGCTGCAAGCATTATTTAGTGAAATTTTACTTCCCATACAATTTCTCATCCAAACAATTGACACATTCAAAATGAAAAGCCAAACCAGCGAGCCAAGACCAGGACTAAATCAATACTTGAGTCATTTAGAAGTTCCTCAAGTTGGTACAGTTATTATTCATCACGGATATGGCATGGATGTTGTTTTCATCCAATAAAGAGACTTCTACCTCCTGATGGCTAAAATGAATGACAAATTGAAATTTAATCTCCTAAGGTGCTCACTGCCTTTCCTGGAAAAAACAGAATGATTCATGGAAAGGATGAGACAACGCACCTCAATTCGAATGCCACATCCTCGTAAAAGGACCACATTGGCAATATTCTTACCTTCTGCTGCCCGTTGAGCATTTAGTGGGTGAGAAACTAGAATACGAGATATCTCCCTGGATAACTCATTAACAACAGCAGCTGTATGTCTTGCCTCATCAGTGCCATCTAAGGCTTCAACTTGAAGAAGTAAGCGGTTGTCCTTAAGTGGATCTGTTGATGATATATTCCCACTCAGTTTTGGCCCTTTCACCACTACTCCACATCTATGTTCTGTTGCATACCTGTATGAAGTGGTTTCTTGTTATTTTTCCATCCTGTGTTTGAACCTTGCCGTTCAATTGAAGGAAAAAATGTTTCATGATCAAGTTTTCAGAGAATTTTCAAGGATTTATACTAGATGTATGGTGCAGAGCAATACAGCCAAAAAAGACAGTCAGACAATCACATCTTCTATTCTGAACTTGATAAGTTAGGGATTTTTTTTACTATCATCATCTTATCTTAGAGTAATTTAGATGCTAACCATTTAGAACATTCACCCCCACTTAGCCTGTCAAAATATCTCAAAGGATTATCTGAAAAATCTTCCCTTTAGCTTTGATTTCTGTATCATATTTAGAGATTACAAGGATGTATACATGGAAAGTAAACCAGCATGATTCTAGTCCTATTTATGTAAACTATAAGCTGTCATCATATATACAAAATAGGAAATATATTGAAGAGGAAAATAAATGTGGATTTGTAGAATAGGAAAGCTTGCTGTCAGCAAGCTTTCCGTCGACAAACACCAATAATAATAATCATAATAATAAAGTTAATTACCACTTGTATAAGAAAATTTCAAACCTGAAAGTTCCAAAGAAACTTCTAAACAAAAATGTTGATGCAATTGTCTAATTAACAATTGAATAAAGCTGCTCACAAACACCTATATAAAGTAAACTTGGTAAAAGCTCCTTCACAACAGTGGATTAATTTGATTTTTTGATCTTGTTTACAGCCAACAAAACACGGTTAACTCAATTTTTCAGTGACATGAAGAAGCTTGCGTTTGTTGTGAATAATCCAATCTAAGCAAGTTTGTCCAATAAGCTTGTTTGAAAGCCCATAATTTTTAGCGCCCCCCAAAAAAAAAATAATAAATAAAAAAATCAACAAGTTTGCATTTAAAAAGAATTCGCACCTGACTCTGACTTCATATTCTGGGAAAGATGGCAACTTCATTCCATCCAGAGCTGCACAGAGAATAGGCCCTTCTTCTTCAAAATGCCTATCAGCCCTTCTACTGGTTACTATTCCAGTTTTCTCATCTAACGTTGCAAAATTTGACTGCAGATAAAAAGACAAAAGAAATGCATTAAATGGGAAAACCAACAATGAGAAATTGTGGTTTTTCCAATGTTAAAATGTTTTGTGCAACAAATATAACTGGGGACTATTGAGTTATGTTAGAGCTGGAAAATTGTGTACTTCATCACCCACAGGCCTTTTTCTACCCTGACAGTTCACTGATCTCTTTGTATTAATATATAGATAAAACATAACAGACTAACGGGGGAAGAGATTCATTTTAAGCCATAAAAGTGAGTGACAAAAGTTATAAAATGTTCAGACTCGCTGACATGCAGGAAAGTTTAATGTCGAATGCATAATCCCATGAATAATAATAATAATAATAATAGCAAAATACGAGAGTGTTTTTTCCTGATTTAGAAGCATCTCAAGAAAAAAGAAAAAAAAGAAGGTAAAAATGACAAGAATTAACTTCAAGTTCCTAGGCGCATTTTTCTAGTAATCATGTAAAATTTCTCTAGATAAAGACAAATCTACAAAGACAATCTTTGGTTAAAGTAGTATTCCACCCCTGTTTCTAAGGTATTAAATAAAGTTTTTGTGTTCAGCTGTGCATTTAGTACTGCACCTAAATTCCTTTACAAATAAAGGTTCATGTACATTCTTGGAGTATAGAATACAATACCTGTATTTGCTATGACAACATTCCACATGCTTAATACAAGAAAGAGATAACGTTTAACAAGGGGGCAAGATCAATATAAAAATAAATCTTTCGAAAGTGGTTAAAGTACACGTGTGCGTGCGCGCACTCACTTTGAATGCAATATCGCCAGGAGACATTGCCAATCCAGCACCCATGGACTCAAAAGCCCCTCGACCCCGATAGTACACTCTAGGGTCATAACCTAATAAGGAAAGGTGAGCAGTGTCACTTCCACAACCCAAGCCTACTTCAACAGGGTCCATAAGACCATTAACTCCGCCAGAAGCAATAGCATCCAAGTTAGGCACGTTTGCTGCTTGCAAAGGAGTCTTGTAGCCAAGCCTCGGCAATGAAACATCACCCAATCCATCAATCAGGATAAATGCCACTCTCCTCTTTGGCTGCTGGGGAGTACCCATGCTTCTATATGTTATGTCTAATTCCGCCTCCTGGTTAAATTACAAGTTGCTGTCCATAGTAAAAAAGAAGTGATAATTCCAATTATATGCTAATCAAAGCAAAGAGTTCATGAGCTGAGCCACGAGACAATTTAAAGCTACATCGTATACTTACCGAGTACTTTCCATATATCAAAACAAAGGTCGAGTTCCTTAAAATCTACCCATTTCGGTTTTGGCATGCAATTCAATGCTACATTCACAGAGATTAAAATTATGAACTCAAAAAAACAGTGGCTTGAATGAGTAAAACTAACATTTATCTTAAGCACACACTTTATTATACATATTAATTCGATCTTGTTGGTTTCCAAAACAAAAATCTACAAAAACGAAATATGGCAGACCCCGATTTCTTCAAATTGAGAGCAAATCACAAAATGGGTTTCTTTCATCATATCTAAAACACAGTAACAAACACCAAAACAAGCTAAAAACAATCAGAGAATAGCCCGCATAGGAATAATCAACAACAAAAAAAGAAGCAGAAAAAATCAAGTGCTTCAATACCTTCGACTCTAACTAAAATAAAAAACTTTCAATGATAATTCAATGTAATCTTAAGACATTAAGAATTGCATTTTAAATAAAAATAAAAACAACAAATTAAAAGAATCGATAACTGCTAATCAATTACAGCACGATCATATATCTCTTACCTCTAAAGACGACAAAAAGAAGAAGAAGCTTGAATCGTGATTCAATTTAGTGATTTTGGGCTCAAAAACTGAAGAGAGAGCTCTTAAAAATGTAGAGATGAGTTGGGATTTGATTTTTTGACAATGGAGAATCTTTAAGTCATGAGTGTCCGCGTCACTTCTTTGCTCCGTGTTTGCTTTGGCTTTGAAGGGCTAAAACTTAAAGGAGGTTCAAAATCCCAGGCAAATTAATAATAATTTAACATATTGCTTTTGTATTTACGTGTATCTCATGTAATGTTTGATAAATTAACTGATTTGCCACTTGATGGATGTGCTTGGTTATCTGGATATTCCTGCTCTGCTGCCGGATTTGTCATGTCCACCCTCTGGGACTGGCTGGGCTTAAAAATTGGATCCGAATAACACTTGTGGTTCAGCTTGGACTTTGCAACAAAACTGGGCCACACTGAGATCATTTTCAGCTCGGTTATTTAAGGTTGGCTTAGCCTTGCTTATTGAATTTACATGTTTATCGTGACTTGATTATTCAGGCTGCCTTAATTTATCTCGTTTTAATAGTATATATTTTTAGGTTTTTTTAATTATTTTTCTTTTTAAATTCTATTTATCTATTGTTATTTTTTATTTTCTTTATTTAATTAAAATAAAACTAACTTATTCAACCTTGTTATATCAATAAAGTGAGCCATAAATATTTTTTTATTCATAAAAATATACTTACAACATCTAAACATTTTTTTTTCTTATTAAAACAATAGACCAAAGTATAAGTTTGATACTATGTTTTAAATTATTTTTTTTACTTTAAATTATTTTTGTGTGTTTTCATATGTTTTGATGTGTTGATATCAAAATTATTTTTTAAAAATAATAAAAAAAATATTATTATGATACATTTACAAAAAAAAAACCACTTTAAAAAACAATAATAACATCTAATTACAAATTTATTATGAATAATCACTTGTCTTCTTTAAAAAAAAAATTAAGTTATACGGATTATTTTTTAAAAAAAATCAATTTATCAAAAAAAAATCATTTGATTAAAATAAAAGCTAACTTGTTCCATCTAGTTGGATGATTAGTTTTTATTTTATTTTATGAAAACAATAACCTCATGTTGAAACGCGGATATTTAGGTCTTGTTTGACACTGCGTTTCTAAAGAGCTTATGAAAAAATTAGTTTTTTTATTTTAAATTAAAATGTTTTGGTGTTTTTAGATTATTTTGATGTATTGATGTCAAAAATATTTTTTTCAGAATAAAAAATATTATTTTGATACATTTATGAACAAAAAATACTTTGAAAATCAACTTCAACCACACTTTCAAACAAGCTTAGTATAGTTGCATCCAATTAATATTTTATTATGAATAGTAAAATTAATCAGAAAACTTAAAATTATAAATATGTAATTTGGTACTTAACTAATATCAAATAAATCATTATTGGAAGCTAATTCCTATGCCTATGTAACACAAAACGTTGTCAAGAAGTTCAATGAAAAGGATTTGATATATCATTATGATCACCGCATGATTAGTAACTGATAATGTTTAGAACTTTCAACCGAAAGTTGATTGTTGAACTTTGCATCAAATGGAAGATTAAACATCTCAACTCCTTCCTTTATAGACCAAAGATAAATGGAGTCGTTGAAGCATCCAATAAGAATCTCAAAAAATCATCTAAAAAACGATGGTCACTTGCAAATATTAGCATGAAATGCTCCCATACACTTTGCATGTATATCGCACTACTATCAGAACTTCCACAGGAGCAACCCCCTATATACTTTGGTATATGGAATGGAGGCAGTCATACCATTAGAAATGAAGATTCTATCACTAAGGATTTTAAAAATATGCAAAGTTAGATGCATCCAAATGGGTCATGCTAAGGTTTGAACAATTAAACTTGGTCAATAAAAAGAGACTAACAACTATTTGTCACCACAAGCTATACCAAAGTAGGATAACAAATACTTACAATAAGAAGGTTAAGCTATTTGAAGAGGGTGATCTGATATTGAAGAAAATATCATTAGACTCTAGAGAATATCACCGTAAATGGGTACCAAACTATGAGAGACCATATGTGGTGGAAAAGGCTTTTTCTAGAGGAACCTTAATTCTGACTAATATGAAGGGAGAAAATCTGCTTAGACTTGTAAACTTTGATGTTGTAAAGAAATATTTGTCTAATGTATTACTCATATCAGTTAATAAAATTGAAATATGGCCATGAATACTTTATGTATTCTCTCTTTTCTTTAAAACTTTTGCATGATCTTACACTTTCATGAAGATTTTTGGAAAAATGAAATTTAGAACAAAAGCATAAATCCAATTAGTGTTTGTTTAACAAATGTGATCTCATACCTATAAAAACTCATATAATAAAGCTAAACAAATAGTGAGAGTTCATTTTACATGGAAAAGCAAAGGGTTACTATTCCCTAAATGTTTGTGTTTAAAACGAGGGAATGTCATCTTTGATATCCCTTCACAACTCTCAAATATCCCTTACAACCTTTGTTTAAGCCTAACAAGTTTCTCTTAATAATTAACTCTGACTAAGATCACACCCTATGACTGAAGGATAAAAAATCACTTGAAATCTATAAAAAGGTCCTTAATGACTGAAGGTACCTAAACAAAGTTGCGGAGACATAAAGGTAAAAAAAAAAAGAAAAAGCATACCATAACATTATAACAAATATGATAATGGTGCTCAAAACCCAATTAAGGCCATGTCGAACCATTTTGCGAGTCAATTCTAAGGTTTCAAACTCCATGGATATATGATGGGAAAAGGCAATAAGATGGGTTGCTAGATTTATTAGTAACTAGGAGGGGTTACCAAATTATTAGTAATCAAATGGAATAAAAGATTCATTTGTAACTAGAAAGGATTACCATATTATTAGCAATTAGATGGATTGCCACATTTATTGGTAATTGGGAATGGTTATTGTATTATTAGTAGTTATATGGATTGCCAAACTTGTTAGTAACTAGGAGGGGTTACCGGATCATGGATAATTAAATGGACATGTCATTTTTTATATCATGAATGGGTATTTGAAAAATGTGCACAACTTTATTAAGTTTGTTACTATGAGATTGTGTGAAATGCTAGAGAATTAATTGGAAGAGGTCATTTCTAAGAAATATTAAGGAAGGGTAATAGAATTACAAAGTTTTCATTTTTCTATTGTTTTTCAAAATTGTAATTTTGGTTTTAATTTTTAGAAATTAATGGTTTCATCCCATTCCCATCCGGAGTAATAGCCTTTAGATGCAGTGTGTGTGTGTGTATTTTATCATGCAATATTGTAAATTAATGTTATACCTAGATTGTGTATTGTATTAGTTTTGATTAGACTAGAAAGTTAAAGTATGTAATATATGTTTTATGAGATGTTGATGTATGATTGATATTTTATGATTTTGAAATGTTATAATAAGTTATTTATTTTAAATTGGTTTATTACATTATTGAATGATTAATGTGTGAATAATTGATTAAAAATGAGATGAGAGTCAACAATCTTAAGACACTTAAAGTACAAGAGAGATTCTGTCAAAATTAAAAAAAAAGAGTAAATGTCACATGAAAAATTATTTTAGTTGGTAGTATTTTTATATGGATATTACAATAGGTTTCAATTTGTAACCCTAAATGTTAGTAATTTTATCAATTTCACGTCTATATTTTTAATTTAATCAATTAAATATTTATTATAGCTTTGTTTATCAATTATGGTAAAATTTGATAAGAGGTTGATTTTTTTACAAAACAAATTTCTTTCTTATTTATTTTATCATATAATTTGAGTTTAGTGAAAATGATCATATATTTGAAAGTCTAGTTGATTACTTTTGATACATATAAGTTCAAGATTCTTATTTATATGTTAATGATGAAGATGATGCTTGATTTATGTTTTTTTTTGTGTACTAAAACCTTTTATTTTCTCAATATTTTGTTTGTGTTTAATTGTTTTAAATTAAAGTTCTATCAAGTCTTGATTTTTTAACAATATTTTAAAATTTTAAATTACATTTAGAAGCTTGACAAATTAATGTAATTTTAAATTTAAAGATTTAAATTGAAATATTGAGTGCTATAAAATGTTAAAAATTTATTGAATAAAATATAAACATCAATCAATAACTTTACTTCAAAGTTGCTGTGTGCATTGCAACCACAAAACATAAATTTTATAACCCTATATTTGAAGAGGGTGTTTGGAAAGAAAGCACATAGAAAATGCTTTTCACTTTTCAAAAAACTTTGATTATTGTTTTTGCTCTAAATGAAAATATTTTTAGTATTTTTAAATTATTTTAATATGTTAATATTAAAAAAATTAAAAATATATATTATTATTTTAATTTTTCTAAAAAGTCCACTTTCAAAAATAACAATTTTCACAACTTCAAATACAATCTTTACTTCATAACTTGTACTCTTATTAATTAAAATTAAGTTTTCACTATTGTTAATTAAGTTTTCGACACGTACCGATGACAATTGTTCCATTGGTATTCAGGCCCTATAGACAAAACGAGTGGTATGCCGCGTGATGTGCCGGGGCTTTTTTATCTATGTAGAAAATTGATTGTTTTTATATGTATTATATTTGTTATTTTAATATTTAATTAATAAAATTATAATTGATAAAATCTATATAATCAAAATGGAAAGTGGTTTGTATATTTTGTAATTGCAGATAACGTAAGTAATTTTTTTTATAAGTTGCATTTTTTCCTCAGTAATATTAGATTTTACACATTATAAATAAAAATATTGTAATTATTTTTTTCCATAAATAAACTTATATTTTTTTCACCCTATAATAAGTTATTTTAATGTTTAATTACTGAAATTGCAATAGATCAAATATGTTAGAAATAATATTTTGCATTGTATAATTAGTATGCTTGCCCGCGCACTGTGTTAGGGTTTTTTCTATTTAGAAAACTATTTGATTTTTAAAATGTTGTAATTAGTTGTTTAAATATTTAATCAGTAACACTATAATAGATAAAATATATAACATATAAATTTCCACCCCCCGTCTAAAATGAATAGTTTAATCTAAACTGGAAGGAGTTCGTATATTTTTAATTGTAGATGACCTAGGTAAATTTGGTAAAATAAAATTGATTTCCATTTCCTCCCTAGTAATATTATATCTGACACATTAAAAATAAAAATATTGAGATTTTTTTTCTAGAAATGAACTTAATTTTTTTACGTGCTATAATGACTTATTTATCGTCTAAAAGGAACATGAATCGAATTGGGAAGTGACCCGTATATTTTTTAATTGTAGATAACCTAAGTAAATTTCTAAAAAAATATTGAGTTTAATTTTCCCCCGGTAATATTAGATTTAAAATATTAAAAATGAAAATACTGTAAATTTGTTTTTAAGAAATAAACTTAAACAAAAGAGTACCAAATTTAAATTCAAAGACAATTTTTTTTTTATAATATTATTATTATATTATTATATTAAATGTATTTAAGAATATTGATATTATTTTTTTTAAGGAAAAAATCCTAGGTTATTTCTCTCTCTCTCTCTATATATATATATACTTATAGGCGATAATATTCAATAAATATTAAAACATATAATTAATCTCACATATTTTATAGAGTAATCGGAATGGGAAGTGGTTCTTATATTTTTTTAATTGTAGATAACCTAGGTAAAGTTATTATTTTTTTATGAGTTGCTTTTGTTCCTTAGTAATATTAGATTTGACGCATTAAAAAAATTGTAATTTGTTTTTAAAAATAATTTTTTTTGCATGCAATATTTATTTCTTAGTCATCTAGAAAGAACAGTATAATAGAAATAGGAAGTGATTCACATATTTTTTAATGGTAAATAACCTAGGTAAATTTGTCATATTTTTTTTATGGGTTGTCTTTTTTCCCAGTAATATTAGATCTGACACATTGTAAATAAAAATATTGTAATATTTTTTTAGGAATTTGTTTTTGGTGTTATAATGACTTATTTGTTGTCTAAAAAGAATAGTGTAATTGAAACGAGAAGTGACTCGTATATTTTTGAATTCTAGGTAAATGTGTCAAAAAACTTTCACTTGTATTTTTTCAAAAAATCCTAGGTCATGTTTTCTTCTCACTAAATATATTCCTAGGAGATAATATTCAATAAATATTAAAATATATAATTAATGAAAGACTAAAAATATTCAAGAAACTTTAACAAAAGATAAACAAAAAAATAAAATAAAATAAAAATTATTATTGCTATTACTGTTAAAACAATAAAAAATATTAAATTATCCGGAGGGAATTTTTTTTAATAGAAGAGTAAGCAAGAAAAACAATTAAATTATTATTATTAATATTATGTTAAGTACAAAATTAAAATTTGAAGACAAACTTTTTTTATGTTATCCGATTTACTCATTATATTATTATATTAAATGTATTTAAGAATACTGATATTAATTTTTTTATTCAAAAAATCCTAGGTCATGTTTTCTTCTCCCTATATATATTCATATGCGATAATATTCAATAAATATTAGAACATATAATTAATGAAAGACTAAAAATATCCCAGAAAACTTTAACAAAAGAAAAAAAAACAAATATCATTGTCATTACTGTCAAAACAATAAAAATTATTAAATTATCCAGAGAAAAAAAACATTAACAAAAGAGTAAGCAAGAAAAACAATTAAATTATTATTATTATTATTTATTTATTAAGTATACTTATATATACATGGACAAAAGTTGGGATTATTCTAGAAATATAAAAAAATAAAAGTATAAGGGCTAAAATTAAAATCAAATATAAAGGGATTAAATTCAAAAATTAAAAGTCTAAGGGCTGAAATGAAAATCACATTTATTATCAATTTAAATTAAAGGACAAAGTTGAAAAAATGGAAACTTGTGTACCGAATTTATTGAGCTGTTACAGCCTATCTGGAAATTAAAAGTATGAGGACTGAAGTGAAACTCTCACATCAATCAATTAAAATCAGAGGACCCAATCAAACTAAATCAGAACTTATATAATAGAAATCAAGACCAAGATCAAAATAAAAGTAGAAGGACCAAAGTGAAAAGTAACAAACAATAAAGGACTCTCATGTACTTCTATGTGCAGGAGAGAGAGAAAACATTGGCAGCGCCTTTAACTGGCCACCGCCGAGTCCACAAATATTTTTAGAGTACACGCGCCACCGCGGGAGGAAGGCCACGCGGAGGCGCTTAGAAAACGACTCCAGAGGACCATTTTCGAGCACTGTATGACGCCGCACGCGCCACCCAAATAGGACGTGAGGCGAAAAACCGACAGGCGCGTGCGCCTCACGCCTAGACAGCCACATAATAAAAAATTAAAAAATTGGGTCAATTATCATCCTGCCCTTGTACTCAAGTCAACATTTTTGTATTATTATGGGCTATAACCGTATTTAGCCATTAAAAAAACCTGTGACGGACCAGAACGAACGGGTGCAATTTCGCCCGTGCCCCTCTGCCGAAACCATTTTTTATCTTATTACCGGGGACAGAAATGATAAAACACTGTTCACACACGGAAAAGACAAAAAAAGAATGGATATACACCTACGAAGAATAGAGACAAATTTTATGTCCACAGTGTCAATAAATCTCTGTATATAGTACATGAATAGTATTTTTTAGTGTATTTGTTGATGTTAATTGAGATTTTTGACCTGAGGGGAACCCATTTGTGTAAATATTGAACATTTTGTTGGTACTGATAAGCCACTGATTGAAATCTCTGTATACAGTACATGATTCATTGAATCCAAATCCAAAAGTGCCACGTGTCATGCATGCATGAAAGCCATTGATTTATAACGTACTGGAAATTAAAATGGCTGTCATTTTCCTTCTTTTTTATCTTTATCGTGTCCTTCTTTATGACTACTGTTTTGACAGCTTTTGCTTTTCTTTTTTCCTCTATCATTTTTTAAGCAAAATTAAAGATTAACTTGACACCATTGCCAGTTTCGTTTGTTTTTAAAAAATAAAATAAAAATTCTGATTTTGGGTCAAATATTGTTTTTCTGTTTCATTCTTATAATATTTTTTAAATAATAAATAATTTTATTATTAAAGAAACTAAAAGGGATCGGCCATACACTGTAGATTACTTAGATTGACAATAAGTCTTAGTGAATCGCGGTTGTTGGTAGTTTTTTTTATATGAGTTTAACTTTAACTTTCTGTTTGTGAGTTCTAAAATATTTATGTTTATAACAAAGAAGGCTGAGCATCTCATGCATGCGTGTCACGTTTTAAAAATCAACTTTCTTCATAATAAAGTATTTTTTAGCTTCAAATTCTTGAATAATACTTTAAATTTGTAAACTCCTTACAAATTCAACGAGCCTATCTCTTAAAATAAATTTAATATAATAATATGAGTAATGAATCTTATAAAATAAAAAAATTATGGAGTTTTTTTTTAAAGAGCCTATCTTTTAAAATAAATTTAATATAATAATATGAGCGATAAATCTTATAAAATAAAAAAATTATGGAGTTTTTTTTAAAGAGCCTATCTTTTAAAATAAATTTAATATAATAATATGAGTAATAAATATTATAAAATAAAAAAAATTATGGAGTTTTTTTTACGATAAATATGGTCTCACCAGTTCTTATTATTTCCACTGTTATTAAATTTTTATTATGTCCTCTTTTTTGAAACTTTATTTCTTCAAAAAAAATTACAATATTTTGTTTTTTTTTCTATTTTAAACAGTGTATTAACAAAATTAGCCCCCAAAAAAGACAAAAACGCTGTCATTTTCAGGGGCTGAACGGTCATTGACCTTTTTCGGTCCGGACCGGACAGGTCTAACCCCCGATCCAACCACCTGGTCCATTCAATATTTTATATTAAATTTAAAGTGCAAATAACCATTTTAGCCCCCAAAACGACAAAAGCATGTTTTGCCGTTGAGGGGCTCCCCTGTAAATTCACCCTTTTTAATTTTTTCGCAAATTTATTGCAAGCGAGTCGCCGTACGCTCTGGACATTTTCAATGTTCACGCGATGTTAAGGCAGCGCGTGCGGCGCCTTCCGACGTCCAAAAATACCCAACCGGCATCCAGAATGCTTTTCATAGATGTTATCTTCTCGCCGGTGCTGCGCGTGTCATCCCACGGTGGGCGTAGACGCTATAATGGTCGTTTGAAAATTTTCACCCCTTTTCTCTCTCCTGCCTGCGCAAGCTGATGTCAGCGCAACTGTTTTTCCTCAATTTGCACTTCAGTCCCTTCACTTCGAATTGTCGTTTTTTTGTCCTTATTGTTATTATATAGGTTTTGATTTCTTTCAATTGCATCCTTCAATTGAAATTAAGTATATATTGTAGTTTCATTTCGGTCCTCAGACTTTTAATTTCGGAAATTGGTCTGGAATGCATATTTTTTCAAGTCTCAAATTTTTGATTTGTTTCAATGTTATCCTTCCATGCAAATTAAATATAAATTAAAGTTTCATTTCGGTCCTAATTCTTTTAATTTCTGGTTTTCTTTCAAATTATTTAATTTCATTAGTATCCATACTTGGATTTATTTCAATTTTGTCCTTCAAATTATATTTATTATATATGTTTGTTCTTAATTTTATCAATTATACTTTTAATTCCTTTATTTTTTTTATATATTTCTGTCCATATTTATATATACATGTTATTAGTTCCTATTTTAAAATTTTATTCATTTCTAATGTTATTAAGTTTTTTATTTCATGTTCAAATTTTTTTGTGTGCTGGTAATCATTTAAAAATTGATAATTATTATGATTTATCTTTTTTCCCCTTCAAGTCACATAATTTGATATTATTATTGATAAGACATTTAAAATAATGATAATGATTATATATTAGTTTTGTTTTCTTCTAGATATGTCAAACTAATTATATTATTTGATATTTATTTAATTTTACTATCATTGCTCTTAAATACTTTTAATATAATAATATGAGTAATAAATCTTATAAAATAAAAAAAATATGGAGTTTTTTTTTACAATAAATATGGTCTCACCAGTTCTTATTATTTATACTGTTATTAATTTTTTTATACATTTTAATTTCCGTTAATGATCATTTATATATATATATATACACTTTTAATATAATAATATGAGTAATAAATCTTATAAAATAAAAAAAATTATGGAGTTTTTTTTTACGATAAATATGGTCTCACCAGTTCTTATTATTTCCACTGTTATTAAATCTTTATTTTGTCCTCTTTTTTAAACTTTATTTCTTCAAAAAAAATTACAATATTTTGTTTTTTAATATTTTAGATCTAATATTACTAGGCAAAGAATACAATTCAAACAAAAAATTTTACACATTGACCTAGATTTCAAAAATATGCAAGCCACTTCCCATTTTAATTATGCTATTCTTTTTAGACGACAAATAAATCATTATAGCAAGCAAAAAAAAAATCTTCCTAAAAACATATTACAATATTTTTATTTGCAATGTGTCAAATCTAATATTACTGGGGAAAAAAGGCAACTCATAAGAAAATATGACAAATTTACCTAGGTTATCTGCAATTAAAAAATATATGAGTCACTTCCCGTTTCGATTAAACTGTTCTTTTTAGACGGCAAAAAAATAATTATTGCACGCAAAAAAATTATGTTAAAAAAAATTACAATATTTTTATTTATAATGCCTCAGATCTAATATTACTTGGTAACAAAAGCAACTCATAAAAATAAAAATGACAGATTTACCTAGATTATCTACAATTAAAAAATATATAAACAACTTTCCATTTCGATTACTTTATAAAGTATGTTAAACTAATTATATGTTTTAATATTTATTGAATATTATCGCCTTAAAATATATATATATATATAGATAGATAGATAGATAGATAGATAGATAGATAGAGAGAGAGAGAGAGAGAGAGAGATGACCTGAGATTTTTTTTCTTTAAAAAAAATAATATCAATATTCTTAAATACATTTAATATAATAATATGATTAATAAATCTTAAAAAAACTATTTGCCTTTTAATTTAAATTTGAAACTCTTTTGTTTAAATTTATTTCTTAAAAATAAATTTACAATATTTTCATTTTAATATTTTAAATCTAATATTGTTGGGGGAAATTAAACTAAAAAAAATTACAAATTTACTTGAGTTATCTACAATTAAAAAAATATGCGAGTTAATTCCCGTTTCGATTGCATTGTTCGTTTTAGACGATAAATCTTTCAACAACTAATTACAACATTTAAAAAATCAATTTGTTTTCTACATAGAAAAAACCCTAACGCAATGCGCGGGCAAGCATACTTTAATCTATTGCAATTTCAGTTATTAAACATTAAAATAACTAATTATAGCACACAAAAAATATAGGTTTATTTCTGGAAAAAAATATTACAATATTTTTGTTTATAATGTGTCAGATCTAATATTACTGAGAAAAAAATGCAACTCATAAAAAAACAATTACCTACATTATCTACAATTACAAAATATACGAACCACTTTCCGTTTCAATTATACAGATTTTATCAATTATAATTTAACTAATTAAATATTAAAATAACAAAATACAATACATATAAAAACAATCAATTTTTTACGTAAATAAAAAAACCCCGACGCATCGCGCGGGCATACAGCTCGTAATATCAATTATATCTTTTAATCCGACCGTTAGATTGAAATAAAATTATAAGAGAAGTTTCTTGACATATTTATATATTATATTATAAAATAATATTGCGAGATTGATATTGATATTCTCGTAATATATACATATACATATTCATATTATTATATTTTTTAGATTAAATTATACAATTCTAAATAATTTTATTTTTTATCTGAACTTTTTTTTTGAATTAAAATATATAACCCAAAACAGCACACCAAAACACTTCAAAATATTAAAATTAATTTTTTTAAATTACTATATATATATATATATATATAAACCCAAAACATCACCTTAAAACACTTCAAAATCAAAATATTATATTTTGATTAAAAACAAAAAAAAACAACCTGGCATGGATAGGACAGCAATTTATGACTAATCAATACTCATCCACCACATCTTGACCCCTCGACCAGCCCATACCCCACAAGCAACTCTGTCTTCGCTTCATATTCCTAATAAATGTATACGATCACATCCACATCCACACTTGTCCTATTTATTTAGAAAACTAATTCACCTTATTTACCATAGATAAGAAAATGTAACTTTCATTTCACTCAAGACCATAACAGAAACACCTGTTACTTCTAACTACTAACATTTATTGGGTGAGAATCCCATGCGGCTATTCGCCAGGTCAAAGGTGACACGTGTCCCCTGCTGCTGCACATTCCCGATTATAGACAGAGACGACGTCGTTGGAGCAAACGCAAAGCAGAAAGTCCCAGCGGAATCCAGGGGGATTAAATAATTGGCGGCCGGCAAATTCCATGACTTCCCACCTGTGAAGTGAAACGACACCGTCGGGACGCGTACACTTGTCTGTCCAGACAGGTCATAGCACGTGTCAAACAAGGCAACAGCGCTAGTGCGTTTCAGATTCTGAGTCATCCTCGCGAAAGCATCACGCAGAGGATTATAAGCCTGAGTCTGCAACCGAGTTATTGCTGTTCCGCAATCAACGATTACCCCACCATTCCCTGACTCGTCCAATCGAAATGCTGACTCAGGAATCGACACCATCTGCCCACCGACACTCATTCCACTCAGACCCACATAGTAAAAAGTATCGATCTTCCGGTTCTTCATCAAAGGAGCAGTAACTGAATCACCGCCAAGTCCAACCGAGTTAAAGTCCAAAGTCGACGATCCAGCCGAGTTCCGATTCACTAAACAATAAGAAAACGACGTAGCTTTAAGCTGGTTTGTGAACGAAAGTGGGCCACCACCAAGTCCTAATAGACCAGCAGCACCAACAAACAACCCTTCATTGTTATGACCGCAGCCTAAAGCTACGTTTTTTACACTCCCAGAATTCCCAAACGACACCGACTCAGTAGCAAAATCACCGACAGTATACGACCCGTCGCCGTAGCTAACCTGATAAAGACACTGCCCACCTCTACAGCTCGAGGTTTCTAAAGAGCTACACTGTCGAGACTGGCAAGTGACTGGAGCATAAGTAGAGGACGCAGTTGGATCGAAGACTGGGTCAGTTTGCTGGTAACAGTCCGTGCAGGGTTGACATTGTAGCCAGTTAATGTCGCTGCCTGTGTCCAAAACCATGTAAAACTGTCTTGCTGGGTTACCGACACCAACTCGAGTGAAGTACTCGCCGCTTCCTTGGCTTAAACCTGAAGTGACCGGGGCTGATAAGTCCTCGGGCAGGATATCGGTTTCTAAGGGTTGAAGGTCGGATTTGGAAATGTCTTCGAGGGCGAGTTGGAGCCTGGTCGTGAGTGAGTTGAATCGGGCTGTGTCACGGTAGAGTCGAGAGAGGACCAAGGATTTGTAGTCCTTGTGGTGGATTTTGTACATGGTTTCGCGGGAATGGAGTTCAAGGGAGAAAGAGAGCGTAGAGCCGGAGAAAGATTGGGCTGTTGTGGTAATTGTTGTATTAGTGGAGGGTTTTTGTGTTTGTGGATCGAAGGAGAGGATGTCCTGGGCTTGTTGAAGAGATGATGTGACATCAAGGATTGTCGTTGTAGTGGCATCTGGTAAATCACGAGGTGAAGTGGAGGTGAAGAGGAGAAAAATGATTATAAGAAAGAGAAGGGATGGCTTTGAAGCTGGTTCTGCCATTTTTGTTGCAGAACCTGGAGATGTGGAAGTAGAAGTGGAAGCGGTGGCTTTTTATTGAAAAAAAAGTAGGAAGATGGCCTCACGATCAAGATAATTTCAAAGCATTAAAAATGATGTCAAATGTGACCGTCGTTGGGGTTGAGGTTGTTGCCGAAGAAGTTAATATATATTAAAATAATATATTCTTTATTTTTAAAAAATTAATTTTGATTTGATTTAAAAATGTTATTTTTTTTAAGTTTAAATAAAAAAAATTCAAATATTTTTTAAAATGATTTAAAAAGATACTCTCCAGCACGCCCTCCCTTTCACACAGGCCACAAGAGAGGTGACTTTATTACCGTTGCTGTACACTTGTTGGCAGCGAGCAACTTACTAATGAAATCGCTTATGTAATTTTTTATTTGACTTAAGTTATAAATAAAATTATTTAAATATCGCGTTTACTTGATATGGTTGATTTTATGGAGTTTAAACAATCTTTATGGACATGGTCAGTTTTGAATTGCATTACCATAAATAATTTAATTTAAAACTATTTTTATGTACTCATATAATTATAAAAATAGTTGTTTGACATCAATTTAATACTGAAATTTTTATTTGAAATTACAATAATCCTATACAAAGAAAACTAAAACAAATCATTGAGTTCAATTCTTACTTAACCCAAGTTAACATACCCAATATTAATTAATGTAATTGTATAAAACAAGAAGATAACCATGTAGACAACATCTTTAGACAAAGTGGGCAACAAACATGCTTGACATAAGGGAATAATGACAACAAAAAATAATTAGGTTATTATTATTTAATTCATGAACTTTTGATATTTTATCTGTAATTTGATTTTAGCTTATGTTTTTAATTAATGTGGGGGCCATTTATGTAACACAATAAAATACCCTTATTAGAGCATGAACAAGGGTCCAAGATTCTAATGAAAGAATTTTACATGTTTGAGAGAGTTCTCATACTTTGGTTCTTGAATGCAAATTGACTTATCAGAAAATAATTATCTTCATGGCATCATCCTATACTTCTCGTTCTTGAATTAATATTTGTTGGGTACGGATCTCATATTTCAATAGTGTTAGTGTTTAGGTTTAAGATAATCTTTGTGTTACTTATCCAAACTTGATTTCTTAGCTTTTTGAGAAGTTGAATTGTTTATGTGTGACTTATGTGTCCGCTTGTTCATGGGATTCGTATAATTCAGAATTCTATCTTAGCTCTATTAATCAAGTTATATCCTTTTATTATTATTTTTTTATTTTTTTTCACATCAACCGACTTTTCCCAATTGCCTATTTGAGAGGGTGGTTGTGGTAACTTTTTAAAATGATTTTCATGTCAAAATATATCAAAATGATATTTTTTTAAAAAAAAAAATCATTTTTTGACATTAACACATCAAAAATGATCTAAAAACACCAAAACATATTCATTTAAAATGAAAAATAAAAATAAAAAATTTTCAATTTTTTTCAAAAGTGTTTTTAAAAGCCTTCCCAAACATTTTTCTCTTCAATTTAGTGGTGGCACCATCTTAATATAAAAAAAAAATATATTTTTTTTTACCATCTAATTCAGTTTTCTCTTAGGGAGAACCGAGGACTTAATGAAGCAAAGAAAATTACTGGTAAGTAGTGAAGACACGTTCCATGTCTCAGTCACGCCACTCTGGTAGTTATAGCTATCAAAGGTGGCAACGAACCCCGCCTTCATCTACTCGAAGAACTAGATTCCATTCTACACTTAGATTTCTTCTGTCAAATAGCTCAAGCAATCTGATTCTCCTTCGTTTTCTTTTCTTTGCTCCAAATTCTTAAAATCAAAATAAGAAAGTGAAAGCATAAACAACATGAAGAAGACCCTCATTTCACGCTTGCTGCATTCACAGTCTCCGCCATTTCTTAAACCCCAGTACGTTCTAGCAATTTCTAAATAACATGTTAGTGATTAATATTTTTTTCATTTCTTGAAGTTATATGGCTCTATTCTCATCTGGGTTCTTATCAATTTTCTGTATTGAATGATTTATCTATAACTGACTTGCTAAAATTACAAGTAGTTAACTGTGTAGGATGATTTTTATTTTTATTTTGATGATGAAATGAAGGATTGAAAGTGTTAATTACTTTACTTGCAAGAATTTGTGTTTGTCAAGACGGATACGACCAAATTTGATGACTATTAAACAAACACGGCTTGATTATTAATTAGCTTTTTATGATTAAATAGAAAAAAAAAGATTAATTTTGGTGATAACGGAGATGTGATGATAAAATGTTGTAATTATAACTGTTCGTGAATCTGCTATGCATATTAATGAGTGATCATTGGAGAGGATATTCGTAAAAGATATGAAGGATTATGGGTGAAACGAGGGTATGCTTTTGGGGCTTGTTGGAATTGTTAATGTGCTTGGCAAGTTTAAGGAGATAGTTTATCTAATGTTCAGTGTTGGATGATCTGAAGGTGATAAAAGTACCATAATGTTACCGAAGCGAATTATACAAGAATATTAATGGACCCAATGCCATACTAAACTGATCTATTATGATTGATTCACACTTCTTTCAAGTACTGTCTTGCAGTTTTATTTTATTTTTATATCCAAACCAGAGATTTAATCATTTCATTTTGTCAATAGACCGAATTTATATTATATTACATCTTTTGTTTGTTACACCTGCCCTGTTTTTTAATCCATTCATGGAAAATCATTTCAGTTATTACCGAGACAAGTCACTGTTTGCAGCAAGAAATGGAAGATCCTTGTCTACAGGCTCTGAGAAGGTTGATGGATCATCAAAACTTGAAGAGGCAGAGGGAGTTGAATTTACACCTCCAAAAGAAAAGGTTTCTTCCTTTGTAATAAAGAGACACCTCTCAGATAATTATACTCTATTTAGAAGTAGTTGATATTATTTTCTTGCTCACTAAAAAGCAATTGGTTTAGCTACTTGTTTTAGGTGGAAATGGATTTGTTGGGTCACATATATGCATAGAAGCTCTAGCCCATGGTTTGGATGTGTCCAGCTTGAGCAGGTATTACTTCCTTAGCAGTGATCAAGAAAGAACTGAAGGTTTTAGAATACCACCATTGCTAACTCAACTTTTACTCATTAGGTCGGGAAAATCTTCTCTGCATGATCCTTGGGCGAATGACATAGTCTGGCATCAAGGTTACCCATGAGCTGTATTTTCGTTGTTCCTTCCCTCCTTGTTGGAATGTGAAGAGTAATACACCTTTTCATTCTTTACCTACAGGAGATCTGCTTTCACCTGATTCACTAGGGAATGCATTGAATGGAGTGACCTCTGTGGTATGAGATCTTTTAATCAGTTCTTTTTTAGTATTAGATAGTATGATCTGAAGATGAAAAGGACAAGAAAAGCTAAGTACAAGTATTGATAAAACATATAATTTTGTATTTGTAACTGCTGATATGGTCTTGTCAATCATCTTTATGGTATGTGTTGGTTCTTTTGAGTCTTTTAAATAAGTACAGCATGTGTTATTGAACAGACTATATTTGTTAGAAAAAATGATAGAATGATCACACTTTGGTTATTGGAAAGTTAGAAGTTTGAAACATACAAGTACATTCGTGAAGTTTTATGTTCCATGCAGTGATAAGTATTGGATTATCATGTGCATTAATGATAGGGTTAGAGGAGAGATTTTTTGTTGTTAACCTGTGCTTGTCATAATAATTTTTTCTAAGATTACTTTAGCAGTTGGTTTAACTAGTGTGGTAATTATCCTGTCTGTTTTTAAGATATGGTATTATCTTCTCAGTTAGTTTCATAAGAAAACATCTCCTCTGATTAATACTTGACAAAGTAAATGCTCCAGTTCTCTTCATCAATTGTAAGTTTGAATTGTGAAAATTCTTCTGATGCTTGGATAAATGCTTCAACATTATGCTGGTTCTTGTTCTACTGCAAAACTCACAACAATTGCATCTTTAGTGATATGATTTGTTTCATTTGATGGTGCAAGTTTTTGTGGGTATATTGCTTTTAGACTTCTAGTTTGTATATCAAAATGTTGTGGCATATACATACAAGCACAAATTTTCTAGTTAAGACACAAGCGCCTCTCTGAGTTTGTTGAGTTTCAAAACTTTGAATTACAATGAAAATCTACTTTTAAATAACTATTTTGGGTAGACGTGATTGTTGTTTTGATTTTAAGTGAACTTTTGTAGATTTCATGTGTTGGAGGTTTTGGCTCAAACTCTTACATGTATGACATCAATGGAACTGCAAATATAAATGCTATCAGAGCTGCCTCAGAACAAGGTTTGGCCTTTTTCTTTGAACATTTCCTTTTTTAACTCTTTAATCATGTCCTAAATATTCAATATTTGCCTATTATTAATTTAGTTTTTCAGAAAATTTCTTCATAAAGATTGATAGATTAGTTGCTAATTTATGTAAAAATAAAAAAGCAAGGACAGGAGAAGCTGCTCTGGCTAGAGGATGAACTAGGAAGTAAAGAGATTGCCATTTATTTTTTATGATCAGGAATTATCATCTTTAATAATCTATGAGTTATTGCCTTAGGTTGATAAGTGTCTCCACATTCTACCAATAGTTACTGGCCTCACATGCACATTCAGTAGAACAAGACTAGCCCATTGCCCAACACTATGCAGTGGGGTGGAACAATATTTCATTGAAGCACAAAACAAAATGTGTAGGTATTGTTGTCGTGTCTCCTATAAAAGAAATAGATTTTAACCATAAATTGAATAATATTTTTATCTAATATAGAGATGGAAAAACATTTAATCCCTCTAGGTTAACTTGAGTTGACTTGTGAAATTCTCGAGGATAATCTTGAAAAACATATTGGAAGCTCAATCTCGAAGTAACTTGATGATGAAGGACAAAATCAGCAAAAAACAACATTAAATTAAAAAAACCCTAAGTGAACTCAAGTCAACCAAACAAATTCGTGACACAAGTCATGCACGTCATCAAATTCAATACTTTTTTGGAAACTTCATATAGAAGTTCAACACTAAAAAGAGAAGGAATACGTTTACAAATCTTATTCCCTTCCGTCCTTATCACTTCTTCTTGGAGCACTGAGATTTTCACCATTTGAAGTGAATTTTGGACCATGGAAACCCTTCCAGTGGACTCATCTTTTCCTTTTACATAAAGATTCATGAATTATTTTTGAAGGGTTTGTGACTGTAATTGTTTAAGCTTTGTTTAAGTTTGTTCTGAATATTATTCACTGAGGTCCTTGATGAAGATTAGTATTTGTCATCTCTGGAATCCAAAGTCCACAATCAAAACAGAAGTAATGGTTATTCTGCTATAACATGGTGAAAACAGTTGGAGAAGTCTTTAGTAGCATTCGGTTCTGCTATCAAAATATATTAGAAAGTATTTTATCTGGGTTTTTTGCCCTCCTTAACAATGAGAGATCATTATGTGTGTTGAGTTAGGGTTTGCTAAAATCCATTGTTTTGGTGCTCTAGTAAAACTGCAATCTAAAAGTTAATTTAGATATCCTCTCATACTAAGACTCTATTACCTTTTCCTTCATGTTCTATACTTTGACATTTGTTTACTCTGATGGATGTAGTTCTAAGGCGGAAACCTCCATTTCATGTTTGATTGAAATAGTTGAGCTGCCTGCTTGTTTTCCTGCAAATATTTTGCCTTAATAATCTAATGGGACACAGTACAGATTTAGTAGTCATAAATCATGATTACCACAACTTATGTGTTATTCACCATTTGCATGCCTTTTCAGGTTTACATGTTGAGAATTAATAAATATTGCTGGACTCCTAACTGTTCATGGATGTCTTCAGGTGTCAAAAGATTTGTATATATCTCCGCTGCTGACTTTGGTCTGGTGAATTATTTACTAAAAGGATATTATGCTGGAAAGGTGCAATTTAAATGTCTACCTTTCATATATTATTTCTCTATAATGAAGCTTCTTGTTATTAGTCCAAGCAGATTGTATGATAATTCAGCACTCTTAGTTCCTATACTTGTTCAGTTCCGTAGAGAACCAATCCACTTGGAAATCTTTTCAATTCAACACGTTCTTGTAATGCTCAAAGATTTGTATTTTTATGGCATCAGTTTTTTCAGATCATAGCTAGCTTCTAATCTTTCTAATTATGCAGAGATCAACAGAAACAGAATTACTGGATAAATTCCTGCATGGAGGTCAGGTTTCCCATTCTCTTGCTATTGGAATTTGACACTTGGATAATTCTCACATTGCCCATGCCAAAGTCCTTGAATTACAAGTGTTAAATTGAAGTTTCAGTTGAAATTTATTTTTCATGACAAAGTCATGCCCAGCTTTAAGTCCTTCCATTAACATCAAAATTGTATCGCAAGAACTTGTCCTGATCTGCTATACCAACCTCCTTCCTTATTCAAACTTTCCATGAGCTATACAGCTGAATCTTAACTATATATTGTAAGTTCTTGCTAGCTTCATACACCGACAATTGATATAAATGACCATTTGAGGATAGTCTTTTATTTTCTTCCTATTCTGGCAGTTTGTACAGTGAAGTTAGATAGAGAACAGTTTAATGCCTATAACCACTTTCCTTTTATTGTTTTTTTATTACAGGTGTAATACTTAGGCCAGGTTTCATACATGGTACTCGCAGGGTTGGGAGTGTTCATTTACCTTTAAGTATTATTGGGGCTCCACTGGAGATGGTAATACACAAAATCTATCCCCCTTTGACGCTTTCTTCTGATTCTGTGTCTTACGTATTTACATTCTTCTAAAGAAGTACTGATATGCAAGTAAAACACGGTTGATCTTGATTTTAATTTTCAGTAGTTGTTTCAAAAAAGAGGAAAGAGAAAATGAATAAAAAGTGAGCTTGTGGAGAGTGAACAAATGAAATTGTAGCAGTACTGATGTACCATAGTGATCTCCATGGATCTAGTATTCCAGATGTTTCTTTGGGATGCCATGGTCCATGTTTTGCTAGATGTTTGATATAAAACACCTCTACTTGTCATGCCTGGTCAATACCTTTTGCATATATACCTTGTAAATGTATTTAAATCCACTCCATTACTCCATTATGCAATTACTTGGTTTCATACTCTTTGAACCTCAAGATGATGATAAGTTTATCTAAACTTCATAATTACAATTAGTATATCGATTGCAGGTCCTCCGACATGCTAAACTGCTGACTCAACTCCCACTCATTGGTCCTCTTTTAATACCCCCTGTAAACGTCACTTCAGTGGCAAAGGTTGCTGTAAGAGCTGCAGTTGATCCAGCATTCCCTTCTGGCGTTGTCGATGTCTATGGTATACTACAACATAGCCAACGAAACCCCGCATAGGCTCTGTCTGTGCTTTTGTTTTTTCCCTTGATACAAGACCAACAATGATGTAGCTGATCTTTACTAGCAATCTCACTGTCCTTGAACATTATAACCTGATTCCAATTCCAACTGAGATCAGTTCATTTTTTTAAAAGATTTTATGCAATTTGATGCACTTTTACACATTTTTATGCTTCTAGATTGTTTTCAAGATATCCCACACTAATATTGACATCAAATAAATAGCTTATTTTAACTTTCTAGGGCAATGAAATGCTCATTGTCTAAGTATCGTTGAGACCAAAATAAACCTGTTTTAAATTTCTAATTGACATTCGAAGCGCACAGAATGTGGAATTTACTCGCAGCACAATTGTCTAATGTGTTGCTGATCTATTAAAGATCACTGTTCATGCTCGTAGATAGATGCACAACACTGTGCCCGGAGTATGGCAGCTCTAGATAAAATGACACAGAATGAAGTTTGATAAAAATGCACTCTCCCAGTAGGTCCTCTTTATCCAGGTGATGGAGGAGAAGCAGAGTGAAGGACCTGAAGAAGACCAAGAAGAAAGCTTAGCATTGAGAAGACAGGACGGGCAAGAACAGAATCAAACTTGGGGTAAACATGTCAAACTTTGAGCTGCTAGCCATGCGTAGACTGAAACTGGATTTTGAGTCCCAGTTTGGTGTCATGAATGATATTTTGTTTCGAGAGTTTCTGATGTCCCAAACTTGGTGCCTAGCTACTAAGACAATACCAAACTTGTCCCAGAAATTTGAACTGTTCTTGCTGTGGTTGAAGTCTCTGATTGAGAGTGTGACTGAGATTGTTTTTTAAAGTGTTTTTCATTCAAAAATATATCAAAATGATTATTTTTTTATTTTTTAAAAATCATTTTGATATTGACACATGAAAATAATATAAAAACACTATTTTGTTTTTAATTTAAAGTAAAATTTCAAAAATATTTCTGAAAGAAGTCTTCTTCAAACCACAAGGCTGATTTCATACAACGGTATGGTAGTGATCAAAGGCTCAGACTCAGATCCTTGAGAAGGAACTGAAGCATCAATTGGTTTCCATTTCCCAGGTATTTTTCTTGCAGATAATCTTACCTCCTGAAGTGCAAGTTTCCTTGTAATGATGTGTCTTAGTGTCTGCTTCTAACAAATTCATTACAGCTCATTACTCGGATTACTGATCAGAAATTAAAGCTACCTGATTAATTACGGTGGATCCATTCCAAATTATTAGCATCTTTCACTGCTATCAGTTAAAAATTTGCGTGTATCTTTTGCAAATCCTCACATTGCATGATTGGCAACATCTATTCTATTCAATTCAATTTAGTTTTCATCAATAGACAAGTGGAAATAACGACGCCATTTGAAGCAAAAAAAGAAAAAAAGCATCTTATTTACTCGATGCATCTCAAAATCAAGGGAAAAGACATATCTTTCCTTTGAGTTGAGTGCTACCAGCTCTTACAGAGCAAGATTGACAACTGGAAAAGACAAAATGTAGCAAAATTGCAAACAGAAACCCTAAAAAACAAAGTGGGGATCCAAATTTCTCTCATTTGTTTGTGCCAACTTTGCTCTTAACAGTTTCAGCAGCTTCTTGTGCTTTAGTCTTCATTTGCTGACCAGTCTGCAATTCAAAATAGCGTGTAATAAATATTAACAGATGACAGAGTAGTACCGTGAGATCTATAAAAGGATAATCTCTGAGATTGTTCCTTGAAAGATGGGGAGGAAACTTGTATTATATGACTGTCAATGAGCATAGTAGAGAAGAAATCCTGAACCTCTTGGCATGATTCCATGGCAGACTGGGCAGCACTGGAAGCTTTGTCCATAAACTGGCTGGTCTTTTCCTGAAAGGAAAATATGGTTAAGAAAACACTTCTATATTCACCTAGAAAAATCTGGGAAACACACCGCACTTAATTATTTACATGCCTTCCATCTTGTACAATGCCAGTGAAAATTGCATCAAGAACTAGTATATTATGAACATATGGAGGACTAATATGTATACTCACCTGAGTTTGGCCCTTGGCTTGGCCAGCTTGGAATCCAGTGTTGCAAGAATCCATTCTTTTCAGTTTCTTTTTGAAAACACAAATGCAAAAACAAAATGAAGCTTGAGTATTCAACAATGGAGATGAAAATCTTTGAAATTTGAGGGGAAATTTATAGCCCCCTCCATCACTTGACATGGAAGACCTGGATGAATGCTTTTCATTGGCATGTGTCACCCTCCAAGTGAAGCTTGAGGCAGTTTAACCTAGGAACCAGGACAAGCTTACAGCTGCCATGAATCATAATAGTTCAATTCAAAGTTGTTAGATTTCTTAGGGATTTAATTTTTTATCCCAGTCTGTAAGGTTCAGTTTTATCTTGATTTTGCTTTGCTACAATACAATCAGAAAAGGACTATTTCGGATTGGTTTTAGATTAAAAAAAGAAGAAGCTAATCATATATGTAATAAAAAAGAAGAAGCTAATCATTATTATGCCTAGAGTGCTAGTTTTGTATTTTGTGTAACGACAACCCTTATAATAATAAGAGACATAATTTACTATTTATAGAAAAAAATTGAAAAACTTTATAAATTAATAGATTGTCAATTTGCCCCTAGAATAATATGCATATATTAATTCAAGTACTTTTAGAATTAAATCAATCATGTCCTTACTTGTTTTTTCAAGGTCTCGAAATATAATTCCTATATTAATTATATTCTAGTCTTTAATTTTTAAAAAATATATTTTAATCAAGTTATACTTAATTAAATAATATGAGTTTGAAATTTGACAAATGATTTTTAATATGTGTGACTCGTTAGGTTTCTAATATGTTAACTCAAATATAAATTATATTTATAATTAAATAGAGTTAAATAATTAAACAATTTAATTTATTATCAATTGAGTAATTGATTAATTTATATTTGAAGATCATGTGTATTGTTTAATAACGTGTCATGATCATCTAAAAATTAGAAAAGTCATTAATGGTTTGACTTAACCTTTCAGTGACCAATTTCTCAGTGTAATTAATATATTCTCTTCAATAATATTTTGATTTAATATTAAAACATGAAGTATATGTGTTATGCTAAATCATTTCTCTCTCTCTCTCTCTCTCTCTATATATATATATATATATATATATATAATAATAATTGATATTTGAATAAGATTTGAAACCCTTTTCAAATTTCATTTCACCTTGATCAAGGATTTTTCAGTCAATACTATTTGAAAATAGATGAATCATTCTCCTAATTCATTTAGGTAATGAATTATTTCTTGATCAATCATATACCTTCATATAGTTCATGTTATACGTAATATCAATTCTTTTGCCATCTTATTTAAGATAACATGTAGCAGGATCAAAACATATCATTCTCTATATAAGAAACTTAGTCATCTCAAGTTTAATAACCACTTACATGATCTTCATGTGGGTCTTTCTATAGACATAAGTGATGTCTCCATATAAAATTCTTATGCAGGTCAAATCAATATACATGTCTTGTTATAAAAACTTACATATTAGTTCTAGATATCTTTTATACCTCAGTTTATAAAAAAAATTGATTTCTATAATAAATAGAAGAACATAATGTGTACACTACGTCTCCGATAAATATCCAATATTTAAAAGAACATCGACCAAGAACATTTTAGAAAACAATATTTTGATGTAATAAGAATCTCATAATTATAACAATTTTATGATTTTCAACGTAATAAAAAGCCATATGAAATATTCAATGTACCTATTAGTGATCCAATGATGAATCATCTATAAGAGAGCTAGAATGATACGATTAAAAATGATTGAACAAGGAAATTTAGATTCTAATGTGATTGTGCCTATTGCCTAATTTTATGCTATCAAACATGACTTTTAATTTGATCATTTGATCAAAATATAATTATACTAGATGTTATTATCAAGCATATCTTTTTTACTTTGAGTTAAAATTTATGAAAAAGTTCAAGATGGTCTTGTAATACAAGTCCACAAATGCAATACAAGTTTTATTATTTTTGCCTTTTTACTTATAAACTTTTTTATTTGGAGATGATTCTATTACTAATAATGCAAGGATATTCAACAATTTGTTTTTAGGAATTTTCTATATCTACAAGGGTTTTTAATTAGAAGGCATGATGATGCTTTGAATAAACATTTGTTTTGTGTGATGCAACACCTTTTCTTTTGCCGTGATAAAATAGAACTTGATTTGTCAAGGTATAGAATTTGATTTGTCAAGGTATAAGTGACCTTGTGATGTCTTCATATACTTTGGGTTCTTCACTTTTTATAATCAACAAATTCAAGCTAAATGTTCAAGACTTTTGCTTCTTAGGCCCCGTTTGTTTGCTGGAAAGTAATTTCTTTTTGGAAAATGAATTTCGAGGAAAGTGAATTCCTGGAAAGTGAATTCCGATGTTTGGCAGTGTTATGGAAAATGAACTGGAAAACACTTTCCAATGTTTGTTTGTGTTATGAAAAATGAACTGGAAAATAAATTATTAATAAATTAGTTTTTTTTCAAGTTTATCTAATATATATAATATTTAACATAAAATATTTAATCACTTAAAATAAAAAAATGAAATCTAAAAAGTATAATGATGATTTTTTTTTATTATATCCTATATTCATACATAACTTATTTTATAAAATATAACAATATATGTCATATCATATTATAGAGAAATAAGCTTGTGAAATATTTTTTAAGTAAAACTTATTAATATATATTTTTTCAATTTTAAAAACTTAAAATAAGTTTTTTTTTCATATGAAGAAAACCAAATTAGTTTATGTTAAGAGTTATATATTTGGGTTTTTTTTAGTATGAAGAATTTTTTAAAAGATAAATAGATACAAAAATATTTTGATTGATATTTTGGATAAATATTTTTTTTATGAGTAAAGACAATTATCCCTTTAATATATATTTATACCTAACATTAAACAGTCATGGTTTTTTTGTCGTTGGACTTTTTGTCCTCTTTGTTTTTTTTTTTAGTGTCTTGTTTTTGGGGTTGTGGAGAGATGAGTGAATTTATGATCTCCTACAGGCTTTATCAATACATTCATGGTGTGAACCTCAACTTTGCTCAGCTTGCCATGACCACTCCTGTTCTAACAACCATCACAGAGGCTTCATACTTCGTGAAGCTGTCCCTGTCAGCTTCTTACAAAGGGAGCCCTTCACAACCGGATCCTCAACTTAATTTGCAGGTAGACAAATGGAGAGATAATCTCGGATTTTCAAGGGATCCACCTTCCCTGTACCAGTAAGTTTATTTGAGGTTGCCTCTGCCTCCACGCCTAAACAAGGAAACATCCAGCAGAACCCATTTAAAACCTAGTATCAAAACGGGAATAACAGAGAATTTTTCACTCAAATGGGGGGGAAGCCATTAATATCAAAGAAAATGGGTACCTTTAAAAGAGCGAACAAATTTGAGGATCGTAGAAACACAACCATCGCAATGCATTTCGACTTTCAAAACCACGGGGACCAGGCTGAGGAAGACGAGAGGGTTGAGGAAGAAGAGACGAGTTTGGGTTTTTGATAGATGGCTGAGGAAGAAGAGACGAGTTTGGGTTTTTGATAGATGGCTGAGGAAAAGTTAGGTGTTATGTGTTCCGGAAAGTGTTTTCCTTTTGATAAGGAAAGGAAAACACTTTCCTAAAATTTAAGGTTAATGAAAGTTTGACCGGAAAGTTAAGGAATTAATTTTTCTTTGATTTACTTTTTCAATGTTAGCCAAACATTGGAAAATGAGGAAACTGAATTCCTGGAATTCAGTTTTCTTGAAACAAACATGGCCTTAGGTACAATTTTATCTTTGAATCAAAGGTTATCACATCACAAGTTTTTTTTTGTTTACTTTTTTGATTGATATTTTTCTTTTAGTTTCATCATTCAACATCTTGAATATTTAATTGGAATTATCCCAGTCTCATAATTCGATTTACGAGTTTTGTGAGTAAAACCAGATATTTGGGAGTTAGAATTTTGCTGATAAATCTAGCGTTGTTTAGGGATTTATTATCTGAATATATAATCTTCTTCGATCTTGAATAATTTTTCAAAGATTGGGTTACGTAAACCACATGTTGTTTAACTGTTCAACCCAGGCTTATTGATCCCGTTCCGTTCCAATGCAAAATCCGGGACAAAACGGCGACGTTTTTGTCCCGGTCAAAATCCCGGTTGGTTCCGGCGTTCGCTCCGATGATCGAAAAAAAACGATGCCGTGAATGTATTCATCAAAGTAAACCAGAGAGACAGAGAGAGAACGTAAATGAAGTAGTAATGAACAACTCAAAGCAAAATATCCAAGACCCTGGACCACACGTGCCTCGCACTTGGATATAGTCTAGCAGATCTTCCATGGTTTCCAGTGGAAGTTAGAGGCACTGCCGAGGAAGGGTGGGGCAGTAGCAAGCAAAAGCAAAGGAAGCCAGCAAGACGCCCTTAGCAGATCTTCCATGGTTTCCGGTGGAAGTTAGAGGCACTGCTGAGAAGGTGAGCGTGTAAGCAAAGCAAAGCTGAAGACGCCTAGAGATCTTCCATGGTTTCCGGTGGAAGTTAGAGGCACTGCCGAGGAAGGGTGGGGCAGTAGCAAGCAAAAGCAAAGGAAGCCAGCGAAAGAGGGGGGGGGGGACGGCGCAAGCAAACTAGCAAAGAGAAAGTGGGGAGTGGGTAGGGTTAGGTTTTTATAATTTATACTAATAATAATAAATGGGGGCAGTAGGGTTTGTGGGTATATACTTTATAATAATAAAAAAGGTTTTTATAATTTACAACTTGTAACGTGACTGTAAGCTTACAGTCACGTTACAACTATAAAGTATATATATATATATATATATATATATATATATATATATATATATATATATATATATATATATATATATTATAAAAAAAATATTGCGTCAACTTTGATTTTATAAAAAATAAAAATTATATTTTGTTTTTTTTGTTTTTTAATTTTTTTTCATATATATATAATTAAATAAATATAAACAGTACAAAACCGGAACGGAACGCTGGAATACACCGAAACCGGAACGTTCCGTTCCAAACAAAAAACCGGAACGGGGTCCGGAACGGATTTAACAACCCTGGTTCAACCTCTAATATTAATTTTAAAAAATATCTTAAATATCTATTTAGGAGAAGGAGATTATCATGCAAAGAGTGCTAGTTTTTTTATTTTGTGACTTACATAGTGAAGGCATGGTGATGCAACACTTTTCTTTTTGCCGTGACAAAATAGAATTTGATTTGTCAAGGTATGAGTGACCTTGTGATGTTTTCATATGCTTTGGGTTCTTTACTCTTTATAATCAATGGATTCAAGCTAAATGTTCAAGACTTTTGCTTTTTAGGTACAATTTTATCTTTGAATCAAAGGTTATCACATCATAAGTTTTTTTGTTTACTTTTTTGAATGATAATTTTCTTTTTAGTTTCATCATTTAATATCTTCAATACTTAATTGGAATTATCCCAGTCTCATAATTCGATCTACGAGTTTTGTGAGTAAAACCAGATAGAATTATTTCATTTTATTGTGTAAGTTTTATAGATTGAATTTCTCCATTTGTATCATTAAATAATGGGTTTGTTTAGAAATGAGTTTTATAATTTATTTTGATTTGTTTTTATTTAGGGTTATCACGATCTCATGATCCAAGTTACAAATTTGAAAGGTTAACCTAGATCAATTCAATATATTATTTTCTCAATATTTAAAAAAGAGATGTACATGTAATCTTGATTTTTTTTTAGTTCAACTATGTTTTGGCTAGTTTTCTAGATTGTTTTTGACCCGTCAAGTTGATTATGTTATTTCATGTGAACTTTCAATGGTTTAAAATTGGTGAGTGTCATTTTTTTACTTATTTTGTAAACAAAAGTGTAAATTACATAATTAAATTCTTACAAATCACAACCGTTCACCGTAAGTAGAATTATGAAAATGATCCAACCAAAACAAATAATTAGAGTAATTAGGGGATAAATAAATAAATAAAAGAAGGAAAATGAGATTTTTTTTTTATTAACAAGTGAAAAAAAGGGAAGAAGAAGTTGAGAACAAAAATCATGAACCTCCTGGCAAGATTCCATGGAAGACTTCATATTTGTAGTCCTTTGTAGCCGATTACTCATTGCTTTGCATGCAACACCTAGATTAAAGCTTGTTTATGACATGTGTTTACCTTTGAGTGAACCTCAACCTCAATCTAGGAACCAAACCAGGACAAACCAAACCAGGACAGCCTTGTTGACATTAATAATGATTCAATTCAAGGTTTATTATGGTTTTTTTAGGGCTTTACTCTCTACAAATCTTTTTTTATGCCACAAAACCTCAATTTCTAGAAAATATGTTTTGTGAGCAAGTAAAATCTTAACCATCTCAGACTCTTACAAAGAATATTCGTCCCGACTTGAGTTCAGGATCACAAGTTTTTTATCATCACGTCATTAACTGTCTCCCGTTTCTTTTTTCAACTTGAATCACATTTATAACAAGTTATATGACATCAAAAGTATAATGTTTTACTTTAAAGGTACAAAGATATTTGTTGTAGGGGATATGTTGGTGATATGTAAAAATAAAAAATAAATTGTGCACCCAATTTTATTCCCTATTTTATCTCTTAGTTTATTTTTCTATCTTTCTTCTCAATACATTTTTTAGGTTCTTTTTATCCTTTTTATTTTATTTTATGGAAACTTATCACATAATAAAATAGAAAAAAACATCAAAACTATTATCAACGGTTGAATTGCATTGAATAAATACATTTTTTCTAAGAAAATGCATTCTTGATATATATAATATCAGAAAATAAAATTCGAAATGAATTATAATTTTAGCAACGCCTTTATAGTTTCTTATGTATTTATTTTTTCAAAATATCCCACCCGGATGGAGCAACGCAGGCCACGGAGGCGGTATAGCTAAACTTTTTGTTTCATGCAGCGGGGTGAGAGAGAGTATTCTTATCAGCCAGCCAAAAGAGATGGCTCTGTGATGACGTGGCAGCTGATTGCACTGTCTTAAAGTTTTTGATATTTATCTTGCATTTCAAAAATATTTTTTTATTTTAAATTGAAATATTTAGTATTTAGTATAAAAATAATTTTAAAAATAAAACATATTATTTTAATATATTTATAAATAAAACAATATTTTCAAAAACAAAAGGAATCATAACAGTAAATAAACGGTTGATATCATATTACAGATTCTCCTATCATTGGATCTAGTCAGATCCTCGTCAGAGGCGCGTCATCTAAATCTTAACTTATCTTCCAAGTACACGTGTGATGACGCGCTGACAAGTTACGAACAGATGTTATTCTTACAAACAGCACACGGTGAGAGGACGACTGTAGCTATAAATGATACTTTCCTTTCCTTCCGGCGAAAAACATATTTGTCTTTATATTTTTATTGTCTTTTCAATCAGATTTTTTTAAAAGAAAAATTTTACTTTTTGATATTAAATTTATTTTGTATTAAATCATCTTATTCTCATAAAAAAAATAAGTTTGATAGATTAATCCAATTTGTTATATAGTATCTTTTTTAATTTTATTATTTTATATTAGATTAATTGAATATTAAACTTTATGATTTTTTTTATTAGAATAGTCCGAGTTGATTTCAATAGTTTTTTTTATTGATTTTTTTAATTTATCATCCAGTATTAGATTAGTTGAGATTTATTTTAATTTATTTTATATGAGAATATCTTGTTATCATGACCAAGATTGCAAATGTTGGTATTTCAACTCCGATTAAATCAAGTTATTTTTTTTCTATTAATATATCTATGTCTCATGTCCTTCAACATTGAATTTTATTTGTCTGTATCTCATGATCTAGATGGTAGGTTTAGAAAGTTAATCTATTTGTCTTAGGTTTTATTATTCATTTTATTTAATTTTTTTAATTTCATAATTCATTATTGTATTTGATTGAGAATTAAACTTCATAATTTATTTTAGTTTGAGTTTTATGAGGTTGTTTTGATCTCATGACTCGAGAGCAGTGCTTGACAAGTTAAACCATATTTATTGGCTTATTTTATATTTTTTTAATTGATATTTCTAGTCTCATCCTTCAACATTGGACTAATCGAGAATTGAACTTCATAATTTACTTTGATTTTTTTTCTTTGGAGTTATCTCGACTCAAGTCACAAACTTGGATCGCCTTTTTAGTTTCATTTCTTTTTTCAATTCATATTAACATTGAGTTGATTGAAAAATAGATCTTATAAAAAAATATTATTTTTATTTTTTACGAGGTTATCATAGTCTCATAACTTAGATAACAAGTTTTACATGTTCACCCAGATTAATTCAAGTCAATCTAATATTTTATTATAAAAAAAGTATTTTTGAAATTTTTTCAAGTTAAACTATGTTTTTATGGGTCATGCAGGTTGTTTTTTATTTACAATGTCAACTGAGTCATATGAAATCAGATTCATACCATTTTATTTTTTCCCTAGAAAAATATTAGCAATATCTTTTTTTTTATGTTTAGTAAATTTTTAACCACACCCACAGTAGTACAAGTCAATAATTGAACTTTGCTCTAAATTTAGCAAGTGATAAGATTCTCTTACAACTTCTATATTTCATAAAATGAAATTTCACTATCGACTATAGTAGTAGTCCTTCATAAATAATCAATGTTACATCTTAGTCTATACTAATGTTATGTCCTCTCAGGAAAATCCCGGCCATAACCTTAAGGGGCTATTTTGTTTTTATATTTTAAAAGGAAAGATATTAAAGGAATATTTTAAAAATGTGATAGTAGTTATTTTAAACAAAAAAAATTAAATTTTAGCAAACCCCACACTCCCAAATAAATATAAAAATATATCGAGTAATTGATTGAGAACCGTGATTTTTTTTATTGTTTTTAGCTTCAAATTATTTCTTTTTATTGATTTTATAATTGATATTAAAAATAACTTTTAAAAAAATTAAAAATATTATTTTAATATATTTTTAGATAAAAAATATATATTTTTTTAAAAAATCTATCTTATTTCCAAACATACCATTACTCCACCCACTAATAAGTGTAGCAGTGGGATAAAACTCAAATTTTCTTACCTCATTAAATCCAATAAAAATGTTCATAAATAAATAAATTAGCAATTATCAATGCTTCTATATATATATATTATCTAATAACCTAAAAGGCATCAGCCATTCACTGTAGATTATTGTTCACTGACAATTTATCCTCCCTACTTCTCACGTGTATGTGCTGCTCTTTGTGTTTTTTTTTATTATTTATTTATTTATTTTCGGTTTTTTATTTCTATTTTTTTTACATTTCATTTTTCTCTTTTTCTTTCATTGTATTCTTGCTTTTTTTTATGATTATTTTTTTCCTTTCTTGCCTTTTTTTTTGTTATTGTGTTTTTTCTAATTTTTTTTCATATTTTCCCATAATTTTTTTTTCTGGTTATATTTTTTTTTCCTTTTTTTCGGCTTATATATATTTTTTTTCTGTTTTCTATTTGATTTTTTTTTTTACATTACATTTTTCTCTTTTTTCTTTCATTGTATTCTTGCTTTTTTATATGAGTATTTTTTTTCCTTTTTTTTTTCTTTCTTGCCTTTTTTTTATTGTGTTTTTTCTAAAAATTTTTTTTCATATTTTCCCATAAAATATTTTGTTTTCTGGTTATATTTTTTTTTCTTTTTCGACTTATATATATTTATTTGTTATTTATTATAATTATATAAGTTTTGATTTGTTTCAATTTTGTCCTTTAATTCAAAGTAATTAGATATTATTATTATTATCTAATAACCTAAAAAGAATACGGCGTTCACTGCTCATTCGTGTAGCTTAAGACCCATACCCACTGTTCATTTGCAATTTCACCCGCTGCTTCGCGGGTCTACATCCTCGTCCTCTTTCTTTTAGTGAACAGTGTATGCAATAATAACAATAATAATAGTAGTAGTGGCAGTAATAATAATAATAATAATAATAATAATATTCGTATAATTTAATAATTTTAATTGTTTTTACAGAAATGGCAATGATATTTATTTTTTTTCTTTTGTTAAAGTTTCTAGGATATTCTTAGTCTTTCATTAATTATATGTTCTAATATTTATTGGATATTATCTCATAGGAATATATATAAGGAGAAGACAACATAACCTAGGATTTTTTGAATAAAAAAAATTAATATCAGTATTCTTAAATACATTTAATAATAATATCCAAATTTGTATATTATTCGGATAACACAAAAACAAAATCGCCTTCAAATTTTAATTTTGTACTTGACACAATAATAATAATAATAATAATTTAATTATTTTTCTTGCTTACTCTTTTGTTGATGTTTTTTTTTCTCCGTATAATTTAATAATTTTTATTGTTTTGACAACAATGACAATTTTTTTTTTGTTAAAGTTTCTAGGATATTCTTAGTCTTTCATTAATTATATATTCTAATATTTATTGAATATTATCTCATACGAATATATATAGGGATAAAAAAACATGACCTTGGATTTTTTGAATAAAAAAAATTAATATCAGTATTCTTAAATACATTTACTATAATCATATAATGAATAAATCGGATAACATAAAAAAAATTGTCTTCGAATTTTAATTTTGTACTTAACACAATAATAATAATAATAATAATAATAATAATAATAATAATAATAATAATAATTTAATTGTTTTTCTTGCTTACTCTTTTGTTATTGTTTTTTTCTCTCCATATAATCTAATAATTTTTATTGTTTTGACAGTGATGACAATGATATTTTTTTTAATTTTCTTAAAGTTTCTAGGATATTTTTAGTCTTTCATTAATTATATGTTCTAATATTTATTGGATATTATCTCATATGAATATATATATATATATATATATATATATATATATATATAGGGAAAAGAAAACATGACCTAGGCTTTTTGGAATAAAAAAAATTAATATCATTTTAAAATTAATATTGAAATTTGGTACTCTTTTGTTTAGGTTTATTTCTTAAAAACAAATTTACAATATTTTCATTTTTAATATTTTAAATATAATATTGCTGGGAAAAAAATTAAACTAAAAAAATACAGATTTACTTAGATTATCTGCAATTACAAAATATACGCGTCACTTTCCATTTTGATTACATAAATTTTATCAAATATAATTATACTAAATAAATATTAAACTAATAAAATACAATACATATAAAAGCAATAAATTTTCTACATAGATAAAAACACACATGATCGCTGCGGTATACGACTCAGTATAATCTATTTTACATCACTATATAAAAAATAAAAAATATATATGTAAAAAGATTATTTTAATATATATTTTTAAACCAAAAAAACTAAAAAAACAAACTCAGCCTATTCCTGTACATACCCTTAGCCTAACCCATCAACCACTAGTAATTAGCTACTAATACTAATAACAGCAGCAATAGAAGTTGGATAAATACCTTTCTCACAATATATTTTAAAAATATTTTTTGTGAAAAATTAATTTTTATTTTATTTTTATTTATTGTTATAAATTGTTTTTTTGATATTTTTAAATTATTTTAATATACTGTTATTATTTTGAAATGTTTATGAATAAAAAATATTTTAATAAACAAGCTTAACCATTACTCTTACAGTCTTACTTGATTACCTCGTAAAATCCAATAAAAAAATAAAATAGCAGTCAACAAATCCAACATAAATTAGCAGTCAACTATGCTTCCAATATTTCCTATATAAGTATAACCCCCTCCACCAATACTCATTCCCCTATCTTTCTCACAAAAAAACTTGTAAAAATACAAAGTAAAACCTTGATCTCCAATTTTAATGGCCCCAAAACTTCTGCCACCAAAACAACTTCAAAACCTCCGTTTCTTTTTCACAAGGTCTCTCCGCACCTCTTCCTCCTCCTCCATATCCACCTCCGCCGCTGTCTCTCCTCTGAACTTGGCTGAAAAACCTGAGCCCGCTATTCAAAAACCACTCACCGCCATTCAAGATCATGCAAAACCATCATCTATCCTAGACATTCATGACCACCAAAAACTTTTCTCAAACGTGCCAACATCCAAACTCTTGCATGCATCTTCAAATCTTTACCTGGCTTCTATAAGTCCTATGGTTGATTTCGGGATGTGGGTCATGAACTCTAGGCTTATGGAGACAGATAATATCTTACGTGCTGCAATGATGAAGACCGTAAGGCATACGTTCTTTGAACATTTTTGTGCTGGAGAAGATGTTGTTGAGGCAGGAAGGTGTATCAAGAAAGTTAATGAATCTGGTTTAAGAGGGATGCTGGTTTTTGCTGTTGAATATACAGGTGATAATGATGCCTGTGATCAGAATTTGAAAGGGTTTCTTGATACTGTTCAATCTGCTATGTCTCTTCCTCCATCTTCTGTAAGATTTCGATTTTCCTTAAATTTTATCCCTTTTTTGTTTATCAATTTAATTTTACTCCCTTTTTTCCAATTCTTTGAGCCGTTAATTAGTTCATATTAGCCAGAGGCAGAGAGTAATTTATTTTGGAAATTAGATATGGGTCCTGCAGTATATGTTAAGTCTTACAGCTTGGAATGCAAGCACAGAATCCTTCACCAAGTTTAGCAAGTGGAAGCGAGTTGCGTTCTGTTAGACTTTACTTGCTCATGTTGTACACTATTGACCGTAAGAATTTGGAAATACATGCATCACAGAAAATGACAGCACGAACATAGCCAGATTAGTTGAATATTCTTCTGGAGAAAAACCTTTCCATGGTCGAGGCTTCCTATCAGAAAAATAATTTTTATTATTTTTGTGTACTTGCATCAGGTGAGCAGTGTGGTGGTAAAGATCACAGCAATTTGCCCCTTGAGCTTGTTAGAGAGAGTTAGTGATTTGTTAAGATGGCAGCAGAGATATCCTTCTTTCAATCTTCCATGGAAACAGAACAGTTTTCCACTTTTTTCTGATTCTAGCCCCTTGTATCATACTATTGAAAAACCAGAACCACTAACCCCACAAGAAGAGCACGATCTCCAATTGGGGCAGGAGAGATTGTGGAAACTGAGTGAAAAAAGTGTTCAGGCCAATATCCCATTAACGGTGGATGCTGAGAATACAGCTATTCAACCTGCCATTGATTACCTGACATACTCGGCGGCGATCAAGTACAACAAAGATGATAATCCCATTGTGTACGGCACAATTCAAGCCTACTTGAAGGATGCAAAAGAGAGACTGTTACTTGCAACTAAAGCTGCTGACAAAATGAGAGTTCCTATGGGTTTTAAGGTCGTGAGGGGTGCTTATATGTCCAGGGAAAGTAAATTAGCCTCTGCATTAGGTTATGATTCTCCCATCCACAACAGTATTCAAGAAACACATGCCTGCTACAATGATTGTGCCTCATTCATGCTCGAAAAGATCGCTAATCGCTCGGATGCTGTCATTCTTGCAACACATAATGTTGAATCAGGTAAAGATTTCAAGGAAACATATGTATGGTATTTCACAGATATTGTTATTGACAGTGGATTTGATACAGGGTGTTCTGTGTACATTGTACAGGGAGATTGGCAGCAAAGAAGGCACTAGACCTGGGGATTGGAAAGGGGAATCCGAAGCTCGAGTTTGCACAGCTGTATGGAATGTCAGATTCACTTTCATTTGGTTTAAGCAATGCAGGTTTTCTAGTTAGCAAGTACATGCCATATGGACCTGTTGACAAGGTTATCCCTTACCTTCTGAGGAGGGCTGAAGAGAATAGGGGACTGTTATCTACTTCAAGCATCGACAAGGAACTCATGAGGTAAATACTTTAACACCGACTCAAGAATCTGAAAACGAACAAGGTTTTAGAAAATGGTCTCAAATCACAGTGGTTCTGCTCGTTTTTATTTCTCTGCAGGAAGGAGTTGAAGAGAAGACTTAAGGCTGCAATCTTTTGAAGTGAAAGTTGAAAGATTTGTGCGACAAGTTGACAACAAGGTCCAGAATTGACAGATGATGGAAAATCAAAATGTAAAATGAAATGAAGTTTAGATGCAATGTACATATATGTATAATCAAAATCAAATTGCTCGTTAATACTAAAGAAGTTCACGTTATCTTGAAGAAAATAATGTTCATGGCAATCTTGCAGCAGCTTTTATTATTTCTTCCCTTTTGCTCTCACAACTTGACACATTCTTCCTTACCCCCTCAAGGGAACAAGCTTGAAGGAGACTTACTATAATTAATTCTGCCATTCAAACTCGCATGGTAGGTAATCAGCAAATTAACGAGTATCGAGAAAAATAATTTCAAAGCAGCATGAGCCTGCAGATTAATTAGAGCGAGTCTCTTTCAAGCTTGCCCCTGCACCAATCTGAGCCTCAACATTGGCACACTACAAGGACAGATTCTTAAGAAAATGGTATTTGAAAAGGACACTTTCCATGAAATGGATGGCTGCAATTAACCCTAGCTAGGAGTATTTGCTAGCCTACTTATTTTAACAAATCTTTTTATTTCTTAGTGTTTATGATGTTCCTTAATTTGTTTGTCCTAAATTAAGGAGTCACGGCTTATGGTGGAGTGATGTGGAGATCAAAGCCCTTATTTCTTGTGCTAGGTCTAAAGATAAAATGGCAACTGAAGATTAGATGATGTGGGAAAAAGATGCAAAATGTTTTCCAGTGTGGCTGACTCAGATTTCTAGAGTTTGCTATCAAGAAAGGGAAGCCAGCTTTGATCAACCCAAACAATATGAATAAGGTTTGAAGTTAGGGCAGGTGAAGTTTGGCCACTCTATTGTTTCATCTGCTTCATGGAAGAGCATACAGCAAAACCAAAATTTTAAGATTTTTCAAACGGCAAAATGATGGTACGTAAAATTTGGCCTTGAAAAAAAATAAATGAAAAGTACACTAAATTAATATTAGGCTCTTGGCAACTTTCACCTCCACCTTGTGTGTCTTCTGTCCATTGATCTCCATCAGGAACAAGCAGCGCATCTTATCTAGTAGATTTGCATGCTCATCATAGTGGGCAATAATGTTTACCAAAATGTAGTGCCTAAAACTCCATTCCAACTAAAATAATGCAAGTCTATTCGTGGATGATAAGGCAATTCTTGCTTTAAAGGAATAGACAAACTTGTCACAATCTACAGCTGTATGATCATGACTCACCTCTTTTGTTCTTTCACACCGCTGTGAAACATGTTTGATGGGTTCACAAATGTGCAACCCATTGGAAAATGAAGAAAGGAGAAGAAAAAATTCAGACAGCAAGGCAATCAAAATAGGTGCATAAGACTCAGCAGAAGGAGACAAATTGTTCACATGACATAAAAGAACTTGAGGTGCATGAAATGTAAGGAAAAAAAGAGTCCCGACAACTTGTTCTGATAGTGGATGTCAAAATCATACCAATAGGAATCCCAACTAGTTGGGAATACATTTGATTTTCGTGACAGATGAGTAGAAGTGCGTAGCATTTCCAAGAAAATGAAAGGAATAGATAGAAACCATAGACGCGTGTAATCTGATCTTTCCTAGACAACCTAGTAAAAGATTCCAAAGCCATCTACCACTGCCCATCACAGCTTAGCTAGCTGCCTTGAATGCTGATGCTAGCGAAAGCATGATAATGAAAAGAAAGTTTTTGCCAGTCCAGGGAGATGATGTGGTTGGTTAGATCCACATGGGCCAAGTCCTTGCACAAGTTTTCCAGGAGATTACGATGAAAGGGAAGATGGAAGTGATTCTGCAGAATATTCTCCAAACGGAATCCAATATCCAATTGCATATGAAAGCTGCAGGAAACCCCAGTAACGAACCTTCTGGCTCGATAGGACCACACACATCATAAAAAGGGAGGTTCACACATTCAAACAAAGATGGTGGTGGATGGGTGGGACTAATCAGTGACCAACAGAAAGAACTAGCCATAAATGATTAAACAAACAACACGCTAGAGAAGAGTTTTTAGTTGAAAAATAAAAATGTTCTGCTGTTAAGAGGATGTGATCAAGATGACTAGGTTGGTAACCATACCAGGATGATTGAAAGTGATAAGCACCAAAAGGACAACACGCTAGAGAAGAGTTTTTAGTTGAAAAATAAAAATGTTCTGCTGTTAAGAGGATGTGATCAAGATGACTAGGTTGGTAACCATACCAGGATGATTGAAAGTGATAAGCACCAAAAGGGACCCCTCAGGGCATACTGGCATATTTGACCACAGTGCGATCCTATGACAGTATGATCAAATAGCGCAGCGGGGATAAGAAGTGTCATCAAACTAATAAGTCATGCGCTCTGGTTCCACTTGACTAAGCCTCGTGCTCATCCAAGGTGTTTGCAAAGGGAAGTGCAAAGGATTTCTTTATGAACTACATAACGGGGTAATATTAACTTGACAGATTTCCATCACAAATCTTGATAACATTTGTCACCTGATTCCATATTACCGGATCCATGCTGAAGATATGGAAAAGAAAATATTATACTACATTGGTATGAAAAAAGATGTACATGAATAGCAAGAAAATTGTAGTCAATAAGTATCTTGCAACTATTTTCCAGGTTTTTACTTTCAGGATTGGAATAGAGAGTGGTAGAAAGTGGGATTATATTTTCAGTAGCATACTTTGTAGCATAAACGCAGTTAATGTACTCATGAATTACGATCCTCTCAGCCTACGTATATTGGACACTTCAAAATCATCTATTCTTGGGACGTGGACACTGAAAAAGATATGAACCCAATATGCTTTAATGATAAAATGTCATCCATTGAGAGCATACATCATAGATGGTTATTCCAGCACCCATTACACAAACACCAGAATGACAATTCCATTAATGTGAATATATATCTTGTAGTAAATATATCAATAGAAATCAAAATTTTGTACACAATCAGACCCTAGAAAAACCTAAATAACTAAAAAAGATGTAACCACAGTAAAAATTGAAACAAAACCTACTTTTCAGCTCAGAGTCTGGTAACCTAAAGGGCCTTGCACACCATCCTGTCGTGTGTCAATCCTTCCTGTCAACGATGGAATCCAAGGGAACAATTTGCCCAGCTCTTTGCTTATTGTACTGGGCCTTAGTTGCCTGTCCCTGATTCCAAACTTTGCTCTTTCAATCGCTTCCATTACATCTTCCCTTGTCACAACGTCTCCACCTACAAAAACCAAACTTACTCAATTCATATTTAATACTAAATGATATAATTATTCTCGAGGTATCTAATGCATAAAGTTTGCACTATAAAAGAGGGTAAGAAAAAAATGGAGAGTGGGGTAGAATTACTCAATGAAGATGCAGCGAAAAAGAATGGAAATAAAATAATGGCCCACCACATGAGTATAAGGCTGCTATTTGTATTGGATTCAAATTGTCATTGTAGATGGTAAAAGACCAGATAACAGCTTATTTATAACATGAACCTTACCTCTTCGAGCAGCAAGTAAAGCAGCTTCATTAATGATGTTTGCAAGATCAGCACCTACAAAGCCTGGTGTCAGCGAAGCAACAAGATTGCAGATGAGATCTGAATCTTCGTCTAAGGGAACCCCTCTCAAATGTACAGCCAAGATCTTTCTCCTTCCTTCTTCATCTGGTTCTCCAACAACTACCTTTCTTGAAAAGCGACCAGGACGGCAAAGGGCTGGATCCAATGCTTCTGGCCTATTAGTTGCTGCAATAACCACAACTTTCATGTCTGACTCAAAACCATCCATTTCAGTCAGCAACTACAGAGGCAAAAAAAAGTCAGTTGCAAGTACAAAACTTTTATTTGGAACACAATAAACCATGGTAATTCAGATTTTTTGGAGGAAAATCTAAAGTCAAAGGATTTAGAGTAACAATGCTAAGCAATGATAAAACAAGCAAGAAAGCCAGTTGATTAATCAGAAGTTCTGATGAGAATATAATATGCAAGGTTAGCGATGTTACTGAAGTTTATCATAGAAATTTTGGCAATGAGTAGTAAAGTGCCTGACAAACATATGTAATATGTAGATGAAGTTGCACACCAATAATGTAAAAGATCGCATATATATAGGATTCAGTAAATCCAGTAAAAATATGGAAATACTGCAAGAGATGCAAGAAGGTTTCAATGATTAGGTTACCTGGTTTAGTGTTTGATCCCGTTCATCATTGAAACTTCTACCACGTTTTCCCCCTACTGCATCAAGTTCATCGATGAATATAATCGACGGAGCAGATTTTCTTGCCGCATTAAAGAGATCTCTAATCCGAGCTGCTCCTCTACCAACAAACATTTCCACAAATTCACTGGCAGATACACTGAAAAATGGTACTCCCGCTTCTCCAGCAACTGCACGTGCAAGTAATGTCTTCCCTGTTCCTGGGGGACCAACCAGCAATACACCTCTAGGTAACTTTGCTCCTAGTTTTTGATAATTCATAGCTCCTTGCAGACACAAAACTATCTACAAAGCATGAATCACATAAATGAGTTAAACATGGATATTCTAGAAAGGTCCATCAACAGAATGGAACCATAAGTGTTTGTAAACAAATATCATGCAGGGCACTAAACAAAATATTGAGTTGGTCTCAGAGTCAGATTCCAAATAGGAAATATAATTGAAAGAGATGTCAAGGTATCTATACAATTCTTTATCCAGAAGCTCCAGCAAAGATCAAGAAATCTCCAAGAGGATATAAGATATGGTTGGACGAGAAAGCAGCAAGACATCACCTTGCTCAGACTCAGAAGCCTCGTGCATGACTTGGGAGTTAGCAAAGAGGTTCAAGTGAGATTTAAATTAGCTTTATGATGTGTTCAAATGCAGACTTATAACCCCGTTAGCATCATATGTAACAACTTCAAGAGTTCTTTGCAAAGCAAATAAGGCCCGATTACAAAATGGTTAATGATAGAGATACATTAAGTTAGACTCATTCGTTAATCCCCACCACTTAAACTTATTATTCTATTACATTGTGCAGATGAACATAAAATTTAAAGAGACTATGACTCTTGACACCAGTTCAGTAACAAACAGATAGCTGGAAGTTTTTTTTTTCTTTTCTAGAATCATATCTGATATCATTTTATTTCGAGGAAACTTTGAGAGGGGAATTGGATACCTCCATGAGTTCTATCTTAGCAATATCAACACCCTCCACATCATCAAAATTGACTGCCTGATTATTTGATCGCCTCTTTCTTGCTGGGCTATTAGCAGCAGAAAGTTGGCGATAAAGAAGCCACATCATAGGAGTCAAGGGAATCCACAAAGATATAATAGTTATAAGCAAACTCCTTATTGACATCAGAATTGATTGAGGGGCAGAGCTGTATGCTGTTCCCGTTGCTCTCATCAAATTAAGAAGAAATTTCTCGTCACGATCTACTTTCCTTGTAGAAAATTGCCACTCTGGGATGGAAGATCGTGGCCTTGAAAATTTCTTAAATACATTTAACCTTGATGCCAGACCAGTTTTGCTCACAACACCTTCTATTGCAACTGTTTCAGCAGCATTCTCATTTGGAAAATCTACTACTGAAGATTTGTCTTCCGTGTTTTCAGTATTTTCAGTACCCATAGAGTCTGTGTTATAGTATATACGACGGGATCCCTCTTCAAGTAAGACTTTTGTAACATAGCCATTTTGAAGGCTGGCAATCAATTCTGAATATGGAACAATCCTTGGAGATGGCAATGCAGTTAATCTCAAAAACAAGTAGCACATTCCCAATGCAACAGAAATTGAAGTGTAAAGTGTCATTCTTTTTATATTCCTTCTCAAGAACATTCCAAAATCATTCAACATGGACTTAATTGAAACTCCCTTTAATCTTATCTTCAATAGCCGCAGTCTTGTTTTCAATCTGAGTGAAAACCTCTTCCTAAAATTACCATTTCCTCTTTTCCTCAACTGGCTCTCTTCATCTCCACCGTTTCCACTCCTCAATTGCCTAATTGAACTCTTACAAGACAACCCATTTTGAGATTTACAACCACCACAAAACCCCAATAAATGAACCCCGTTTTTTCCGTCATAAAATGATGACCTGACGTTGCTCCTCCAAAGCAACAAATGTTGGAGTTTGCCAGCACTGCAAAGTCCCAAAGAAGGGATCAAAACTGGACTGTAACAAATAGCTGAATATCTCTTCGAAGATTTCGTATTTCCATCATTGACTCCAGAGTTCAGTTTGAAATTCAAGAACCCATTATTGCAAACAGCAGAAAAAGAAGCCATGCCTCTTCAAAACAACAACAACAACTAGTCTTTACAATGAAAATCAAGAAATATCCATTACTAGCGTGAATCTGTCATCTGGGATTCCCCAAGAAATCATACATAAGAACCTGCTATAAACCACTGAAACCTTACAGAATTGACGTGGTTCTTACCTGGTTTTTTTTGTAGAAATTGGAAACGAACTAAGGAATGGGCTACTACTGTATTTGAGCTTGTTCAGTGGTGAAGATAAGAAATGTTTTTTGGGTTTATAAGAACCGTGGATTGGGTTTTTTAACTCTATAGTCTATACCAATAATCACACGTGTGGTGCTGTACTATGGTTTTCTATTAGTTGAATCCCCATATTACTAATTTGATCATTTGAGTCCTTTTAGTAGTTAAGGTTTAGCAATGATCTATGTCACACACACACACACACACATAAAGGTTTCGAGTTCTATCTCGGATTTTAAAATTCTTGAAAATTAAAAAATATTTTATACTTTGAATTATCTAGAAAATTAGAATTAGAGTTAAGGGTGAATTTAATTTTTTTATACTTTGAGTTACCTAGAAAAAAATAAATAATTCATATATATATTTAAAAAAACCAGAAAAAAAATTGATTTTATCACAACACCTCTATTATATATTATATGTTCAGTTAAGTGAATAATGTTTTTGTTCAACTTTTTAAGTAGTTTTCATTTTCTGTAATCTTATCTTTTTAGGCTCATTTCCCTTTTTTATTAACAAATTTTAAGTTGTGAACTAACTCAATTCATAATAAATGAAGTTTTCCTTTTTTTTAGCTTGATTTCTTTTTTTTTTTTTCAATATATCTCAATTACTTCATGGTATATATATTCCAAATCTAAATATTTTAACATCTTTAGAAACAAAAGAAAAAAGTTTGACTATATGGGAGGTAATCCCTCAAAAAAATTGTTTTTTTTTGTTGACTTTTTACATGTTTGGTTTTTGTAAAATTATTATTAATTTTGGAACATGCATACTCATAAGTGTATTATTTATGCTATTGAAATATTAGTTTATTTTAAAAATATTTAAATTAGATTTATTGAGTTATTTTTTAAAACACGTTTTATGAATTGGAAAAATAATATTTGAAGTGAAAATAATAAGGCATTTTATTCAATTACTTAATTACTTTGAATAATCAAAGGTAGACTCGAACATTTCAGATAGTCACATGATCCTATAAAAATAAAATAAAAAATGAGCATCGCTTATTTGTTTTATTAAAAATCCATTTCATATTGGGTTGGAACCACTTATTAGTAAGAATAGGGATAAATTATATAATCAAATTATATTTTAATTAATTTATAAATTTCATCAAATTTATCAATTTATAGACAAGTATTTTTACACATAAATGATAATTTTAGTAAATAATAAGAGGTAAAAAAAAATAAACTTCAAGCAAAAACGAGTTGAAGTAAGACAATGATGACAATGAAAATGAACCTCTTCGTGTGTGTTTTTTTTATAAGTGACAAAATTAAAGATGTGAGCAAGAGAGGGAGATGAATGAAACTGGGAGAAGAATGCAATTTAGGTTTTATTTAATATTACTAATTGTTAGAAATATTATTAAAAAAATCACACATAGATATGTTCATGATCATCAAATTAAAATGAGATGTCAGGGTGTATGTTTATATAAATGAATTATTATGTATGAAATATATTTGTTATGCTATAATTTTACGAGACCTAATATTTGGGACCTATAATTAATATTAAATACCTCATTAATATATTAAGCATATATTGAGAACATGAATAATTATTTTTCAATTTTATATACATTAAAAGAAATTTTTATTCATGGATAATCTATTGAGTCACTTAAGGTTACCATTAATTGAATATGTTTAATACTATAAAATTAAGTTCTACTTAACTAACCCATGTGATTTGGATAATTTAGTATGATCATATAGGATTAGAGATACGAGATGGGAAAAACATATAAGATATGTGTAGATAAAGAGTTATCACTTAACTAATCTATGAGTTATATAGAGATGTGATTGATAAACTATGTTATCTATTTAAATAAATTTATTTTGATTTATTGAGCCACTTAAGATTGGATAAATTAAATAGGATTATAACCCACTAAGAAAAACTAGATGACATTTCTCGCATTAACAAGGATGATTATTAATGTGCAAGAAATAGTGAGAGACTAAATTAGGATTAAAGATCGTATCTAAATTTGAGTTTAAATATATATATGCATAAAATTAATACTCAATTTCTTTACATTAATAGGTTGATAGATAAAATGAGTATTAACATATCTCCACGAAAGTATGTTTGATGTTAACAAATTAACTGGACCAAATTTCCTAGATTGGAACCATAATATGAGAATTGTTCTCAAGTAAGAAAATAGGTTGTATGTTTTTGAAAATCTAATTCCAAAAGCCCTTGTTGAGGATGATGAAGAAAAATTTAGGGTATGTCACCTCAACTTCAAAGGTAATATAGGAATATAAATGCTCATACTATGATTATGCATATAAAGAAATTGTTTGATGAGTCTAGTAGAACTGAGATGTATTAAACATCTAAGGAATTATTCCATTGCAAGATGACAAAGGGTTATTTAGTGAACACCCATGTTTTGAATTGATTGCCTATATTGAAGAATTAAGTAATATGAACATTTTAGGGTAGTACATCGCCAAATTTGCTTAATATGTTTACAAATATTGAAATACACCTTAATAAGGAAAAAAACTCAACTCTTCTAGTGCAATATTTTAAAATTTCCAAGAAAAATGATAAAATGAATAAGAATGTTGTCTTTAAAGCAAACAAACCTATTGAAGGTATTAAGAAAGGCAAATGCATTTGTCATCATTGTTTCAAGTAAGGATATTCAAGAAGGAATTACAAGTAATCCCTTGCAAGCGTGAAGGCAAAAAAGCTTAATAAAGCTTGTACTTCATGTATATTTATAATTAAATTGTAGTTCTTAGGTATTGGATACCAAATATATATTTTTTTTACATTTGCAGTTGCATGCATGAACTAAAAAAAAGTAGAAAATTAGTTGATGACAAAGCGAACTTTTGACTTAGTAATGAAGCAAGAATTATTGCATTAATTTGTAAGAACTAGTTGTTTTGTTTTGTCTAATGAGCTGATACTAAATATTTATAATTGTTATTTTGTTCCAGTATTTTAAGATAATGTTTCCAATTTATTTAGTATTAAATGGATTTAAGTTTATTATTTAGGACAAATTTATTCTTTCATAATAATGATGTTTTTATGGATCCAGTAATTATATGAATAGTTTGTATAAAATCGAGTCTAAAATACTTAGGTTCAATATAAAATATACTATAAATAAATATTTTAAAGAATTCAAATGATTGAAATCAAATTTTTTTTTTTAAATCACAATAAAAAAATTATTTAAAAAAAATCATGGAGTAATTGAATTATTTTTTAAAAAAAATACTAATTAAATCTATAATTAGTATTTTAAGATATAAAAAACTAAAACAAAAATTGAGGGTTTAGCCAAAGTTGTCCATACCATTTTGGTTTGTGTTTCGCTTCAAGCACGCATAGTTGTCAATACCGTTCCGGTTTTTCAAATGGAACGGAACGTTCCGATTTCGGACCGTTTTGGCGTGTCGTTTCGGTGTCGTACTGTTCATATATAATTAATTATATATATATATATGAAAAAATATTAATTTAACAAACATAATTAAAATTCAAGATAAATTAACTTTAAATTATACAATACAAAGTACAAACACAGAGTTAAACAAACATAAATAAATATAATTTTTATTTTTTATAAAATCAAAATTGATGCAACAATTTTTTTATAATATATATATATATATATATATTATTTTGATTTTGGTTTATTTTTTATAATATATATATTTTTAATTTTTTAATATATATATAGCCGGACAACAAATTAAGGTTGTCCAGCTGGAGTGTTGCGATGTCGCGATCACACAAATTAATTACCGTAGCTTAAAACACACAAGATAGTATAGAGCAAGCAAGGGGTCGATCCCACGAGAAAGTTTCAAGTCAGATTTTTATGTTGTACGTTATGTGATTGGGGGGATTTGGTTTGTGATTAACTAAACTA